>CM053399.1:22066166-22141166 GCA_028644305.1 Xerus rutilus | reverse complement strand
TACTCTGTGAGTCTGAGAACAACTAAAGAACTCCTCTGTATCTCATAACAGAAAGGTCTCTGATGACTCATTTGGCCCTCTCTGTCAGGAGAGCATCTGGGCATATCTGCAGGAGGTTACCTACAGCTTCAGCACCAGACCTGGGGAAAAGACCATGTGGGGTCGACATCCCCTGGCAGTCTCCAGCCCATCAGCACCAAAGCCTTAATATTTCCTCTCAACAAACACCTAGGGGATGTGCTGTGCCTCATCCCAGGCTGGACTGAAAGGCTCAGAGCAGGCTTACAATGAACAGTAGACAGAGAGCGATGGAACCAAAGTCTTTAATACAGACAGAGCCTCTGTCCCTTCTTGGCTGCAGCGATCAGCAGCAGGGTTGGACCTGAAGTGATGGCCCTGTGCCTGCAAAGCACTTTGGCACATGCCGGGATATGAAAGGCTCTAATGAGACCCATTTCACAATTCACTGGCCACGTGCATTAAGCAGGCAAAGATTTCTTCCTAACATCCCTGCGATATATCCTATGACCCAGGTCTGCAACAGGGTTCCCCCACCAGTCCACGAAACCAGATCTCTTGCTTCTCTTTCCTGGGCAGTGAAATAGGCGGAGAGGCAGTAGTCTAGCTTTAAAGAGACAGGAGGCATTTCCAACTGCAAATCTCTCTCAGGGTCTACAGGAACCTTCCAGAGACCTGCAATGCATGCTAATCCTTCCGCTGGTCCAGAGAGTGGGCTCCTTCATAGTAAAGTCATTGTTCTTTCTAATTGTCAGAGACTGCTGCTCTGCACTTGCCTGGAGCGATCCAATTAACATATCACCACAACACCAACCATTATAATATGTTCTGTGTCCTACCAACAAGGGAAAGCCCCAACTCTGCCTCCATCCACAGCTTCCGTCTAATTAGGTCTTTAATACATAAACAGACGGGCAAAACAGAAACCTGGAGAGAAGACTATATGTCTGATTCACTTTCTGCCTAAAAGAGAGTCTTGGAGTTGGAATGTTGTTGTCGTCAATGGGGAATGAGTTAAGGGAAATGAGAACAAAAGAAAGAGGGAGGAAGAGGGAGGAAAGGGGAGGTGAGGACTAGGGATGGAGGCAGATAGGGAGGGATGGAGGGAGGGTGAGACGGAGAGGGAAAGGCTGCTTGCTGCTTTGGGGAATTGAAAAACATGTAACTTCTGCTGGAAACTATTGCCATGGCAACGTTCAAACAATACAGAGAAAGGCTTCAGAGTTCCATTCTTGCCTTCCTCAACACCACTGTGTAGACCTTAACTCTTTTAGGGTGGCTTCTGACTTTTCACCTATTCAATTAGTAGACACCAGAGTTCCCTGGATCTCTCCTCATAATGGATTTGAATCCAGTCACTCACACAGATGCTGTAGTTCCTGCTGGGGTGATTGTAGAGATAACTAACTTAGCTATCAATGTTTTCTCTGCTCAGGTTAGAACAGCCAGGGTGAGATTATCCTCCTCCCTTTCTTTCTCTCCTACCATACCCTGCCTACCTCATGCCAATGTTGTAAAAACTAACACACTCTGAGATCTATCTCAGATTCAATGTCAAACCTTTCAGGAGAAAAACATTGTTACATTTTCAAATGCCAGGCACCTTTGTTGTTAGAAACTCCATATCTTAGTTACTGAAGTTCCTATTATCATTATCAAGCAATTAGTTTCAAGAAAACATGCCTAGTGTCTTTAAAATGAATTCCTTGGTACTACAGCTCTCAGGCCAATAAACAAACAGCATAGAAATGATCAGCTGCATTGACTACAGGATATCTATTAACGCATCACAAATAAGTCAAACAATCTGGCAGGGCCACATCTACAGTAACAGATGAGTTTAATAATTAAGAGACTGTCTCAAAAGAAAAAGATACTATCATTTTTAATCTGTGAAGCTCCCCACCTTCCCCCACCCTACCTACTCAGCAGCAAATAAAAAATAAGATCAGATTGCTACATTCTTACATTAACTATCATGACTTAGACAAAATTGATAAAATAAAACAAATGGGATTCTCCCCTCAAAAAACAGTGTTGTCTCAGCAGTTTATAGTATTACAAGAACCAAAGACCACATTCATCATTGGCTCTTCTTTTAATAGGTCTTTGCTCATCTTCCCAAGATCTCAAACTTTATCATAGGAGTATAGCAGTAAAGACATAATTGCTTTGGAAGTTTGGAATAAAACCTTTTGAGAGAATTAAGAGGGATAGCTAAGTTTCAAAAGCACTGTGAATGTTGCTATTAATACTCTATTTCTATTATTACTATTAGAGATTAATAATAATAATCTCTAAGTGGAAAGAAATCATCTAATACTGGAAGAAAACGTTTTTTAAAAGGACTTAATGAAAACCAGATATTGCAATGTAGTCATTTACCTTCAAAGATTGAAGAATAAAAATTAAACCATAAAATTAAAATTAAAGCATAACTAAGGAGTATCTTACCATTTAATACTTTCCTACATCTACTTTAGTGTTTTCTGCTGCTCTTTCTGAAGCATGAAGTCAAAGCAACATGAGAATGTATGGTCAGATCTCATAAAACCAAGTGTTTAGCCAAACACGGTGGCATATGCCTGTAATCTCAGCGGTTTGGGAGCCTGAGGCGGGAGGATCTCAAGTTCAAAGCCAGCCTCAGCAACTTAGTGTGGCCCTAAGCAACTTAGAGAGACAGAGAGACTCTGTCTCTAAATAAAATATAAAAAGCAGGATG
Organism: Xerus rutilus; assembly: GCA_028644305.1. Lineage (NCBI taxonomy): Eukaryota > Metazoa > Chordata > Mammalia > Rodentia > Sciuridae > Xerus > Xerus rutilus. The sequence continues at coordinate 22,138,426 of CM053399.1, read as the reverse complement.
GGGATGTGGCTGAGTGGTCAAGTGCTTTCCTGGGTTCAATCCTCAGTCCAAAATAAATAAATAAATAAATAAACAGGTGTTCATTTCTCATGAAAAATAGCTGCAGCTTACCTTCTCAATTTTTTTAACCCAAGGTATTTTTACTAAAAGAAGATATTTTTTCCATTTCTTTCTTTCATGTGTCCATTTATGGGCATTCCTCAAACTTGCAAATCATAGTCTTTTTCTGATAGTCATTCATTAATAGGAAAGCCTACCTTATACAACTGTGAAGATTGTGCAGGGCACAACTCTAAGGAGCACCTTAATTTTTGTGAGCAGTGGGGTCTTGGTGAATGTTGTCAGTGAGCATTATGCATTGCAAAACCTGCAGTGAACTTATCAGCAGCTGTAAATTAGAACATGAAATTGCCACCAAAATATGTTTAAACCATTATTTTACAAAACAGGATCCTCAAAGGTGGTTATCATCAATATGTCTAAAAGTCAACCAGAAATCATACAGGTATGCATTGAAATGCATACGATAATTAAAACAACTTTTTTTGGGTTCAATTTATATCAACTCATGGTAACAATATTCATCTTGTGTATTTTAAGAACAGATGATTGGCAGCTATGTTTTCTATTAGTTAAAACAGAAAAGCAAATTGCAATGCATTTATTCACAAAATAGTTTTGAAATATGGTCCCTGGTAGAAAAATAATAAAAGTTGATCTTAATGGCAAAAATATTGGAAAAATAATGGCCTACATCATAAAACAAACTGGAGGGATCACATCTTGCTAACGATTTGTTAGATCATCCACTCATTTATTGGTTCCAGCAAAATATTTTGAAAACTCTTATTTAGATGTGGAAGATGATAATGTTTGTGAGATCCATACCCTAAAGGAAGTTACCATGTAGTGGGTTCTAGCCAAGCAAATAGATATGTTACAATCGGAGGTATCACAGGTGCACAAACAATATGTTCATACACAGAGTGCAGGGAGACTCAGAGGACCCAGAGCAGCTGGAAAAGATCCTCCTGGAGGTATTAACCTGCTCTGAGACTTAACATATAAAGTCTATCCTGGGCAAACAGAGTGGCCCTCACAAAGTTCATGTCAAAACTAACCTGGCCTACCTCCAGAGAAATGGAACATTTAGTATAGCCGTGAGACAAGAGAGGCCGGCCAGTTGTAGTGCTGAGAGAAGAGTATAGATTTTATACCATGAATATATATATAGAATATGTTCAGCTTCATTTCTTAGAAGAATACTTCTGGAAGAAGAGTGAATAATGAATTATACTGAAGAATAGTTGGTGCTATCAGAAAGACCAGCTAGAGACATCCAGGACAGAAATGATGGAATCTGGACAAAGGCAGTAACAGGACACACAAAATCTAAGCTTAAGGCTAGATTTGAAGGTGGACTAGACAAGAGGCAGGCTAAAGACAAAGATATCGCTGGAAATAGTAACTATATAGGTTCCTGAAGTGAAAATGATCAGTGGTAGTTGTTGTATGAAGTTTGAGAGGCCAGCAGAAGACCCAGGTGCGTTAATAGGGTGGAAGGAGATTTAGGAGTCTTGAGAGTATAAGGTGGCAAGGAGTTGAGTTTCACCTACAAAACCAAACTCAGGTGACATCTTTAAAAAATGTGGAGAGACTAAGCACAGAAGAGACAAGGGGAAGCCACCAGCATTGAAGGAGTGCAACAGGAAAACAGAAGAAGGATAAGTTGAAATGAAAGGAAGTGATCAATGCTCAGATGCCCCAAACCACTGGAATAGTTTCAGGAAGCCAGTGGAGAGAAATGATATCCAGTGCTACAGAGATGTCAAAGATGAGAAGGACTGCAATCGGGTATGGGCTCCACACTATTAAGTGCCCATCTGGTGTACAGGTACTGTATCTAAAATCCAAACTTATTAGCACTAAACTTAATTCTCATTTTCTAGATAATCTAATAACATTTCACAAAATTTTTCTCTATAATAGATATGGTGGGTCAGTTCAGGCCACTTTTCTTGGATCTTTCTTAGAAATTGCCCCTTGTTACTTAGGGGAACACTTGGATATTACAGAGGACTTATGAAATTATGCAAGGTATATGAAGCTAAGAAGCCAGAGGACTTTGATTTCAGGAAACCGGATGTAGGGAAACAGCAGACATCCAAAACTCAGTGAAAATATTCAGATTAAGCACCAGATTTTATGATAGTGAAATGTCATGTTTATTTGTTACCACTTCAACAAATTTGAGTTTACTGATTCTGATCTTGGGTCTTAAAGTGAAGAGGTAAGTAGCTTGCATTTCCAGCCTCATCTTTTTGTTGCTGTATAACCTAAGATAAATTACCCAGTCTCTGTTCCTTAAGTGAAGATTAGGAGAAAAACATGTTATATTCTCAACATAGTATTGTGCATATCAAATGCTCAGTAAATAGTAATTATCATTGTTATTATTAAGTTATACTTCTAAACCTGATAAATATTGAAAACATCTGCAACTATCAAAGGCTGCCATAAGTCCATACACAGGATGAAAAAAATTATGTTAGTCTTATATAAGATTTTTTGACATTTTAGTCTTCATTATGGATTTACTGACAAAAATATTAAAAATAACCTCACCTACTCTGATAGTAAATTTGGCAAAAAATCTTATTTGCATACTCAGTAAATGTAATGTAAAACACAGACTATCAGTTAAATGTTTCTATTTCTGTAGAAAATAAGCAAAAATTTCAAAAAAACATGAAGAAGCTATTACTTATGATTGAACACCATTCATATGCCAAATACTTGCATATTTTAATATTCCCAAAATAACTAGAAAAAATGATTCATAATTTTACAGTTGAGGCACTGAGGGTTAACAAGTTTAACTGGCCAAGGTAGAATTCAACAGCTGGAAGGTGGTAATACAAAGGCAGAATCCAATGTTTGTATTTCCAAGTCTCTTAGTATAACTACTACAAACTCTCCAGTCATCTACTTCAGCTTTTTCTTCACATATCTGCCATTGCAATGCTGATTCTACTTTTCTCCCATAATACTGTACTATTCTTCTCCACATTTTAATAACCAGTTTCCTGAGATTAGGGATTATATATCTTTAATTCCTAGAAGTGCTGAATTTCTAAGTTGTCAACTATCAACTCAGAATCCTAGCATCTTAGTTCTTGGAGCAACCTTAGTTTTTATCTCTATTTAACAGAGGAGAATAGAAGACCTATAAAGGTGAGACGACTTGTACAAAATGTTACAGTACATTAATAACACCCAAATTCAGAAAAGTATGCTTTATTACCTAACTTTCAGACCTCAGCATTTCCAACATAAGGAAGCCACACAGTGGTGGTGTTAGTGGTGGTGTTCCTGGTGGTGGTGGTGGTGGTGGTGGTGGTGTGTGTGTGTGTGTGTGTGTCCATGTTTGTGTACATTCATTAAATTAATAGACATTTCTCAGGAAACTTCTATAGATTCCTAAAAGCAAGACTCGTTTATATGTGTGTGCCTTAAGGTGTGTGTGTGTGCATACACACAGGGATACACACATATTTGAGTCCTTTGATGGGGGGATGCTTATTAAAATAGATTAAGTTAGTCATTCAAGAACAATCGATTACATGCACAATATTTGTCAGGTACTCCTCTGAGGAGCTGAGGACATGCCAGAGAACAAAAGAGGGCCCCTGCCCTCAGAGAGTGTTATAACCACATTGTTTTAACCACAAGATCTGCCGAAACCAAATTTCAACTGTCAAATTTACATTTCTCCAGAGAAGTCATTTTGAAGAAAACAAAGATGTGACAGATTCTTAATCCCCTTAGAGAGCCTCCTTAGACACCATTTACAAATCATTCTTTTTTTGTTCCTATGATATACAATAATTAATTAACAATCTCACCAAAGTTTACATGGACACAGAATGCATTTTATAAAACTCACTGAGTGTATTTCCCAATCCTTGCTGAGGGAATGACACTGACTGCACTTCCAAATATGTGTTAAAACTGTAGGACCTTAAAAAAATGGTTGTAACGACTTATGTTCTACTTCCAACTTAATTCTGTCTATATATTTCTCCTTTTTCATCAATGTCAGTGAAAATAGGAATTAACAGGTACTTCTCAACAAAGATTATCATTTTTTTCAAACCATTATTTTATAAACTAAAATCAGAGATATCAATTTAAATGTGCATTTATTGAATGCTAGCTGTGCATGACATATGGTTTCTGATTTCATCCTCACACCAGCCAGTTCCATGCAGTTCTATTTTACAGATAAGCAGTCAGGCTCAGAGAGGCTAAATGGTGCATGTAACATGTGTGGCCCAGTGAAAAGCTCAGTATTTGGATTCACTTTGGTTGTTAGCATCCAAGTTTTACCTAATTTCTTTGTCATGTTTAAAAAGCACATAAGAAAGTAAAATTTATCAAATGGTGAGGACGTACCTACATGATTTTCCTCTCTCCTTAAGGTAAGAGAAAATGGTCAACTTTAGGATACTTTTACAACATTGACACCAATTTTAAATTGCTTTTAAAAAAGAAATCAAGACAAAATGGACAATTTCCTAGTCTGTCTGTAGTATACCACAGATATGACATCAAGAATAAAAATAACTACAATACTAGGAGTCCTTTTTTCCATGAAGGGAGAATTCCCTAGAAGCATATTGAGGAAATGGACAGAGCCCAAGGCTGCTACTGTAGAGAGTGAAATCTTAAACAATGACCATAACTCACTGCCTCAAAAAAACCACTGACATGTTGGTTTTGGAAGATTTGCACATGCAAGCAATTATACTTGTACATCTGCATTAAATTATCTTGATCCCCTGCATTCTATTGAAACTTTAGCCTATCACAAAGTAAAGATACTTTTTAGTTAATACAGGGTTCATTATGATTAGGAGGACTGTGAATCCAAGTTGCAAACTTTAGGTTCTTAAGTAGTGGTAATGGAATTTTACACCTTTAACTTAAGTTATATAATGGCATAGACTTTGCCTTTATTTTGTGCATTCCAGGTCCAGACTATGTTATATATAACCAAAAGGATATATTTAAAACACAAGAGCCATGTAGTGCAATTTTAAGAAAAAAGTGCACAAACATGATTATTATTTTCTCCTAAATTCTTTTTTATTTTTTGCTAACTTTTTCTATACTTTTTAGCATAAATTCATTACTTACAATTTCTGGTCTGGAACAACATTTTATATCTAAAATGATATACTGCAGACAATCTGTCCTGATAAGACCTAAGAAAAGGAACCTGGCTATTAATGTAAGGTCAGTTGCACAACCTCAGGGAGCAGATACAAATCAATTAATCCAAGAATAACCACAACAAACAGCCATCCTTAGAGGGCCTGTTATGCTTGGGTTTTGTCTAATATTACTTTTAATTCACAAAACAATCCAACAAATTAGATATTATCATTCCCCTTCCACAAATGAGAAAATTGAGGGCCAGGGAAATTCCAAGTATTGCCCAAAGGACACAACTATTAAATTACTGGAGGAACACAGCTACAATGTTAAAATCAAAACTTATAAAACCTAGCAGCTTTGGGCCTGTGCTCCTACCTACTCACAAATGCTACTCAGTGGCCACCAGCCTCTGTCCTGGAATAAACTGGTCAGGTAAATCTCCAGTTCTACCATAGCCACAATTCTTTCAAAAGTCCGTTAACAACTTGCCCCCAGTGCAGGACCAACCTCTGGCTGCTAAGTCAAAGGAGCTTCAACCCCAAGCTGAGTCTGCATTCCTAACTGTAATGCTGCTGAAATGATTCACCACATGAAAAACATCCTTAGATGCCCTATTCGTGGAAGTGGGTGGGAGGACACAGCTCAGCTCACAGTTTTAAACAGATTCTCTCTCCCTGTCTTCCCTTCCCTCCCTCCTTCTCTCTCAGGAACTTTGCCTGTGTGTGGAAGTGTAGAAGGTACAGTGATGAGGTGCAATGTCAAAGAGAAAAATGTCTTTGAGGTCTAACCGGGGTAAGCATTGAGGAAATGTTGATGTCAAGAAATGATAAACAAAACAAAACCTCCACCAGTGGGCCAGTTTCCCAAGTGAAGAGTTGAACTACAAAGAGTTGAACTACAAAGTAGAAAGCATCAGAGTACTTCCCTGCCCCCTGCTTAGTCAGTTGTGCTAAGTTATAGTTTATCAGGAACTTAAGTCATCCCATGACCACAAATTGTGAACTGATAGTGGTCATATAAAACTAAGCAAGCAAGCAAACAAACAAAATAACGCAGAGTATTGTGGTAAAATATGCAGAAGACTTCGGGGAGGAGCTCAAGAAAGAACGAAAAGAGTCCTGCACAAGTGTTTTCATAGGTTTGGAAAGGTATTACCTGATCTGGGTCCCAACAGGAAACAGGTGCCCAGAAAAATAAATAGGAGAAGTGCTCAGCTGTTGGCTAGTTTAGTTAAGGAGTAATGAAAAGGATAAAAATAGGTGATGTGAGCAAAAGAACAAACTCAGGTGCTCAAAGGTGCTCCTGGTGTCTGTTACCACCTCCCTAATATAAATCTAATTCCACAGTTCTTTAACAATTCAGCTGGGTCCACCACTCAGCAGAACTGAATGTGCCCACCACTAAAAAGGGACCCAAGAGACAGATGCTGTTCATCTCCTTTCAGATATGCCAGAGTTGTGGATCTTATTTTTTAAAAAATAGTATTAAAGCCAGATTTTTGTGAATTATGAGGGGAGGGGGAGAAGGAATAGAAAAGAAAAAGAATGAAAAAGGAGGGGAGGGGAGAAGAGCAGGAATGCTGGAATTTACAATCCTTGAGGTCTAAACTGGTAGAAGTTTATTTCATGCCCTTGGGACTAGTGTGCCCTCCTCTGATCCCCTCTTAATAAAAATGGCAGCTGTGGGAACAGAACTAGCCATGCTATGTACGCCTGATTCCTATCCAGTTTGGGTCTGAAACTTGTCTGCTGTTGTGAGGCTGATGGTGAGTCACCTGTCTCATACTGTTGGCCATTAACCAAAGAGTTACAGTTTCTCTAGGCCTCAGTTTCTGCTTTTATTGGCATGGCATCTCTGAGGAGTCTTCTGGCACTAGTTATATGAGTCCATGATTCTGATAGGAGGCCCCAGAGAGAAACAGAGAAGGGTGAAGCAGAGTTCTGTAACACAGTTCAGCTCTAGGACTCTGGCAGCTGTGGGGGAGGGAGGAGGTAATCCTGCAAGCCCTCTGGCTCTCTAAGCATTTTCAATCTCTCTTTTATCTTTATTTATTGGCCCCACCCCCAACCCCGACATAGCTGGCATATGACAAGTAATGGTGCTCAACACAACAAACCTTTCCTTTGGTTTCTAATTCTAAGTTCCCACAGGACATTAGATTCCTGCTTATTTGTCAAGAGCTATGTCAAACCTTTTCTTTGGTTTCTAATTCTAAGTTCCCACAGGACATTAGATTCCTGCTTATTTGTCAAGAACTATGTCCTAGTGATGGTAGGAAGATTTCTGGCAAAACCCAAGCCAGTTGCCCAAATCCCCTACAATCTTTGTGCAACCTATTAGACAAAAAAGTCATCAGTGAGAAGGAGGTGGTGTTGAAGAGAAGTGGGGGGTCCTCCTTGTTTCATTCTTAGCACTGGTGAGAACTCTATAAGGTGAAGACCACATTTAGAAGTATGTGTGCAAGAGAGACCTTGCAGAGTGCAACCACCTCTCTCCACCAGTTTCCTCCCCCATGCCTACTCTCCAGCCTACAACTCACCCACCAGGCAGAAGTCATCTTTCACCTGCTTGGTTTATCATCATATTTTTTGTTAATACATTCTCTTGATCTGCAATGTCAGATTGGATAATGAAATTTAAATTGGGTGCCTTCCATTTCCAATAGCTATACATTTGTGCTTCTAACTCTGGGGCTCCCATGTAACTTAAATATATTCTAGAGTGTCAATCACACAGTACCAGCACCCTACACTGCAGCAGCTTTCTTGGGGATATTTTTTTTTCTTATTGAACATTTGCAAAAGCGTTTCCCCAGGATGCAGACAACCTGCATCAGTATAGCAAACCAGCTTATCTGTGAGCACAGCCTAATGGAGCAAATGCGTGGGCCACTCTGTCCCTTATTTTCTGTTCCCCAATAGCCAGGTCTTTAAAAAAAAAAAAAAAAAAAAAACACGGGAGAAGCAGGAGAAGGAGAATAAGAACACTAAATTAATGAACATTGATTTTACAAATAAACAAGAAAATAAGGATCACTCACTGTATTTCAGACTCATCACAGCAACATCCAGATGGAAATCCAGGTGGTTAAGAACAAGAGAAAACGCATGATCTTGACACCAAAATGAGGGGGAGAAAAAAAGGAGAAAAAAGGTTGATGAAGAAAAATCCAACTGCAATTATCCGTCAATTTTAGTCAATATAGGCACAAATCCAACTGTGCTTTGCTGGTTTCTCTCCCCCAATCAATGCTTCATTCTGCCGTGGTCAACTTTTCTTCTCTGAAATTTCTTTGCAGATGTATTATTAATTTCCTCTCCTCTTGTGGGAAATTCAAAAAGAAAAAAAAAAAAAGAAGAAGAACCACCACCATATCAGGTCTTTACTTTCCTAAAAAAGCCCCAAACTTTTCACTCCAAACATATCTCCTTGGCGCACTTTCTCCTTTATTGAGAAAAATGAACATACTTTTTCTTTGTGGATCCGCGTTTTTCCATTTCCAATCATCCTTTTGGGGAGGGGGAGCAGCTGTCTTATTATTTATTTGTCAGAAACACACCAATCCCCGAAGGTCTGCCACTGGTTTATTTCATTTTTCAATGCTCCCTGTGTACACATATACACATTCGTGTTAAGATCCAGGTCTCGGAAGAAAAAGCTTCGTTATTCCTTCTCTCTGGCACGATCAGTTTATCCACTGCGTTCGGCTCCAAGAGAGAGCTGCGTCCCGCATCTTTCATTTTCGCAAGGCACCCAACAGCCACTGCCACCAAAAGTGTCACCTCTTACATAGTCGATTCCTTTTTCTACAACCCCCTTCCAAGAATTTGGGGATCAACTCCCCCCACTCGCTACCCTTCCGGCCGGCCCTTTTGCCAAAGATCTGATTAGATTTCGCATCACAACCCAGTGCGCAATTGGATTTTTGATTTCAGCCACCCGGCCAGCCACCTTCCCCTCTCCCCTCCAAACTCTCAGTTATATCCTGTCTCCTTCCCTCCACCGCCTCTGCAATTTCATAATCTCACGTTAAAAGGAGTGCGGGGGGCGGGGGCGGGGGCGGGGGCGGGGGTAGTGGAGGAAAATTTCAAGGCTTCGTCAGCTGTCAAGAAACCCATTCCTCCCCCCGCTACTTTTTTTTTTTTTTTTTTTTAAGGCTTGGGGTGGCTTTCGCTCTGTCCCCGCCCCCACCCCAGCACCCGGTCCAGATCCCCCAGGTGTGGCAGAACTCCGCGATCAGGGTCAGGATCACGGGGGAGTCGCGTGATGTGGTCCCTCGCCGGTGGCCCCTGCCAGCACCCGGGCCCGCTTTTCCTCCATCAGCGGGCAGCGGATCCAGGGGCGCCGGCGATGCAAGTTCAGACTGGGCTTTTATTTCAAATGGGGAAGGCAGTGATGGGACCCACACGGTGTTAAACAAATTTTAAAAAGAAGGAAAAAAAAAAAAAGAAAAGAAAAGAAAGGGAAAAAAGAAAAAAGAAAGAGGAACGAAGGAGGTTTAAAAAAAAATTTCCTAATCGCTGGGTCCTCTCATCCTTCTCGAATGAAACTGCAGCTTTGATCTCATTTCCAGCTGCGTTGGGTACATTTTGGAGCCACAAGTTGGTCCCTCTTGGCGCAGACCTTTCCGACGCCGGCTGGTCCTCTGCGAGGAGACGCGTTCTCAGGCGCACAGCCGCTCCGCGCCGACCTTAGCGCCATCGCCCCGGTTCGCGGCTCCCTACTCCGCAGAAACCTCGGTCCCCTTCCATCCACTTCGCCTGGAACCCTCTCCTTACCCCTTGCTCTCCTCCCTCCCCTCCTTTTCCTCCAAATAAATAAATGCGCTTCCTGCGCCGGCGGCAGCTACTGCCAGTCTAGGCTTTCTCTCGACCAATTCCACGTCCTGTCATTTAGGGTCCTTGCTCCCAAAAGCTCCCTCTCAGGCTGCAGTCTCCTTCCCTTCTCTTCCCCTCTTTCTTTCCCCTTTCCCTTTCCCTTTCTCTGCTAGTGATCAGTAAAATACAATTACCCAATTACCTCCCATCATCTTAGCAGTGATTGGTCAATTGCATTAACACTTGAAGTCGAGGAAGAGGGGATTGGAGCCTCTGAGGTGTGGCACTGCTGCCACCTGGAGGGCAGAGCAGGAACAGCGGCTTTTCAAAGCACACCCCTCCACACCCCCCCCCCCCCATGCCTAGGAGGTTAGTATTAGGCAAAGAAATTCAGGCTACGAGGGAGAAGTTGTGAATTTTTTCGAAAAGCCTGCTTGTTTTCATCCAGAAAGCCAGGAGTTTTAAACTACAATGTGGAAGACACTGAAATCAAGTCACCATTAGTATTCAAAATTATCACCAAACACACAAAGCTGTTACTTTCAGATTGCAGATTGAGAGCCTCTCGGAAATGGAGCAGGCTGGTCCCAAGGCAGGGATTAACATAGTACCCTTCTTTAGAATTGGCTTCTCAGAAAGAATCAGAAGTAGCTCAAAAGCTACTGGGGAGGGAGCCTGTGGTCGGGCAGAATAATCTCACCAAAAGGAAACTACTGTAAAGGCCTGATAGGAGCCTTCAGCCTATGCAGTGTTGCAGTAAATTGGCCTGTTCAGTTTGTACAAGACATCCAGGACAGCTTGACAACTCAATTCCAACATCCCTCGCTCCTGGATGTAGGCTTTTCCATCACCTCGAGTTAGGGAGGCGGTTGGCACATTTCAACTTCACTGGGTCTCCTAAGAAGAAGGGACCTGGCCTACAAAACAGAGATATTCACTCTGTTTATATTGCTTTCTTTCTCCACCATGTAATGATCATATGGTCCTCTCTATGAACTATTGTTGTTCTCTTTATGTCATTTAAATAGGAGACCTTGAGAATAGAAGTGTATAAAATTAGGAATGATAATTCAAACGAAAACAACACAAAATTAAATCTATAGTGGGGGGGAGGGTTGATAAATATTTCTTTTTCATGTTTTCTAAGTAATGATCTTTGTGCTGATTTTGTTTGTTTTTGAGAGATCAGAATATGTATTTAGTTTAAAAAACACTTTAAAATAAAGCAAGAAAATCATTATGAGAAGTGACATCACACAGAAAAGCCTTTTTACTAAAGGAACATCAGAGGCAATCCAAGTTCATGCCAAATGTTCTTTCTTTTTTTATTTTCTGTTGCCTTTATAGTATAATATATAATTCTATGCTTAGACTTAAAAAATTTACATCTATAAATTTCTTTGGGGCCTAGAAAATTTGCTATAATATGGACCTTAGATGTCAGAACCTGCAAGGGAAAGACCATTCCTCACATATGGATTGTAATTTATTAAAATATCTCCACCTATTGGAAGGTTTTGATGTAATTACTAATCATGTCAAAATGCAAATTTGTTGAGGGGGATAGGCAATGCATCTATTTTTAACTAATGCTGTACTGATTGAAAACATTTGTAGGCAGCTGACTATAACTTTAATTTGGTTTTTTTTAATAGAAGTTTATCAACAACTAAACCATTGAAAAGCATTTTCACTAGTTGTTCTAGATGGCTTCAGTGGAGTCTACACTCTGGTTCTGAAATAAGCTGGAAAACATGAGAAATAAAAAAGTACAGATTAGGGGTTTTGACTGCAAGGGAAAAGGCCAGTGATTTGTTTATTCAAAGCTGGTTAATAGCTATCTACCAAACATCTTTAACACCTCTAATCTATTAAACAAAAACAGCAGGGAAGTATCAGTGCTAGTTAACCAAAAAGAAAAAGCAAAGACTCCTCATTCCTGTTGGCTATCACACCAGCAGCTGCAGTATCTTTTCCCACATCTGCTATGTCTTTGCACTAAAAGACCTTGACTTAGTCATTTGACTTTCATTTTTAGATTTAGCTTCAACTGGTAAATTTTGAGTGTCAATATGCACGATCATTTGCTAGATTTCTTACATACATCACCTTATTTAATACTCAAAGCCACCTCCTGAGAGATTTTGAGGTTGTGCAAAGTAAAGTGCAAAATCACATACTTGGTAAATGACAGTCAGACTTGGTAAATGACCCAGACTTACACAATTCCTGTTTTACCAGTTTTGCTTTGACTTCTAGGTTGTAGGTAACATGGGGAACACCTCCAAGATAGCCAAATGCACACAGTCATCAGCACTGATTCCTGGAGATAAATTTATAACCCTGTAGGGAAATGGCATTGTCACATTTGTCACTGAATGATCTTACTCAAAGAGAATTGAAATAAGTAGTGAACAAGCTAAATGTCATAAAAATACATGTGCAAATTTAATCATTGTTAAGAACAACATAAATATAGATAGTTATGCAGTTGAGGTTGCTAGGTACTGTCAATAATGACAGGGTCTGTGTTCAGATAAAATTCATTATAAAAGCTCTGTTAGAAGAATTAATTGTCTAATCAGTAATTGGTCACATCTTCATACTCTCAATTAGTCTGTCTAGTTATCAAAATCAGGGACAAGAAAAATGCCATTGGAATGAGATGAGTTGGAAGAGGAGGGGCAGGGATCAGCATGACAGCTTTGTTCCATGGACATACAAAGCTCAACTCTGGTTCTCTGGTTTCCAGACATTCGAGTAGTGAAACAAAATTATCCTATTATTTCACTGTGTGTTGGTGACTCTAACTGGTGTAATCTTTAGCAAACAGCAGGGGACAGCATCTTGTTATCAGAAATAGAAAATAACAAATAGAATAAATTCAGTAACTTTGCTTAAAAATTAAAAATATGGATGTGTGTATTGTGTTTATTAATTGACTTTAATAGGCTATCGACTACTCTATTGAAGTATAATACGTTCTTAAGCATTGAGACTTTATTCTATGTTATGAATTCTGGAAATAGATATTCCCTTTTCACTTCCAACACTATTACACCAGGACCAGAATATCCTGTGAAATAATTGCATCAAACTTGCCTTTATAGCTACATACGATGGCATGAATTAACTTTATCAAATTAACTTTTTTTTTTTTTACACTAGGCATTGAACTCAAGGGCACTCTTCCACGGAGATACATCCCTGGTCCTTTTCATCTTTATTCTGAGACAGCACCTCACTGAATTGTCAAGGTTGGATTTGAATTTGCCATCCTCCTGCCTCAGCTTCCCAAGCAGTTGGGATTTCAGCTATGCACCACTGTGCCTGGTAGATTAATTTCCTTTTCAAAAACTACTGTGGTGTCAAAAAAACAAATTTAGTGGGGATTTACAACATGTGTGGTGCTACACAATATTTCATATATGTTGTATTATAGAGCTAGAAGATCCTAACTGCCTTCTATTCTTTATTCCTTGAAAATATGGATGAAGATATGAAGGTCCCAGTGCCTTTGCAAATCTCTGCATTTTTGAAAGGTTTTCCTTTCATGATGGCTACCCCAACATCCAGTCCTCACCCCATATAGTCTTATTTTCCTGTGCTCTTATACTTTTAAAAATATGTACTGATAACTAGCATTTAATGAAAGCTTACAAATGCCAAGCATAGTGCTAAGTATATTACATATTTCAACTCATGTTATCATCCAACCTTGTAAAGTAGATGCCATTCCATCTCATTTTATGAGAAATTGGTGTCGAGGTTAAATAAGAGCACCCAGCTAGGCAGTGAAGGAGGCAAGATTTTAGCTCTGATTAATTCACTTCAGAGACTTTGGGTGTTAACAAATACTTACAATGGATAGAAACACTTTGCTTCCAGTCTTTATTCCCCTGTAAATCACAGTAGATCTCAAAAGTGCATTTTCACATTTCTAATGCTTTGTATATTTTTGAGTGGATAAATGTCTAAGATTAGGATATTAGGAAATGGAATGTCCTACATCTTTTCTCTCTTATACACTATTCTTTCCACTGTGGTATTCAAAATGTTAGAAAGATGAGATGCTTTTTATAATCATTGAAATATTAAAGAAGGAGAAAATGAGAACAAAAGAGATGATTTCATCAGAGAAGTATATGACTTGTGAATTAGTTAGCAATTGATTCTCAATAAAGCAGGCCATGATTTAGTAGCTGAAAACAACAATCATTTATTTCTCATGAGTCTGAAGGGCAGAGACTGGTTGAGTGGCTCTTCTCATCTTGGCAGGCTCAGTGTTTGATGATCTAGAATGGTCTTGGCTAGGGTCACTGGGCCAACTCCAGTACATTCCATATCTCTCTCTCCCTTCATCAGTTTCCCAAGCATATTTCCTGTCACTGGCAAAATTCCAAGAGAGCCAGCAGAAAAGAATGAGTTTTTTTTCAAACTTCAGTGTGAATTGGATCAGGTGACTTCCCATTGGACAAAGCAGATCTCTTGGTTAAGCCCACTGTCAAGGAATGGGGCAGGGCATCCCACCCTTAATGGAAGGTCCCTGCAAAGTTATATAACACAAGAGAGCAAAGAACCTGAGTGGACATTGCAATCAACCACATCCTCTATCCCTGACAAAGCGTATTTCCTTAGTAATTACTGGATTTTACTGGCAAGAAAATTCTCCATGTTTGGCATAATTCAAACAAATCATTTATTCCAATAGATGAATAATAACTTTCCATTATGTGCAAGGTCTTCTGGAAGACGTCACTAACTCCTCAACTGTCCCAACTTTCCTGATGACATTTGTGGATGTTGTTATAGGAGTGTTTCATACTTCTACCTGGTGCTTTGTGCAATTTTACAGAGACCAGTCTCAGGTTTCTGTGTGGACTCTTTGCCACTAGTGTTTCTTCTTATTTATTCTATACTCTCTCTAATATCAGATAGCATGGGAAAGAAAAAAGCAGCAGATGAGAATGTCTAAGGGAATAAATGATAAAGAAAAAATATGTTCTATATATAACAAAAAACTACAACACTGGGGAAACTATTTACAATGCATAGAAACAAAAAACAGATTCATACTCCAAATATATGAATAATTCTTATAAATACCTAAGATGAACAGAGAAAAACAAAAATAGTCAATTTGAAGAATAAATGTCTACTTTAACACTTATTGGTACCTGCATTGCTTAGCAGTCCCTGGCCCTAGGGCCTCTTAGTGAATTTTGATTGACCTGATGAATGGTCTACATGGTTGGAGGTATTTCAATGGATAGATAGTAGTTATACCAATTCAAGAAATTATATTTATATGGTCCAAATTTTATCAGAATTAAGTGTAAAGAGCAGGGGCAGGACAGAGGAGGTAGTCCAAGAGGACTTCACAAGAGGAATAGCTAATATGGTAAAAGCTTTGTAAATGCGAACATAAAATAGATGAATGTAGGATTGTCCATTTTGAAGAAAGAGGACGAAGAACAGGATGCATGCATTATTAAAAACAACAACTGAAGGAAAAAAGTCATTGCCCAAAGATGAGCAGAGTTCAAGTTCAACTAACTTACATATTCAACTAAGGGAGAGGTGATCAATTATTAGATGCCAAATAGAAATCCAGACAGTCTAGATTTTGAAATGAGTTTTAAGACATTCTTTCTAGGAAAATACAGATCTCAAAAGCGGTCTGGAGAGGAAGGCATTAGGAAAGCAGGGCCTATGGAAGGAGGAGTCCTTCTTTTTCAGACCATACTAGGTAGCTTGGCAAACTCTAGGACTCACTTCATAAAAGATGAGAGAAACCAAGATATCACAATCTGACAACTGACTGGGTTGATTTAGACCTGATTACATTCTAGCAATCCTTTTTAATATTGACCCCAGATCTTGTGAAATACCATCTCCTTTATCAAATGTTTCTAAGGGAGGTGGTATTTTTGTACCATTCTAATTGGAAATCTTTGCTCTAGGAAGAAAATTGCCCATAAAGTTATCTTTAAAACTCCACCAGGAATTAGTAGATGGTGTGAATCCAGTTGTGTAATTCGAGAAGAGAGCTGCATTTTATCCAGCTAAATCAGCACTTGATACTAAACAACCCTTTAAGAATGTTACTTTATTTCAGCTTTAGTCACACAATGCAGACTCAAGCAATGGTCACCTTGTTTCCCCACCACTTTGCTATTGTCCTTTCAGGAAATCCAGTGCATGGACTTCAAAACTCAGTTCTCTTCATATGGAAGATTTATTAGCACATCTGCAATTCTAGGCTCCCCACTGCTTTAGCATGTAATTCAGATAACGTCAAGTAATCTGAATTTTTGAATGTCCAGGTTGCTAATATGCATAACTTTTTCAAGGGAAGAAAATGACTGCCCAAGAGATACTGCAGATTTGTAAAAAAACAATCTTTCCTGTTCATTCGGAAAATGAAAAAACCTTTATCATCACATGAATGAAATAATACTCCAAATAAATAAGCATAGCTTGTATAAAGACATGTGAGTTTTCAAAATGAGAGTGGGCTTGGCATGGAAATTCTTTGACTCACACATAGATCTTTTAAATCCATCAAAAAGTGTGTTAATTTTATACGTTCAACCAGAGATAAAATAAATACCCTTGTAGCAGGTAAGGACCATGAGGTGTGTGCCAGACTTGTGGATTCATTGCACAGAATAAACAGTGAGTGATTGAATGCTTCGTACCATATTAAAACATTCAGCTGATATTCTTGCTGAAAAGGATTTTTAATGAACTTTTTAGAATTTTTATGGGAATTCACATTTTCATTGGGATAACAATTATGCCCCGCTGAAATTTAATTTCCTACTTTAATTAATTCCTGCAAATGATTCCACATTTTTTTTTTGTGACTGTTATCCAGTTTTAGGTTCTATGTCAAAAAAAGCCATAGAGATTTCTTAATTCTTTAATCCTTGACATTGTTTCTTTTACTTGTATGTTTAGAGGATGGCAAAATTACAGAGACAGAGCATCTTTGAAGAGGCCCACTTCACTTTTCCATCACTTTCCCTTTTTATTTGCCTTTGTATACTCCAAAGGTCTCAACCTTAGGTATCTTCCTTCTCCAGGAGGAAGGGTATTGAATAAGCAAATTTGCACAAAAGTACTAATGATATAGTTCAATTCAATTCCACCTATTTTTTATTGAACAAATATTTATTGTGTATCAATTTCAGTGAATTCTGTCTAGATAATGATAGGCAAAATACTGGTCACTTCTCATCACCTCCCAGAGATGCTTATATTTTTAGGAAGGGTTAGTGCATACTCAGATAGGGTAGATGTGTGGTCCAAGGAAACAGCATAGAGTTGAGCCAGGTGCAGCAATAGGTTTGGAATTTCATAGACCTGAGTTTAAACTTGACAAACATTCTTTGTTTGTGTGTTAGGAGAACTGCAAATACTTCTGGGCTAGAGCTTAAGGGGAATGTGTGTCAGGGGAAAGAGATGAAATGCCAAGAAATAAACCTGCTTATAATAGCCAGATCGAGCATTTTTTCTTCTTTTGAAGGAGTTTGTGTGAAAGTAAAGGAATGTCATTGAGGGATATTAAGTTAAGGAGTGACACAATAAATTTGAGGTTTTCAAAAGACATCCCAGGGGCAGGATGCAATTGAATTGGAAAAGAAAAACAAGGGGCCATAGGAGCATAAATAAGAGACTATTGAAAATTATGAGGATTCAAACAAAGGCAACAGCTTTGGGGTTAGAGATGTGGGTTTAAGAAATGTGAAGTACCAGACTATGCAAAGTTTTATTGATTTGCACATTTGTTATTTGTGCATATGTGTGAATGTATGTACATGTGTAACATTCTAGTTGGAAGTTATGCACAATTCTCAGTGTATTTAAAAGCTTTCTGGACACTAAATAGACTTTTTGTAGTAAGGTGGTCACTTTTGGCCATCTGAGTTGCTCAAACTTAGGTCATCGTGGGTCTTTGGGGTAGTTCGGTCTTTAAGGCAAACTTAAATTAGCAGTTCCTAAACATTTTTCTCTAATTAAATATTCAGGCATCTACTATCGTGAAATGAGAGGAATACGGTCAAAGCAGTGTGGTTATCCTATTAACTAGTTGAATTTAATGCAAACATCTTCAGTTGGTGACAAATGTTTCCTATATTTTACAAATATACCATTTTTTCTTTTTAGTTTTATTCAAAACTATAACCACTTGGCAAAGTGCAAAGCTGCAAACGCTATATCGAACCACTGCATATTTATCCATTTTTATGACATGAAAGGTGTTAAAGTCTGAGACCTGCTAGACTGATGACCTTTGAGGGCCCTTTGGACTAAGATTGTATGCTTTTATCAGAATATTTCTGCGTGGAGAAGTACTTTTGTGTAGATCAACAGAATGATATGATTGACTTTATTTAACCTTTCAAATAAAACAAATCAGTTGTCTCCAACTCTAACTGCAGAAAATGCTCTCAAAGTTTTCAAGTACAGCCTTTTTCAAAATCCAAATCCTAAAATGAAATTGATGACATCTTACAAACACTTGCTCAAATGTTCCTTTCACAGTAAGATACAACATTGGAAAAATGTTAAGAACCAAATTGTCAGCATCATTCACCAAAGTCAACTATTTTAGAAACCTTTCCACACAGACCTACAGACCTGTGTTAAGCCATTTTCCATATGTGTCATTGGGGCCTTGAAACCACCCCTGCCCCCATTTTCTTTTTTCTTAAGGTGTTGCTCACTAGCAATGCAATTTAACTAAGTTTCCAGTCCTATAAGAGTGCCTCTAAGTGCCTTTATTGCAGTCAAATGCCACAAGATTTCAAATGGAAATGACATGAATTAATTTCCTGAGAAGAACAAAAAGAAAAGGAAAAGTCGAGAACAGCAGCTCCTTGTAACACAATATGCAGATTAACAGCACCCACTGATTGATTGAAGTGTCAGAAACGTACCTTTCAAATATAAATGAAGGCACAGAGAGTGTTTAGGGGGCTCTTTCACTCTTAGTCATATGAAATATTAACCAATAAAGTTTAGGTAAAATTAGTTTTCCTACGTATTTAGTTTTTTCTCTATCCCCAAAGTCACCTTTTGGGATGAGTCCCTTGACAAAAAGGACAAGGTGAATGAAAACGCACAGGGAAAAAAATTAAAATTCCTTACACTGATATATAAAAACCTCCTTTTACTGCCTTCAACCTCCTCTCAGACTTTCTTCAACCTTCTCCCACATCACCTGCTCCTGAATTTTGACTTCTCCAGTCTCAGAGGCCTCTTTCCCTGCTCAAATAGGGTCTCAGCACAATCTAGTTCCTCTGTCTTTTGCAGGTGATAGTTTTTGGACCATTTTTTCCAAGCAACTGTTGTAGCCTCCCAATGTCAAGTTCTGTAGAACCATTACCCGATGTCTTCTCTTATTTGTAGAGACGTTTATCTGCCTCTGCTGGATGTGCTGTCCCTGGAAGCATGGACCTTGACTTTCTTGCTCATGACTATATCCTCCATTCACTGCATGGTCCCTGGCACAGAGCAAGTGCTCAATTCAGACATTTAAAGGATGACTAAAACAGTAAATATTTGGTCTGGAGCCAGTTTTATAGCATTGCTAGGGGTAAATAAAGGTAGGGACCTGAGAAGGAGGCATGCTGTTCCTTTAGCAAATGCTTCTGGTCACCCTGAGGACTTAATTGAATGATAACTCTACGTCCAGTCTTGTTTAGATCCTGTCAAATACAAAAGTGAAAAATAAAAGGAAGAATATGTGTTTGTAACTTCTCTCCATATATATTTAATTTTAGATAAAAATTTGGATCTTAAATTCAACACCAGGGTTGAAATATTGGCTGTACTATTTCTTAGCTGTGCTGCCTTAGCTGGGTTACCTAACCTCATCAATAATCACTCATATCTATTCCACAGAGTTAAAAGAATTAAGATGAAATAGTGAATGTGAAACAACACATCTGCTCATGAGTGCTGGCATCTCATGAGCACTTGGTTATTACTGGCACCTGCGGTTTTAAATATGCTATACCAAGTTGCTGTGGGTCCTCTATTCCACATATTCTTACTTCACTAGCAAGATCACTGTTTGGCTCTCCCTTAAAAATGCAGCAAAGATGAAAAAGTAAATGGGGTCTTGCCCTGTGTTCTTTGGACAACTCTTCCCTGGTGTCTTTACCTATCTTATCCAGCCAGACTTCCCAACTGGAGGTTAAAGTTACTTTCTTCTACATAAATATATAGCAAAATAAATGATAATACTGCTTCTAAAAGTATATTAAGGAAAATGTCATTTTGCCCTTATCTTTCCTATAAAGATTTAGTTATTGTATCTTTAAAAAGGTCAGCCTTTTCCTTTTCTCTAGTGTCAAAAGAAATCTCAAAATGTGGTGTGACCTTGAACTAATTGCTTTCCCTTTCAGTGTCTCACTTTGTCTGGTTTAGGTAAGCAATACTCATTCCTAATGCTGCGGCTGCTCCCTTCATAGCAGCAAGGTGAAAATTAATGTATCTTGTTCTAAACCAAGTCCTCCTTTGAATACCCTCCCCACCACCCCACACACACAGCCCTACACATTCATTCATTTGCCATTACCCCTTACGGGTGACATTTTTGGCAAGTGTCCCTTCCTTTACACTTCATCTGGTTTCATTTCAGTTCAGACTCAGAAGGCCCTCCCCTAGTCCCACAACTGTCTCCCAGTCTTTAGTTTGCTCCACCTTCAACTCAGCCCACTCAGCTGATAGATAGCTGACAGCGCCAGTTATCACACACAGTTGCAAGGCACATTTATTGAGTGCTTACTGTCAGGTACTGTGCTAAGCACTTCACAAGCATTGTCATTTAATAGCTCTAATAATTGCCATACCCACATTCAGAGACTCTAGCTACTTGGCTACATCCACATTCATTATTCTTTATAATATATTCTTTATACTTATTCTTTATAAGTCCTAATATTGGACTTCCGTTTACTATTTAATGATTTTGGACAAGATATGCAATCTTAAGAGACATCACTTTCCTCATAAAATAAAGAAAGTAACTGTACAACTTCATAAGGTTATACAGGGTTTTTTATGTGTGGGAGGGGAGAGATAGGAAATGCTGGGAATTGAGCTCAGGGTCTTGATCATGCTAAGCACAGACTTCTATCACAGAGCCACACTCTCACAGCCCTGTGGAATTTCTTGTCTGTGGCACCATTGGTATTTTATTTATTTATTTATTTATAAATATTTTTAGTTGTTGATGGACCTTTATTTTATTCATTTATTTATATGCGGTGCTGAGACTCGAACCCAGTGCCTCACACATGCTAGGCAAGCACTCTACTACTGAGCCACAACCCCAGCCCACCAGTGGTATATTAGATGCATTGTTTGTTTAGGGAGGACCCCCAGTCTTTGTAGGATGTCTAGCAGCAACCATGGCCTCTACCCACTAGATGGCAGTAGCACCTCTTTTCTCCCCTCCCCCAAAACAACTCAGCCCCATTTTGACAAAGTGTTGACCAGTATTGTGTAGTCCTCTCCTCGTCGCCCCATTGAAAACTACCAAGACATTATGATGAAAAACAAGATATTTTTAGACATTGAACATATACTGTCCCTTTCCAGATACTGGTGTGCAATTTGTATGCTGTATCTTCCCTAGCAAAACCAGAGGACCTGCAGTTCTCAAAATGAGTCCTGAGTTTTTCTTCTTCCTCAACTTTGGGGTTCTAGCCACTGTAATGTTCTCCTACCCCACATCTCCCTCAGAAATCCCTATAGATCCTCCAAAATTCCTTTCCTACAGGAAGTTTCCCCTAATTCTTTCCAACTGCATGATACTTTTCCCTCTAAACCCTTTTCACACCCTAATTGTGACTTTCATATTCTATCATATTGTACAATTGTACAGTTATTTGTATAATTGTATCAACTCTCCTGTTGGAACTGAAAATTCCATGAGAATGAAATTCTTTGCTTTCTGTTTTTTTTTTAGCCACCATAGCAGAGAGCACAGTTTCCGGCATGCGTTAGTTGCTCATTAAATATTTGTTAAGTTAAACTTAAGATGCAAAAGAAATAAATGACATTATAAGGAAATGACTACAAATGTTAACGTGAACTCAAAAAAGTTAAAGAATAAACATTGAAAGTATATGCGGATGCTTTTAAAATAGGCAAATAATTGAGCCAATAGAAGTTTATTGTTTACACTATTCATGCAACTGCCTTGGTTCTCTTTTTCTCTTTGCACATGTAGAAATAGCTGAGAAAGAATTATAGTTATTATTTGGAAACTATTAACTGATTTGCCTACTGATGGAATCTGTATTCTTTTGTGAAAACAGAATTTATCAAATAAAGTCAGTACAAGCAAATCTACATTATTACTTTTATTAATCAAGAAGGAGGGTCAGGGAAGCCACTGTTGATGTGGAATGATGCAAATGAACTTGAGCAACATTTCTTTTCTCTGTCTTCCTATAGTATTGCAAAAAAAAAAATACCACACACCCCCACACTTGTTTGCTATAGTAGGTTAAATTTCCTGTTCTCTTAGAGTTTCAAATACAGATGAGTTTATACACAGCCACTGTCATATGATACAGTTATGATTAAGTAGAAAAGACAAACCTAATACTAGTGTTTGGACTATGTCAGGTTGAATAATGGCACCCAAAAAAGTCCATATTCTAATCTCAATAACTTGTGAATATTTTACCTTATACAGAAAAGGCTTTTGACATGAGATGATTATCCTGGATTATCTGGGTATCTACATTGTAATCCCAAGGGTCTTTACAATAGCAAGGCAGAGTGACAAGCAACTTGGCTATCAGTCAATGTAATTGGTGGGAAGAGGGCAACTGCTTGAAGGCAGGCCAACCAAAGCTGTTTTCAAGGATCCAAATAAGGAGGAGACACCTAGGATTCACTGAGGTTTCCAGAGTGATAGAACATAAGCCTGCAGTTGTTTGGGGATTTCTTCACCACCACATAGTAAAGACTGAGAAAATCACAGCAGTGAGGAATGCAGAGCTGTGACACTGAGTGATAGATTTCATGCATCTGTTGACAAGCTATTCAGCATCTTTATCTAGCCATGCCTGAAGCTGTCCTGTTCAGAGATTGGTTATATGACTGACAAACTATATGTTTAAGCATATATGTGTACATATACACTTATATTTAATATAGCATGTGTGTGTACATATACCTATGTATCTTATATGTGATGTATTGATAAGCTAATTTGGTTTGATTTTATTTACTGGAAACATAAAAAAATTATGACATAAATGAGTGTGTGGAACATAGAATATAATAAATATATAAAATAATTTTCTTATGGATCATAAATGCTTATGGTATAAAGTCCAGATAATATTAATAAGTACATTAGTCAAAATACAAAGCCTTCCAAACTATACAGCAGGAGATAACAACTGTTAATACATAAGCTTTTTCTTTAACTTGACCATGAATACAATATAGTAAGTGGGAGACTGGGGGGCAAATTTATAGAGAATGAGGAATCCAAACTTGATCATAAAGGACACTTGGAAGTGTGAGAAGCAAAGAGAAAGTAACCTATACATATATGGGCAATTTTTTTCTGTGATGGGGATTAAACTCAGGGCTTTAAGAATGCTGGTCAAGTCCTCTATAACTGAGTACTATCCCTACCCTGAACTATTGATTTTTGACAAAGGTGAAAAGAAAATTCAGAGAAGAGAAGGTAGCCTTTTCAACAAAAGGTACTAAAGCAATTAGATACACATATGCACCACTATGAACTTTAGTTCATACCACATGCCATATGTTAAAATTAACTCAAAATGGATTACACCTAACTATAGAATGTAAAAATCATAAAAATTCTAGAAGAAAACATATGAGAACAATCTTTGCAATCTTGAGCTTAGCAGTTTTGCCATAAATGTGTTGGATCCTCAATGTTCTGGCCATTCCTGTCTCCACAGTTTTGCTGGGTGAAGCTTCTGCCATAGAGCATGTGAACTGGAATCCTGTTCCTGCAGCCCTTATGGACTGCACTTGCAGGCTAGTTGCGCCAGTGGTCTGGGATCGTGGCACTGGACCTATGGCTCTAGTTGGCATTATCCTAATTGGAGGATTTGATCACCTGCACCTGCCCTGGATCTTTGTCTGGTTGTGCACCTGTGACTCTAAGTGGTTCCATCTTTGAAACCAAAGTAGAAGCAGTCTAGCCCCATAGCTTCATGGATGTAACACATGCCATAATGGAAACAGCAGGAGCCACATCCATGACAGCAAAAGATTGTGGCTACAGAGTAGGAGTAGAACTCACAATGAGAGGGGTACTTGACAGCAGTAGTCCCTTTGAAATGGCCGACACACAGGCCCTTGCTCTCTGGACCTACAATAGAAGAGGCTGCCCCAGTTATCTCTGAAATAACTTAGAAGTTATTTTTTATTATCTGGGACAGTAGGTCCTGGCTTCTGCTTAGATGGCTGACTAATCTCCTTATCAGATAGCCATCTGGGCATACCTTTGGTGTTCTGTCCTAAACATATTTATTCAATCTTTATAATATCCATAGGCTGAGAATTTTCCAAATTTTTTAGTTGTTTTCCCTTTGATTAATATTTTCTTCTTCAAGTAATTTGTCTCTGTATTTTAGTATGAGCAGTCAAGAGGAACCAGATCCTCAACACTTTCACATTTCCTCTGCCAGATATCTAATTTCATCTCTTTTATGAGTTTAACCTTCCATAAAACACGAGGACATGAATACCATCCAGTCTGATTCCTTACCACTTTTCAACATGGATGGTCTTTCCTCCAATGACAAACTCCTCACTTATGTCTGAGTCTTCATCAGAGTGGCCTTTCCCATCCATAATTCTAATAATATTTAGTTCCCAGCTACTTAGGTATTCCCTAAGAACACTGGGCCTTTCTCTACAGCTCACCTCCGGTCTTTCTGAGTCTCACCAGAATGACCCTTTGCAGTTTATTCATAGCAGTGTAGACTTTTGCTACCAGGTGCCCCAGAACTCTTCCAGCAGTTACCCACTACCCAGCTCCAAAGGCACTTCCACATTTTATGTATTTACCACAGCAACACTCCCACTCCTTGGTACTAATTTTACTTATACAAACCAAGTAAGAATTTAGTTGATTTCCCATATGTTTAAGTTCTACAGACACCATGATTAACTAACCAAAGCCATAGGTCTGCAAGAATCAGATCATTCTGACTGCTGCTGTGACTCTCGTGTCCATTAGGGTAACTGTGCCCGCTTCAGTTGTGGATGAGCTCCAACACCTGATCCCTGACATGCCAGGTTCCAGTTATACCCATTGCATTTAGGTTTTCCAATTGAGTAGTTGCTGCTCTGACTATCACTTCAGGCCTACAGAAAAGGGAGATCATAGACCTCCTTAAGGATGCTAGGGCTCCCCTCACAAATTTAATTTTCCAATGTGTTGGTCAAAGGTAAGTTTTCTGAACTGTTCAGAGTTGGAAGAGTAGGACTTAAATGATAAGTTTATCCAATATCTCTAAGCTTTTCAATCCTTATCTCTTTATTAAACAAAGAGAATTTGAGCATTTTCAATTTGCTCGTAGTGGGTTTTTTATTCATGATTCAACCAACCAACCAAACTGTTGAATTCCTAACTTCTTGGGCTGCAAAATTAAATCCAGAACCTTTGCTTATTAAGTCCATATCAATAAATTAGCCCAATTATACTTTGTGTTCCTTCCACTGTCCATTCTCATACATCTTCCCTGGAATGAAAAATACTTAGTTTGGAGTATAACATATTCCTCTTAGGTCATACTTTGCACCTCACCTTGGGGTCCCACTGGGACTTAAGTTTAATTTTACGGGTAAAGCAAAGAGAGATGGAGAAGGTGTGTCCTAGGGAGTATCATCATTGTGTTGCCGCGCAATTACCTCAGAGGAGGCCTTTACCTCTTCCATAGGAAAAGCAGGATTAATCCCCTCAGTTGGAGGTACAACAGTCAGTCAATACCATTGGGATAGGAATACTGTTGCCACCTTGAGTGAATGGGCCACTTTTTCTGTGTTCATAGAGGCCACTTTGGCTTGGGATGGGAAGCTCAATTCCCCTGGGGTTAGATTTTTTTTTTTTTTGCAAGCATCTCAAAACTCTTTCCTTATTACCCATGACCCAGTTCCAAAACTCCTTCAGTGATTTAGGGATTTATTACCCCAGGACCCCTTTCCTAGTACTATTTTCTGTCTTTGACTAGTTATGCTACTCTGATAAAATACTGCAGACTGAGTTTTAGTTATAAACAACAGAATTTTGTTTTGCTCACAATGCTGCAGGCTGGAAAGTCCAAGGTCAAGTCACAGGCAGATGTGGTGTCTGGTTGCTCTCCCTTTCTGGTTCAGAGTTGGTGCCTTCTTACAGTGTCCTTCCTGGACCAAGGACAGTATCCTTAGGAGGAGCAAATGAGCTCTCTTGGGTGTCTTTTACATTCCAATTTACAAAGGTTCTACTCCCATGCCCTAATCATAATCCCTCAAAGCTCAGCTCCTAATGCATCATTTTAGAGGACATAATTTGAACATAGGGACTTTAGGGGATACAAATAGAGTGCTGAAGCCAAACTTCCTCAGATCACTTCCTAACAGCCCTCTAGTAGCTGTGTAAAATTAAGTTTGTTCCTCAGTTTCCTCATACATAAAATGGGAATTAAAATAGCGCTAACCTCCAAGTGCTGTTTTGAGCGTTGATTATATATGCAAAATTAATAACATGTAAAATTGGTGCATGTGATATATTTGCAACATACAAACTGACATAATAAATATAATCTTTTTGGGTTTTCTAGTTATTATTAATAGTTTAACAGGCTTATTGATAAAAATTCAATGATTTATTTGTAAATTTATTTAAATGATTTATTTGTAAATTTGCTCTTTTGTTTTGATGTGCAGCCACAAACACAGTCCCATTGGAAACTATCATGTCACCCTAAAACACAACTCTGCCCATCAGTGGTCATTCCCCAAGCCATCACTCCACCCTCAGCAACCACTAATCTACTTTCTATTTTTACAGATCAGCTTATTTTATATTCAAATTTATATAGATCTATATTCATGTCATATTCATATTCAACATTTCATATAAATGAAATCTCACCATATGTAGTTTTTTGTGTCTGGCTTCTTTCACTCAGCAGAATGTTTTTAAGGTTCATCTATGTCATAGCATATATCAGTACTTCATTTGTTTTTATTTCCAGATAATATTGCATGCTATAAATATACTGCACTTTATTATAGTATTATTATTGCAGGACAGATTGCTTTTGAGTGACATGGAAGGGGAAAAATAAGAGCAGAGGTGTGTTCTTAATGGTGCTCAGGCCCTAAGAGCAACAAGGAGATTTTGTTGTTGTTGTTGTTACTGAGGATTGAACTCAGGGTCACTCGACCACAGAGCCACATCCCCAGGCCTATTTTGTGTTTTATGTAGGGACAGGGTCTCACTGAGTTGCTTAATGCCTTGCCGTTGCTAAGGCTGGCTTTGAACTCGCGATTCTCCTGTCTCAGCCTCCCTAAGAAGGAGATATTTTTGACTAAGAAGGGTAAGGGTATTTGAGAAAAAAAAGATGAAGATTTCATAGAATTATGCCAGAGACATATCTGCTTCCTTAAGGATGTCCCAGCCTGAAATCCAAGGACTAATAGGTGATTCTTTCTTTCAATGAATAGACAGCTTAATGCAGAAGAAAGTCCTGCCTTCTTCCTGTCCCTGTTAGCTTGGGGAAGTATTTAAGTCCCAGGAGTATCAATTCTCTGCAATCTTTCTCCCCTTTCCATTCACCTGGTCCAGTCCCATTCTTACCTCATAAAGCCTACTTTGAGGATCACCTCTTAATGAAGGCAAAGATTTTTATGAACTGGAACATAATTTTTAAAGTACAATAATACTTTCATAGTGCAATGTACTAGTAGCATTTTAAAATGCTTTCTGGTGACAGAAAAATGCTTTAGGAATCCTTGAATTTCTTAGGAATTGATAGGCAAATCAAGAAAAAATCAAGACTCCCAACTAGTTATTTTGGTCAATGAAAATGGATCTTAAGAGACTCTGGTATCCTTATAGTGTAGTTTCATATTTATACCACATATTTGCCACAATTTATAGAATGTAGTAACATTTCAATAAAACTATTTGGAGCAAAATCTGAAATGTGTATTATTAAGTATTAATCAGTGTGTATACAATTTGCATGCTATGTTCTTTAGTCATACGGAAGAAGCAAAATATTTTGATACTAACCTGGCTTATATTGAATGAGAACCTACTGTATGTCAAGCAACACACTAAGCTCTTGGTGTGCATTAACTCACAACAACCAAGGGCAAGAAAAATAAAACACTTTTACGTTTAAAAAATAACTCATGAGGCTGAGACTTTATGCCAATTTGATCTAAAGTCAAAGCTTTTAAAAAAGACTTTTTGTTTGCTTTTATTAATCAGTTTTAAGTGTAATTACCTATGAACTCAAAGCCTAAGACTTAAGATCCTAAGTAAAGATTTGGGAGCGGAGAATATTTTTTTTTTGTTTGGATTCCATTTTGAAATAATATGAAAAACAGTCATAAATTATGAATTCGATCTTCCACTAAATGGCTCACCTGAGCTGGTTCTCAATTCATGATAGTCTTTAAACATCCTGAATAGTCCTCAGATTCTTTGTCATTAACTCTGCCAAACCAGAAATGTGTCCACATTCTATGCCACCATATTTTATCCTGTCATTTCTTCCAAAACTTTTCAAAACTCAACTCATCCATGAAATCTGCGATTGAGACGGAAGCCACCCAGACATTCTGTTAATATCCTCAGTGTGATTGATATTTCTCTCCTGCAGTGTGGCGAGATAGCATATGCGTATATGTGGGCAAGCGTATATATCTTTATGTTAATGTGCATCTGTTCCTATCCTCTCTACCATATACCATTAAGGTATTAAGCTCTGGGGGTCTACTCTTCTTCCCTCCAGGAAAGAGAGCACTATTTTTACCCAGGTAGGCAAAGTGCCTAGCTAGCTCTATGGCATGATGTACACGTTCAATAAATATTTATTGAATGAGCGAGTGAGTGCTCAATGATGACAGTGACAACTTTGAAGGAAAATCTCTCCTCGCACACAGAGAAAATAAGATCACGTACAAATATAACTGCAAATAGCTTGCCTTCTCGGGTATTTTATTTTTAAGCATTCTCAGCCGAAATGTGCTGTGGAATGGCTGAGACATAGCAGGTAATTTTCATTTCACCTCTGTTTTCCAAATGGTTACCACTTACCAAATACATCATACTTAAAGTGTGATCCCCCCCCCTTTGGG
The DNA here is from genome assembly GCA_028644305.1 of Xerus rutilus. Taxonomy (NCBI): domain Eukaryota; kingdom Metazoa; phylum Chordata; class Mammalia; order Rodentia; family Sciuridae; genus Xerus; species Xerus rutilus. The sequence continues at coordinate 22,109,012 of CM053399.1, read as the reverse complement.
TATGATATGATGCTGTATTCTTTTCTTTTTCTCTCCCTCTTAAAACTCTGGCGTTCATTTATGTCTTGTTATTTATCATGAATGTAGTTCTTGACTTGGGCAAAAGAAGAAAATATATATATTTCAGTATAGTCCCCTATTTGTACATTAAAAGTGGCAGCACAATTATGAATGATTGTCCAGTTGTTTATTGTATTGACAGACTTTATTATAAAATATCCTTTATTTTTAGGTGGTTTATCCCAATATACTGCAACATTTTAAAATACTCTAATGATCATACATATACATTTATCTTCATTCATTTATCCATTGGCTTTGTGTGGCTAGGTAAATTTCATTTCACCTCTGTTTTTCAAATGGTTATTGGAACCCCTCATACATGCTACATGGAGATACAGCCCTGCCTGTCCACTGGCATCTTTAAGATAAATCTTTGAAAAGGAAATATTAGGTCAAGGGCAGAAACCTTTTGATATGTATGCCATATTAGTTTCCAGAAGGGTTATATCAAATTACACTCTCAACAGCAGTTTATAAAAGTGCTCTTTGACTATACTCTTGCCACTACTGGGTGTTTTAATTCAGTTTTTAATTTAAAGAGCAAAGAGGAGGCATCCCACAGGGCTTGAAACCTCCCTGAGCAGGGCTATATTAGATTTATGGCGAAAGATTTGTTAACCAGGGCCTGAGTCATGGGAGTGTGGGCATGTTTGTTCTATTACCAAGAACTCTATGAATCAGATCTAATAACTGTTTCAGTCATTACCAATACAGCCACATTTCAAAGACAACCCAAACTGGAAAAAGCTGTATAATTTTTATCAAAAAAAAAATCCCATGGATGTGATAATGGCAAATATCCTTTTAGTTCTCTTTAGATTGGGGCAATAATATTGCTTCACTGGAAATTACGTATCTCATTTTAGACACTGGGGATCTAATTTATAGATACGTTTCTAGAAATAAGCAAAGCTCTATTTGTTTCTAAATGAAAATGCCAATCATAAAGTAACAACTACTGCAACTTACCCATGTAGATGTCAACTTTTTGTATATAAACCAGGAACCTGACAAGGCTATTTGGAACTTTACATGTTCCAATCTGTTGCCTTGTCCATTTAACAACCACTCAGAGCACAATAATTCTCAGTATTTCCATTAGCAAGGAGAAAGCAGAATAAACTTCAGTGCTGACAGACCAATTCCTACTAGAGTATCAACTACAAATGGGTCAAAAATCTGCATGCCAGTGCTTATACACCCCAGAAGAGGAAGAGTGATAACAGTTAATTAAATAAGTGGTTGCATTTTCTGATTTCCTCAAGATTTTAATAAATTTTTATAAAAGATCCTTGGAAATTTTCTCTAAATATCTAAACGTTCCTATAGAACATGATATGCATTTATTTAAATGATTCTCAATATAACTAGAAACTTCATAAATCTCAAGGCAAATTAAAGTTACAGTGTTTCCATTATGATGTGATTTCATTATGCTGTGATTTATTGGTGCCTGGAAACTAGATAACCTTGAGTTTCTGAGTTTAATGTTTTAGGGTAGACCTATTACAGATAGAAATAGGTTTCCTTTCAATTATAAGGGTTTTTAAATTATTATTTTGGTTTCTTAATATGCTGAAGGAATGATGATACAAAGGCTTTCAGAATACTAGGGAAGAAGACAGACTTGTTCATTTCAAATTAGGTGGGCAAATATGTATATTTTTAAACATAGTTCCATCGAGGAGTAATTAATCTAATCAATTCAATCATTTATTCAACTAATATTTATAAAATATCAAAATAAATACATATTTGCTTGTATTCAATTTAGAGGAATCCTGGATTCTTAAAATTAGGGTCCTGAATGAAGAATTTTATTTCTTTCTGGAACCATAAGTCCTAATAGATCTAAGGTCACTTTACCTCTCTTTCTCCGTTCTTGTTTCATCAAAGACACTTAGGTTTGGTTGCCCAGGAAGTTTCAACTTTTCCATTTCCTTTCTATTCCTCATCTTTCTTTCTGTTTATATGTTTTTTTCTAGTAGTAAGAAATTTCTCTCAACTTAATAGGTTCTAATTTCCCAAATAACAATTAGAGGTACGGTTATCTCCAACTGGCATCTTAGCAGAAGGAAACTGTGCCTTCAAAATCTAGAACTGACAACAGAATTATTCCATTTTTTTTCCAATTCATATCTTACTGATAACAGTAGACATTCTAGCTGGTTCTGTGTGCACATTGGTATTAAGGTTTCCAATCTTGCAAACCCTTCTGTCTTTCCTCTAGGCACTGGTAAGTCTCTGGTCCACTCTACGTGTCCTTCTGATCTCACCTTCTTAGCAACCATATTAACTTGTCCTCTTTCATGCTTTCATTAGTTCAAGCATGCTTTTAGCCACTTATTACCCAAATTACAAAATTATTCTGCTTTTTGGTAAATATAGCTAGCAGCATGTTCTAAATCCAAAGTATTCCCATTTCATACTTGAATGAGCCAGATGACAAATTCGGCTCCTCTTTTAAGTATCAGCAGTCTCTATTCCCTGCAGTAGCAAAGGCCTGCTCACCAGGAACTATTCTTTCCTTTAAGAATGAACACAAGGTCGGGTCAGGATCTTTATAAAGTTAATCATATGTTTCAGCTTCATATTAGCTTATAGGAGTTTAAGTTTTGAGTCTCAAATTGAAAAGGTTAGTCAATCTAGTAGGCCTTTGATATTCTTGAAAGATATACACAAAAGACCTTTGCTATTAATCAACTTTGCAAATGTCACTATATCCATTACTTTCTGGAGATTACTCATGTTTTTATCTGATATACCATCTATGCCACCAAGTGGTAAATCAAAAATATACTAAATGCAGATCCCACCTCCCAAGACGAGTTTTCTCTGGTTTTGGATAATTATTCCCCATGCTTTGTGCCTACAATGCAGTAGTAAATACAAATGTTTGACCTTTCATAGTGAAAGCTTAAAGGGTTTGATCTGTTAGATTTTGTCCTTTGCCATTGCAGTCTAACCAAAAGGAAAAATCACCAAAATTTGACAAAATGAAATGACCTACATAAACTAAAAATTATCTTGAATGACCTTGAAGAAACATAAATGGAACATAAACAGGATTAGTATGTTGTAAAGGCACTATCCAGTTGAGAACATTAAATTGGCCCTTGTACCTTCTTTTATACTTGACTTAATTCATAGTCCTGAATCAAGTTTATTATTTTTCTTTTCTTCAGGCTTATGATTTGATTTCTATATTTTTAATATATTCTTTATCCATGGTTTGTTTTTACTCACAAATAAAATTCAAGTGCATAGGTATGTATAAAATTAGGGCCCCAGATTCCCATTAGGTCCACTGAGAAATTAGCTCATTCACATTCTATTGAGATAAACTATTCCCTCCACATACTCTTTAAAGAATAATTTAATTGTGCACCCCCAAATTAAAAATTGCTATACACAATGGTCTTTTGTTTAAAAAAATTAAAAAAACAGTTAAGATCATAAATGGTACATAACTACCATAAAATCAACTGGGTGATAACACAAACAACATACCCATAGGATTCTGAAAATATGTGACTTCTGATCTGTAGTTGACAAAAATTTTGATTGGAATGCAGCTCGCTTTTTTGTTTGTTTGTTTGTTTGTTTTGGTATCAGGGATTGAATCCAGAAGTGCTTAGCCACTAAGCTACATCCCCAGGCCTTTTATTTTTTATAAATAAAAAATAAAAGTGGCTGGGATTACAGGCATGTGCCACTGTCCTCAGCAGTAGCTCACTTCTTAAAGGAGAGGAAACCTTAGTGCTACAACTGCCTCTTATCATCCAAGAGTAATTTTCTTGAGGTGGTAGTATGGTGTAAAACTCTTGGTGCAAACACTCAAGTGCCCTTCCTCTTGACATGTATCTTCAGTAGTTACAGGGAATAATAATCACCTTCCATTTTTAGTTTTCTTCCATGAGCAGATAACTCCATTATAGTGTCTGCCATGGCCTTTCTTTAATTTCTTTCCTCTCTATTCTCTTTGCTTCTCTGGGGCATGATTTTGCAATTAAAGTTGAACCCAACCTCTTTCCATTCATTTCTCTATGGGCTTCTCACAGGAAGATGTACCTGAGTGTGCTGCTCCTCAGGGGAGGTCTTCTCACTGGGGGAGCCTGCAGTGGCTTAGCACTTCTTGTGCTTCTGTGGGTAAATCTCCCTAATTCTGGGATTGAATTTTAGAAAGCCTATTTTTTTGCTACACTCTGAAACAGCTTTTCCAAAACTCATTAAGAAAAGTGCTAGTTGGCTCTCCATTTGTCTATTCTTTTGGACTATTGAACTTTATATTTTTCTTAACTTGAACAATTATAATGGAAGCCCCTAGAAAACAGATTAATGGTACTTGGAATTTACCTTATCAAAATGTATCCAACTGGTCCTTGTCTTCCTGAGAAAATCCAAGGAAGTTAAATAAATGTTCTGGGTTTCTGCAGATCATAGTTCTTTATACCTGGAGGAAGACAACACAAACCTTTTTTAAATCTTATTGTACAAATGAGAACAAATTTAGGGTTAGACATTCCTGCCTGCTACATTCCCCAAGTAGAATTTTGTAATTTGAATAATGGAATATTTATCTTTCATATGTGTGTGTGTTTGTATGTTATGACTAACAAGTCTAGAGATAAGTTAAAGATAGCAACTATATATATTTATCTATAAATATATAATACATATTTATATTTGTATTGCTTTAGTTTATCCATTTTTAGATTTGTTAATCTTTCATTTTTCTTGTCAATGTTCATTGCAGTTGTGTATTGATATGTACTATATGAATTTTATAGAAAAATTTTTATCCATAATTAACTTCATATATATGTATGTTTGAGAGACTTCTTGCTTTTTTCTTATCCTTTTGGTCATGAGCTCAAAACAACAAAGATAATTATCAGTTTATTTCTACTCTAACAGCTAGACCTAAAAAAATCCTAGAAAATATACACCATAATTACAGATTCTCAGATTGAAATGGCAACAAGAAAATAGGCAAATACAGGTATTGGATTTGGAATCACAACTCAATTAAATTCATAACCCTACCATAATTAGCCAGGCAATTTTGGGCAAGTATCCAAATCTTTTCAAGTCTTTTAATCCTCTCTATATGTAAAATGAAGGGCTTGGTACCAAGTTTTAACTAGGGCCCTTCCTTCACTCAACTTTTATGCTAATTTTCCTTCTAAGAACATGGTTCAATGTGGATAAAATGATCAGGAACAATCTGTGGGAACAAACCCCTCATATTTAGATCAAAAGTGAATTTTTACAAACTTATACGTACTCAGTTAATGGCTTTTCTATCTGCTGAGCAATTAGTTACTTGTATATAAATGATACTAAGGTGAATAGAATCAATTAGTTTGAGGATCACCTATTGATTTGGAAAAATCAATGATCTACCTGATGGAATATAGTAATATTTGACTTGTAACAAAATAAATTACTCCTTCAGCATCTAATAACTAGTAGTTCATCTGTCTAACCTTCAGCAATCCTGCTGTTCAGGGGAAGAAACTGGAATTCTGGAGGCACAGGAGAGACCACAGGAAACTTGTAAAATAGCTTACAGAATTTAGCCTGATATAATGATTGTTTTTTCCTCACATTATCTTTCAAGGCAAAACATATTTCTGGAAAAAATATTGGTATCTAGTTGATGTTTCATGTATCACTGTCTCACAAAACCAACAATTCCTAAAACTGAGAACTGAATGATAGTTAAAATCATTAACTAATCCCATCAGATTTGCTTGCTGATGTCATTTGAATAAAGAAGACTAATTTAAACCTGGATCATACTTCTGACTCTGAGTTAAACTCTCTACGCTATGTTAAAAATTAAACCTCAGAACAACTCGATGACAAATTTGAAATACGATTCCCACTTTATAGATGAAGAAACTGAACCATAAACTTTTTAAGTCAGTTACCCAGAAAGTCACTGACTGCTTTCTCCAGAGTTGGCTGGTCTATTGATTTCAGAGCCCATGCTCCTTACTACACACTATTTTCTACATCCTGGCAAGACAGGGCTTGATGGCTACACCTGGTCCGTGCATCTTCAATTTCAGGAGGTTCTTTAAGGACTGTATTACTTGTGCCTCTGAATATACCATTCAATATTCAGATTTTAACATATTCGATACCCTTGTATTATTGCTCTTGAGGTTCTGATTTTTATACTTTATTTCCATTTTAGGGTGGACACCATGATGTTTTCTTCCATGTTTCAGTCTGTTTTTCCTATCTATCATTTAGCTTGTTGCAAAGGTGTGGACAGCAGGATGTCCACCTTGCCTGTAATGTGATTCAGAGAACTGAGCTAGCTGGTAGGGCTGCCTGCTGGTGTGCAGACCTCAAATATGAAGAAGCATGTAATGGGTGGCTGCTCAGAGAAAAACTGTGCAGAGGGTTTGCTGACCTGAACAGAATGAACTGTATCATTGTACAAATTCAGAAAATGTGGCCTGGACAATGCCTCGCTAATCAACTAACACAAACTACATGGTGTAAGTGAAGGAATTGATTTACGAGGTATTCACAATCTAGGAACTCAGTTTCTAGATTCATCCACCCACCTAGCTTCTCAGTAGTAGCATTGGGTCCTCAACTCTATGTTTATACGCATCTCTTAATCATGAAATTCCTGACTCCAGGCATTCACATGTCAGTCAATGTGGGCCATTTAATACCCCAGACACCATCTTGGCTACCCAGAAGATCTTGAAATTAGAGTAACTCAGGCCTACATCACAACCTGGTTGTGGAACTTTTGTAAACTGGTTTGTTATTTCCATGGATCAATATCCTAATCTATAACACAGGACAATGAGAGCTCTTCTCGCTACATGTTGCTTTGGAGATTAACTTTCAAAGTTTTTATAATGAATTTTGCATCAATGTCTGAGCCAGATTAAACATACTAAAATGTCCAGGTATTGCCATCATCATTGTGATTTCTTTCATGTGGCCTTAGGTAGTGGAATATTCTTTATAAATTTAATACAAATTTAAATAAAAGATACAAGATTTATAAACTAGTTTGTAAATAAAAATATGGACATAATTATTTTCTTTAAATCAAAATATAAAATAAAATTATGGCTAAAGTACTAACAAAAGAAACTCAAGAAACCAGCATTGTCACGATGACTTTATTTTTCTCATAGCAAAATGGAAAAGACACTAATTTCTCTATACATGTGAAATTAAATGTTCAATACCCTGAATGAATAGATTAAAAAATTGATCTTTTGGCTCAGAACTGTCCAAGGTAATTGCACTCTTCTCATACCTAGACATTTTAACTGAAACAAGTGATTTTGCATGACAAAAAAGAAAGTCAAAAGGAAAGCCTCATTTTTTTTCTTAGTTGCAACAACTTGCAAAAGGATGTCCATTTGGATTCTGCTTTTAGAGAATTTGGTTACACAATATTCATATAAAAATAGTTCCAAATCAATATGACATATTTTAAATTTACATTAACATTTAAATTAATGAGAAGCTCAGTGTGAATTATGGAGGTTTAGTTGTTTAGGACTATGTCTCTTCTTGCCAACTTGGAAGAGAGTCTATTGACTCACCTTCTTAGTTTCATATACAGCCAGCCAGCAGACTTGATGTATTTTCAGTGCCAGAGGATTTCAGGCTCATGAAAGTCACCATATTGACCTTGCCAGGGAATGAAGCTGGCCTGTCCACTAAATGGGTAAATATTTTCGGCACCTGCACACGCGTACCTTCCCCCCTACAAGGGTAGTTTGCCATAGGTCTTTGTCAGATCTGGAAATGCTTTGGGATCAGAACTTACTTTTTTTCTTTACCATGAATTTTACTCATCAAATATTTGTAGAGTGCCTATTCTACACAGAGAACTGTGCTAAAGCAACACAGATCCTACTTCAAGGAACCCATTTTCTATTGTATGATTGTACTTACACATATAAACAGGTATAGAGTAATATGACATGGTCTGCAATAAAAGAAGCTTCACACGGGGTGTTCTCTGAATAAAGTTGGAGGAAAATGAAAAAGCAACTTTCTGAAGATGTGAGACTTAAAAGACAAGTAAGCATTAGTCAAATAAAGGAGAGCAGAATCTCACCTGGAGGAAAGACTCCGTAAGATGACTTGATACCTTTACTTCAATGAATGAGAAATTCATAATTAATAGTGCTAGAGGTGGCAAGTGTATGTGCATGCTGTGTGTATGCATGTGTGTACACATATGCACAATACATGTGTGGATATAACAAATTAACATGCCTGGTTACTCAGGAAAGAAATTATTAAACAATCCAAAATGGAAAGCTAAAGACTTTGGACATTGTCATTAAAATTATGCAGTTGCAGAGGTTCTGATGGGTTTTAAGTAGACTTGATTTAAGAGGTAGAGCCCTTTCAAATAGTACAGAGAATAAAAGAATGGTGAGCAGGCCTAGCTCCGTAACATTGTTGGATATCAAAATAGGCCCTAGTAAGCCCATGCTTGAGTTAATATGATACTAGATACAAAATACACACAGTGAAGAAAGTCGAGCTGGGCACGGTGGCGCAAGCCTGTAATCCCAGCACTTAGGGAGGCTGAGACAGGAGAATCACTAGTTCAAAGCCAGCCTCAGCAACAGCGAGGCAGTAAGAGACTCAGTGAAATCCTGTCTCTAAATAAAACACAAAATAGGGCTAGGTATGTGGCTCAGTGGTCGAGTACCCCAGAGTTCAATCCCTGGTAACCTCCCCCCTTCAAAATAGAAGAAAGTCAAGAAACAGCAATTTTCAGTTTTCTTGGTTGTCTGTCCTCTTGATAGTGGAGAAAAAGGGCCATGAAAGTCTAGATTATCAATACTGTGTCAGAGCTCTATCATCCTCACTCATTTTTCCAAAAGCTGTAAAATGAGCACCTACTCTGTGCAGGGACAGTATTAGATGCTGTGATAGAGTGATGAACAAGATAAGAAAGCTACATGAGTGCGAGAAATAGAACAATTAAGTAAAATCATTTACACAGTATAGCAACAATCATCAATAAATAAATCAGGCAGTGTGATAATAACTCAAATGGGGTCCAACAGGGTCACTTAACTGTGAAGAGGGTGAGCTTTGGACTGGGACTATCGATTCACATCTAAAATCTGTCACTGCCTATTTTGTTGTGATGACAAGATCCTATGCCTACGTTTTTTAATCTGTTAAATGAAGATAAATATTTCACTTTGTAGACATGTTTGATGATAAAACGAATTAATATATGTAGAGCAATTAGCCTGGCACTGGGCACGTTCTATGCTCATAAGTATTGTGGTCAAGGTTTCCATTATTCCTCAACTACTTTCCTATTCTATGAATAGCTTGAGATGTCTCAAAGGGTGGTCTCTTTGAATGGGTCAAAATTTGGGTTTAGGCTTGAAGAATGAAAAAAATCCAGCTTTAGGAATGACATTCAAAGCATTTCCTAGACACAGCCAAATTTGGTACAAATAAAATGTTTTCAATTTAGTTGAAACTAGTTCAGTATAACGTATATTGTATAAATTCCAATTGCTTAAGCTTTGACACCACGAAAGAGGGGCCATTTGTCTCAATTTGAAGATTATTTGAGGCGCTCATTAAGTCATCTACTGGAATTATATAAGAAAAAAATCACATTCCAGAGATAGTAACCCCCAATTTTTTTTCATCTGTTGAACAATACCAGTCAGTCAGACGACCATAGTTAATGTCAGAAACTGTTATTTTTTTATCAAATAAATATGTTACTAATTGGTATTTTGAATAACCAAAGTAAGCCTTCTTTTGTAAAATTAATGGTGATCAACATCTTCTGTGTGTTGACCAGCACATCTTTGAGATACTCTTCCCACACTGACACAATTCTGGAGTCTAGTAAGTCAGAAGTGTGTACCACTAAGTTATAGATTACACCTGAGGCTACATCCTTGACTAGTTCTGTGTCCAGCCATAGTTGGGAAGGACATATAATGATCAAACCCTAAGGGTATACTAATCCTGCTTCTGGAGTGCTGTGTACTGGAAGTCAGCATTCAGAGAACCTCAAAGAACAAAAAGTGAAACTTTGTTGCACTTTTAAAACAGATTGCAGAAACTGTTTTGTTTATTCAATATTGTAAGAATATTTGTCTAATAAATGTCTCTATGTTTGGCAAAATAAAGCCAGTGGTATTGCTTTACTATAAATTGGTGCTCAAAGTAAAGCCTGCCCTCACCTATGCCATTCTTTGGAAATTATTTACAAAACCAAACAAATAGGCCTGGGGTGAATCCTCCAAGACATAAGCAAAGAGCATCACTGAGCTGTTCTGAAATTTTTTTCTTCTTCTTTTTGGTATTAGAGATTGAACCCAGGGGTACTTGACCACTGAGCCACATCTCCAGCCTATTTTGTGTTTTATGTAGAGACAGAGTCTCACTGAGTTGCTTAGCGCCTCACCCTTGCTGAGGCTGGCTTTGAACTCACGATTCTCCTGTCTCAGCCTCCCTAAATGCTGGGATTACAGGCTTGCGCCACCATGCCCGGCTTGTTCTGAAATTTCTAAAGATGATAATAACCAATGTTTAGAAAATAGATTATAGGAGTAAGATTGAGTGCAGAGAGGGAAGTTTAGGAATATTGCAGAAGTTCAAGCCCAAGTGAGAAAGACTCCTACCACACTGATAAAAATTGACCCTGAGACACTTAGCTGCATTTGGAGATATAATTTGGAAGAAATCCCAAAAGGATCTACTGTGGATTAGAAGGGAGAAATATATCAAGAAAAAACTCATAGTTTTGGCCAACTTCTGGGAAATCTTCATGCTGAATGTGGTGAGCAGAAGTGGAATGACTGAGGGCTGAGGTTTACAGTTGCTGCTAAGGGATGTCTTTAGAAATGGCAGAGGGAGAACCGTGAGCCTTCTGTTGACTCTTCCATAGAGCCATTCAGAAAGCTGCTGATTTCAACAGGGCTTTTATCAGAAACTACCTATGGATGCACACATGCCCTTTAGGTCATGTGAGAAACTGCCCTCAAATAGGGAGGAAACTTGTCATGAACAAATAAGCAGGTCCAAATGGGAAGTCTCAGTGTTTCAGATTTATTTTGAAAATAGTGAAACCTTGTTTTCCTTTCTAGAAAATGAAAGACCAAGAAGGATCTTCTTTATCTTTATCTTCCATCACACAGAAGATAACATACATCAAAAGCTATGGAGCTTCACCACAATCCTAGGCTCTGTGTGGTCACTGATTTGTTCAGTCCATCTGTCAGTCTGTTACATATTCAATAAACATTTACTATGAACTAGCCATGCACTTCGTCCAGATCTTGAAAATGACTCTCTTTAAGTCATCTTCTGCCTGTACATTTTGCATATGTTTATTATACTCAGCAACAAATATCTCAAGAGCAACTGAAAAATAAACTGACTTCACTATAATCCACATCAACTCTGTGATTTTGAAAAAAATTAAAGATTAAGCAAATAATTCAATTACTTCTCCATTTAACTATGAAAGCTTCACAGGCTTTAGGGGAAACAAATTAAACTTTTCATTTTGTTTTTATCTGAATTTTAATTGTGGATGTGTTTAAGATCCATTTTTATTTTTGGAAAAAGAATGAGATCAACCATTATGTACAAATGATGTCATGGTCTTTACACATTGTTAATGAATATGTAGCACTGAAGCTAACTTGGTTTGTAGACAGATACTTCTCAGGATGAACTTTTTTACATATATTTTCAAAGAATTTGGTTTGTATAGGACAAACTAAAATGAGAACATTTACATCCAAACGTGATATTTTACATTTCCATGGCCTGTGCAGCTTTGAAAAGAGACAGCTCAACATTCTGTGCACAGTATTTTTATCTAAAGTGAAGTTAATTCTTATGTAGTCACTTTAGTCTTATTTCACATGGGAATGAGAAGTGTGGTGTCCAGGATATCTTCTAAGCTCTTTTGTTTTTAACTCAAAATAAATAGTTTATCATTGCTGTTATCAAATGCAAAACTTTAAGCATCAAGAGATGAATTGTCTATGAAAATATATTCATGTAATTATCAGTTCAATAATACTGTATGATACATCCACACATTAATTTTTTCATATTTGAGAAGTTGAATGTGTATATCAGCCCACAAATTTATATGCTGTGTTGTATTTCTGTAAGGCAGACAAGAGCAGTCACTCATTGGAAAAGCTACTGTTGGATCAATATTTCCTGAAAATTTACAACCAGGATGAAAAATTAGTAATTCCAGGGGCACGTGGGAGTTATCACTTTGTAGTTTTTCCCCCCACTAGAGAGTAATGAACTTGAGGATTATTTCTGCCATAACTTAAAAACAAGAGCTAAATTATATCAGATGAAACACAAAATATTTTATGGATTATATGTTTTAGAGTGCTCAGAAGTCTAGTGATTTCAATTTAGACAACTCATGAGTATGGAAAAGGTAACCAGGTAATAGCACAAGGCAGGGGAGGTTCCCGAACTTTCTGCACTAAATATGGCTTCTTTATATTTAAGTATATTAATACATTTTAATATTTTAAAATAACTTTAAAACACATATTTTTAATAACTTTTAAAAAATTTATGGTGTCACTCTCACAACTCAAAAGGAACAAACACTGTTACAAATATAAGTCTTTGTCTGGAGTGGGTGTGGGAATGAGGCTTCTATTTTGAGCCAGAAAGTAAGCTCAGTGAGAGAATGTGAGTGAGTGACAAAATGCTACTCTGCACGTGGAGCTGATTCTGTACCCCATACGCTCTCATTACGCATTCTGCTAATAGCACATGGAAGTGAAAATAACAGTTAGTTCTGTAGAGAGTGGGCACAACATTAAGATTTAATTAAACCTTGTTTTAACTTGGGCAAACTAGTCATGCAGTGATGTGACAGGATAACGGAGCCCAGCACTTCAATGACTGGAAGTAAAAGGACTTGCAACTGAAATGCCAGCAAATGGGGTAAAAGTACACCAGATGAGCAGAGTAACCAGGCAGGGCTGTGAGCCCTGCCATAGGGGCTGGGCTGGAAGGATTTGAGCCTGCAGAGAGCAAGCAGACCTGGTGGGCAATGAGCAGGAAGGAGTCAGGGTTTCTGGGATATTCACTTAAGGTTCTTTAGTATAAGCTCCACAGCCTCTTAGTAGTTACTGTCTAGCTCAGAATAATGTCATTCTCAGAACCAATGATTTTGCTGGTTCAATTAAGTTTAATGAAGGGGCACTGGCATTTGCATTATGACTTTATATAAATTGCAATTGCTTATGTTGTTTATATGGTAGAGTTTGCGGTGGTATAAGAGACTGTGTTACCTACCAACTGGTTTAAGGGATGCCCAGATAGTTGGTAAAACATTACCTCAAAACGTGTTTGTGAGGATGTTTCTGGAAGAGATTGGAATTTGAGTCAGAAGACTAAGTAAAATAATTCCGCACCAATCCCTTGCAGAAAAAGGCAAAAGAAGAGTAAATCAATCACTATCTCTGTCTCTCTCTGTCCCCTTGATCTGGGACATCTCTCTTCTTCTAACTTCAGACATCAGAGCTCCAGGCTCTTGAACCTTCAGATTCTGGGACGATAGTCCTCCCTGTTCCCACTGCATCGTTCTTAAGACTTGCACTGAATTATATCCACAACTTTCCTGGTTCTCTAGTTTATAGAGGGCATATTTGAGGCTCTGGGCCTTCCACAATTATATGTGTCCATTCTCATAATAAATCATATATGTATATATCCACCCATGCATACATGTTCTGAAAAAAACCTGACTAATACCAGTGGGATTATCAACATTAGCACAAATGTCATAATCTTTAAAGTAATATGTTGTAGGCAGTTTGTATAAAAAACTCCTCTATATTATGTAGTTTTAAAAATCTGAACACACTTTAGTAGTGTTATTTTCCTACAGTTGTGATAACAAAGCATCACAATATCATAAACAGAGTGGCTTCACACAACAGAAATTCATTCTCCAAAAAAGGGGAGAAAATAAAAAAAATAAAATTTATTATCAGAAAGCACAAATCAAGATGCAGCCCGGCCACAAGCCCTCCAAAATCTCTGTGAAAACATTCTTTCTTGTCCTAGCTTTTGGTGGCTCCTGGTATTCCTTGACTAGTGGCAGCTTGAGTCCAATTTCTGCTTCCACATCCACATGCTCTTCTGCTCTCTGTGTCTTCTCTGTATCCTGGAATTTCTCTGTCCTTATAAAGATGCAAGTCCTTGGATTCGGAGATCCACCAAAATACTAATCTCATTTTCAACAAATCTCATCTGGGAAGACCCTATTTTCAAATGGTAATCATCTGTGACTCAAAGTCCCATGTGGTAAAGGCCTGGTCCAAAGCTAGGCGCTGTTGGGAGGTAGTATGACTTGTAAGAAGTGGGACCTGGTGGCAAGTCTTTAGGTCATGGGGAGCAAAGGGTATTCTGTGATGCCAGGCCTTCTTTTTCTCATTTTTGCTCCTTGGCCATGAGGTGAGAGGTTTCTCTCTGCCTTGTGTTTCTGCCAGGATGAACTGCCTCTCCACAGGCCTCAAGCAAAGGGGCCAACTGATCATGGACTAAAACCTCCAAAATTATGAGCCAAATAAACATTTTATTTTTATCAGTTGATTGTCACGGATATTTGTTATAACGACGGAAAACCAGCTAATACAAATAAGGTCACATTCACCTGTACCAGAGGTTAGAACTCTGTTATATATTTTTGGGAAAAACAGTTCAACTCTCAACAAGGACTTTTACTTATTTCATCACCAACACTTAAATGTGTTGTCTTATTTTTCTTTTTAAATATTCTTCCTTCCCCGAACTTTCATTCTTGACATCTTATTTTCTAACAAAAATAAGGCACATCTAGTTCCCTGAATACATTATCCTCCATCATGATTGTTCAAGGGCAGAAGTAGTCTTTTCTGTCCGTCTGACCACTCTCTACTCTTTCTTACATTGTGTCCCATGGCTGTTGTCATATATTTAATATGGAAAATTTTGCCTCCCTCATCTTCTGTTCTTCTTATACAGAGTACATATATCTCCACTAAATAAATTATCAAACCATGTCCTGAACATGAATTTATATTTCTCTCTGTGTTTGAAACCTTTATGTAAAAGCAGGAATGATGTTATAACGCAAATATTTATTGATTCTAATTTATTATTTATCATTGATCATGAATCTATGGATTGAAGGATGACCAAATGGATAAGTGAACTGATGACCCAGGCTGATATCCATATGAATCCAAATGTGCAGGGAGTGCCAAATATTAAAATGAAAATATTAAAAATGATGGTAACAAAAAAAAATCCCACCTTTAAAGCTATTTTTTTAGTCTTGTCCTATGGGTATTATAAATCATAAGGCAATCCTTACTCCATTGGCTCACTTAGTTTTAGTAGACAAATGTAATTTTTGTGTATAATCCTCATTATACATATATTCATATTATTTAATTATATGTATATATGTGAATATAAGTAAGTATAATTAAAAAATAAACAAAGAAAATATAACTTTCTTAGCTGATGTAGTTACTGGAGTCTTTGGTGCTCAAGATGTAAAAATCTAACCTGGTATTTATTCTTGCTGTGTCTCACTATATACAGAAAAGTAACCACCAGGGATCCTACTCCCTTTTATATTGAGGGGCACCTATCATGCATTAAAAGGTCTTTGGTAAGACTATCACACGATTTCTAAATATTAAGGCTGTAGCCATTGGGAACATTTCCTTATTACCAAGCATGCAGTTAAAACATTTTAGTGAAACTTTTAATAATGGTTTCAGAAGACACCAACAAGAAAAGCATACCACTGGGCACTATTATGCATGAAGACAGTAGGCTAGAGTTTAGGAAAATAAGTTGAGTATATAATAAAACTTTGTAAGAGCAGTTTATATTGCGGCAATACACCACCAAGTGTGAGTAGGGAAGGAAGGTAATTACATTTTATTTGGCCATCTACAGTCTATCTCATTGGGGGTGTGCACTTATAATTGTTTTGTGGTTACTTGCAAGAATTCAGTGATCATGAGCACATTCATGAACAAAGGATTAAGTAGAATACTGAAGTCACCAAATAAACATATATATGTATGCACACATTTTTACATATGCATATACATGCATTAATAAGAAAGTCATCCAGCCAATCAGCAGAGAGTGAGGCATGATAAAACACTAATGTAATTGGAAGACTCTGTCTTAAATGTTTACTGTATTTCTTTTATTCTTTTCCTTTCCTTTCCCTTCCTTCCTTCCTTTCTTCCTTTCTTCCATTACTCTAACTTCACTCAACAACGTAATCTTTTTTTTTTTTGGTACTAGAGATTGAACTCAGGGGCACTCGACCACTGAACCACATTCCCAGCCCTATTTTGTATTTTATGTAGAGACAGGGTCTCACTGAGTTGCTTAGCACCTCTCTGTTGCTGAGGCTGGCTTTGAACTCGCAATTCTCCTGTCTCAGTCCTCCCTAAGTGCTGGGATTACAGGCTTGCACCACTGTGCCTGCTTCAACAATGTAATCTTCATTAATAATAGCTCCTTGGAATTACTGGCAAAAATATTTTTTCCTCTCCAGTTTTGAAAGAATAAAATACATTGTCAGACACAAAACTTTCAAAAGGCTTAATATTAGTGACATATAATTCAGAGGTCCATAGTTCATCTATATCTCAAACTCCTAGCATAATTATGAGAGAACAAAACTACAACAATAGCACAAAACATACAGGAGGTCTGGAGGTGTAGTTCAGTGGTAGAGCATCTGCCTTGCATACACAAGACCCTAGGTTTGATCCTCAATACTTCAAAAACCAAAACATACAGGATTACAGTGATTTGACCACTGGAAATCAATTGATATCACTGAAATAATTTTCATTATCAATACTCACTAGATGGTAGTTCATTAGCCAGTATCTGGTTGCTCCAAAAATCCCATGTATTCATAACTTAAAATAACCAAGGAACTAACAATACTGCAATCATAAAATATATTTGATATTACTTTTAAAATATATAAACAAAAAATTTATGTCCTTTCTAAATAAAAAAGTTGTACACATTATAGTGTTTCATCAGAGAAACCACTATCATATACACAAACTTCAGGATGTGACCTGTGTCTATGCTAGAAAAGGTTTAATTCACTGGTGTTTGTATTATATTGAAAAACAGGTATGTTTCTATAGATGACATTTAAAAGCATATTCACCACATATATTTCTGAATTAGAATTTAGGCTTAACATTTCTCCTTCAGCCTATAAACCCTACATATAAACCCTATTTTATTGGCATGTAAAACAGAAGGTGAACTTTCTTATTAAAGAGCATTTCAAGCATCATACCAAATAGAAGAGCCAAAACAATAGAAAATTTTTTAAAAATAAGACTTTTACTAAACATTGAATGGATTCTACTTGTATCAATTTGCTATAGCATGAAAAATGAATTGTGTGACCAGGATAGACAAGCAGAAAGTCTTAGAATTGTAGTTAGGGCTATTGGATATGCCTACTTCAGGTGTCCACCAAGAGGAGAAAATTATATTTTATCATCCTTATAAGATAACAGCCTACTTCTAATTGTACACCTGTCACAAGGAAGTTCATTTTATAAGGATGCCCATCTCAAAGAGAATGGACCCATCTAAACATCTTCCATATGTGGTTATTCTTTTCTTTTTTTTTTTAAGTTGTGTTCTTTTTAGATATACATGACAGCAGGGTGTATTTTGACATACAACATGGTCACTCTTTCAATATATGTCAAGAGGGACTCTGTGTGTTGCAGTTAGAAAATTGAATTCTGGATCCAGGGATCCTGGATTCAAGTCACTTTTCCTAGCTCCATGACCTCAGGAATCTTTTAGTCTCTGTAAGGCATAGATGTCATTTGTAAAATGTGGAAAGTAGTAGTGCCCCATTTAAGTCTTCTATAATGTGGACACTAATAGCAGCTACCACATAGGGCCATTTTGTTGAGCATTCTATGTCAAGCACATAGACCAGTGGCTGCACATATGAAGCATTATATGTGAGGTTTTTATATGTATTTATGTATGTATATACATATATGTGTGTGTGTGTATGAATACAAATATATATTGTTGCAGGTGATGGGATAACAAAATAGTCTTTAAAATCAGTTCTACTCTAATAAACTTTACCATCTGAGTAGCCAAATTTTTTTCTCTTCTTTCTTTCCTCCCTTCCCTTTCCTACCTTTCCCTCTTCTCCTCTTCCCTCCTCTCTCCTCCTTTCCTTTCCCCTCCCTCTCTCTCTCTCTTTTCTTTCTCTTTCTTTCCCTCCCCCTTCCTTTCCCTCCTTCCCTCCCTCTCTCTCTCCCTCCCTTCCTTCCTTCCTCTCTCTCTCTCTCTCTTTATTTCTTTCATTCTTCTTTCTTCTGTGCTGCAGATGGAACCCAGAGCCCACAGACAGCTTAACTACACATCCCAGTCTTGCCTGCAGTGATGTGTCCACAGAACTGAGTTTTGGCCAAAGGATTACGAAAAGAAGGGAAGTGTGTCATTTTTAGCACTGGCCCATACATAATTAGCATATTCCCTCTTTTCTCTTTTCCCTTGCTTATTGGCCATATGAAGACAGCAGGATAAACTTGAAACCCACACACTAAAGAGGCCAATCTTGGTTGCAGAACTCCAGCCTCAAATCCCTAATGCCACTAACATTCAGAATTCATTTACATAAGAAAAAATCTTCTACTGTAGTATGCTGCTAATATTTGAAGCTTTTTCTCTTAGAGCACTTAGTACTACTTCCACCAATATGGAGAGAGTAAATAAATGAATAAATGTGCAAGTTAGTATCAGTTAAGGCTGAGTGCTCTGTGGAAAAGTGAAGTCAGAAAGAGGAGTAGAAAGTGGAGGAGGGGTTTAAGGATGTCCTCAAAGAGGAGTGAACCTCCAGAAAAAAGAGAGAGAGAAACGTCTGTATAGGCATTGAAAGAACATTACAGGCAAAGGGAATCAAGAGCAAAAACGCAGCTGCGCACAATTGTGCATGCCTGTAATCCCAGCACTTTGGGAGGCTGAGACAGGAGAATCACGAGTTCAAAGCCACCCTCAGCAACAGCCCTCAGCAACAGTGAGGCGCTAAGCAACTCAGTGAGACCCTGTCTCTACATAAAATACAAAATAGGGCTGGGGATGTGGCTCAGTGGTGAGTACCCCTTAGTTCAATTCCTAGTACCAAAAAGAAAAAAAAAGAGCAAAGATGCCTATGTGGGAGTATACTTGGAATTTTCAAAACACCCAGGGAAAACCACTGTAGGCTGAAGCTCAGTAGGAAGAGAGTTCAGAGGTAATCAGAAGGTAGATCAGAAATATTTCATAGACATTAGTAAGGACTATGAATATTATTAAAAGATTTTTCAGGAAAGGCATGATATAACATAATTTACATTTTTAAAACCATTACTGTAACTCCTGTGTAGAGGATGGTTAGAAAAGAATGGAAATTGACATGTCATTCATAAAGCCATTACAGAAGCTTTGAAAACAACAAAATGGGAGCCCAAGTCTCTCATATCAATGTTTGTGCTCCCTAGGTCTTTTGGTTCATTTATCATATAACAAAGCTTATCAGTCATTCATCTTCATTTTTCCTCCTTTCTCAGAAGCACTTGAGTCTGACTCCAGTATTCCTAAATTCAGCCAGACTTAAATATCCATCTCTAGCTATGTTACACCTCTCTTATCCTTGTAAAGCTAGACATTGTACTGTTGCATAATTCATCAAACTGTGGAGATCTTCACTTACATTTTCTACTCTTAAACCCTGTCATATCTATTTTTAATTCTGAAATTGATATTTTTGTTCTTTTTAGTTGTTAATGGACCTTTATTTTATTCCTTTATTTATATGCAGTGCTGAGAATCAAACCCAGTGCCTCACACATGCTAGGTAAGCACTCTACCACTGATCCACAACCCCAGCTCCACTGAAATTGATACTTTTAAAACTGCTTTTTAAACTTCTTTTAACATGGAGCTAGTGTGATTTAATATTGACCATATTTTTCTATTTGAAGGTGTGGCTATTTGCAAACTTAGCTTAACTTCTTTTTATCATTGTAACTGAATTCTGACTTCCAAAGCACATGTTCTTAAGGAAGTCTGTAAGCTTTATGTGAAAAGGGGTCTGTAGTCAAATATTGTAATTATTGAACTAAATAACTGGGTTACTGGACAGTTTTGAGAATTCTGAGTCTCCACGAAGTGGGATAATATTGGAGTACTTATCAGATTTAATAGATGAATAAAGTCTCCCCCCTCTTTTTCTTTTTCACAGAATATTTCAAGATACTAAAGTTCAGCTGGATACATGCTACTGACTTCTAGAGGACAGAAGTTTTAAAAATGTTTTAATTTGATATAACCCCAAAGCAACAATTTATATGATCAAAAATTGTAATTTAGGAATGAAATGGGTATGAGAATTCCCTATCAGTTTGTAGACTCACTCTAATCTCATTTCTCAGAAAAGCTTCTTTTAATAATATTCTCATAAAGAAAGCACCCAAAAAGTGATTTCTAAAAAGAAGGCAAATGGGTTAAAAATGATTTTTTAAAAAGAAGGTAGTATCAGGAAATGAGTTAACTGGTAAGTCAACTTCCTCCAGAGGTCTAGTCTCCTCTAGTTAGTGATCTCTTCATTGGAAATAAAATTTGGAAGAGCAAGATCGGAAAAAATTGCTTTGGTCACTACAGAGAAAGAGGTTCCTGTAGTTAGAGATTTACAATGTGGCAAAGATGACTCACCTTGTCACTTTGGAGGCCTCCAGGTAGCTACAGATGATTGTCATGCACTGGGTTTATGTGTTCACTCTTTTCCTATTCCTGTCTCAAGATGAGTAACCAGGTACAGAGGACCAGAGGGTGTTTTCACATCTTTTCCTCCTTATTAAAGTAGACTTCACAGCCCAAGTGTGACAGGTAGTGTTTTGGAACACTGGAGTCCTCCCAGGAACACATTATCTAACTCTGTAGGAGCTGGAGACCTTAGATTGGTTCAGGAATGATAGATACCACTTTGCCATCGGCAATCTTTGTACCCAGAAAAGAAGGCCGCAGTCAGGTGTACTGTGTTTTCTTTGGACAGTCAGTAATAGTTATTTCAAAACACATAATGCTTCATCTTTTCACAACACAATGAAAATGGCACAGATTATAGAATATGAGACACCTCAAACTCCACATTTGTTAGTTAGAAAAGGGGCCTAATGTATGTAGGTCTGTTATTCTTTGAAGTGGGCAAAATCATGATGATGATGATGATGATGATGATAATTTACTTCATGAGGCTGTTGTGCAAATTAATGTGATTTAAAATTTGTAATGTTTTAAATGATAGTCCGGGAGTGAAACTATCTTGACCACATTGTTCTCTGTCCTACTCCAATGCCTTGGGCAGTACCTTGCATAGAATAACCACCAGTATATTTTAAACTATAGTGATTGAATGTAGGGTAATGAAGCAAGTTTAATCATGGGTTCCCATGAAAATAAAATCATAAGTGAAAGACATATTTCCAGAAGAACGTTTTTATTATCGTAAAATACTACTTTAAATATTAGACACATTTTAACTGACTAGTGGGGCTATTACACCTTACTGATAGGAATAATGTTAAGTTCTTCTCTGCCTTATTTTGTGAACTTTCTTCACAGGGGAAGGGTAGCTGTATGTTTTTAGACAGAACTATAAAATGTGAAGATGATTTCAATACTTTAAATTAAAAAGATACTGATATTTACTTGGAAATTTAACATGTGGTTTTTAGAGGATAAAAAACGAAGGATTATCTGGGTGTATGACTTTCATCACTCTTTGTTATGGGGTTTTAAAATAAAAAACTAGAAAATGTAATTGAAAACAATTTTATTAAATATTTTCTACTGTTCGAGATTGCAAACCAATACGCTTGAGTTTTCCTTAGCGTCTATTTCATACTTCCTCCCATTCTGCCCAAGCACATGTCTTATTTTTTTCACATACAAAAACCTGGAGCAAACAAAAGCAAGCAAACAACAACAAAATAAAGAAAATGCATACAGAATTTTGATCTCTGTTTCATTCTCATTGCCATAAACACAAGAAATTCATCATTGGACCAGTGCAGAGTTCAAGTATTGGTTAGTATTGCTTGCATTCTATTCTTGTAGAAAACAGGGAAAAAATAAGAAGCAGTAGATTAGGATGCTATTACACATCAACTGTTACCCACAGAAACATGTTGAAAAATCTACGGTATGTGCACTGGAATTGAGGAATCCTGTGTGGTCAGGTGCAGGAGAATGGGAATGAATGACAGAAGTTTGGAAGGCTAAATTTTTCCAATTGCATACTCCCATTATAATATAATGTATAATTATGGATGCTATGTCATAAAAGTAGCAACAATAATCTTTATTGACTATTTTCAATGTTCAGGTACTCTGGCAAGTGCACTGCCGATATTCTCTTCTTTCTTACAATGACACAATGCAGGAATTTTATCTTGACTTTACAAAAGAGAAATTGTAGATTGCAGAAGGTAAACAATTTATGCAATACAATGCTGCTAGTAATGGTGGAACTTGGCCTAAATCTCAGGTCTGTTTATTTCACTTCTCATTCACTCAGCACAAATGAGATCTGTCTCTCATAAATACTGATAAGAAACAAAAGAAAGTGATACTAATTTGCAAACGTCAAAATTAAGCCCATATGGCGACTTGTCAATGGTGGGGAGAAGATATGAAGGTCAAGATTCTACAACAGGGAATACCTATCCATCCACTGATTTCTGTTAGATATAATATTCTGGTGTTAGATGCTTCCCCAAACAAACTAAGAGAACCTTGAACTTGCCAAAGCTCCACTGCAAGTTGTCTCTTGGTGTCACATCAAAGCCTGCTGTATAGAGCTTCAGCTGTCAGAAACTCTAAAATCAAGTGATAGCTGATGTTTCTTATTTCTTTCTTCACTTAAAATATATGAACTCTAAAAACTTTTACATTTATGTTAATTTTTGCCTTATCTTTTTGCGGAGTTCAAAATATAGAAGCAAAGATAGGCATCACAGTTGGTACATCACTTCACAGCTCATCTTGCCTTTGCCTGAGTGGCAAGGTTGGGTTTCAGTAATTGGTGTAATTGGTGTTGCTTGTACTTGGAAAATGTAGGGATGGTACTGAATGTTTGATCTTTAATATAGAGATTTTTTGTGGTTTTCTTTATAAATTATGGCTCAGTGTTATGCTTTGGATTTTGGTAGAGATCATGTTACTAGCACTTTTTAAAAACCAAGACAATTAAATCATTCTAAAGAAAGTGTAGCAAAGCTTGTCTGTATAGAAGCCATATGGTTGTGAAATTAAAGAGTATTATTATGAAAAATTAATCAACTTCAGTTTTTATCAACATCTTAATGCATAAATTTTGAGCAAATTTATATCTTCATGATTCAATTTAAGCATTTAAAAAGGTAAAGTCTCATTTCCTATAAACCAATGGGGAAGATATTTACAATTTAACAGAAAAAATAGGTGAGAAAGAAAGCCACTCAGTAGAAAGAGAAAAAAAAATTCTTCAAAAACATCAAAAATTGTGCAACATAACTATTTTGAAGAAACAATAAATAATGAGACATTGACTTCAGCTATCAGTTTTGTAATTTTTAATGTAATTATTAAAATATTAATTGAAAGCACTTTTCAGAGATCACTTGTATTTAAAAATGTAGATGCTATGTAAAAAATTATTATACTGTATTGTTTATGGAAGAGTGGCAGGCAGTGACCAGGAAAAGAGAGCCTCCTATTCTATTTTATTTTCTATTCCATTCCATTTCTCCATCTATACTGTATATTGCTAATGATGCTACATAACTTCCCTATCTACCTACTTATCTCCCCCTCTTATATTTTTGATCTATCCAGATTTCCATTCATCTACTTTTCATTATTGCTTATCTTCTGTCAACTAGAACATAGACTCCATAAGTTCAGTGGTAACATTTCTCTTACTTGTTACCACATTCATTGCCCAAAATAGTGCCTAATATTGTTTAATAAGTGCTGACTGAAATGGTCATTGAAGGAATGAGTATATGCTACAGAATTGAAGAGAGTATAGATAAACTGGCTTACTGCTATTGAAAATGCATATTAGTAGAACTTAGTTTATATATACAGTCATGAGTTGGTGTCTAAGATTGGTTCGAGGACCCCTGCAGGTACCAAAATCTGTGTATGCTTATACCCATTGTATAAAATAGTGTAGTTTTTATATATAATCTATGAGCATCCTCCTGTCACTTTAAATCATCTCTAGATTACTTATAATAGCTAATACAATGTAAATGTTATGTAAATAGTTGTTATACTGTGTTGTTATGGAATAGTGATGAACAAAAATGTCTGTACATATTCACTACAGATGTAATTTGTTTTTTCAAGTGTGTGTTAGCTGTGGTTAGTTGAGTCCACAGATGCAGAATTCCTGAATACAGAGGACTGCCTGTACTTTGACTTATTTGCACATGATCGCAACCTTGTGTACACAATGCAACAACATTTGAACTAGCAAACTTTGGAATTAACCTACATTTATTAATAAGAGACTACTTAAACAAATTACTTGGCATCCATTAGATAAGGACACAATTAAACACTAAAGTCAATATGCTTATCTATTGAAACCTAAAGATCTTCAAGTTCTATTACTTAGAATTTTTAAAGGGAAGATGCAGCACAATTTGCTGTTATACTCACATTTGTTTAACTTATATAAATTCATATGCTGTTTTGTAAATACACATAAATAGATGTATCTACATGTACAATAATTGTAAATGTCTGGAATTATATACATATATATACACACATACACATACATATATATATAAAATTAATTCTCTTTTTCTCTCCATACACACAGACACACACACACACATAAAACAAAAAAAAATGGTTTTAGATAAAATACAATTAAAAAAGTAAGCACAGGGAAGTAAAAGAAAAACACACGCACACACATAAACCACATTCTATGTCTGTATATAGATTTTCTAAAATAGAGGCAATAAAAATAGTTCATTAGGAGTTAGCCGTATTTAGTTTTGGAAAATAAATTATAAGTTAAGCTTATAAATTGTAAGTTTTTGTTTTCATTAAGTTATGTAAGCTTTAATATTTTAATAGTAAGTATATAAGGATATATTCATGCTTAACTTTGTAATTAAAATAATTAAAAGGAGGCAATTATGAGTTTTATAAAAACCTAATTTAGAAGATCTTAAATGTGTTCACCTCCTTATAGTTTAGAAATGAAAAGAAAGCATCCTCATAAGGAAAAGTGAATTTAGAAGGTAAATATTAAATGAGGTATGAGCTTAGAAGGTTTAAAGTTAATCACTTTATATCTCCAGCCAGAGATGTATTATCTCCTCTTGCCAGGTTACTTCCTTAAATAAGTGGAGCTCTTGTAATTCTCTGGTCTTATGCTCTGCTAACCTTTCAATCCAGAGAGCTCACATTACCTATCGTATCAGGCACTCTGATGTCTCTTCCTCTATCATAACTCCATCCTTAAAACTCCAGGGAAGAATGACTCCTCCCAGACTCTGGATTGCTCCAGAATTTATTAAAACGATCTGCTTGAGACTATTTAGCGTTATATTCTCTGAGGATCTTGAAGTTAAGAAATGTGTAAGACACAACTTGAAGTCCCCAGTTTCTTACAAAATCTGGTACACAAGTATTTAATAACCATTGATATTTGTCTGATTCTTGACTTCAGCAAGAGAAGCCCTCCGAAGGCAAACCTTCAAATATCATTTCAATCCGGAAAACTAAGTATCACCACTATTCGCATTGTACTGTTGAAGAGGTAGCCAGTATATTCATCATCTCTGGACCTGGGATTTATCTTCCCACAGGTCCCACATCTTGCAAATGGTACAGCTGAGCTTTGCTCTTAAGCCATGTGAGCCCCAAGTCACAGCTAGTTAGTGTAAACTAGGGGTAGAAATGATACTCCCACCACTGTCACGCTTCCTCTTTGTAGATTTATTTTCACCTGCAGTAGTGACTGGGATATTTTCAAAACCAAAATGGCTCTTACAGCAGACAACATACACTGCATTGCCTTCTCTACCTCCCATGTATACTAAGAGATGTCTATACAAACCTGTTACTGCTTTTAATGTATGACAGAAATAATAGTAATTAAAAATAATTCTTTCTTCAACACACAGAGTCAAGTAATGAGATTGAGAGATAAAGAAAAACAATAAGGTAGACAAAGCAGTGAGGAAATGGCTTTTTCTGTGTTTATAATAGCTAACATTTATTGAGCATTTACCATGTAGTGAATTAAAGCAAATGGCACCATAGAAGCTTTAGTACATGAACTTAAAAATTGGACACAGAATGAGTTTGAATCTCAGCTCTGGCACTCATTAACTAGTCTGCGGCAAATTGTTTATTCTTTCAGTCTTTCAGCTATAGAATGTGGTTGATGATTATGGCACCTGCTTTTCAGGGTTGTTCAGTGGGTGGTGCTTGCCACTTTCAGTGGTGTGAGCACTTCTCCTGATGCCCATAACAAGCTATTAACAGTTTAACAAACAGCTCACAAAGTTCCTGAATATTTAATAACTCACTGCCATGAGCCACAATGAGTCAATCCAGCAAAACCCTGTTGTAATGATGATTAAATGTGTTGCATCATAATCACTTAGAGGAATGCCCAGGACATGATATGCACTATATTAAGCAATTATTTTGAAAAATACATTAACTTAATTATTCCTCAGAAGTATTTTGAGGTTGGTTTTATTATAATTCCTATGTCATAGGAGGTTAACAAGGTAGAGAAACCTGCAGTCAGTGCTAAGGGTAAGGTGGAACTTGAGTGGCATGTCCTGCCATGCTGCGCTTGTCTTCTTCACTGGGGGATGGCATCTCATTGTGCCTATGTAAGAATGTGGCTGTGCATGATCGTGGGAGAAGGAACAACAGATAATCTGGTAAAACAATATGCCATGGCATGCTAGTATCTTCTGGAGAGGGCTCTATGGAGCAAAGAGTTTTTGTATTACCTTGGAAGTAAATTATTCATTACTATATTATGAGAAAACCATTCCATTCTGCATTTCCAAGAATGAGACAGAAATGAATGAGAACTTGTATTTCAAGGTGCTTAGTATGTGCTTGCCATTTTCTTAATCACTCAATATGAATTTCCTTACATAATTATAGCAATATTCTGAGGAAGGACTAGAATTGTCCCATTGTACAGATGAGGAATAAAGCTCAGAAATGTTAACTAATAAGCTCCAGGCCACAAAGCTGCTATTAAATATCAGTTCTGTTTGAATTCAATGTCCATGGGCACACTGCAAACCATGCATTATACAGGTGTCCCTTAAATTCATGCAAAATTGTCAAGAAACCTAGTACCATGTTATGCTCCTTGGAGGTGAAAATATTATTAAGAAATGCAAGGTTAACATTGAAATGTGTTTGAGGGTGAAGGGAGAATTTTAATGACCAAAACTGATCAAAGAAAGAGCTGGGAGAAATCAAGTATTCAGTATGACTGCTATTCTATTAAAAATATTTTATTGTAAAAACGTCTTTACTTTTGAATCTGTGTGTACCTCTGGGACTAGAGAAGAACAGGAACATGCTTTCTGTACCTGTCAAGGAAGTCGTTTTAGGAGATAAGCAAGGGTCATGTAAAGGCTACTCTACATTCTGCTTGGCACCTTCATTGTATTGGAGAAAAAAAATAATTAATTGGTTCATTTAGCCCTTCACTTAATTCAGCCTTTCATTTGTGCACTTCAGTGCTTACCCAAATGAACAGAGACAGTGCAGGAAACCGAACACATTTAATGGAGCTCTCAAAAATGTTCAATTGTTGCTCTTGCTTCTTTAATAGACACAAATCATTTATTTCCATCTGTAAAACTCCATTAACCAGCAAAAAAGAAAAGAGTTCCTTAGATGTATATTTTACCAAAAATGGAAAATCTCTCCCCTTTTCTATCTGCCCAGAGTCATGGAGACACATTCATAGTGTATCACTCATGATAAGCCTGCCCACCAAGATCTACAAATTCCTCCTCATACGTGTGAATGTCATAAAGACTTGGGCACCAAAGAATGAAACTATATTAGAAGTAGAAGGGACCTTAGCTTGGTAAATCCAGTTTTCTTATGTAAACATAAAGTGAGGCCTGAAGAGATGATGTGATAAGCCCGAGGTCATGTTGGTAGTTCTGATCATTTTGGAGTTTACATCCAGCCTTCTCACTCCAACTCTTAACACAGCCTTCCCCCTCACCTGCCAGACTGACTGCTTAGTACTGATCACTGCCATGCTCCTTCAGGCTGATATCCTTCTGTGCCTGTCGTCTAAAGCTTTCCAAAACATGCAAATTCACCTACTGAACCACTGGGCGTCATTCTGTCCCCACATGTAACTATATTCTTTTCTTTCAGAAAATAATCCATGCTCCTATTTTGATGGTGACCATAGGTGAAGATCTGGCATTAACAAATCCCCAAGGAAGTGATTTGATTTTTTTGTTTGTTTGTTTTTTTAAGTGGGATCTTTCTGTGTTACCCAGGCTGGAGTTGAACTTCTGGACTTAAATGATGCTCCTGCCTCAAGCTCCTGAGAGATTTGATTTTTTTTCAAACTACAGCTCCCAAATAATATGAGCTGGGGCTGGGGTTGTGGCTCAGTGGTAGAGCGCTTGCCTAGCATGCGTGAGGACTGGGTTCGATTCTCAGCACCACATACAAATAAATAAAATAAAGATCCATTGACACTAAAAAATTTTAAAAAAAGAATATGAGCTGGAAGCTCTTTAGGGCTTCCTCTGATTGTCCTGCTCATCCTTCTGCCCACACATCTATAAATAGTTCATTTGCTTTGTACTAATGATTTTCATCAGCTTAAAGGGCCAGTTCAATTAATCTTCTGTTTAATAAAAGTCTATCTTATAGAAACAGAGTGGAAAATGGTTCCCAGAGATAGGAAGGGAGAAAAAAACAGAGAATTGGCAACTGTTAGTCAAAGAATAGAAAGTTTCAATTAGATGACAGGAATAAATTTTGCTGACCCATTGCACAGTATGGTGACCCCAGTTAAGAATCCTGAGTTGTATGTTTCCAAATTGCTAAATGAATAACTTTAAAATTCTTACCACAAAATAATAAATTGGTAAGGTAGATATATTAATTGGCTTGACTGAATCTTGAATGTATATATAGTTCAAAACATCACATTATATTCCATAAAAAATAAATTATTATTTGTCAATTAAAAATAAATAGTAAAAAATTAAAAACAAAGAAAACCCTAAAAAAAATACAACCAAAGTTAATATGGTTAAAGAAAAGGAAAAAGGAAAGCTGATGTTTCTCCCTTAGGTAATATGTCAGGTAGATATAAGGAAAGGTGTTGGCTAGTGATACAGAGGAGTAATTTATTATTGATAAGTGGTAGAGATGTGTGCTCATCTCAAAGCTCAGTGCTACTAAACGGCCCTCATTAGAATCACTAGCCAGCACATTGCACAAACCAAATGTCCCATCTTCTTTCCAGAAACAGAGCCCTGTTCCAGTGGCAGGAGTGTCCATCACATCCTGGTTGCTTCAGAAATAAGCTGTCACATCATTTCAGACTTGCCAGTGCTAAGTCTACCTTCTCAGTAGAGAGAAATCCCCACCCCGCAATTCCAAAGCCATTTATTATTTGCAATGGAAACTGTGTTAATTTCATTGCTTATAAAATAAACACGCCTTAATTTAGTTGGGAGATGTATGTGAACTATCAAAATTAGGAAGAATAAGCTATATTGTCTGAGTATCCTTGCCTCCAGTTTCCCCATCTCAATTTATTCTATGTCTGAAATAGTCTCTTATATATACTCTTGGTGGGAATATCTGCCTGCTTCAATATTTCTTGGCTTCCCAATTGCTGCAGGGTATACTCAAGGTCTCTAACACAGCACTAAAAGCTGCAAACACTAAATCAACCCACCCTGATGAGGCTTACTTACCTCTTACACTTCATTTTCAAACCCTTTTTGCCATCTAAACTTGTATGGTAGAAAATCAGAATCAGTATTAAAAGTTGACTAGTTGTGTTTGTGTAATCTTCACCAATTACACACTATGTCTACAAGATCCAGGGAAAACAAACAAGCAAAAAATTAAAAAATAAAATTCAGTCCTCACCTAGACCTAATAAAACTCAATTTTAAGAGATTGAACCAGAGTTTTGTTTTGTTTTTTTCAAAATGAAAGATTTTTGAAAATTAAGATGGCAATTTTCTAGTTTTAAACAAAAATTGAAAGCATAATTTGGTCTTAAAATTTCATGCATCTAGAACTTTATTTTTGGAGGGGGCTACAGGGGATTGAACTGAGGAGCACTCAACCACTGAGCCACATCCTCAGCCCTATTTTGTATTTTATTTAGAGACAGGGTCTCACTGAGTTTCTTAGTGTCTCACTTTTGTTTTTTTGCAATCCTCCTGTGTCAGTTTCCTGAGCTGCTGGGATTACAGGCATGCAGCACCACTGCAGGCTATCTGTAACATTTTAAAATAATTCAGCCAGCAAAATGGAGAAAATACATAAAACAATAGTCTTCAGAAATCCTATCATAAGCAGTATAGGTTACTGTCTGAATGAAGGTAAACAAATGAAATGATTCCTATGTCATTCCTAACTGACCATGTAAAGGGAAATACCAGGCTACAGTTCAGGGAGAAGGAACCCAAGCAGAGTTTGCTCCCTGAATTCAAAATTTGGAGATATAAAGACTAGAATTTGAGAGCCACAATACTAGAGAGGGAAGAGTGGTCTGGTGAGATTCAGAGTTTTCCTGAGGTTTCACTTAAAGTCATACAATGAATACTGATCCGCCCAGGAGTCTGAGGTAATCATCACAAAGGAGCAGGTGGAGAAAATGCCATAGCTCATACAGGAACAAAAAAAGTTCATGCTTCCATTGGATAGAATGAAAAGATTTCTTAAAAATTGGGCATTGGATAGGGAGCTCAGAGGTTTTCAGTGCAGTAGTAAAGTCAAATAAATTATAGAAACTTGCCTAGCATGTGTAAGACTCTAGGTTCAATCCCCAGTATTGGGAAACAAATACCAAAGAGGAGGAAAATGCAACCTCTATTGGGTGAGTGGGAGCAGCTGTTAGAAATAAAACCTAAACTGACTTAAAGAACTAATAAAGTTATTAAATCTTTGTCACAAATATATTCCACACATTCAAGAAGTCAGAGGAAAAACATGAACATGTGAAGAAATATAAAAGATGTAAAAATTACCCAAATTAAATTTCTCTTTCTTTCTTTCTTTCTTTCTCTTTCTTTCTTTCTTTCTTTCTTTCTTTCTTTCTTTCTTTCTTTCTTTCTTTCTTTCTTTCTTTTTTTTTTTTTTTGGAACTGGGGATCTAACCCAGGGCTTTGTACATGTGAGGCAAGCACTTTACCACTGAGCTACATACACCCCAGCCCCCTATTTAAATTTCTAAAGAAAGAAATTCTCAGCACCACGTTGCAAGCCAATGTATTGACTCAGATGAAAAAACAAATACTGAATAGTATTAGAATAGGTTAGATATTGTAGAAATAAATATAACTTGAAGACATAGAAGCTATCTTGAATGAAATTCAGCTTAAAAGAACTTAAAGTAAAAGACACTTGAATAGAGAATAAATTAACTATGAGATAGCTTAAAGTATGCATGTGATGATGTCTCAGAATGGGTACAAAAACTTATTCACAATAACAATGATCAAAAATTTTAAAAATTTAATGAGAGTTATAAACTTATTGTTTGAAGAAGCTCAACAAATCCAGAGAAAGATAAAAGAAACAACATAGACACATTAAAATTATATCACTGAAGACTAGTGACAAATCTTACAAGGAGTCAGATGAAAAAATATCCATTTCCTACAGAGAATACAAAATATTAAAAAAGAAGAGATAGAGAGATCTCATTGGAGACAAATGTACATCAGAAGAAAATAGAGCAATACCTGCAAAGTACTATACTGATAAAAAAGGAAAAAGACAAGAAACACACTTAAAAAACCTGTTAACCTAAGGTCCTATTTCCAGTAAAAATATCTTTCTAAAATGATGGTAAAATACATCATTTCAAAAATAAAAGGACTGAAAGTATTTATTCATCATTATCGAATGGGAACCAGAAGAATTGTTAAAAGAGGCACATCAGGTAGAAGGAAACCGCAACAGATGGAAATGTGGATTTACACCAAGGCATAAAATATGCTGGGAATGGTAGATATGTGAGGAAACTTAAGGCCATTTTTCAAAAAGCTCATACAATTTACTTGAATCTATTAAAGCATTGTGCTATGTCAAATATATATACTGGAAATATTATTTTTAAATACATAGGAGATTTAAATTGTTAAGGTGACTTCTTTTTTCTGGTTTAATTTCTAGATGGGCATGCATTTGGACCAGGAAGTTAGAGAACATGAGTCCTCTCTCCAGTTCTCCTTGGAACTATGTATTCTTAAAAAAGATGCTTCCTCAGGCAGGCTACCATTTCTCATAGGTAAACAAAAGGTATTGGCCTCTATTAATTTTTGAGGTTCTTTAACCTGCTGATACATTATTCCTAATGACTCTTCTTGGAAATCTCTTGCCACATGAGTGCTGAGAAAAAATGAAGGAAAACTTGGGGACAGGGGAGGCTCAGAGGAGGGTTTTTAAAAAATTTTTTTAAAGCAGGAAGATGTATTAAGAAGGGATGAGGGATAAACTTTCTTTTTTTAACAATAGCAAAGAGAAGAAGTAAATGTCATGGGTGGTGACTCAAACTGATGATTGTCAGATCTTCACGATGCAGAACAAAATGCCAATCTTGACATGGTGAGAACAATTAACTTCATTGTCACTTGTGATTTTTTTCAAATATTTATTCTATTTAAAGTACCTGAGTAGGTCGTAAGAGGTACAGACCTCTTTCCTTTTACTTATTATATCTCACGTTGCAATCCAATAATACTATCAATAATATTTAAAGTTTACCTCAGTATATGAGAACACACATTACATATACTCTCATGCACACACTAAAAAATGTAGTTCAACAAGTGTCCTTTGAATATAAATTGAGAGATACATTATATTGAGTCAGGATGTTATGAGACTAGAGTGTTTTTAATCTCAAAATCCTACTACCTCCACTACATAAAACAAGCCTCATTTTATTTTTAAAAATGTATGTATCTCACAAAATGATGAATTTAAAACATTATTTTTAAGGTTATTTCCAGTTAAAAACCCATTTTTGCATCTATGTACTCAAAACTGTATCAGAAACTGTGGAGGAAAAAAACCTCACAAAATAAATGATCCCTACTCATGAGAAAATTATGGTACAGTGGGGTAAAAAACTGTGTACACACACACACATCAGAATTAATCACTGAATACTTATTGTGAACAAAGTACAGGTTTGGTGCTACTTGAAACAATTATAGTAGACTTAAATACCTGAAGATATTGTCAAGCAGGATTTTAGGAATAGGTTTAAAAATAAGTTGAAGTTTAGGGTATAGTTGTGGAATAAATAACATACTGAGGATACTGTGAGGATGTGTATGAGAGTAAGATTTCAGAGAAAAGTATAAAAGAATAGTGTTTACAAATTATGCATCTAGATAAGCTTACATGAATGTACTGTGTTTCTGAGTGTTGTAGCATACATATGCATCATACATATATATATGTGTGTATATATATATAAAAGATAGCTATGTGTGCATTCTCACATGCTGATACAAATTTAAATGCTAGGCACACACATATATAACATTTATGTACATCCTTACAAATTTTTTGACTAAGACATTTTAATGAAGAGAAAGAAAAGGAAGACAGATTTGGTGGTATGATGCAGTAGAAATAGCACCCAGATGTTCTCATTTCAAGTCCAAATACTGTAACTAGGTTGCTGATTTTAGGCGAGTCTTTATACGTTTCTCAGTTATCTATAAATATGGTGGTGGGGGGAGGTAGACTAGATGAATTTTAATATCAGTCCTAGTTCTATTGTTCCGTAATGGCAATTTGAGTTGGCATCCCACACTATCCTTGTTTCTGAGATACAGAGAAACACATCTCCTTTCAGAAGGAGAATATAATCTGCTTTGGTAACTAAAACAGACATAAAATTGATACAACAAATATTTATCTAACACCTGCTTTTCTACTGTATATTTTATCTCCATTTATGTTGCAACCATGTTTATCTTATTTGCTACTGTATTTACAGTTCAAATCATAAAGTCATTGTAGACATTAATTTAGACTCTGATTTAAACAATAAATGGATAAGTGAAAGAAAGAATACAAGTTAACTAGTTCTATATTTAAAGCTCTATTGACTGTTTTCTTCTACTGATATATAACAACACAGATGCATACCAGTTCAAAATCACTCATTTCCCCAGCTTGGCAAATTCATTTGGTAGAAACATTTTCAATGGTAATCCACATAGATATCATATTAGGCAATCTCACCACTAAAACGCATAATTTTGCAACATTTTGATATTGCAGCAATATTTCTTGAGAAATTATCCTCATTGTTTCTTCCTTATTTTATTACAATGAAATGCATTGGGGCCTCACTGACTATGTGGACACTAAATGAGAATGAAGGTGGTGTCACTACCTAGAAAGACAAGAATGAGAAGTGATGGGAAAAGCCAAAATATCATATGTAAATTTCTTTGGCTATCTTTCTGGTCATGAACTTCCTGGTTTTGGAACTTAGTTATCCACATATTTTGCATTTTCATCTGTTTTAATCTATTCATGAAATGACATATTTTCATGGAGGCCTTCCCTGACTTTCCTGTTTTAAATTGCAAGTTCTTGTTTTCCCTTTCTGCTTTCCTTTTCTTTGTAGCACTTATCTTCCAGAATACTGCATTTGTTACATTTTTATTTGGTTATTATTTGATGGCTTCTACTGGATTGTAAACTTTATTAGGGCAGAGTCTTGCCTTTAAAAAAAAATCTAGTCTTAGTCTTTAGCATAATGCCTTCCACGTAATAAGAATTCAACAAATATTCAAAATTTCAAGTATTAATTAAACTTTTCCCTCCATCCCTTGACTACTTTGGTCACCATGTTGTTTTAGGATCCCTACCCTTTGTTTTAGCTGACTGGCTTAAAATAAGAGCATTCTTAAAGGCACCCCAAATATTTGTATTAATTATAGAGAGGAACAAATATAGATTTAAAAAAAACATTTATAAATAGTTTTAATTTGCACTAGAGATAGTTAAAACTAAAGTATAGGTTATTGAGAATAATAGTAGGGATACTATATTCTTTAGGAAGTTACATAATGACATTTTGGATGTACTTAACTTGAGTAGAGTTGAAAGAAAGGACTTTGCCTTTGGGATGTTCTCCTCTGAAACCTAGTTAATGACTCTTCAGTGTTCAGGTTATGAGCACATGAAATTTGTGGAATCCTGAATCAAAATTTTTCTCATGACATCTTGAAATTTTTCACAATGGACTTAATATAGGGGCACTTGTACTTATGTTTGTGCGGTGACTCAATTAATGTCTACATTCCTACTAGACTGAAAGTTTTATGTGAGAATGATCTCAATTCCTGAGGTCTCCCAATTCCTGATTTTAGTCTAATTTAAGGCATGATAGTATGTCTGCACATGGGTCTATTTGAATGTAATTCTTCATTAAAAACTCCTCTATTTTTTTTTTAATGTAGAGACAGGGTCTCGCTGAGTTGCTTAGTGCCTCGCCGTGTCTGAGGCTGGCTTTGAACTCGTGATTCTCCCGTCTTAGCCTCCCAAAGTGCTGGGATTACAGGCATGTGCCACCGTGCCCTACTAAAAAATCACCTTTTAATTGAAACAATATTTGTACATGTTTAATGGGGATTGTGTGATAATTCCATACGTGTATCCAATGTGCAATTATCAAGTAAGATTAATAGGCATTTCTTGCTCCTCATTTACCATTTCTGCATGTTGGGAACTTTTGGATTCTTCTCTTCTATTTTTAAATATACAAAAATTATTGTATTCTATAGCAATCCTACTGTGCTATAGAATGCAGAAACTAATTCATCCTATCCAATTGTAATCTGGTAACTGTTATTTAATATCTATCTGCCCTTCACCTTTTCCTTCTTAGACTCTAGACCACTATAAGAAATAATTCTGAGCCAGGCACAGTGGTGCACGCCTGTAATCCTAGCACTTTGGGAGGCTGAGACAGGAGAATCACGAGTTCAAAGCCAGCCTCAGCAACAGCAAGGGCTAAGCAACTCAGTGAGACCCTGTCTCTACAAAAAAACACAAAATAGGGCTGGGGATGTGGCTCAGTGGTCGAGTGCCCCTGAGTTCAATCCCTGGTACATGCCCCCCCCAAAAAAGAATTAATTCTGCATTTTTATATTATAATTCCTATTGGTTCATTTGTTTTAAAAGCTAGCCTAAGTGAATTTCTGTTCTGTGCAAATAAGAGTTTTCTATAAGGTGGTATACTACCCTACAAAGACAAGTCTGGGTTTAGGAGTGCTAGTGTCATTGTACAATCATCTCATGGACATTGTAGACAGATCAACCAGATGTCAAATTCACATTCTATCACTTATGTCATTGTCACGAGTGGCATGCGTAATTAATAATTACTCAGAGGCAGATTGTCTTTAAATGCAAGCATATGTTCAATCACAACAATCATCAAATATAATTAATGCAAAAAAGTATTGGGTGTGCTGGAGCACCCCAACTAGCATTTGATATGCACTAATCAAATACTATAGGTAAGTTACACTATCCTAGGGCAATTAAGCACTACCTGCAATCACACAATCCTAGGGCAACTAAACATTACAATTAATTCACACAATCCTAGGGCAACCATGAGCCCCAAAGTACTTCCAATGCCAGGTGACTTCTCTTAGCCAAAGAGCAAATGTTGTCCTTGTCTGGTGGTTCTCTTCAGCCAATGGCTGGACATCAGGGAATGGTGAACCTGCTCCAAGAACAGACAGCGAGATGGCCAATCTCACTGATGTCCTTGGAACAAGCCCCAAAATGCAAGCAGTTTAAAAGCAGTTCTAAGTTGGTAGTGTGGTCCAAGTTGGTGGTGTGGGCTGAGTTGGTGGTGTGGGCTGGTGATTGGTTATACCCAGTAAAAAGCCAATGTCATTGGTTATGTCCAGTGAGATAGTATAATTGCAACTGGGCCTTTGTGCATGTGCATGGGCTGAACCCCCTATCAATTGTAACCAGTAGGCCTGCTGTTAGGTGCCCCTTACTGCCCGTTTGTCGATTACATAGGCTTGGCCTCTTGCAGTCCTTGATTGCATGGGCTGAGCTCTCTATCAATTGTAGGCCTATGGTTAGGTGCCCCTTACAGCCCCCATCAATTGCAAGCAGGCATGACTAAGCAAGTCAATGGCTGCTGTTCCTTGTGGCCAGCAACCCAGTGGGTCCCCGGCATGTCCAGGCATGTCCATGGCATATGCTCCTTACGGTCATCTTGGGCAAGGCTTCAGACCTCTCTGAGCTACTATTTTCTATTCAGCAACAGAATGAAAATAAAGCTTACTTTATGGGATATTGTAAGATAATTACATGTTGTAAATGAAGTATCTACTCTTAAAAAATGAATGAGTTTTATGCAATGGCTAATGAGATAGCAAGATAATGGTTATTTTGACATAAAAAGATAAAGGCAGTGGGGTTAATATTTACTACTTCCATTCACAATATGCCTATTGGTCACCTAGTGTGTATCAAGCACATATGTACATGTACAGAGTGCACAGTGGCAGACAGGACACTGTCCTCTATCAAAGTGAAAAGCAGTTAACTTTAGAACAGAATTCCTTGAAGACAGGGCTTGAATTAGCTGTCTCCTATTTAATTGTTCATACTTCTATTTGGCTATTTGGCTTGAAGCCAGAGGGCTTCAAGATCCCAAGATTCTCTTTTTTGCAATACTTACTTTCCTATTATCCCATTTTATTCTGTAGTTTTGAAAATTAATTAATATTTAAACTGACAAATAAAATTACATATATTTATCATGTACAACACTTTATTCTGAAATACATACACACTGTGGAATGGCTAGATCAAGTTAACAAAGACAGTAACTCCTATACTCATCTGTTTTTTTTATGATGAGAACACTTATAATCTGTTTTTTAAGTCAATATCAGAATGGTTAAACAGAAGACAAAAATATGCAAACAATACTTCTAAAATTTTAGTTTAATACAAGGCGTACCTATCAAAGAGAAAAGGGAAACATGGCAAAGTTGCTGAATATTTTGTGGGCATTCCATATTGAACTGTAATTCTGCTTTATTTTTCCATTGATTTTGTGACGAAATTATTTTAAGATAAAAATGGCAGTTTGTAGATCCCAAGAATACTTCCATTTGCAAGAGAAACTTATAAAAGTAATTTACATTAGAATTCTTATATCTGAATAAGAATGGGATTTTATTGGCTTGCTGAGCTAAATTCAAGCCTGAGGGATCCCCTAAAGCCAACACCTGTGAAGACAGAGCTGAGAGCCAGCCCCAGATTCTCTAACTGTCACTAATGCTGGCCCAGGTGGGATCTTACACACAGAATGCAAGATGTCAACTTAAGGCCCAGGGCAGGGACCTAAGCACTGTCTACATAATCTGAGACATTCACCAAACCACCACTGCAGATGGCACAACAGGTTCTTCTCATCCTCATTAGGATAGATGATAAGAGACGTGTCATTCTGTGCAAATTTTACAGTTAAGCCACCCTAGAAATTAGATTAACTGGGGGAGGGATGATATAAAAAATAACAAGAGTAAAATGCATGAATTTTATACATATTGTAAAAACCTTAATATGCACAAAGAATATCAAGGTCCTTAAAACCAGCTAATAAAGACTCAGGGTCATCAACCTGTGACTCACAGACATAAGAACATGGAATCAAAGAAACATATTGAGAAGACTTCTGCCAGCCTATGCTCTGTAACCACATCTAAAAGAAGGTACCACCTTCTTAATGCTCAGACAGGACACTAATGTCAAGAACATGCAAAGAACTCAAAAACTTAGCACCAAAAAGTCAAATAACCCAATTAATAAATGGGCAACAGAACTAAGCAGTTTTATCCCAAAAGAAGAAATACAAATGGTCAACAAATATATGAAAAAAAATTCAACATCTCTCGCAATTAGGGAAATGCAAATCAAAACTACTTTGAGATGTCAGTTACTAAGAACATGAATAATAATAAATATTAGTGAGAATATGGGGAAAATGTACACTCATACACTGTTGGCAGGACTGCAAAATAGTGCAACCACCTTGGAAAGCACTATGGGGATTCCTAAAAAACTAGGAATGGAACCACCTACAGCTATCTCACTCCTCGGTATACATCCAAAAGATTTTAAACCAGCATACTATAGTGGTGCACCCATTTCAATATTTACAGCAGCACAATTCACAATAGCCAAGCTCCGGTGCCAACCTAGGTGCCCTTCAACAGACAAATAGATAAAGAAAAATGTGATTTCTTTTATACACAATGGATAATGTATATACACAATGGAGTATTACTCAGCCAGAAAGAATGAAATTATGGCATTTGCCAGTAAATGGATGAGACTGGAGAGCATTATGTTAATTGAAGTAAGCTAGCTCCCAAAGGACAAAGGTTGAATATTTTCTCTGATATGCAGTGATACATGGAAGCTAATCTAAAAATAGGGTAGGGGTGGGACACAAAGGAAAAGGGGATTCCATCAAGATAAAGCAAAGAGTAGTGGAGTAGATAAAGAGGATTGAGGAGAGGAAGGAGGGATGAGATTAGGGAAGAATAGTGGAATGAATCTAACCGAGCTTTCATATGTACATGCATGGATTCATCACAGTGAATCTCAACATCAAGTAAATCCATAAGACATTAATTTTTAAAAAGCTATAAATAAATTACAGAAAGATCAATAGATAGAGGGAGGGGAGCAGGGAGAGGGAAGAGGAAGGGGGAAGTACTAGGACAGAATAGGAGCAGATTATATTTAATGCTTTTGTGATTATGTCAAAATGTACCCTAATGTTATATATAAATAAAAATCAATAAAAAGAAGGTGACAGATATTTTAGTAAAATATTTTAGTAAAATCATCTTTGCATGGGGTTTAAAAGGGAATAAAGTTTTCATTTTGTTCATCAAGTGTTTATTTCCAAAGAGATGGAAAACTATCTGCAAAATAAAATCAAATTGTCCAAAAATATCCAAATAATTTTTTAAAAATTAACATTTATTTTTAATGTACTGCAGTTGCTTGGGATTTTTGTAGGACCACCTTTTTAAATGTATCCTTTATAAATTCACTTTAGCAAATCCTTGCAAAGTTTTAACATGGGATGAATCATATTTAATTGCCACTGTACATTGTCTTTTTGAAGAATCTTGTCTAAATACAACCCTCATAGAGACACTTATTTTTGCATAAGATGTGTTGCTTGCTAGATCACAAAGATACCAAACATCAATGAAAATAATTTTTAAAATCACTCATACCATAGGCACTTTCCCTCATATTGAAGTACAGAGTTATTAGTTTTCATACTGTTTGCTTTCTAACTTAAAAATTCTATAGACGTGGGCTGGGGTTGTAGCTCAGTGGCAGAGTGCCTGTCTAGCATACATGAGGCACTGGGTTCTATCCTCAGCACCACATAAAAATAAACAAATAAAATAAAGGCATGTTGTCCATCCACAACTACAAAAAAATTTTTAAAAAAATTCCATAGACATCTGAACTCATCATTTTTTTTAATTGCAAGCCACTCACCAATATTGCAAACTGTAGTTCACATCTACTTGAGATTTTCTAGCTGAAGTAATAGACATCTGACATATCTGCCACTTTGGGGAAATGGTTCTTTGTAAATAAATAAGATATTTGACACTGTAGACATTATAGATTTCTGACACTTCTTCTAAAAGACAATATTTCCTTCAGATCCAGAGGTTCAGATTGAACACCTTTGGTATGAGTAAATATGTAATAGTTTAATCATCTATTCATTTTGTACAACCTAACTGTTGCCTAAATTTCTAATCAGAGTATAAATGATTAGAAACTATGGTGGACATTTTGGTTTTGCACCTAAACCTCATCTGCATTAAGTAAGTACTTTGGCACATTAACCCTTTCAGATAAAGTCACAGGTACGTGTTTACCAAGCTATGTACTAGAAGATAATGAGATGAGCTGAATCAGACCAAGGTTCTGCCTTCATATCTTCAAAGAAATTTACAGAGAAATCTAAAGCTATAATCAGTGCTAAGATAGATGTGTATTCAAAATACTAGGAGACTATCAAGTACAAATAGATCAGAACAAAGGTTTAATGAAGGATAAGCCTCCCAGCTGGATAATGTGACTCAGGAAAATATTGTTCTTTCATAGAATTTGCTATTTATTGGACAGGGGTTATGGTATTAAGAAATGGGAAAGCTGGAAGTATGTTTTATTGTTATTTCTGGAAATTTAAGAAACATCTGTTAAAAAGAGCCATGGTTATGGCCTTCAGCTGATGATATTAAAAGCTGATTAGACTTCTAAAATAGTTTTTACTTTCATGAAAACTATCTGTTACTCTGATAAAAACAAAACAAAAAACAAAAACCTAAACAAACAAACAAACAAAAACAACCCTTAGGACCCAACATGTAGGAAACAGGTTGAAGAAATGCTCATTCCCAAAGGAGGGCAAATTGTTGAATGCTTATTTCTGATA
The DNA here is from genome assembly GCA_028644305.1 of Xerus rutilus. Classification (NCBI taxonomy): domain Eukaryota; kingdom Metazoa; phylum Chordata; class Mammalia; order Rodentia; family Sciuridae; genus Xerus; species Xerus rutilus. The sequence goes on along the minus strand of CM053399.1, from coordinate 22,067,008 downwards.
TGACCAGGGAGAACAGAGAGAGAAAACTCTGGAAGATTTTAAGGATCCCTGACAAGTAATGGACTTGCAGACAAATACATATACCTTCTCTGGATCTCCTCTCCTAGAGAGAGAGTTCTTTCAAGAGCTTTTGAGATTAGTTTTGTCCCATTAGACAATCAAGTAGGATCTCTGTATTTTAAGGTTTGCAATTTTAGTACATGTTCAAAGTCTCTTGCCATGTAACCAATCTATTCACAGGTTCTGAAGTTTAGGATTAGTGGATAATCGATGGGGTGAGAGGGATGCTTTCAGCCTATCAGGCCAGTCATCCTGGATTTTGTGCTTGATTCCAGCCCTGGATGAGAATTTCAGATTATTTCTCTTGGAAAGAAAGAATATATGTCACTGCCAAGAGGAATACTGAGCTCAATGTGTAGTAATTGGAAGAGTAATCTGCTTTGTTATTAGAACTATTTAACAAACACTTGGACCTTTTGATTACATAGTGTGATTGAATATTTGGGTCTGATATGATTATGTAGGGCATAGGATTTATTCTAGCAGAAATTCTCACCGAACCACAAGGGATTAGTTTTATGTCGAGAATTTTGGATTTTTAAGAATTTAGAGTAAGTTGAATAATCCAGCTAGTCATAGCTCATTGTGTTAGGTATGCAACACTCATTTGTGAATAAAGGACTAGTATGCCTATTAATGGTCTGGTGGTTTTCCCCACATACATTCTTCACCTTTTCAAAAAAGATTATTTAATAAAGGATGGACAAGATTTGAAAGGCAATAAGATAAAACTTTTGTAAGATAGTATAGGAAAACATTTTCATGACATTGGGATGGGGAAG
>CM053399.1:22050216-22065666 GCA_028644305.1 Xerus rutilus | reverse complement strand
CTAACAAAAGTGCCATTACCACCGGACAGACTTTAAATTATATTCAGTAACAGATCTTATTTCCTAAATAACACATACCCTCACCACATGTCTAACAGTGTTCCATAAATAGCATAGTATGAGAGACGTAATAAGACTGAAAGCCAAAGACAAGGCAATGAATGGAAAATAGACGAGTCCTTTCAATTGTAGCTTCAGGCTTGAGTGGATGGTCGTTGGGGCCACTAATGAAGCATTTATTTAAAATTCATAGCAGTCTAATGACACAAAATGACTGTACACCAGAGGCTCTTGTCTCATCTCTGTCTGGTATCATTTCATGTCACCAAATAGATAGTAGGCAAAAGATACAGCTCATTAGTTGATCACCGGGATGACAGTGAAATATGTCATGTCATGTAGATCATTACAAAGAAACCGATTATTGGTATTTTGTGAGCTGTTGATTAACTTATACCATCAACAATATTTCTCTCATCAAGGTTTGCGTTACTTGCCTGTTTTTTATCCTGATCTCTGTGGGTCACATATGTAACATTTCTCTTAAATTATATAATCAGATCAATTCTGTTACATTGTAGTGGGCAGGAAATAAAGAGAAATATTCAGTTTGAATATTCAAATTCTTTGTTCATATTTTGGTGATTTGAATCTATCTTTTAATAATTTTCTGCATTAGAATAGCTTACAGATTGGAATCACTCACCCTCCTACTGGCTCTAGGAGAAATTCTTATATCCTAAAATTTCTTGAGAGAATGAATAATTATGAAAAGAATCTTGCAGTTTTTTGAGAGGAAAGAAAATAAGAGGATATCTCATACTTTAACACAGGAATTATCAACCAGGGACAATTTTACCTCCTCTGGGAGCTTTGTAAATATCTGGACAGATTTTTGGTTGTTATAGTCGGGGGAGTGCTATTGGCACCTAGTGGTAGAGTCAGTGATATTTCCAAATATCCTACAATGCACAAAACAGCTTCCCCAAACAAAGAAGTATTCAATCCAAAACGTAAACACTATCATGGTTGAGAAACAGCACCTAATATACAGTACTAAAAATCTGATGGGGTAACTGAGAGTTTCCATGACATATAATGAACAGTAAATACCAATGAACAGAGTTTTTGATAAATATGAGTCTATTAGGTTCTTGAGCATGATAATGTGGATTTCACTTGGTAGGAACCAAACTGTAAAGACAGCCATACCATTAGGAAGTCTATCAATTTATATCAGATGTCAAGAAATGAATTGATATAAGACAAATGAAGAAATTGATTTTGAAGATTTTTAGGGGGTACTTAACAAGCTGACTTATTTCACTTGACAGCTTGTTTTCTTTGGTAAAACAGTTATCATGAGAAACCTTTGAGAACAATCACAGAAATTATCATAAGAAGAATAAAAGTTTCTGATCAAAAATAGTCATTTCCATGAATAATTCAATTATGATTTTTTGCCTTGTAGAGCTATTAGGGCCATGTGGAGTCATTGAAAAATTGCTTATCAATATTGACTCCTATGTTTTATATGTAGTACTTGAGGTATAGAGAGAGGTTAACTGTATTTCTATGAGGCAGAGATAACATTAATGGATAAGTAAAAGTTTGTTGAATTTCTGGAATTGTTGATCATGGATCAGATAGCTTTGTGAAATAGTAAATGTTTCATCATATGTATTATTTAGTGACTGTCATTCATCCATCTAGGTGTCAGTTTGCTTAAACACCTAAACCTGTATTCTTCAAGCTGGAGTGAATGACTATGGTCACATGCATTTATTGTGAAAGTGCACAAAAGGAAACAATGGGCACAAAAGTTATTTTGACATAACTGACTATATGTCCTCTGTCATTCCTGCATCAGTGGAACTCAAGGCAAGTTTGAAGTAGTGTTGAGACTCATACCTGCATAGAGTTAGAAATAAAATAAATGTGTGTCTATGTGCGCTTGTGTGCTTCCTGGTATTTGGCAGGTAAAGGCATCAATATTTTTTTCAACTCTTATAGATGAGTGAGTAAAATTCAAATGAACAGCAAGGAAGGAACTATGAATTAAAATCATATTAAAGTGAAAATGACTAACACCAGAATCTTCTCTAAAAATTATTTGGACAGGAAAGGAGATTAAAACTATGAAAAACAAAGATAACTGAAAGAAATATGAAGATAGGTATAGAAATTGTAGGAGGCTGTAACACAATGTTTGAGAAAGATAATTCCTAATGAGTCTAAATAATATTTACCCTATGAGTCATTTGGACTACATAAAACATACCATTCTAATTGTGATATGAAATATGAAATTATTGTATTAAAGGATATCAATTAATTAGTTTTAATGTAGTTCCAGAAAACTTTTTAAAAACGAACTTTTCTATAAGAAGCTTAAAATATGTCTAGTTTCTATGGAATACTATCTACTTACACCAAAATAATCCAATCTGCTATTAGTTGTTATATTTTTGATAAGTATATCAAAGTAACTGACTCAAAGCAGAACAAAAAATCGGAAGTTCCTTTTTTATTTTAAAGCTGAAGATCTTCTTTTCTACTTCTTACTCTTGGTTCTAAATAACTAGAAGATTAAAGAGGAAGAAAAATCTTAAAGCCTATTCTCTTAATTTCTTCAGATACTTTTTTTCCTATGGAAATCAGTATCATGTCTGATGGCAAGTAGTATATCAATGTTAATCCTGAATGCATTTAATTAGAGCAAATTGTGCTAAGTAATAAAGTTCAGCCAAGAGTGAGGTATATTTTTACACAAGTATTTCTTTAATAGTGCTTTCAGGCACCCAATATTAATAGCAACTGAGAACTGTTGGAAATACAAATTCTTGGGTCCCATCCCAAATTTACTACAACAGTATCTCTGGAGGCAGGGCTCATCAGTCTATGATTGGAGAGTACTCTGGAGGATTCTGATGTGAGAAGAGGTTTTAGAACCATGGTCATATGGAGATCAGAAAATGGCTACTCACAATCTCCATAAGATTTATGGATTATTAAAACAATCATGAAGCCTGGCATGGTGGCGCATGCCTGTAATCCCAGTGGCTCAGAGAGCTGATGCATAAGGATTGCGAGTTCAAAGCCAGCCTCAGCAATTTAGTGAGGCCCCAAGCAACTCAGCAAGACCCCATCTCTAAATAAAATATACAAAAAGTCTGGTGATGTGGCTCGATGGTTAAGTGCCCTTGGGTTCAATTCCTGATACCCCCCCCAAAAAAAAGATAAAAGATAATTGTGAATACTAAATTTATATAAGGGGAAAAGATACGGGACTAGGATTCGTGTGTGTGTGTGTACATACATATGAAATTACAAATAAAATATGTGTGTATATATACATATGTGTCAGATTTGCTATATACAGCTAAAATGTATGTGGTCTCTGGAGCTAGTAACATATACATAAGTGTAGTGATTATTTACAAACATATAGCAAATAATCACTACACTGAGATCCACACATATATAATCAGTAATGTCCTCAAAGAGAAAAAAGATATCCCCTCTCCACCTGCCACAAATTTAACAAACTGATTGACAGTTATTTTTATGTGTGTGTGTGTGTGTGCACATGAGACACAAACAGAGAGAGAGAGAGAGAAAGAGAGAGGTGGCATATACACACATAAGCAAGCACTTAGCTCAATATTGTTGCAGATTGGATTTTCACATTGTATCCCTGACAACCAGGCAAGTATTGTTTTAAGTATCTCTTGGCTATGCATGATTGTGCAATATTCATTTAATCCCATGGTTAAGAGAATGAACGCCCACATGATTTGAGAGAATTTATCTTCTACACAAAGCATTAACCATTTAGTGATAAGCTGATTTTAAAAAGAAGGGAGGAAAACAACCTTTTTCTCTTGATAACAAGATAATAGAAAGCATCAGTGTGGTCAGTCCTGTAATAATGGATTTGGCAAATACAATCTATAAATTTACAGTTAACTAATTGGATGTGCCTTTAAAGCCCATTTCATAATCCTAAACTAGGACAACTGTAGCCAAGGTGGTATTTAATACATCATTTTTTAACACAAGTAGAGGGAAATATTGCATGTGGAAATTTGGCATCCATCTCAGCATTTCTTATCACTGTCAAATAAATATTGCCTCTGGTCTTAAAAATTGGTTGGACAACTTTATGTCATAACAAATTTTTCATGAGAGCAGATAGTGAAGGCAGGCCAATGTCATTCTGCAGCAGCATAAATGGATCATCTGGAGCTCACAGAAATATGCCATGTGTGGGGTAAACTGTTGTCTCTGAGCCTGGGAACCTTAGTCTGTACTCATTTGCTGATGAGAAAGCCATTGATGGCTCTCTCTTGGTACTGTTGCTACTCTTATGCCTTCTCTAAGGCATCACATTGAATCTAGTTGTTGTACAGATATTAAAACTTTGGGCATTAAAACAATGGCTAAAAATCTCACTAGCTTATAAATATGCATGACTGAAAATTATTCATTATATAAAGATCCTTTCCAGAGTCTTGCACTTTGGTTTTAGGGAACAAATAACTGATGACCCACAAAGAACTACCATGGCATATATATAAAATATTTGGCAAATATTGATTTTTAAAATCTTTATTTTCTTATTTACTTATATCAAAATCATATATATTTTTTGAATACAACTTTTCATTTCTTTGGTTGTACATGATGTAGAGTCACACCATATGTGCAGCCATCCATGAACCTAGAGCAATGATATCCATCTCATTCCACCATCTTTACTGTCCCCATATCCCTTTCCCTTCCTTCCCTCCCCTTTGACCAAAGTTCCTACATTCTTCCTATGCCCCCTCCCCTGTTATGGATCAGCATCCACTTATCAGAGAGAACATTCGGCCTTTGGTTTTGGGGGATTGGCTTACTTTGCTTAGCATGATGTTCTCCAACTCCATCCATTTACCTGCAAATGCCATAATTTTATTTTCTCTTAATGATGAGTAATATTCCATTGTGTATATATACCACAGTTTCTTTATCCATTCATCTACTGAAGGGCATCTAGGTTGCTTCCACAGTTTAGCTATTGTGAATTGAGCTGCTATAAACATTGAAATGGATGTATCATTGTAGTATGCTGTTTTTAAGGGCTTTGCGTATAGACTGAGGAGTGGGATAGCTGGTCAAATGGTGGTTCCATTCCAAGTTTTCTAACAAATCTCCATACTACTTTCCAAATTAGTTGCACCAATTTGTAGTCCCACCAGCAATGTATGAGTGTGACTTTCCCCCCACATCCTCGCCAACACTTGTCTATATTCTTGAGAACTGCCATTCTGACTGGAGTAAGATAAAATCTTAGAGTGGTTTTGATTGCATTTCTCTAATTGTTTGATAATTGATTGTATATCTTCTTCTTAGAAGTGTCTGTTCAGCTCCTTAGCCCATTTATTGATTGGGTTGTTTGTTTTCGTGGTGTTAATTTTTTTGAGTTCTTTATATATCCTGGAGATTAGTGCTCTATCTGATATGCGTGTGGCAAAAATGTGCTCCCAGAATGTAGGCTCTCTGTTCACCTCATTAATTGTTTCTTTTGCTGAGAAGAAGCTTTTTAGTTTAAATTCATTCCATTTATTTATTCTCAATTTTATTTCTTGTGCTTTAGAAGACTTGTTAACGAAGTTGGGGCCTAATTCGACATGATGAAGGGTTGAGTCTACTTTTTTTTCTATTAGGCACAGGGTCTCTGGTCTAATCCTTGATCCACTTTGAGTTGAGTTTTGTGCATGGTGAGAGAGAGAGATTTAGTTTCATTTTGCTGCCTATGGATTTCCAGTTTTCCCAGCACCATTTGTTGAAAAGGCTATCTTTTCTCCAATGTATATTTTTGGCACCTTTGTCTAGTATAAGATAACTGTATTTATGTGGGTTTGTCTCTGTGTCTTCTATTCTGTACCATTGGTCTACATGTCTCTTTTGGTGCCAGTGCCATGCCATTTTTGTTATAGCTTTGTAGTATAGTTTAAGGTCTGGTATTGTGATGCCTCCTGCTTCACTCTTCTTGCTAAGGATTGCTTTGGTTATTCTGGTTCTCTTATTCTTTCAAATGAATTTCATGATTGCCTTTTTTACTTCTATAAGGAATAACATTGGGATTTTAATTGGAATCACACTGAATCTCTATAGCATTTTGGGTAGTATGGCCATTTTGACAATATTGATTCTGCCTATCCAAGAGCATGGGAGATATTTCCACCTTCTAACATCTTCTTCCATTTCTTTCTTTAGTGTTCTGTAGTTTTCATTGTAGAGATCTTTCACCTCTTTTTTAAAATTGATTCTCAAGTTATTTTTTTAAAGGCTATTGTGAATGGGGTAGTTTTTATAATTTCTCTTTCCGAGGATTCATCTCTGATGTATAGAAATGCATTTGATTTATGGTTGTTGTTTTATGTCCTGCTACTATGATGAATTCATTTATTAATTCTAGAAGTTTTCTGGTGGCATTTTTTGTATATTCTAAGTATAGAATCATGTCATTGGGAAATAATGTAGTTTGAGTTATTCTTTTAGTGTGAGTTCTTCTCTTTCTATTCATAGCCTTTTAATTTCTTTTATCTGTCTAATTGCTGTGGCTAGTATTTCAGGACTATGTTGAATAATAGTGGTAAAAGAGAGCATCCTTGTCTTGATCCCATTTTTAGAGGGAATGCTTCCAATTTTTCTCCATTTAGGATAATGTTGCCCTTGGTTTAGCATAGATAGCTTTTACAATGTTGAGGTATGTTCCTACTATCCCTAATTTTTCTAGAGTTTTGAACATGAATGGGTGCTGTATTTTGCCAAATGCTTTCTCTGTATCAATTGATATTATCATATGATTATTATCTTTAAGTTTATTGATGTGATGAATTATGTTAATTTCTATATGATGAACCAACCTTGCATCCCTGGAATGAACTCCACTTGATCATGGTGAACTATATTTTTAAATGTATTTTTGTATGTGATTTGCCAAAGTGTTTTTGAGAGTTTTTGCATCTATATTCATCAGGGATATTGTTCTGAAATTTCCTTTCTTTGATGTGTCTCTGTCTGGATTTGGTATCAGGGTGATATTAGCCTCATAGAATGAGTTTAGAAGGTTTCCCTCCTTTTCTATTTCATGGAATAATTTGAGGAGTATTGGTATTAATTGTACTCTGTAGGCCTTGTACAACTCAGCTGATAATCCATCTGGTCTATGGCTTTTCTTGGTTGGTAGGCTTTTGATGGCATCTTCTATTTCCTTGCTTGAAACTGATCTGTTCAAGTTGTATATGACCTCCTGGTTCAGTTTGAGTGGGTTGTATGCCCCTAGAAACTTTTCAGTGTCTTCAGGGTTTTCTATTTTACTGAATTATAAATTTTCAAAATAGTTTCTAATCATCCTCTATATTTTAATAATATCTGTCATGATATTTTCTTTTTCATTATAAATTTATTTTAGTGTTTAAGTTTTCTCTCTCCTTTTTGTTAGAGTGGCTAAAGATTTGTCAATTTTATTTATTTGTTTAAAGAACCAGCTTTTTGTTTTGTCAATTTTTTGAATTATCTCTTTTGTTTCAATTTCATTGATTTCAGCCTTGGTTTTAATTATTTCCTATCTTCTACTTCTTTTGGTGTTGGTTTGTTACTGTTTTTCTAGGGCTTTGAGATGTAGTGTCAGGTCATTTATTTGTTGATTTTTTTTCTTTTAATGAATGGAGTTCTCATTCGCCTTCAGAATTTTTTTGATCTCTTCCCTAATGTCTTCTGTTATCCATGCATCATTCAATAGTGTATTATTTAGTTTCCAGATGTTGGAGTAGTTTCTATTTTTTAATGTGTAATTGATTTCTAATTTTATTCCATTATGGGGTAGTATCTCTATTTTTTCATATTTGCTAAGACTTGATTTCTGACATAACATATGATCTATTTTGGAAAAGGATCCATGTGCTGTTGAGAAAAAATGTATTCGCTCTTTGATGAATGGAATATTTTATATATGTATGTTAAGTATAAATTATTGATTGTCTTATTGAGTTATATAGTTTGTTTAGTTTTTTTTTGGAAGATCCATCCAGTGGTGAGAGAGGTGTGTTAAAGTCACCCAGTATTATTGTGTTGTGTTTAATTTGATTCTTGTAGTTGAGAAGGATTTGTTTGATATATGCAGATGCCCCACTGTTTGGGGCATAGATATTTATGATTGTTATGTCTTGTTGATGTATGATTCCCTTAAGCCATATGAAATGTCCTTCTTTATCCCTTTCACTAACTTTGGTTTGAAGCCCACTTTATCTGATATGAGAAAGGAAATCCTTGCTTGTGAGTGATAAGTTTTTTCCCACCCTTTCACTTTCGGTTTGTGAATGTCTTTTCCTCTGAGGTGAGTCTCTTGAAGGCAGCATATTGTTGGGTCTTTTTTTTTTTTAATCCAGTCTGTCAGTCTATGTCTTTTAATTGATGAGTTTAGCCCATTCACATTCAGTGTTATTCTTGAAATCTGATTTGTCAACCCAGTCATTTTGGTTTATTTTTGGTTTTTATCTTGACTTAGTTTCTCTTTTGATTGGCCATTCATTTAGTGTAGTACCTCTCTTTACAGATTTTCATTTTTGGTTATCATTTCTTCCTCATAGAATATTTTGCTGTGTAGTGCAGGCTTTCTCACTGTAAATTCTTTTAACCTTTGTTTATCATGGAACATTTTCATTTCATCATCAAATCTGAAGCTCAATTTTGCTGGATATAAGATTCTTTATTGGCATCCGTTTTCTTTCAGAGCTTGGTATATGTTGTTCCATGATCTCCTGGCTTTGAGGATCTGGGTTGAAAAATCTGCTGACATCCCAATTGGTCTCCCCCTATATGTAATCTGATTCCTCTCTCTTATAACCTTTAAAATTCTATCCTTATTCTGTATACTAGGCATTTTTATTATGATATGCTTTAGTGTAGATCTGTTGTAATTTTGTACATTTGGTGTACTGTAAGCCTCTTGTATTTGATTTTCCAATTCATTCTTCATGTTTGGGAAATTGTCTTATATTACTTTATTGAAGTGATTGTGTATTCCTTTGGTTTGAAACTCTGAATTCTTCTATCCTGATAAATCTTACATTTGGCCTTTTGATGCTATCCCATAATTCTTGTTCTGTTCTGTTCATGGTTTCTTACCATCTTCACTGTGTAGTCAACTTTATTTTCAAGATTTATATGTTTTTTTCTTCATTATCTGAGTTTCTGTCTTCCAAGTGATCTAGTCTGGTGGTGATGCTTTCTATTGAGTTTTTTATTTGGTTTATTGTTTCCTTCATTTCAAGAATTTCTGATTAGTTGTTTTTGGCAATCTCTAGTTCTTTCTTGAAGTAATCTTTTGATACTTGTATTTGCTCCTTTATCTTTTTGTTGGTGTGATCAATGATTGCTTTTATTTGCTCTCTTCTATCTTTGTTCGAGTGATCAATTTTTACCTGTATTTGCTCACTTATTTGCAGATCATTTTAATTATATACATTTTGAATTCTTTCTCTGATACTTCAACAACTATGCTGTCAATGGATACTATTATTGTAGTATCTTTGTTTGGGGAACTTTCTTCCCTTGTTTTGTCATGTTGATTACGTATCTGTCTTTCTTGTAGTGCCAATCTGAGGTATTGCAGTTTCTATACTATAATGTTGCAGTAACCCTACATATTACCTGCACTTCACCTTGGAGTTCCCTTCCAGTTCCCAGAAGTTGTTCCCAGATGTACACTACTACATCTAAAGATGGTGGTGACAGTAATGGAGTTAATTCAAGATAGCAGTGGGAGTGGCTCAAGAAGGATGCAAACACTTTCAGAGATGGGGCTGAAAGGGTAGGACTTACAATGGCTTTGGGCTGATTGATCTGAGATGCAACACTGTGGCTTGCTGAGCTGTGGTGGGCCACTGCCTCCAGGCCCTGTCTATTGTCCCAAGATGGAGGCTAGTGCATGGGGAGAGCTACGGTGATGGCTGCACTATCCCAGGATGGATACAGGAAGGGAGCAATAATGTGGATCTTGACTCTGCACAGAGGTGGTCTTGGGCCTGGGCTCTCCCACAGGCCTGTGTGTACAATTGTAGGCCCGACTTTGGCCTTTTCCTCAGGGGTCCCAGATGGTGGGCCTGAGCCTGGGCCTGGGCTCCTGAGAGTTGACAGGAGTTCTGGAACATAATGGTGGGGATGGTCCTGTGTCTGATTTAGGCCAGGACTCCCGCAGGAGTCTTCTGAGGTGGCCCTGGGCTTGGGTCTGGGTTCCTGAGTGGGTCAGCAGATTGGTGGTTGGAAGTCTTGGGCCTGACCTTTGCTGACCTCCTGCGGAAGTCCTTTGTGGTGGTCTGTTTGACTAAAATTATAATTATTGATGGCATTTATTCTTTTTAAAAATTCCATTTTCTACATCCTTGCTAATACTTCTTCCATCCTTCTTCCCTTCCTTCCTTCTTTCCTTCCTTCCTTATTTTATATTCATGTAACATGCAAAAGGTGATATTTCACTGTGGTTTCAATATGCATTTCCCTGGTGATTGAGGATGTTAAGTACCTTTCTTTTTTTTTTGTTTTTTTGTTTTTTTAAATGTTTATTTTTTAGTTGTAGGTGACAGAATATCTTTATTTTATTTTTATGTGGTGCCTTATGCGTGCTAGGCGAGCACGGTGCCACTGAGCCATAATCCCAGCCCCTTAAGTACCTTTCATATACATGTTGGCTATTTGTATGTCTTCTTTTAAAAATTGTCTATCCAGGTCCTTTGCTCATTTTTAAATCAGATTATTTACTTTTTGCAATTGACCTGCATGATTGCCTTATATACATTGAGTATTAACCATTCATAAAATGTATGGTTTTCAAATATTTCCATTTTGCTGTTTGCCTTTTCATTTTGTTAATTATTTTTGTTTCTGTGAAGAAGTGTTTTAGTTAGATATAATCCTACTTGACTATTTTTGCTTTTGTTTCTTATGCTTTTGGGGCCAAGTACAAGAAATCATTGTTTTGTGTGTTTTAATAATCAAGTTGTATCATACCACAGGGGAAATCTCTCAGAAATATCTGTGCTCTGTAGTGCAAATAGGAATGTAGAGATTATGGACAAGGATAAAGGAAAAATTGAGATTAAAATTAGAATACGTTGAAATATTCTTGTATGCAAAAACATTACAACTAACAATAGCTAAAATCAGTTGGTAAAAACTAAAATTATACCAATTTCTGTTTATTTGATTTTATCCTATGAGGTAAGAATTCATGTACATTATGAGGCAGGTTAATAAATGAGTTTACAAAAATTCAGTAGTTTTCACATGTCGTATATCTGATTTAGAGCTGGTATTATACTGTTCTCCTAGTCCTATGCTGTAAGAGAGACTTTTGACAAAAATACTAGGAGTCTGCTCAAATTAGATCTCTCAGATCCATTGAAGAAAGATTTCATATTGCCTATTTTTCTCCTTTATTCTCTCAAATTTTGATCTCTCTAGTCAGAACATCTCAACTGGCTTATTTCCAGCCTTCCTTTTCTTTTTCTTCTTCAGCACAAGAGATTATTTTAATCAAATTAGAAACCTACTTTCAACAGGTTTTTTCAGTCAGCTTTGTGTCACTGTGACCAAAAGACTTGAAAAGAACAATGTAGAGGAGGAAAGGCTTATTTTAGCTCATAGTTTCAGAGATTTAGTCTTTGGTCAGTCCACTCCATAGCTTTGGGTTCAATGTGAGGAAATCCATTAAGATGGAAGGATATGATGAAGGAAGGCAGCCCAGGACATGGCAACAAGGAAGCAGAGATCTCCACTCACCAGAAAAAAATATGTTCCCTAAAGGCATGCCCCCAGGGACTGACCTCCTCTGGGCACACCCTACCTGCCAACAGTTATCACCCACCTCTCCTAATCTAACTTCTGAAACTTCTTGCATTGTCTCACACATGAGAATTTGGGGCACATCTCATATATAAACCATAATCCAGGCTTATTATATTTTTTATAAATACTATGACTTTGGATAATTCATTACCCACTATATTTCCATTGGGTACCTTCTGAAAAATTGTGCATATTACCAAGCAAAAGTAAACTATGAGTGGCTAATACTCCAAAATTAACAGAATCTTTCTAAAAGCTATTTATTACAGCATTTTTATATATTTGTGTTATTTTATGTATTAAGTCTATTTCTAAAAGTCAATAGTATAATATAAATAAATATATTAAATCACACTGTTTGTCTACAATACTGCAGTATAGATACTTTGAGAAAAACACTCAAAGTTATCCTCAGAAGCAGAGGTGGCTTCCATAGACAGGTTTCCAATATATGCTCACGTGGACAACAGAGCTGTGGGCCTGCCATTTTGGGGTGACGACTGAAGTTCTCTTTCTGAGGCTGAGATGGAATCTGGATAACAATGATTCATTCTTTTAGCTGGGAGGAAAAAATTAATTAAGTCATCTCAAGGAGAATTGTACTAATAATCAAGCACTGATTAAAATGGGAAAGACTTTTTTCATCTGTTTAATAGGGATTTCTCCTTTGAACTTTTGTACCCTATATATCCAAATCAGGTGATCCTGAACATGGGTCCAGTGGATTAAGATTCAGAAACATTTAGAAAATTGAAAACCACATGAGTGGACTATGTCAAAAGGCATGGAATAAGTGTATCCAAATGGTCCCTGAGATATTCTCAGCATTAAGAACTTGCATTTGATTAATCATGAAGGGTCTAATTGTGGTGGGAGCAAAAAGAATATAATAAAACTTTCTTAAGCTCAAGAATAAAATCAACCAGGGTTCAAAGTCCTAGGTTTCCACTCAGCAGGGATTTGGTTTTGGTTGATTTCATTAAGCATCCCCAAGTCTGCTCTTTATTTGTGATCTGGAGGGAAGCACACTGACCTCATAGGAGTACTGTGAAGATCAAATGAGGTCTCTCTAGCAAGTCTCTTCAGTCACATTAGGTTATCTTCTCCTCACTAATACTTCTGATGTATTGCTAGTTACCACTGGTACTCAAAAGGAAATCTGTACTCACGATTTTTTTCACTTTTCTGATTCTTTGCATCATTTGCTTTTTCCTGCCTTTATTTTTTCCACTCTTTTTACCTCTTCTAGCTTTCCTCACTTTATTTTTATGATCTCAGATGTACAATGTCTCAGTAAAATACTCTAGGCTCTTTGGAGTAAAAACACCATATAACTGTAATGAACAGATACATGGTAATAAGAGCAAAGTGTCTCTCACCAGATGGGGCTTTTCAGCTCTTCTTTAATTGGAAATCCCACATATATAATTTTAATGTGGGATGCGTCCTTGGGTTAATCATTCTGGAAAGCCCTTAAGTTCCACCGGGGTTAATTAAACTCTTTTACATTATTTTGTCCCATGTATCTGTGTCTGTTGACTCACTGATTTGATTCAATGTGTAATTAATACTGATGTACTTTGTTAGTATCCAAGACATCTTGGATATTGTTATTTGGATACATTTTAGTTTTAAAATATAATTCTGCCTTTAGTCACAAGATAAAATAGTTGGAGGAAGAGGAACATATGTAATTGACCTTTTAAAATTTTTATTCTCTTTCCCAGTTTCAGTTTACATATACTGATTTGCAATGCTATATATACACAAATAATAATACTTATAATTATCTAATAATACTAAAAAACAAAGACTTTCGGTCTAGGTTTGAGTGGGTCACCACTCTTAATCAAATATCCCTTTCCTGATATGCTTGCACATTAAAAGAGCAAATAATTTAATTCAAGTATTCACAGGTTTGTGATGACATTTGTTACTTTCCTCTGGCACTTTCTTGGCAAGGATCACAAAAAAAGTAAACTGAGGATAGCTATGCTTGAGTACCTCTTTCATTCTGTATTCACAAGCCCCATCCATGCCCAACTCTCCAAGAGAAACACAATAGCTTATAAAGGGCCCCTTGGTGTTCCCCTTATGTTCTGTCAGTTTCTAACTCCTTATTTACTCTTTAATGGGGAGTCCAGTCATGGTGATTGCTGTAGAAACAGAAGGAAACCAAGGACTGTTCATTTCCATAAAGGTGAGAGTTTCCCTGAGGCTATGATCATATTTGGATCAAAAGCAATAGTGCACATGTCAGAGAAAAGGATAGGAAAGCAAATTAGTGATTTTTACTGCTAGCAACAGTACTACTCCAAGTGGAATGAATAAATTCTCTCTTTTTGCCTTAGCAACTTTGTAAATGGTTGCTGTAATATTTGCATTTGTTGTCCTTTTTGA
This sequence comes from Xerus rutilus, assembly GCA_028644305.1. Taxonomy (NCBI): domain Eukaryota; kingdom Metazoa; phylum Chordata; class Mammalia; order Rodentia; family Sciuridae; genus Xerus; species Xerus rutilus. Next base: position 22,051,368 of record CM053399.1, on the reverse strand, counting down.
ATGCTGACCTTCAAATCTGCAGTTGAACTGGCTTGCTGTTGGCAGCATTTTGTTTTTTAAAGGCTCTTTTGAGGCCAGGCTAATTTCCACAGAGATTTTCTTTTGCCTCAAACATTCCATCTCATTTTACCTCCCATGCTTGGTGCTCATTACAGTATGATTGACTCAAGGATGAAATATGGCAGCTCATAAAGGTATTTTTTTTTATCCCCAATAAACCTCCTCAACCCTTCATCTGATTTTATAGTAAAATATGCAATGAGAAAAGCAGGCTATAAGCTATCTGCTTCTATTCAAGTGTTTCTGACTTCTGTAACCTTCATTTGAAGAGAGAAACAGGTTTTTGTTTTGTTTTGTTTTGTTTTTCCCAGTTAGACACATTCTTGTCTTTTAAAGAGGGTGAAAGGAGATGCCCAAGTAGGATGTATTCTCAGGTTGTTTGTCTCTTAATCCATTTGTAATCCCTTGGGGCCTTTCAAAATGTGACACCTCTTTTAAAGAAGAAATTATGTCAACTTCAATTGCCCTGGTTTTATCAAGCTCATGGCACCCATAAGCACACTATAAAAGTGTTATAGGCTGATAGGCCAGCTCAAAAGCTATTATTACGTGGGCCAAAAAACTGGATGATCAGATGATACTTGGAGTGATGAATACTTTGAAGACACTCTTCCTGATAGGTCTTGCCAAACATCATGAGCTCTCATTTGGAATCACAGGAGAGACCAAGTACGTTATGGAAGAAGGAATTTACTGGTATCCTAATGCCATTGCTGACAATTTGATGATTCAGTGAGACAATATCACTGTGTATGTAAGGATCAGTCAAGGAACATTCCAATGACTACTGCTTACAGTGTAGGAACACACAGATAGCAATTATCTGCTCCAGTTGGGAGGCAACTTGAATTGAACCTAGAGAATTACTGCAAATTGCTCAAGTAAATTCAAGGAACACATTAAATCAACATGTAACTCATACTTGTATGAGCAGGTCTCATGTCTGTGTTTTTGGCTTTGCTGAGCTCTCTTTGATTGAAGATATCCTTAAATTCAGAGGACAAGGTGCTGCAAAGTGCATATTTCAGTATCTTCCCATTTCGTAAGAAATCAAAATTTGCCCAATGTGTTTTTTCTTTTTTGTATTTTTAT
>CM053399.1:22026344-22049716 GCA_028644305.1 Xerus rutilus | reverse complement strand
GCAGCACCTACTGTGTACTAGGTGATATATTAAGACTATTCTATTCATTATGTCAACTAATCTTCACACCATACTTAGAAGTAAATTAAATGTTACTAAAAAGCTGAAAAAATCAGATCAAGGTTTAGAATGATTAAGGAAACTGCAGAAGTTTCCACAGTGAAATGGGACCAGGCATTTGACTGTGACTTCAGCCCATTATGGTAGCAGATTGCTATGTGCCACATGCTGGGAAACTGTCACTGTCCTCAAGAACACCCAGGCCTCCTTCACACCATATGAAAATAGCCTCTTTTCCTTGTTGTTCTTGGTGGCAGGGATTTTGTCTTTTCTATTGATATCTTGAATATTGGCCTAATCTGGCTCATATCAACAATAGTTTTTCAGAATTCATGAACAAGTGACAAGCTTTGTTTTTTACGATCACTAGTGATACTTTTCCAGTTTTCTTCCATTCATCAGTTTTATTTCTGTAGGAAAATTTACACCCACATAATAATCCCCATCATAACAGCTCACTTTTATCAAGTGCTCATCTAAGCAATTTTTGTGTTTCTTCCCATTTTATCTTATGTAAGTGATAGACCACTATCACCCCCATTCTGAGACAAAGCAAGATAGTTGAGGCACAGTTATGCATATCCACCAGACTATATATTGAAGAGATAAAGTACCAAAACTTGAACTCAGGGTATCTATTTTTTAAGCCTACATTTTCAATCATTGCATGATATTTGGCCTCTAATCCAAATCTACAGATGATAAACCTTTCCAGTATTGAAACATCTGTTTTTATTGAACAAATATTGATAAGTTACATATTCAAAGTCGTAACACTTACCACAACTTATAGTACATGAGGAGGAGCAAGACTAGAATACTAAATAAATGAAAAATATAATTTCCACAAATGTGCAAATATTTATGTCCACACAAAAACCTATTCACAAACGATTATAGCTTTTTTTATTCATGATTGCCAAAGTTGGAAACAATCTATCCTTCACAAGCTAATAGATATTCAAACTATGGAACATTGATTCAATAGGATATTGTACATCAATAAAAATGGATGAGTTACTGAGCCATAAAATGACATGGGTTAACATTAAATGAGTATTGCTGAGTGGAAGAAATCAATATAAAAGAGCTACATACTACATGGTCTCCATTTGAAAAGGCAGATGTCTAAAGACAGCAAAAAGATAAGTGGTTCTTCAGGAATTTGGGGTGGAGGATATGAAGAGAAGGATAAATATTTGCGACATAGAAGAAAAGGGGAATATAGAGTAAGAAAATGATTTTGTATGAAACTGTAATGGTGGATATGTGACATTATGCATTATACAAAGCTCATAGAATTTATAGCACAAAGATTGAATCTAATGTAAACTGTGAATTTCAGTTAACATTAATGTATCATTATTGACTCAATTCTTGTCAATCATAAATAATATACTATACTAAATTGATGTGGTGGTGCATGCCTGTAATTACAGCAACTGGGGAGCCTGAGGCAGGAGGATTGCAAAGTTCAAGACCTGCCTCAACAATTTAGGGAGATCCTCAGTAACTTAGCAAGTCCGTTTCAAAAAAAATTAAAAAAAATAAATAAATAGAAAGGACTGGGAATTTGCTCCTTGGTAAAGTGCCCCTGAGTTCGAACTCTAGTACCAATGGTGGGGTAGGGGGAACCCACTCTAATGCAATATGTTGATAACTGTTAATAACAGTGGAAACTGTATGTATGTGGCAGGGAAGGGGAATATGGAAATTCTTTTCACATTCTGAACAATTTTTCTGTAAAATTAAAATTGCATTGAAATAAAATCTATTAAAATTAAAAATTAAAGACAAAATATTCAAGTGTTTTTGAAGATATGGGCTTTTATGTTTGAAAATGTTAAGAAAGAGGGTCTACCAATAGTTTACCATAAATACTTGATTTTAATTGTTGTTTGAACATCCAGCTTTAAATACTAGAAAAAAACCATGCAACATCTAAATTGATCACCCTGAAGAAAGCATACACAGAAGAAGAAAACCAAAGGAGTGTAAACAATTATTTGTTTAATATCTACCAGGCACCATGCTATAGGGAGAATAAAAAATAAATGATTACTTGTTTTCAACACAATTCTTGGACAAGAACTATTGGCTGAGTAGCTCAGTGAAATGAATCTGACATAACTTCCTATGTACATACATGAATATACCACTGTGAATCTCATCATAGAGTATATCCATAAGAAATTAATTAAAAAATAACTATAGGTAAATGGCATAAAGTTTAATAAAGAGAAGGAAGCAGAGGGTAGGGAGAGAGAAGAGGAAAAAGATGTACTGAGGTCATGCTTTTATTATGTAAAAAAGGATTCTACTGTCATGTATAATTAAAAACAACCAATTTAGGGCTGGGATTGTGGCTCAGTGGTAGAGCGCTTGTCACACATGCGTGAGGCACTGGGTTCAATCCTTGGCACCACATAAAAATAAATAAAATAAAGATATTGTGTCCATCTACAACTAAAAAATATTTTAAAAAATAAATAAATAAATAAAAATAACCAATTTAAAAATTATGAAGCTGAGTGTTTTATGCTGAGACAAAGGACAAAGGCTCTGTCCTTGTCCTGCAAAATCTAACCATCAGAAAGTGAGAGCAAATATCAATGCATAACCCACAATAGCCCATTAAGCATTTGATTAAAATAAAGGCATATATAAAAAGCTATAATAGTAGAGAAAAAAAAGCACTCAGGACATGTAGTCTTGTGAAGGATAAATGAAAGATTAACTTTATGAATAAGATGGATGTTTTTCCACATAATATCCTATGTACAATGCATGTTTTGAACCAAATAATGTCATCACATATCATTTTAGATAATATTTGGGTAGTTAATTCAGTGGCATTTTGCTTTATAAAATATCCAGGTGAGAAAATTAGACTTTCTTAAGAGACATTGAAGATTTATGAAGAACATGAAATGAATGTTGACATATTAATAGTGCACTCTGTTTTGATTCCACTACAAATCTTTCAGTTTTAGCTCTCTTTTGAATGAATGATTTAATAGACAAAATCTAAGCCAGGAAAGAGAAAAATGATGCATGTTCAATAATTCTTTGGAGAAAAATAAGATGGCAGTGGCAAAAGATAACGGGGTATTTAATTTCCAAATATGTGAAATTGACTTTCAACTTCCACCAACAAAATCAAGGCCCAAAGAGTAACCTCATAACCCAAGTGAAAAGAGGATTGCAATGTTTATTATTATGACAGGATGCAATAGTCCTTCAGTGAATTCTATATTTTATCTGTCATAAACTATTGGAATTCATCAAGGCTGTGCCTTTTGTACCCCAAACCAAAGTTTTCAGAACAAGGCACTTCATGGAATTTGATTAGTTATTATCTAGGTAACTCATAGGGAATCTGAACTGATTTTTTTTCCTTATCTACACAGGGCAAGAGGAACTAGATTCATACATGATTTTGATAAAAGAGGAAAGATTGAATCAAAGACCTAATTTGTGGATATATTTAAAATTTTTTGGCAGGAGGCAGGAAGAGAGGCAAACTGAAGAGACAGCAAGGATACAAAAGCAAGTGGAAAGAATGGTGGTGGAATATGATGGTCAGCATAGCGCTAACTTTATGTATGACTGCATGTATGTTGTGATTCTATACAACTTACAACTAGAGAAATAATATGTTATCCTCTATGTACAAAGAATCAAATTGCACTCTGTTATCGTGTAAGCCTAAATAGAACAAATAAATAAAATATGAAAAAAAAAAGAATGGGTAGGTAATCCAACATGGGCAGGGCTGCAGATTTCTATATAAGGAAAGGAAATCAGAGCAACAAGACAGGTCAGAATCCCATTGAGCCAGCTTCTAGGAATCTTGATGACACAAACATCATAACAAATAAAAACATTAGAAAACTAAGCACCCATTCACATCCCAGCCTGCCAAAGAGGAAAACAGCTCTCGTTTATGTCCACATAATGAATCTTCCTGGCAGAATAACCTTTTCCTCCTAAGGGAATAGGGCAAGCCACTGACCTTCAGTTGAGAGTTATCTGCAAGAAGACAGGACAAATGAACAAGCTGGAGATGAAAACATGGTGAATTGAGAGAAAAATCCTCCCTTTGGGAGTTCCTTATTCATTATTCTCTGTTATAGATGCTATCCTAAACAATTTGTTGATAGCTGAATTCAGATCTCTTCCCAGTCTTTCTTTGATATTTTCAGATAAAATAACCAACTGAATCAACCCCCAAGGTGACCTCCTTGATCCATCCTGAATCTAATCCCACCTGACACTTCAAATAATTCACAGATATTCTGGGGTTCATGGTTCACCTACCCTCTTGACTTGTAACCAGACAATGCAGAGCAGGCAGAGAACAGAGGAGACAAGGAAAACAGAGAGAGTACAAGATGTAAAGGAAACCATGGTTTACATATTTCATATTCTCAAATGTGCCTCAGTATAATCCCCAAATCAGAGAATTATGTACTTTGTATGGTCCTCTGAGTTTGGGAAATGTGATTTCATACTTCATCAATTTCTTTTTTTAATATGTCTTCTATCAACTTTGATGGCCTCATGGTAGCCTTGAGCCTTTACTAATTGTGCAACTCTTGGCCTAAAGAGATTGATTTCTGTTTTTCTCAGCCACTTATTGGAGGTCTATAATGATATGATGTAAACAGATAAATTTCACAGATAACTTAAAAGAATGCATCTCATGCATTTTCATCAGTGATGTGTTCTAAAGTCTAAAATTTGTCCAATCAAGGAACCCCTCTACATTCAGTTCATGTACCTTAAACTCCAAGCTAACCTTCCTGGGCATAAGTATTTGGTGAGAAATCTTTGACACTTTGTGTATAAAATTACCTATTAAACTATGACATTAGTTCTTGGGCCTCTAGATTGTGATACCCTGTGTTGCAGAGGTCTGTTCAGCCATTGCATTTGCCTTGGTACATTCACAGTGTCTTCTGGGTGTCAGGCCCTGTACCAGGTATTTGCTTTCATATAGATCACATTTTCTGATTAGAAGGCTTACATTAGAAGAATTGGAGTTCCATATCAAACCTAAGAAAATTTGAACATACATTCAGTGTAAACATTGTAGAAAAATCAACTGATTGGGAATCAAAAACCTGTTTGGGGGTTTCAACTAACCACTTGGGTATATATAAATTGAAGATAATGCTTACTTTTTTTTGACTATTTTCTAAAAATTGGAGTCTAACTTATTTGTTTGTGCTTTTAAATTACTTAAGAATTCTCTGAAGTACAGATTCAAATACAGATTTCTGGGACCTATGCTCAGATATCTTGTATGCTTGCTCTTAGGGACCAGGGATCTGAGTTCCATGCCATTTTCTGATGGAAGCAACTCTTGTTCACACATGGTTTAGAGTTGTCCTATAGCACATTGTGGCCCATATAAGAGTTGGTCATCCTATAGGGTAAGAACTGTTGCTGGTTCTCCTCCTGTTTTTTCCTCACTGGTTATAGCACTTATCTTCAGAAGCCTCAGTTCAGAAATCTCCTAGTGATTTTATTCAGTATTATAAAATTTGTACTTTCCTTCTCCATTCTTTTTACCATCTACTTTACTGCTAAGGAATTGTAATAACACTGTTCTTGGTAGGTGATGTCCCTTTTACCTTTATATTCAAAGTGAAGATTTGTTTTTAGCTCTGCAACTATCCTTACTCTACCTAGAGACATATTCCTATAGTTACTCAAATGAAAAGAGCTTGCTATGGATAAGAGAGGGTGAAGGGTAAAGAGTTAAAAGAATATCTGAAAGATAAAAGTAGCAATTTGCCAAAATATGAAAGAAGGTATAGAATATTTAATTAAGAAAATATTTTAAAAATTGGATACTGTCTACTTTGCACATCACAGCTTGGTGATATATAATGGGTACTTACGTTTTTTCTTTTCTTTTTAAGTTTTTTTTTTTAGTTGTAGATGGACTCAATACCTTTATTTTATTTATTTATTTTTATGTGGTGCTGAGGATTGAACCCAGTGCTTCACATGTGCTAGGCAAGTGCTCTACCACTGAGCTACAACCCAAGCCCTTATGTTTTTCTTTTGAATGATGAAAGAAATTAGATAAAGAAGAAAAATATGACATGATTTTGTTAGCAAATCTTTCAGTTGTCTTTCAAAACATAATTTTAAGAATCTGTATGCAAACACATTCCAGTGACCTCGAGATCATTTACAATTTGTCGAAGATGTAAAAATAAAAAAGAAATATAAGGTTCCCTAGAGGGCATTCAGTTTGAGTTATACTGTATCTTAATGTTCTGTATAATACAAGTATTAATAAGATGCAGATGTTTTTCTTATATTAATACATGAACCATGCATAGAACTAACACCAATATATTAGAAAAAAATAATTTGAGCTTTAACACAACTGTAAATTGAAAATATGCCTCGAATTCAAAAGATGTCTAAATCTTTCAAAGGTTTATTGGGTTTGCTTTTGAGATTAACTCAATCTCATGTACCACAAGATTCTGATATTCTATGATTTATAACATGGATTTAAATTATCAGAGTGTTAAATCATTCTCTCCCCAAACTCTGCAAACTCTGGAAACATTTCAAATAGATACAATTTTAAAAGATGTTTTATCTTTGAATCTCAGTGTGACAAAGAGTGTTCATAATGTTTTGATGCCGAGGTGGAGAAAAATTTTAACTTCGAAAAATGAATTCAGGAAATAGTGTAATTAAGCAAAACATATGGGATGATATAATATCATTGGCAGTCATCCTAGATATCAAGTGAAAGCAAAGAAAGTGAAAGAGCTCTGCTGTTAAAAAAAAAGGAAAGAAAGAAAGAAAGTTTCAAGAACTTAGAGACTGAGAAATTTATAGATCTGAATAAGGGAACAATGAACCAAGGTAATCACATCTCTATGGTTACTAAATAAAAATTAAAATAAAATGCTCTTTGCCTCTTTTATGTTAAAGGGTGATTATTGCCAAATTGAAAAATCTGGCAGTGGTGGGTAGACAAACAGCATGTTTCATATAGAGGAACTTTGTTCATGAAGACAGAAAAGTTAGGAGACACTCTGATCTTATGTGGGATAAAGGGCAATTTTGTTTGGACAGCGTCCAAATGAACACTGTCTACATGATTGTATAAAACATTGACTACATGAGTTTTATGATTGTTTGCCTGGGTTATAACTGCACCCTAGTTTCTAATATGGTACATGCCTAGAGCTTAAAAAGTTTGTTGTTGCTTTGATATAAATGCTCAGTTGACCTGAATTCAATAAATGAATTAAACAGCAATGTTGTATCCAAAAATGAAAACACGTGACTGAAACTCTGATGATTTTTGAAATCTTATTTTGAATTGCTTCTGCTTTTGACTTTTTAAAAACTGATATATTACAATTTTTCTCTGATGGAGAAAAATTATCAGAGTCAAGCCAAGGACCAGTACAGACGAAAAAAATCAAGCTTGAACATGCAAGTCAGAGCTCAGATTTGATTTTGGACATTGTAAGAGTAAATCAAAGAAAATGAATGCATGAACAGCAGCACAAAAATAAAGAAGATTTAGAAAACAATCTACTAATCAGTCATCCTAACAAATCCATAGCAACATTACCATTATTACTGTTGTCAATGGTTGTGAATATTTCACCAATCTGTAAAAGTATCAATTTCTAAGCCAATTCCTTTTGCTGATCAAAGCTGCTTGTAAACTTTCAGTCTCTCAGATAATTCTCTCATTAATATAATAGTGAAAAAGCTATTTTTTTATTGAAATTGTATCCTAACAGCATTTTAAGGAATGAGATTTTGAATTGTGCTAAGAAGGATCGGAATGTATTCAGAAAACAATAACCAGGATATTAGGAAGATTAAGAGAGACAACAATTCCCATTAGAAGTTATAATGGTAGCTGGGCATGGTAACCCACGCCTGTAATCCCAGAGGCTCAGGAGGCTGAGGCAGGACAATTACAAATTCAAAGCCAGCCTCAGCAATTTAATTTAATTAATAAGTTAATTAAATTAATTAATTTAATTTAAAGCACTAAGCAAGTTAGCAAGACCCTGTCTCAAAATAAAAATTACAAAAAAAGGACTGGAGATGTGGCTCAGAGGTTAAGCACCTATTGGTTCAATTCCTGGTACCAAAAAATGAATGAATGAATAAACAAACAAACATCAAATAAATAAATAAATAAAGTTGCAATGATAACAGCATGTGCTAATGGCTTTCTATGTCAATTTTTCACAAGTAATGGAAATGAAATGATCACATGCTTTCATGTCATTTGAAAAATAGCCGGAAGAACTGGGGCAGTTTTGTCTATAAGACTATAAGAAAATACCCAGAAGGGGACAATTGCTCACTTCAAATACACAGCAAACTGACACATGGAAAACATTTTAAACTTTGTAAAAAAATATAGCCACACCAGACAAAGTTAAGATCAGTGGTGTGAATCCAAAGGAAACTGACTCAAGTTCATGCCATGGTATACTTTCTAACATGGTAGGAGTTATCTTTAACCACATTGCATCCAACATTCCTGCATCTTCCCAGAGAACAGAAAAAAATTAGTATGTCTCCCTCAGTAGGTTCACAGCAAACACTGAGAGGAGAAAATGTAATTATTTGCCTTGGGATTCTCTTAGATGTAGCAGAGTCCATAGCACCTCATACATTTGCACAATCAACTCAGGGCATGAACAGAGGTTTCTTCGTTGGTTTGATGCAGCTGCAACTTAACTTCAAAATCACTCAGTGCCGAAAGTAGACAGAGGCTCTCCCTTCGAGATCCAAAGTAAAATTACATTTTCATCTCCTATATTTCATCAAGACCACCAAACAGCCACTTGCTTTCACTTTTGTGCTCCTCTTAATTGATTTAAAATTATATTTGATCCATATATGTATTTATGTCCTCTTTATCCATATGTCCAATATATATTTGCTTACAGTGCTTATTACTATTACTATAGCTTATCTATCTAAACCATATCACAGGTCAAAAATTCTCCTGTATCCACTCAGGACTCACTGGTTAAGGCTAATTGCATTTCCATTTGGAATGAGTCCTCCTCTGCCTACCTCTCAAGCTCTGCTTTCTGCCCTTCCCCTCACTCTTGTCCCACTAACATTCTAAATATTTGCATGTTCTTAAATTTTTCTGTTTTCTTATCATGTTTTCTTATCACCTTTACCTCACTGGCTTTAACTATGAGGAGTAATCATTATTTTCCCAGTTTCTTGGGTAACTCTTACTTGTAGTTTAGGTCTTGATTTAGATATAAGTTTTTTCTAAAACCTTCATTGATCTAAAAATCTGGATTTGTAGGTCTAAAAGCATCCTATACTTTTCTATTCCATACTATAGTAGTTCAGGTGTTAAATTTTTCTTTTGCAATTACCAAACTATAAATTCTATGAGGGTAAGTATTATATCTGTCTTGTTTAATTTAATATCTCTATTACTCAGCGAAGAGAACATAGCAAGTGCTCAATAAATATCTGTTAAATGAACAGCTGATTGGAGGCTGTTTGCAGGGTATGAATCAATAAGCTCCTAGAATCTGAGTCTGTGTTGTTTTTTTTAAACCTTATTTTTTAGCATAAGAAACAATTCACATGGTAAGTAAATTAGATTGAATTATTTTAAAAATATTTTCCTGATGTATTGTTTTTTGGAGCCTAAAATCCACATACCATCAATCAATATCTCTATTTCTTCAACTCTGCCTCTCTTTTTCTCTCTCCTCTCTCTCTCTCTCACACACACAAACACACTCAAGCATTATCTTTCTGCACACATCTGCATCTGCCTTGAGAACATGGTATGAGCAATACATTCACCTGAAATGTAATATTGACAAAGCAGTCTGTCATTTAGCATCGACTCTGAAACCACTAATAGGATGCAGGATGTACTTCATGGAACCATGTGACTTATCCTGGCTATCACTTACCCTTTGAGTACCTTTGGTAATTGGCCATGTTGACAGACGCAGTCAACATTTTGTATTCAAAGTTCCAGTGGGTGCATCCTGTGTTGATTGCTTTCTCTGTCAATTCCTTCTGGTTGCCCAGTAATGAAATCAAAACAAAACTATCACAAATCAGTAGCACATCAAATCGAAAGCAAGACAGTTTATTTTTTTCTAACTGAGGAATATTCTACATGTTTTTTTCTAACTGAGGAATATTCTACATGTTTGTTTTGGCCTACAGAGGCCAAAACAAACTGTTTATCTGTGCACATTTTCTGGTCAGAAGGGGAAAAATAATATGATAAAAAAGGTGTGAAATATCTTTGGTATATGAGGATACTGTGTGTAAATTCACAATTTGATTAATTCATTAGGAACTACAATAAAAATGTTTTATTGTGTATGTGTGTATATATGCATTTTCTTGTTAAATTTGTTTTCTTCATCAGTATATATATAATATATTAATATCATATTTTAGCTGATATATCTTTGTGATGTTTAGACAAAAAAGAGGAGACAAAGGAAATATGTAAAAATGGGTAAGTGAACTGAAGGAGAAGGAAATACAGTTATTTAAACAGTAGGTACTGGATTTTCAGTGCACACAGAGTGTACAGTAATTTTTCTGAAAACTTAGATAAGCATTTTGGAAAAGAATATTGAACAGAAATAGGACAAAAGGCCACAGCCAAATTTAAAGAATCTTATTTTTCAGGGCCTTAATGGCAAACTGGATTTCACTCTCTGTCTCCCTTTAGCAATGTACTACATATTTACTAGATTGCTTTCAAAGTATTTATTCTAGCTCTTTAAATAATTAGTTCACATTTTTAGGATATTTGTTTTTTCAAAATAATTTATAAATTCAAAATGATTTATATTTTTTTCAAAATATATAGGTAGATATGTTTTACTCTCATTTTAGAGGTGAAATCAGAATCTTACAACTACTGGGCTTATTCATGAAACATGGAACTAGAATTCGTGTTTATTCATGAAAGATGGAACTAGAATCCAGCTTAGTACTCAAACTATGAATATTCCCAGAAGATACATATAGCACTTAAGGGTGTTGTATAGATTCACTTGGACAGCTATCAAATTTGGAACATAAAGCTTTCTTTGTCAAAACAGATACAGAAAATTTATTCATTTAAAAAAATTCTCCTCAAAGCTACAGTCCAAGACAATTCCATTAAGACAGAGCAGACATACACAAGAAAAATATATAAAATTTTTTTGAGAAAATTTTATGGCCTGAGTTCTATACCAGGTGTTTTTTAAATGTTAATGTATTTAATTCTCATAAAAATCTTTGAAAGTTGAAAATATTTCTTTTAATTTTTTATATGAAGAAACAGAGGCATTTAAGGACATTAAATAATTTCTCATTGGGATTGCAGATTAGTACAACCATTATGGAAATCAGTATGGAGGTTCCTAAAAAGACTAGGCATGAAACTACCATATGACCCAGCTATATCACTCCTCAGAATTTATGCTAAAGTCATCATACTACATGGATACATGCATATCCATGTTTATATCAGCATAATTCACACAGTCAAACTATGGAATCAGCCTAGGTATATATCAATCCATCAGCAGATGAATGGATAAAGAAAATATGATATATGTTCATTCTATTCAGCCATAAAGAAAAATACCATTTGCAGGAAAATGGATAGAACCAGATGCCGTTAAGTTAAGCAAAATAAACTCAGAAGGTCAAGCCTCCTATGTTTGCTTTCATATGTAGAAACTAGAGAGGGAAAATGGAAAAGAAAGGTGGGGTCTATGTATATCATGGAAATCAAGGGAGATGAGTAAATGAAAGGGGCCGAGGAGTTGGAGGTAGGAAGGGAGGGGAGAAGTGCTGGGGAATGATGTTGGCCAAATTATATTGTCATTCTGCATATGTATAGGAATATGTAACGATAAATCCCATCATTATATACAACTTGAATACATGAATAAAAAATTTGAAAGCAAGAAAAACCCAATTTGTCCTTACAATTAGTGGGTAGTAGGTCTGAAGTGACAAGTTCAATTCTACTACACATTATTTACATCTCCTTACAATGGTTTGACCAAGTGCACTTACACAGATCTCTTGATTACTATAGATAACCAATTTATTCTCAGTTAGAAGCTCTAGTATGGGACTAGTTTTTTAAGTGAAATTGAACTTGGAAGTGAGTTATAATACATAAGGCATTCTCAGCCAATGACTTGTCCAAAATATATCCATGTCCTGGCTATTATTTTATTTAAACAGAGAAGTCACAATAAAATGAGTGATTTAAATACAATTATTTCCATTATCCTTTTTAGCTTTTAAGTCATAACACAAGATTTTGTTATAGTTCCTTTACCTATACTAAACAGTATAAGACTTATCCCAGCAGCTGGCAACATTATGATGCGGGGATTAAATACCACCTTTAAACAAACCGAGTCAGTTATTCAAAGATTTATAATGAAAGTCACCAAACAGCCTGCAAACTATAACTTAGAAAACAATGCTCTTTTATGTTTCCCATCATCCCAAACATTAAAGAACATATGTTTTAACACCATCACTTATATAGTTTTTTAAATTGAAAGTAATACATAATAGAATCATTTTTGTGTTGACTAATGCTGATTTATATAAAAATATTGCGATAACAACAAATGAGCATATCACAGTTGGCCAATCAGTGCCAAATTCTCAAATCATAGATCAATAGAATAGGAAAACTCAATATATACTCCATTTTTTTTCCTCCCTGTTAAAATAAACCATATATAACAGTCTGAATCTCAACATGGTCTTTTGTTTCTACACTGGATACAAATTACTAACCAATTTGTATCAGAAATGTTAGAGAAGAAAAGGACTTTGGAGCTCATCAGGCTTAATCTCTACAGGTACAAAACTTGGAGTCTAAGGAAGTGAAGTGATGCTCAAAATTATGAAGACTTGTCTGAAAGAAATGCCATACTCTTTATCCAAAAGTCAAGTCCAGTATAATTTCTCTACTGCATCATGTGCATAGCTTCCTATATCAAGGTAATGATTCCTCCCAATAATGGCCTTTAACGTCTTCATGGTGCCCTCCTACACTGACTTTAGCATGGTCAAGTGCTTTGCTTCATGTGGCTTAATGAGACCAAAGCACGAAGGTCATAAGCAGAAATTTTAAACTTGTTTTGCATAGAGGATTTTTTTCTCTTTCTGCTCTTGGAATCTGTTTGCACCTTATTAATAAACCCATGCTAACCTACTGGTGGATTGGAGAATTTGGGCCAAGGTGCCCTTGGCTTGCCAGTTTCACAAGCAGGCAGTCCTAGAATTCTAGCTGACCCACAGATGGCCTAAGATGCATGAGTCCAGCTGAGACCAGCAAGAAACAGCTCAGCCAAGCAGTGTCCAACTGACTCACACAATCAAGAGCTAAATAAAGAGTTGTTATTTTAAGCTACTAGATGTTGTAGTGATCTGGAAAACAGCAAAAAATCCATGGGTATGATCAGTAAATGGCACTATCCAGTCAGTTGCCATCTAGCCATCTTGAATTTTCCGTCTTTCATCATCACTCTCCAGGTTAAACTGTGCATTCAGTCCTGCAATTCAGCTATACGGATTATTCATTTTGCCTTATAAATTAACTACCCTTCTTCTCACAATTCCTCTGTCTCTATTTTAGCCCATGATACCTTTACCTCTTGCCTGAAATTTTTGCCATAACCTCCCATCAGGCAGTTCTATTTCTATCCCTGTTAGACTACAATCCTTCTTCCATTTCATAGACAAGGGTAAGTTCTATAATTCATATCTGATAAAAATATTCCTTTGTTTAAAATTTTCTATGACCTTATATAATTCTCAAAAGACATTCAGTCTCCATATTATGGTGAGGTAAATATTCTGCTATTTTTTTTTTTTTTTTTGGTACCAGGAATTGAACTCAGGAGTATTCGACCACTGAACCACATCCTCAGCCCTATTTTGTGTTTTATGTAGAGATAGGGTCTCACTGAGTTGCTTAGTGCCTCGCCATTGCTGAGGCTGGCTTTGAACTCGTGATTCTCCTGTCTCAGCCTCTCAAAGTACTAGGATTACAGGCATGCACCACTGTGCCCAGCTTGCTATTTTTATGCAAGAATATAAAATCTTCATTTCAGAATTTTCATTTAATATAGAATCTTCATTTCAGAATTTAAGATAATGTGTATTTGGTTACCTAACTAGAAATGTTTTCCATAGGTGTCATGTGACCAAACTATTAATAACTAAATGAATATAATTTCATGCCAGCTCCTCAAATGAAAACTGTGTGTTATCCACATCTTCATATTTTTTTGCTAGGTTTAAAATTAGATGTAGTGCAGGTGACCTAACATGGACCACGTGCTATAAAAACAACACTCAGGGGAATGGAAAATCCAGAAAAAGGAAAGACTGTGATACTTGGATGATACGGTAGAACAGGATGGCCTACCCACAATGGGCCACTCACTTTTTTCTCTATGATTATTTCAGAAAGTTATTTCAGAAAGAACTTAATTTGCCGGGTGCGGTGGCACAAGCCTGTAATCTTAGCACTTTGGGAGGCTGAGAGAGGAGAATCGTGAGTTCAAAGCCAACCTCAGCAACAGCAAGATAATAAGCAAATCAGTGAGATCCTGTCTCTAAATAAAACACAAAATAGGGCTGAGGATGTGACTCAGTGGTTGAGTACCCCTCAGTTTAATCCTTGGTATCAAAAAGAAAAAAAAAGTAAAAAAGAACTTAGGTTTCATTTTATAGCATCTTGGCCTCTAGCCTAATGCATGCACGTTCCTTTGATTAATCACTCTGCCATGGCCATCTTAGTCCCACTTTCTTCAGGTGTCCTGCTCATACTCTAAAGTTCATAGAATGAACTCCTATGTATTTCCTAGAATACACACCAGATCTTTTACCTGGGCCCTTATTCTGGGTCTTCTCTTTTTGATTTCCTTTCTCCCTATTCACCTGACTAAATTCAGTCTTAGACAAGAGCTTAAGAAGTATTTCTTCTATAAAGCCTTCCCATCTGTCCCCCAGGTCTGGGCACTTGTTTTCTCTCATGAGTGGCTCTTACTCTTTCATCCTTTTTATAAAAGCATAAAGTATGTTATTTCCATTAGTTTTTTTCTCTCATACTGAATGACAAATTCCATAAATGAAAAAACAATATCACATCCATTCACCATCATCTTTCCAATTGGCAGTATGGTACTTGATATGGATGTAAATATATGTAATAATTGAATAAATTAATGAGAAAAGATTGGAAAGATGTATATATTAAAACTAGGCCATTGTTGTCTCTGGATATTAAAGCTATAATTGACTTTTTAGTTTTGTGGGTTTTAACATTTTTTTCAATCTCTAGGGTGTGTGTATATTACTTTTAAAATTACAAACACAATAGAACAAAAGAAATTTTTTATAAAATATTATATTAATAAGAAAAGTTTAAAAATTTTGATTGACAATCAGAAATGTAAGCATAAACTGAAATAGAATATATGTGTACCAGTTAGGAAAATTGTATGCTCAGACCAGCAACAAGGAAACATGAAGTGCTGTAATTGACTAGCTCTGAATATCTATCTCCAGACAGATAAAATCAATATGAGCCGCTCCTCCCTCTCTTGGAGATAAATTTATGTGTGATAAGAGAGACACTGAAAATGATGGATGTGGGCTACATATATTCTCTAGGGTCTTTTTCACAAAAGCTTTTTTGTCCTGCTTCCCATCTACATTTTTGTAAAAGCTTTAAGGATTATGGTTGTTTTGCAAATGAAAATTTACCCTCTGGAGAGATTACAGGAGAAACTTATGATGTACTACCAAAAGACATTTGCATAGGATTGAATTTTATGTTCTAAAAATAAAAATTCTTCCTAGACTCCAGAACAAAATTGTAAATTTGCAGGCCATGTGGATTTGGGAAAGCAAAACATCTATTGAAGAAATGGCTCTTTGGACACTGGATCTCAGACATGTTGATTTTTGTCAGAAGCTGGAAGGTACTCTGCATTGTCTCCTTTTTGCCCTTGAAATAGGTGGATTTATTGATTTCATTTGGTGTACATTCAGTTAAGGAATTCTCATTGCTAAACTCATTCTTCAGAAAGGTAATGTTTCAATGCATGGGTATCAAAAGAAGTCTCCCTGAAAATCATCAGTTTAATGGAGACTGGTCATTTATTCTGATGAGTTTTCTTCATCCTCTCCTGGAATGAGGACAAATGTCATAGATACGTTATGCATAGAAAAAGGTTGGGCTCAGGCAACAACTGAAATTAATTTAATCTCCTGCTATAGTTTCAACTACCTACATCATTCAGACAACAGCAACACAAAATTAATAGCTTGACATACTTTTGTATTTAACCTTGAAATATGGTTGGGCAATTTAAAGCAATTCAACACACAAATTCAATCAGTATAAAGAATCCATTTGTGATTGAGACTAATTTATTAAAGAAAGAAATATAAACTGAGTGTAATTGCATCACACATTCTATGGTTATAACTCAGCCAAGAGCATGAAAGGAATTGGCTAAGAGGATAAAAACTTTGTGGGAGTATTTATTAAAAGTACAGTGTAAAATACTAATTTTCGATTTATTTCCAATCACTGGTTATGTGCCCAGATAAACTGAAGACAATTCATTATTAGTACATTGATAGCTGAGGAAAAATCATACCAATTTTCTTACCATGACCTTATTTCTTTGTGTTAAAATCATACAGTATTCTACCACCAACATAGAAAGAGATGTGATCAATCAAATTTGAAGTTCCTACTAAAGATTTTTGATGAATTGATGATTTTCTATGTAATAAACTATTTCCATGAGAGAAGTCAGAAGCTATACTGAGATCTTTTGTTGAATCACCCCACACACATTTCAACTAAAATTGTGTCAATATATAATAAAACAAAACTTGTGTTTAGGATTTAGAAGGAAGTTATTATATGTCTAATTAAACCACACATCTAGTGTTCAATTTTCATAAAAAATCTTGTGTAGTATATACCCTATATTTAAATACAACCAGTATCAGAGAACTTGCTAGTTTTAGAAACAGTCTATCTGTGGCCAAAATTATCCTTCATTTTTGGTGAATTATAATGTCACTTACAAGCTACATTACGTGAAAGTCCAAGGAGGGAATATCTCTATACCAAACTGCATATAACACATTTTAAAAAGTGTGTGTGTGTGTGTGTAATTTTACTAAGGACAGAAACTGATAAACATATAAAAATGTTTAGAACAGAAGGCAAATTATTTCCACAAGCAGCCTAATTTATATGCCAAAGAATGCCTTTTTTTTTCAATTATTGAAAACAAATTTAGAAAACAATAATATTGTGTGGCATGTGAAAACTGATGACATTTAAATTTCATTATTCTTGCTAACTATAAAACATGGCTGAAAGACATGAAAGAAAGACACAAATAAATGGAAAGATAGACTATGTTTATAGATTGGAAAAATATACATTGTTAAAATGTCCATACTATCCAAAGTAGTCTATAGGTTCAATGCAATTCTTATCAAAATTCCAATAACATCTTTTACAGAAACAGAAAAAAAATCCTAAAATTCTTATAAAGCCATATAACTTATGGAATAACAATCTTGAATAAAAAGAACAAAGTAGCAGGAATCACTATCTGACTTTAATATATACTATTTTGCTATAGCATATATTAATTTATTTATCACAATAAAATAATACTGGTATAAAAGCTGACACATTAAATAGATCCCAGAAATACATCCATATGTTTACTGTCAATTGATTTTTGACAAAGGTGCCAAGAACAGACATTGGGGGAAGGACAGTTTCTTCAATAAGTAATGTTGGGACAACTAGACATTCACATACAGAAGAATGGAATTGTACCTTTCTCTCATACTATATATAAAAATCAACTCAAAATGTATTTAAAACTTAAATATAAGGCTTAAATTATAAAACTACAAAAAAAGGAGGAAAACTCCATGGCACTGGTTTGTGCAAGAAGTTTAAATATGCTTCCCCAAGCAGACAACAAACAAAACAGACAAACAGGATTCTATCCAACGACAAGCCTTCTACACAGCAAAGAAAATAATGAACAGAACATAGTAACAACCTGCAAAGTGAGAGAAAACATCTACAAGCCATAAATTTGATAAGGAGTTACTATCCAAAATATATATGAAGCACAAACAACTCAGTAGCAAGTAAACAAATAACCCAATTAAAAAATGGGTAAATGACTTGAATAGGTTCTTCAAATGGTCAATAAGTGCTTGAAAACCTTTTCAAGAGCACTAACAGTCAGGGAAAGGAAAATTAAACCCACCATGAAATATTACTTCATATTTGTTAGAGTGGCTATTACCAAAAAGAAGAAAGATAAGAAGTGTTGGCAAGGATGCAGAGAAAAAGGAATCTTTGCACACTG
Organism: Xerus rutilus; assembly: GCA_028644305.1. Classification (NCBI taxonomy): domain Eukaryota; kingdom Metazoa; phylum Chordata; class Mammalia; order Rodentia; family Sciuridae; genus Xerus; species Xerus rutilus. The sequence continues at coordinate 22,031,171 of CM053399.1, read as the reverse complement.
TTGGTAGGAATGTAAATCAGTAGAGCCATTATGGAAAACAGTATGGAGGTTCCGAAACATCAAAAATAGAACTACATATGTTCCAGCAATCCCACTACTGGGTATTTATCCAAAGGAAATGAAACCAGTATGTCAATGAGATATCTGTACTTTTATGCTAAATGCAGTACTATTTAAAATAGTCAAAATATGAAATCAATCTATGCTCATCAATGAGTGAATGGATAGATACACAATGGAATTCTATTGGGTCTTAGAAATGAAGGAAATCCTATCATTTATGAAAATTGACAGCCCCGGAAGAATTTTTTAAGGGAAATAAGCAAGGCATAGAAAGACAAATGCCTATTGCAGTCATTTATTTATAGAACCTAAAAACAATACTTGAACTAATAGAATTAGAAAGAATTGTGGTTATCAGGAGATGAAGGGATGTGAGTTTTGGGAGATGTTCATCAATGGATGCAAAATTGCACTTAAGTATGAAGATCCATCCCAGAGATCTATTGTACCAAATGGTGACTATGTATTATAACATAGTTAATAACAACATATTATATTCTTGAAAATTGTTAAGACAGTAGATTTTAAGTGTTCTCACCACAAAGAATATTCAGCATGGAAGATAACACATATATTCATTAGTGCAATTTAGCCATTTTATAGTATATACATATTTCAAGATGCCATGTTTTACATGGTAAATATATGTAATTTAATTTTTCATTTAAAAATAAATTAGGAACAATGTAAATTTCAGTGCTCATGAAATTTTTTATTGTAGCATAGTTATACAAATTTGTTTGCATTTCCCATGACTGCCACCACACTGAATTAAACAGTTGAGTAGTCGATTCAATAATAAAGCCTTAAACACTTAATATCTGGCTAATCACTAAAAATATGTTGGCTCCTACTCTAGAAATGTCCAATGAAAAAATAATATTAGGTATACATATGTTGTCAAATTTTCAGTAGGCACATAATAAAGCTGTGAAAAGAAATAAAGCTAGTTATAATGCTACATCTTATTTAACAAAACATAGCATCTTAATATAAAATCAATATAAAAATTAAAAATAAATATTTCATATTCCATTCTTTTTTATGTTAAGTCTTCAGAATTTAGTGTGTTTTGTATCAATGGCTCCTCTCCTCAGAGGAACCAGATAAAACACCTGTGTCATGTGCTCAGATAAAACACCTGTGGCTAGCAGCTATCATATGTATTTCTAGGTGATAGGACTTCTAATGTTCAGTGAGGTCTCCAGCTACTGAATAGCATGCTTGAACTTTTTTGTGTTCATATTTCCTGCCATGTTCTCACTTTTCTGCTGGCAGAAGTCCTGGCCAACAGGGTTTGCTGGGGTTGAGTGTACTGGTAATTGGAGAGCTGGAATGCAGCGCCTCTTAGAGTGGTTTTCATTCGTGGTAATTGTAACAAAATCCTGAAAGTCTGTTATTTCTACCCAAGCTAACATTCCAAACTCCGAACTGAATCAAGTAATCTAGGTGTTTCCTTTCCATTTTAGAACAGGAAAAAATGTCATCTCTTTGGCTTTAGAGATAATTTTATTGTTAATGTAGTCTAAGTCCAATTAGCTTCCTTGGCAGCCACATCTCACCGTTGATTCTTATTATACCCATGGGAAAATATTGCCTCCATGTCTTTTTTAAAGTGTTGCAATTAAGGATGCATAAACCTATCTTATTTAAGTGGGGCTTTTCCTTTGCTTTGTTGATATGATTCAGAGGCTATGCTCACAGAGAACATTGTTTGTTGACAAGGAAGATCATGTTCTCAGGCTACAATAAAACTAATAACTATTTTCATTTTGTAAGAGAGGAAAAAGAACATTATTTATCATATTGACTTAATTTTATATTACTTTATTACCTATTTAAAAATTTCATTGCTGTTGAACGTCTTGAGCTTTAAAAGATAATAAAATGTGTAACAAAAATGTTGCTGGAAGAACCCAGAAAAAGTCCCTCTTAATTTGATTCATTTATGTTCTATGGACTTGTGTTCACAGAGCTGAGGATGGAGAGCTTTTAAAATTTGCACAGTAATGTTTTAATGTAGTAAAATTGTTTCCAGATTTTAAAATGCAATTAAACACATCAAAATTGTATGTCATTAAAAAAAATTCCATTTGAGTGTTTCAGAGAGTAACATTGCATTACCATGTGCTCCATTTTCTGAACATGTGGAAGATAACTTGCTCTCTAATATATTTCTTTCCTTGTGTTCAACACTACCTATTCCTTCTGTCCTTACCCTTTCTATCTTAATCCCAGAGTGATGAAGTGATAGTGTGAAATATAAATCCTGAATATATAAATATATATATTTGCTCCTATTTTTCTTCAACTCAAATCATGAGATAAAGAATCTTTAATGCTACAGGTTTTAGGCAAAAGAATTTAAGATTCCTGAAATTGTGACAATAAACATATTTTATATATTATCTTGAAATAAGAATTAGCTACTCTTATGATTATGTCTCTAGTGAGCACAAATTATGAAGGCATCCAGTAAAAATAAAACTGGCAATATAATGTAACAATAGTTGCTAATATTTCAATGAGCATACTATGGGTTGAAAGATGTACTAAACATTTTATATATAATATCTCATTTTATCCTGTCAACTCTATGAAATTGGTCTCAATACTCTTCTCATTTTACAGGTGAGTAAAGGATTTTTTTGAGTTTGAGTAAATTTTTTCAATATTACATATATTTGTATAAATAGAGAATTCTTTAAAAATATGCTTTTCTGGTTACTCATTCAGAAACTAATGGTAAAACCCTTATATTGCTATGATAGTCTGAAATTTTAGATTTCTTTCTAAACCTCAAAAAAGAACTTTTACATCAGGTGCTTATTTTTGAAAATAGTTTTGTCTTGAGGAAAAAACTCGGCAAAACCAAAATACAAATGGCAACAATGGTAGTCATAATAAACTTTATTGTAAATAGTTACTTTTCTCTAAGGAATAGAATCAAAAAAGGATGATACGTTCAGACTTTTGTAATTTACAAATCATAAATAAACTGTACTGTTGATCTCGGAATTACCATCTTCCCCATTGAACTCGCTTATTTTCTGGTTTTATATCTTTTTGTAAATAAGAACATCCTCCTCCCAGTATGTAAGTTCAACATTGAATGATCTTTTACTTCTATGTTTTCTCTTATCCTTACCTAATGATTTAGCAACTCCTTTAATTCTGAGTGAAAAACAAACACAACTCTCCTTTTAATTGTTGCTTCCATCACCATAATTTGGCCGCTCTTTTTTGTCTTTCCTATTGCATTCACTTTCAAATTGAAATGCTCAGCTTTGGGCTCCCTTCTCTGGTTCATCTTGGGTATTTCTATCAAATTATTTCTTTTGAAGCACTGTTCTCCTTCATAGCTGTGAGCATTCATTTATCCTACAGCCAGGTGATGAGAGTTCCAATTTTGTCTTTACCACTAAGTCACTTTGTCATTTTGGAACAGTCTCTGAATCAGCAGGACTTGGCATCCTTACTCTATCATGGCAATAATAATATCACCTGTATCATCAGGCTGTTATAAAGACTAGACTGTATGAAATATCATCTAGTATAAAATATGTATGTCACTTAGAATAGGGACCAGAACAAAATTATTAGCTATTATTAGTGCATTCAGGGAAAGGGGGCTCCATAGCTTTAAATTTCTAGACAGAGTATTCAAAATTCTTGGTATCTAATTTCAATCCATTTTTACGTTCACATTTTCTCTTGGCTTTAGCTCAATTTAGTTTAGCATTTATTTGGACAGAACCAATCTAGACAATGGAAGGAAACTTTTTAAAAAAGATATAGTGCTTGTCTTGAAGGAAATTGAAATCTAGTAAGACTAACAGCCTCATAAATAAATAGCCTTGTAAAAATACAGCCATGCAGTGGCACAATGTAGTAAATGGTTGGTTTTCTCATAAAAGGCCTATTGGGGAAAGATAGAGGCAGATGTATTGATAAGGCAAGAATGGTCAGCCTCCTTGTCCATGCAGGTATCAATGGACCATGCCATTAAAAGAAAAGAGGGAGGTACACAAAGCATCCAAACCCCTGCATTCAGCCTTATGGGATTGTATCACATACTCGCCTGGCATCTTCACCACTTTAAGTATTCCTCTATTCTCTTCCCTTAAAATTCCCACTCTTCTTTCATCTCAAACTTTTCAAAATGTTCTCATCTCCCAAGGTCTAATTCAAACATTGTATCCTCAAGGAAGCCTTGTTTTAACTCTTTCTTATTTAGAGATTATAAGGTCCATAGAATGAGACATGTAACATTTATTTTGTGTTTACTGTAACACATGGAAGTTATGTTTGCAATTAATTGAATCAAGTTGTTATAAAACAGAAGACCTCAGAGTAAAAGTGACTTGTTCTCCTGCTGTTGTCACTGACCTTGTCTGTACCTTCTCTAAAGAGAGAACTCATATCAGTCTTGTTGATTGATATTATCACTTGTAATCAATATTGGTGGATAAATAATAACCAAAATCCAATATTCACAATTCCAAGGTCATTATACTCTCTTTGAAATGATGAATTTCCATTGTTATTTAAAATCTGACAACTATGCACACTTCTATTATTCTGTATTACTTTATTATCTAATGTGATTATTAGATCTAAGCTTATCCATTCATATGACACTATAGAAGTGATGTTGCATCAAGATTTATACATTAAGCCGGGCGCGGTGGCTCAAGCCTGTAATCCCAGCACTTAGGGAGGCTGAGACAGGAGAATCGCGAGTTCAAAGCCAGCCTCAGCAAT
>CM053399.1:22004847-22025844 GCA_028644305.1 Xerus rutilus | reverse complement strand
GCGAGGCGCTAAGCAACTCAGTGAGACCCTGTCTCTACATAAAACACAAAATAGGGCTGGGGATGTGGCTCAGTGGTTGAGCACCCCTGAGTTCAATCCCCAGTACCAAAAAAAAAAAAAAAAAAAAAAAAGATTTATACATTACACATGTTTGCTCTTTCATGGCTAAGAAATAATGAAAATATATTGTGCTTAAATCTATTCTTTTCTGTTGAAAATTCATGGAAACTCTAGACTTACGTGATTGGATGACTTTCTTTGAAATTATGCTGTAAAAGAAATGATACACAGGCACTAGGGACCAGGGGATTGGTATTGAAATGAATAACTTCTGCAAAGAAAGTCAAAATGTAAGATTACAGAATTTGCTGAACATTATATTTGGCTAAAAAAATATCTCAGCAGTTTTGTTTATTTAAATAATTTTTTCAAATCCACTTTCATTAGCTAGTGTGCTGCAGGATCCAGAAGTTCAAGCAGGGAATCCATTCACAGTAGCTTAGAGAGATAATAATAAACCATCTTAAAGTCTATGCTTATTAGAAATGACTGAAATGCATTATAGGGCAGCAGTAACTGTAATGGTTGGTTTACCAACCAGTGGGGTGGAATTAAAAATGCATTAAAATTTACACAAAAGAAAGTAAATAGCAATGAGTCTCTATTGGTTTTGACATAGTTAAATGAACTGTTATTTCTCTTTGTGTGGCTAATAAAATAAGACTTGTAAAAATAGAAAATGCATTCCCTTTTGGAACTTGAGCAATGTGACAATCTATTATTAATGAAATGGACAGCATTTTTCCTTATGCATGTTAGTCATGCATTTATTAACAAAGACACACACACAAAGTCATCTGTTAGAATGGATGGCTATCTCATTGATTCTTTTTGACTATAGGTAAAAACCCAGGTTTTTAATTTCAAGTCATTCCTTGAAAGTTTGTTCATTGAGATTTCAGACTTCTTGTCTACCAAACTATGTATTCTATGTATCTATTCCTTTAATATTCCTATAATTTGCTAAAAAGAGCTGAATAAGAAATATACCTTCACAAATATATAGTTGCAGTAGTCATGAGGACAATCCTGAATAAGTGCAGGGTGCAACAAGAAGGGACAGCTTCATAGGCAGAGCGATTATGCAATCACACGGCAGCTCCTGCTTAGAAGGGCTGAGGCCTTCCTTTATTACTTTCTCTTGCTAACTCAGTATTATTAATATTACCTTTGAAATTATGTACTATGTATATTATATAACTGTACAATAGAATATGTGCATGATTAGTAGTGATAATGCAGTATGAACCTCCACCCTTCCTTGATGCTCCATTCATATGTAACACGGACTCCAGTGGACCTAAAATATGAATATCCAGTGAGACTTAAAATGAGTACAAGGTAAGTATGTTGTATCAATGACTGAAGAGGCAGGAGCACTGACAGCTCAGAGAGGCAACACCTTCTCTTCTAACCAGAACTTTGACTTCAAAAAGAGAGTAATGCTATTGAAAAGACACATGAATGATCAAAGAGCCCTATCATATTTCTTTATTCTTGCTTATGCTACTTTGCTGTGCTAGCCAACCACTTATGAACAAAAAAATGACAACTTTGCAGCAAAGAGGAAGATAGGGCAACCAATAGTTCCTGTTCCTTTAAGGTTACTTAAAAGACGATAGAGAATAGTGAGAGAATATGTGCATGTCAAGAAGTGGCATTAAGGGGCTGGGATTGTAGCTCAGCGGTAGAGCGCTTGCCTCGCATGCGTGAGGCCCTGGGTTCGATCCTCAGCACCACATATAAAGCAATCAAATAAAGACATTGTGTCCATCAACAACTAAAAAAAAAAAAAATTAAAAAAAAAAGAAGTGGCATTAAAACACCTGTTAACCCTCTGTAGCATTTGCAATATTCTTATAGGAATGAAATACACATGAATACACATGCATATGAAATAGGAGTTGCAATTCCCATTCCCACATGTGTTAAGTGCTTTTATGTTTGTATCAAAACTGCCATTACACAATCTAAACATGGGTGGTAAAAATCCATGCTAATAAGTGAATGTTTAAATTTTTCTTTATTTGGAACAATATTAAATATCAAACAAAAACAACATGACAAGTTGAGAAAGAAGTGGTAGAAGGAAGGTAAAATGTATATAACCTAATACACTTAAAAAAGCTCATTATTTCTTTCCTTTTTTTTTTTTTTTGTCTAACTGTGAATTGAATCCAGATCCTGGTGCATGCTAGTGCTCAACTATTGAGCCACACCCTCAGAGTTTCCTTAAATTGTCCAGGCTGGCCTTGAATTTATAATCCTTCTGCCTCAGCCTCCCAAGAACCTGAGATTATAGATATGCACCACCATACACAGTTGTGCTTTGATTTTCTAAAAAGCCCTGGGGATTGAACCCAGGAGTGTTTTACCACTGACCTACATTATCAGCCCTATTGTTTTTTATTTTGAGACAGATCTCACTAAATTGCCTAGACTTACTTCAAACTTGCGATCCTCCTCCTTCAAGCTCCTGTGTCACTGGGATTACAGATGTTTTGCTTTTAAAACACAAAATCAAACATTTTCATCTTGCAGTTAATTACACCAATTATGTAGTATCTGGACCTGATTGTAAGAGTCTGAATAAAAGAACTAACTGAGCCAAGGAAGTGACTGAAGAAACTTATTTTCAAGACAAACTGCTATTGAAACATGAATAAATGTAGAGAAAGATGAGAAAGCAGAAGATAAAGGTAAGCATTGGTAAAATAGAATATTCTAGGCAGAGTGTCATAGGCAAAGGTGTTAGAAAGAGTCACTAGAATGTGAAAGAGAGTGAGTGTGGCTGTAACTTATAAGCAGCAGGAAATTCCATCATTATTCTTGCATCACACTGCAGCTCTTGGGAGAGGAAAAATGATAGGGCTGACACAGGGGTAAGAGGGACGCTTAGAGCTGATGACAACAAAAGCCATCATGTGTCAAGGTATTATGTGACTGGAACTCAATTAAGTGACATAGTGACATTATGTCTTTGGTCCTCCCAACCACAAAGCAAAGTGGATTTCCTGGTTTTCTTATTTAAGTAAGTAAATACGAGATTAAGGTTATCTAGTCAGTGAGTGACACAGTTGTCCAGTGAGCCCTCTTCCTGAAGAGAAACTAGAATGTAAAGCCCCGTGGGAAAAGATCTTCCCTGTGGATGTGTTACTTTATTCTTAGACCACATAGTAAGTCTTAATATTTGTTTAATGAATGTATAAATGTGTATCTTATTTGGCAAATTAATTATATCTTCCTGACTCTGAATGGTTGATGGAGCATGAAGATCATGTTGTATTCTTTGAGAACCGATAAATGTTTCTATTCAACTAAACTATAAAATATGAAAAAACAAAGCAGTGTGATTTAGTTTAGGGGAAAAAAGTAGCAAGGAAAGATATTTACTTTACCCTTGTTGGCTATATGACCTTGAACCAGTCACTTCTCTTCAGTTTTCAGTTTTTTAAATCACAGAGAACAGTTGCTGTGTGAGGTTATTTCCAGTTTTCACATATTAGGATTTGATTATTCTAGGAATTGTTTGTAAAAAAAAAAATGGACTCAATCTATAAAGCTCCTCATTTATAACAGAGAGGAAACACAAAATATGATGCACAGGATTCAGAAAACCAAATTTTCAGACAAGCTTGTTCATTTATTCATTTCTTCTTTTGAAAAAAACCTTTTCTGAGAGGTATACTACGGAACTGCAAGAAGGTTCCTGCTAAAATGAAAAAAAAAAAAAAAAGATCTCCATTTCTGGAAAGAGGAAGACCTTGAGGAAGTAAAACATGGCTTGGAGCTCATCTATTGCTCAAAGATGGGAAAAGCCAAGGCTATGTCCACATTGGGTCCTGACTCAGGTATCTAGCAGAGCCAGTGCTGCTGTAATGTAGAGTAATGATGCCAACCCCCTTCAGAATAAATTCCAAAGTATGACTCATTTGATTACTTTCATCACTTTGACTTTCCCTTGGCAAAAGAGCAAAGGTGGACAACTATAAAACTTCTGACACCAAACAAAGTCTATACCTTCCACCAATAAAAACCAGACCCATTGACACAGAGGTGCACATCTGATCAAGAGGAGCAGAACAAGAGTTCTTATGGGTCCTGGACAGGGGCTCAAACCTCACAGGGCACAAGAGGCAGGTCCCTTGGAGTCATGACAGGCACAGTGGTCCTATAACAATATTTGGCTTTCCCAGCAGAGCAGCCGACATTCCTCATAAGAAATGAGTATCTCAAAGGACTGAGGAATGGCGTACCAGGTCTACATATTTCATGAACTTCTGATGACTCTAATGTTTGGGTAGAATCAGCAAGTGAAGAAGGTGAATTTTACTTATTAACTGTTTATAAAGAGCAGAAAACATCAAAAGGATGAAAACAAACAGCAAACATGAGCCAGCACCTGGAGCAATCTAGCAAATATGATGAAAAGATTTAGTTTTGAATTGAAAGATTGAATGAATTCATTACAATATGAAAGCAGTCACAGCATTCAAAGGCAGGAAGACTGTGGCCACAAGAATGCCTCCCAGATCTCCAACATTAGGAAACTTAATCGAGCCAGGAACTCCATTGCTGTGCTCTCAAACTGGTTGCCACTTTGGTGCCAAGGCCATGGTTCCCTTCAAGCTACTTTCCCCCTGTGATGAGCATGACAAGCCTATTTCTGGAAAGAAAGGGGCTCCTCTGGTAGCCAGCTCTGTCTCAGTGACTCCCTGCTGGACTTGCTGTGCCTTTTTTAGGCAGCCTAGAAATCTAGCCACCAATTTCCCTTTCCTCTATCCTTCTCTCTGCATACTATGCTGATAGTCCTCCTCCTCTTCTGCTGAACTCCATCCTTATTTATTCAAAATCTCTTATTAAAAAAAAAATCCAGTGTTAGTTTCTTCTTCTTGCGAGACCAGAACTAATGCCAAGATTCAGCTCCAGAGAACTATATAGTGAACCATTCCTTAGTCTTAATCAGACGAATGGAGAACACCTTAGACCATCACTTACTATATTCATCTGTTTTGTATTGCGAGGAAAAAATACCCAAGACTGGGTAACTTATGAAGAGAATTTTTTGGCTCTTGATTCTGATGGCTAGAGGGTTCAAAAAGCATGGAAACAATGTATTGGTGAGAGCTTCCTGGCTGAACCTGAGGAGAAGTTAAGTGGAAAAGAACTATTTGTATGCAAAGGGGCACATATGTGAGCAAAGAACCAAGAGACTGGGTAGGAGCCCGGCTTACTCCTTTGGAGCAATTTGCTCCCACAGGAACTAATCCACTCTGAGAGACCCTTTGAAAGGTTAATCCCTTTGGATGATAGTCATGGTCCAATCACCTCCTACTAGACCCTACCTCTGAAAGTTTCCACATCTCAATGTTACCTCACTGGGACCAACCTTTCAGCACATGAACTTTAGGGTAATGAATCATATATAAACTACACCACTCACTGAATTCAAAGCATCATATATAAGCTGGAATATATTGAGTACTAATTGTATGGTGGGCACTGTGGTAAATGCTTCTCATGCCTCTCTCAATCAGTTCAACAGCACTCTATTTTAAAGTCTTTTCTTAGCTAGCTAATTGTTTCTATTATATATTCACAAATTACTATTGTATATATTTACAGGGTACAAAGGTGTTAAGATTTTAACACAATGTGAAATGATTAAATTTAGCTGATTATCACCTCAAATATTTAACATTTTTTTGGTTTTGTGATGAGAACATTAGAAATTTGCACTTAGTAATATTGATATATACAGCATTCAATTATTACCTATATTCATCATGTTGTGTAATCAATTAAAAAATATAAGACTTATTTCTCCTATTGAACTCAAGCTTTGTACCCTTTCATTATCTTCTTCCCATTCCTACATCGCCAGCCTCTGGTAACCACCATCCTCCTCTCTGCTTCTGTTAGTTCAATTGTTTTAGATTCTACATATTAAGTGAGAGAATGTGGTATCTACATTTCTGTTTATTTCTATGTTGTATTTCTGTTTATTTCACTTAGAAGGATGTTTTCTAATTCCATCCTTGCTTCTGCAAATGATGAAACTTCTTTTTTCAAGGTAAAATAGTATTCTATCTCTGTATATATATATGTGTGTATACACATACATACAGCATATTTTCATTAAAATTTCTTTATTGATAAAGAAATTGTGAGCTGAGCACAGTAGCAAACACTTGTAATCCTAGTGGCTTGGGAAGCTGAGGCAGGAGATTCACAAATTCAAAGCCAGCCTCAGCAATTTAACGAGGTTCTAAGCAACTCAGTGAAGCCTTGTCTTTATATAAAATACAAAAAAGGGCTGGTGATGTGGCTCAGTGGGTTAAGTGCCCCTGAGTTTAATCCTAGATAATAAAAAAATTAAAAAAAATTGTGGCTCACCATTCATGAGTTTAGGGCCAATATTCTAAGCCAAGTCTTTATTTTACATTATTTATTCACATTTTAAAATGTATATTTTAACTACATTATTATTAAAAATAGCTTTAATATATGTTTATGTAGTAAATGTTAGAGCTTGGTTCTGGAATGTCCCCCAAAGGCTCATGCACTGAAGACTTGTTCCCAGTGTAGTAATGTTCAGAGGTAGGTCTTTTGGAAGTGATTGGATTGTGAGGGCTCAGACCTCATCAATGTTTGTTCATTGAAGCATTCACTATTGAATGGGAAGTGGTGTGGCCTGGTTTAAGTTCAGTGGGGAAATGCCCTGAGAGATATATCTTGTTCCCAGTCTCTATATTCTCTTTCTCTGCTTCCTAGTCACCATGATGGGAGCAGCTGTGTTCTGCCAAGATGCTCTGCCTCACCCTAGACCCAGAAACATGGAGCCAAGTGAAACCGTGAATCAGAATAAATCTTTCCTACTTTAAGTTGTTTATCTCAGGTATTTTGTCTCAGTCATGGAAAGCTGACTAACACAATAAGAAAACATTAACAATGTATTTGCAGAAGGAAAACATTTAATTTGCCACCATTAACACTACCGTCATTCTCATCATCATAATCACTCACATCTTCATCATTAAGTTAATCAAGCATTTAAATATACATTCTGCCGTTTAGTTCTCATGATACCCAATAAATAAGGCAAATCTTGCAATTGAACCTCAGAGATAACTTTCAACCTAAATCTGGCTTTTTTTTAAATACATCATGCCACTTCTTCCTCTATGGTACATCTTTACTCAAGATAAAATAAAGATGTTGGAAATTTAATACTTTTTAAACTGCCAGTAAGGACACTTGAAATCTTAGTTGAATAGCTGCATTCAATAGGACAAATCTCATGTTCTTATTCTAGAATTAGTCTACAGGACCAGGAGGATTGGGCAATTTGGGTGGTATTATTGGAAACCTTCTGCCTCTGGGTCAAAGTCACTGGGCTCTGGACCAAGTCAGTAATGATCAAATGCTAGTCTGTCTGACAGCTGTCTGGTGGCCTTTGTGATAAGGCCTCCAGCCAGTCACTTGTCGGCAACTTTCCATGCTGCATTCTGTGCCTGTTGCCATTTGTAATGACAGGCACAGCAGAAAGGGTGGCAGTTCAAATAGGCGTGGAGACCCTTGGTATCCATCATTCAAGGCCAGCACTTAAACCGTAATTTAATAACAGTCCTACAAACAGTAGTAATTTCCTTCTAAACGGAGGGCCTTTCTCTGGCCCATCTGTACCACTTATAGCCTCACAACTTTCTCTTTTCCAATAGTGAGATTCAAATTTACCTTTGAATTAAACACAAGGTCAGATAAAATAAGTCACTGTGAGTAGTCATATTTTCTGTCACTGGACCAATTAAGATTTCCAGCTGTCAGTTTCTGATGTTGCGGCTCCATAAAAAACGACACTGAGACGCATTGATCTGTGTCAAAGCTGCTTCAGAGGGAAAATTGGACCAAAAATAATGATAATTGTCATAGGATGTCACACCATTAAATGAAAACATAAAAAGCAAAATGCTGTGGAGAAACTGCAAAGTCACCCTCCTTGTTGAGGTGAAACCGTGTTAAACCAAAGCGAGCCCACTGTTTCAGTGATGGTCCCAGCTCTGTAGGGAATATCCTCCCTAGTCTGTAGCAAGGCAAATTCTGCCCAGTTCATGTAATTTGACTTCAATTTTATATTCAGTCTGACCACATATAGTTTAGTTCATGAAGTTCCACATTCACTGGAAGTGAAATGAGAAGTAAAGGAAGTTATAAGTAGATCATAATAAACATCACAAAAAGACACAGAATATTACGGGGACACAGAGGCTAAAAAAGTGATGCGTGCCCCTCACCTGAGTGAATAGACAAGAATTAGAGCTCAGTGAGCAAAGGCATAACGGTGAGATGTGATTGAAATTCTAATATGACCAAAACCTGGGAGATGACTACAATAAGTTTATTATTTGCATGTTTTTTCTTGGAAGGTTTTATTATTTTGCATTTCTCTAAACCTAGAAATGGTAAAATTTTGAAATAATTTTAGATTAAATGCAAAAATCTGAATACATGCCAAGTTCAAAGTTGGTTTCTTGTTGGAGGGTAGAACGTAACTTTCCATGGGACATTTCTCTCTGTGCCTACTCATTTTAACCTCATTTTTCATATAATAAGACAATTTTTGTTAGCATACTAATACCTAACCCAAATAAGTCATCCTTTTCTATTTTTTAAAAACACAAAACCAAAAAGTCAAACACAACAAAACTTTAGCCCATTGTATACATTTTACTAAAAATGCACACCCAACAAATTTTTGCATAACTAGGATTTAAAAGTGTTTGTGGCCATCTACCTTGAGGGACATTGAGAGACATTACAGAGTAGTGGAATTTACCCTTTGGAAAGTGATAAAATATAAATCACTAGTGATCTGGTGCGCTTTGTATGGGTTCACAAATCCAATTTAATTTTCCAAGAATTTTGTGCATCCGTTTTGGATATAACTATTAATAATAATAAAATTGTATATTAGGGGTTAGAGATAGAGAAAAAAAGAAAAGAATAAAAGTAAAATGGTATAAATTTAAATTAAGTAAGTTATATTAAAACAAAAGTAATACATATTCAAAATCACATCACTTCTAGTCTAATGTGTCTTACTATCATCTAAGTACTTTGTATCTGTTTGGCAAAAATTATATACAATGGCCTGTTACTGCACATTTTCTCAGCTCTCTAGTGACCTCACTTTGGTAACATGAAATCGACCATAGTGTGAATGTTACCAAATGCTTCAAATCAGGATTAACTTGTTATTTTGCTCATTTCTAGATTAATGGAAATGATAAAAAATGATAATGAATATTAAATTTAAAAGTGTGCATAGCTGTACATATTATATTGGAAATGGCACATCAAAATGAGAAAAGAGTCTTTCAGTATCAAAATGGTATTATTTGAATTTATTAAGGAAGTCAATCATTCATGTCATTGGTGATCACAATGACATAGATTTTCACATGGGTTTTCATTGTTTCACTTTTGTATTAATTTTAATGTAACTAAACTCTTAACCAATGTTTGTTTTGAGAACTGTATTCATTTTCATTGCAAATATAAATTGGTTATTGATATAAAAGTTTAACAAAAATTCATATGAGTACTATATGAAAATCAATTTGTCATTTGGAATAAAGTATAGTGAATATTGTATTAAATTATAAATTTTATATAATAAAAGATTCATGCAGGTATATATCTTATGTATGATATCTTCTGTATGCTTTACATCAATAAAATTTACAATGCCCTTGTATATGTGTATATTCATACTAGATATATATTTTTTCCTTTTGGGAGGAGGGAGCCTGTTGTTAAATTTTACCAGCAAACCACTTGATAATATCGACTACCAAGGTAACCTATTATAAAAGGCCTTATAAACCAGGAAGTTAAATCTATCTTACAGCAGAGAAGAAATTACCTTAATTAATCTTTATATAGATTCATGACATTTAAGTCGCCTCCAGAAAAGTGGGAACATCTGCTCTGAAAAAGCTGGAAATTCATTTCACTATCTCTTTCAAAACTGGTACTGGAGTGAAGCATGAGCTCACAAAGATCTTCTGATGAATGGAGGAATGTAAATGAACTTCAAATTGAGGAGGAGTTATATTTTCATGTTTCCTTTTTGCATGTTAAAGTACCTTAAATACTTTTAGCTTACTGTAATTTGCCTCTTCTCCAAGAAAAAATAAAACAATTAGGAACAATCTGCCTGTTAGCGTCTGTATTTTTAGGACTACACGAAATCAGTAGTATTTTCCACTCCCTTTTTATAGACTCCTATATAGTTCACTTTTAAAGAAATAATTTGAAGTGCTTTCAAAATAGATTTCAAAGCATAAATATGTATATGCAATAATTTTTTGCATCATTTGCAATAATGACAAATGTAAAGAACATCAAAAAAGGACCAGCTAAATATCTTACAGTAAGTCTACCCAAGTAATACTATGTAACCATTAGAAGTGAAGTAGATCTATGTTCAGTGACTTGGAATTATGTCAACCATGTCTGCATAGTATGGATGCATTATTTTTAAAAATTGTAATGTACATTATATTTTTCTAAGCATAGAATTTGTTGAGGATTCACTCCAAATTGTTAATACTGAAAATTCTGAGGAATAAGAAACTTGATTTGGGGCTTTTACATCTTCATTTTTTATGCAGTGTCTGATTTTTTTTAATGAGCAAAAAGTAATCTAAAAATGCTAAAACCTCATCTTTTTATTAGTCATGTATAGTTATATATGACAATAGGATTCAATTTGACATAATTATAAAAACATTGAAACAATTTGTTGTAATTCATACTCAGTACTTCCCCTTTTCTTTCCCTCCTCCATCCCTCTGTTCCCTTTTTCTACTCTACTGATCTTTTTGTTATTTACTAGTATTTTTTAAAATTAGTATGTTGTGGATGTTCATGATGATGAGATTCACTGTGGTATATTCATACATGTACATAGGAAAGTAAAAACTCAGCTTAGTAAACAAATAGTCCTTGTAGATTTTGATCTCTAATTATTCTTGCAGGTGGAAGGTAGGGAACAATTATAACATTTGCAGTCAACATTTTCAAGATAAATAGTTAACAAGGTGTGCAAAATTATCAGCTCCTTTGAAAATCATTAAAACCTTACATTCAGAAGACAAATGAAGAAATTTTACCTTTATGCCAAACAAAACAGAAAACATCTTACAGTGAACGGGGGATGTTCAATTATATTAGGATTTAAGACCTCAAGAGACACAGTAAAATTCAATAATTTCTCTTTCTTTTTCATAATTCATAAACAGCTGGATTAGTGATTGCTTCATGAAGTTATTTAATGGCAGACAAATTAAGAACCCATAAAAGGATCAACCCTGTGTCTATCCAGCAGGGGGATTTGCACTTTCCTGCAAGGGCACTTGGAGACCCAATAGAAAGGAATGAGACATTCTTGATGAGTGAAAGAAATTAGCTTTTTAACTACTAGTTTTCCAGGTGTCCAAAAAGATGCAGTACAAGTTTTTTGTACCTATTTCTCATGATCTCATCTCTATCTTGGAATTCTGCTGGTGTTAATTAGAGACTTTATAAATATGAATGAATCATTGCTACACATTGTCAGCTCCATAAACTCAGACAACCATTGGATAAGAAGTTAGAATGGATGGGATCCTAATTAGAATAAAGTATACTCCATGTGTGTACAATATGTCAGAGTACACTCTACTGTCATATATGACTAAAAAGAACAAATTAAAATAAAATAAAATAAAATAAAAAAGAAGTTAGAATAGAAGAGAAATGGTAACTGGAGTGAACAGTAATTGAAGAGGAAATAAGAATAGGGAAGAGGAAAATTAAGCAAGCATGAAATAACTCAACCAGATCAGACATTGTGACACTAATGATCTTATATCATGATTTACAACACTGAAACTAAATTATTGTATGATCTCTTTCAGTTTAGAAAAATTTAGAACAAATCTAATTCATTATCATGTTAGTACACACAAAGATATTTAGTCATCTTGGACAGAAGATAAAACTTCACCTCACCCAATGTTTCCCCTTAAATGACAGGAAATGCTGTTAAATCCTTCTCCTCTACTACTTGTCATTCTTCTAGCATACAGTGAACAAGTAACTTTCTGCCATGTACCTGTCCTTAATACTGGAGAAAAGAAAACTATGTCAGATGCATTTAGATCAATTTGGATCAAAAGTATTTCTATGAGTTCATATCCTGCCCTTCTTCCCTTCTTTACTTTGATTTAGCCACTTACTTTTTCCATGATGCCATCTGCTTTTATACCTTCAGGAGTGTGCACTTATTTGCTGTGCTTGGAATACCCTTTCCAGAGATACCACAAAGCTACCCTCCTCACCCCATCAAGTCTGCTCAAATGTCATATTCTCAAGCATGACTTCTCTGTCCAATTTATTTTACTCTGGGACTACTATTCTCCTAGCACATTTTTTTCTTAGCATTTGTCAAATTCTGATATACTATATACTTTAATTATTTATTCAGTTTGTACTTTCTATTCTATCCCCTCACTTAAGAATGAAAACTCCTTAAAAGCAAGGATCTGTTGATTTTGTTCATGGATATATCCCAAACACTTCAAATGGTTCCTGATACCTAATAGTTAAACAATTAATAGTTTTAAACAGACACACTCAAGGGATTTTTTTTTATTTCCTAATCATTTTAGTGACTGAAATGTTTTATTCCTGTTTCTGTATAAACTGACTCATATCTTTCTCCATTTATAGGACCAGATTATCTTTCTTCTGGACAAGTTTGTTTCTCTTTTTTGATATCTTGATCAAGTGGTTTTGTTAACTGAGTGATTTGCTTTCTCTGCCAGAGTCTTCACATAATCTAGTAAGTTTTAAATCACCTTCTGAGATATTTAATCAATACAGCATCAGTGTATATTGTACAAAGTAGATGCATATAAGAGCTAAAGAAGATATGAGTAAGGTCTAATATTCATGATAATATAGAGGAAAGGACAAGGATTAAGGAAAGGTCCAGAAAATCTAGGATGGAGAAAACAAGAGAAAGAAAAACAATCAATTGTTATTAAAGGGAAGTTAAATCACAAATTCTCAGACAAAATGACTTATCTTAAACTTATAAAGTCTCTATTTTCAACAATTGTTTGACTAAAAGAAAATGTAATAAGTATGTTATGAGGAATGAAAAACCTCTAAAATATATTACAAGGCCTTCTGAGCCAGAAAGACTTCTTTCCCAAGAATTGCTCCCTATTAAAAAATAAAATTCAAATCAGTACAGGTAAGAGTGCAATAAATATCAGCTCCATCTGCCCCAGGAATACAATATGCAAATTCTATTGAAATTGGTTGTTTCTGAGCTACTATTAGATTTCAGCCTAAAATATTAATTTTCAGGCTTGGTTTAGACAATCTTGATTTCCTAAACTAGTACCCAGACCTTTTATGATTATAGAAGGGTGGTCGTATTGATGAGTTCACTTGAGATGTTAACAGACTTTTATAATTTTGCTACTGACTTGGTATGTAATTTTAGCAAATGAAAATATCCTGATTCTAAGTTTCCCCATCTATAAAATGAGTTTATTTAGAATAGCTAATCTCTAAGATCTCTCCAATCTTTAATATGAGATTTTAGAAAATCACTTATAAGTGCTGTCAAGATTTCCCATAAAACTGAAGGTAAAATACTTTATGGAAAACAGAAGTCATGTGCATAAACATCTCCTGGGGAAATGTATTCACATCTCTTACTTGGAGAGTCAAGAAATATCAACTCTTTCTGTAGTTCTGGCAATCTGAGCAGAAAATCTTCTTCCTTAAAGAAGAAGTTCTTTGAATGAAGTCATTGAACTGTATGAGTGTTAGGACTACTGCTCTTCTCCCAGTTACTTACCATCATTGTTTATATACAGACAGCATTTTTTTCCAGTGGGGTGCAGTCTTCACAGATCAAAAAGTAAAGAAGAAAAAAACATCCATTTAAGCATGGGAGGAAAGGCAGTTATACTTAAGTCAAGGTTAAGAGCTTGTGTTCCTAAATATTAGGAAGAGTTTGAAGCACGGAGGAGATAGCCTACGGGTAAGCTGCTTTCCTTCAGTTAATACATCTCTAACGAGTAGAAAGGATGGCCTCAACTGTGAAGGCTTTGGCATTCTTCTTAGAACAAGAGTACTTCAGGCCAAACAGTGCAATAATGAAGACAGCCACACACTCCTGGTGGGAAATTTCCTCTTGGAAAGGAGGTTGAAAGTTCTCAGCATGATGCTGAATGTGTCTCCCCTGGCTTCCTAGTTGCCGAGACCAAAGACTTCTAAAGTTTAGAACTAAAGTTAGCTCTATTTGATGTGTAACCTCTTGTCTCAAAGCAAGAGACCTTGAGTGCAAGTCTGTTATATTAGAGCCAAGTTGACCTTGAACAAGCAAATTCCCCTGAGACTCTGTGAAATAAGAATGGTTAGAATGGAGTTTGAATAAAATAATTTTTAAGAGCCCTTTCCTGCTGTACCATTCTATAAATCTTGGCAACTTAATTTATGGTAACACCACATTTTCCTGTTGATAGAGAGTTTATGTAGTTGGTAAAAGGTCCTGAGAAGGCACCATCACTGGATTAGGAGCCATCTCATCCCAGGTTTGGCTGCTCTGTCAAGAACAGGGAGGTTATGGGTCATGTATGCACCACCCCTTACTGTGCATCTTTGCCTTTAGGGCACAGAAAGCAAGTTCAGCACCATGGGCAGTAAATAGAGGAAACTGACTTCAGAGGCTCTCGATGCAAAAAGCATGACAGGGAGCAAATGTCATTCCAAGAAAGATCTTGTAGACAGTAAAACGACTCAATGTAAGAAAATGATCTGATTTATTCATTAGAAATGACACCAAGAATATATTTTTTGGAAATCAAACTGACAAAAAAAGCTACAAAAAATCCCATTGCATTACAGGAGATGAAACTGTAAGTGTGATGTTGTTGAAAACAGAAAGAGATGTTGGGAACAAGCCCTGGGTGATTCCAATGCAAGACAGTAATTATGCTGAAGAGGTAAATATTTCACACTTTGAGTCCTCAAGCTTCCACACACAATTGCCAGCAGAGTTATGGGAAGATCAGTACTACAGTGAAGTAGAAGAAACAGTGTTCTACAAAACCTTGACTCCCAAAGTGCTAGGACCAAGACTCAATAGGTTTTGATCATAGTCTTCTGACTCATACATAAGCAGGCAGTAGTGCTGCACAGTGCTGAACATCAGCCTGTAAGAAGATGACATGGACTAGTGTCTATATACTGGATTATGGAACAAGATTCTAGAGTAGGTGCATGGAAATGAGGAAGACAAAAAAGTCAAGAAGATGAAAACCAACATAAGGCATTATCTCACATCAGGAGCACTACAAGCCTAATACCCTGCCTGATACACAGAAGTTCCTGCATTACTTGATGTCATAGGAATAAGAGCATGCAATATGTACTAGTTCAAGATATTTTACTCTTGAGGCTGAGCAAAGTCAGGCTTCATCAACCTACTATTACTGAGGTAGCTTTTTAACAAAAATCTCATGTGGAAATCCTTCATGTGGAATTCATCTCAAAAGCTTGCTTTTCCTCCCACTGACTGAATAACTATAACTCTTAACTGTATTATTTACATGTCACTCTATGAATTGCTAGAATTTTCTTCTATAAAATGCATTTCTCTCAAGTAATAACAAGCAAAGTATGAAGAAATCTTATTTTTAATTAACATACCTTTAAAAGTCATGAAGTTGTTTGAATCATGGTAAGCTAATATTTTCAAACATCCTGTTTATTTTAAAATCTTATGGGGAATATAATTAAGATTGATTTTTAACTTTACAGAACAATAAACTTGTAAGAACTTATTAATGAAGATCTTAAGTAAATATAGATCAAGTCATTTTCTTTCATGAAACTGAATGTCCTCTTCAAAACCATTTTTCTGATATTTAAATGGTATTAACAAAGTAGAGACAATGGTAAATACTAATGCTTATTGAGTTTCAGACATAGGGATGAACTCTTAAACTACTTTTACTTATTCAGTCTTTTGTATTCATCTAAAGAGTTGGAGACATTTATTTTCACTCAGATTGAAGTTACTTTGATACTGACTTGTTTCAGAGTAGGAACACTTAGACTAGAATTCATGGAACCAAGTATTCATCATGGATTTCTGAGCCCCTTCAAATCAGGTCCAAATATATATAAGGAAGTCTATGTGAATTTCTAAAGGTCAGGATATATGGTGTTTTTCAGATTCACAAAACGCTCTATTACTCTTCCCCTTTAAAAACTGTTAAGAATTTCTTTGAAAGAGAGATTTTGAAAAAGTAAGTTAGCTCAGATTTTACAAGATGATGACACAAAGTTGTAGAAGAAATGGTATGCATTGCTTGGGATTTTCACTAGCATTTCTGCATTTTTGCAAGAACATTAAAAAACATGTCCTTTGATTAGTGATGTGTATAGGTTTTTGAAGGGTATGCCAACTTTCTCCTTTTGTTCTTTTTCTCCAGCGTTAAATATAATACCTGAAATATGACCTAAGCTATTAATCTAAACATTATTCTCATTAGTTTCAAAGCACAGTTATTGCTCCAAAGTATTTTAACAAATAGCACCCTGCTTCATCTTGGCTCTGCTTTCACATTCATCACCAAACAAAGTTACTCCCTCCCCCACTCTTCAATGCTGAATCAAGAAGCAAAGCTTGGTATCTCTAATTCCAGCTGTGCTTTTGTTGTGCTTTACATCAATCAAAGCTTCAAAAAGATCGTGGGAAGATTTTTCTCAGTTTTCACATCAGAGGGGTTAACATAAAATCACTGTGCAGTAGGGGGGCACTGATAAGAAATCTCAGAAGGAAAGAAAGTGTATGGAATGGGAGGCTCTGGAGAGAAGGGTGGTGAAAGATTATCAAGGTCTCAGGGGGGAAAAAAGTTTTCTGATGGAAAAGCAGTACAATTTGAAGTACCATGGAGTTATTTACAGAGTATGAAATATTTCAAGTGCCTCTCGATTTTTATGTGGGCATATTAGGTAATAAGAAGGTCAGGTTTACATGGTGAGATGAACCCACTTGAACTTGTGCATTTCTCCTCCTGAAGAACTGCGGCCCCGTAGTCCTCTGGAACATGCAAAACGGAGTCTCCAACTGTAACTAGCCAAGTCACTCTCTCGCTAATCAAGGCGTAATGTTATCTTCAACATTCAGACATCAAGAATTTTCAATCATATGATACTTTAAAGATTTTCAGTTATTGATAGGCAAAGAGCCCCAATGATGCTATGGTCTAGAATTATCTATTCCATTCCTTTCCCTGCTTCTACCTCCACCACTCCCTTTGAGCCTTCATCTACATTTTCCTCTCTCCTCTCTTTTTCTTAAATTTGATGTTGAAACCTTCCCCAAATACTAATACCTTGATGAAATATGTTGTCATCTACCATACATTGAATATCTGAAATGTCCTAAGAATTGTGTCAATACTCAATATGCATCATCTCTTTCTCAAAGCAATACCAATATCCGACCCACTATCCTCATTTTACGTAATGGAAGCTGGTTCCATTATGTTATACCTCAACAGTACTGAGGAGGAACTACAACCTACCTGTGTAGGCCAGATAAAAAGAGGTGTGGTAAAGATCTCAATCTCTTGATTCTCAGCCCAACCCCAGTGCAATGGAGAGCTATGCATGAGAACTACTTCCACCAGCAACTCACTATAAACTCTAGGCCAGCAGTCAGAACACCTTAAGTTTCCATGACACAACAGCTTTTACACAACAGCTGACACAACAACTTTTACTATATCCACACAACACTGATACCTTGTCAGACTTATGTCCTATTAACCTATCCACCCACACATGCCATGCAATTTCAGCCTCATTGACATGCCCCTTGCTATTCATTCTGCCCAGGATTACTCTCTTCAGGTTGCTGCATCTGTCTTTTAAGACACAGATAAATTTGCAATATCTCCTTGAAATCTCCTCTGACTATCCCAGCCCATGTCATTCTTTCCTCCATGCACTGAATAATCACAAAATATACTGCTACAATGCATACCTGGGCATAATTGGATAAAAATTCATCCTTGATAAATTTGTGTCTTGAAGAAATCATTTTATATGCTTTAGTCTTTCCCTTTGGTTTTTAACATGGTGCTAAAAGCACACACTGACAGGACTGGAGCTTTCTCTTTGAAACCTCTGTTATTTTGGAAAAGACAAGTTTGCAAAAAAGTGACAGGAGCTGTCCAAGTGCTGAAACATTTTTTATTTTGGTTGCAGGACATTTAGTATGAATTGATCTTCTCTACACTAAGTAACGTGCAGATATCCCCACGTTTCTCAGTATCAAATGCTTAATTTCTGTAAGAACCCCTTAATCTTACTTTTATCACCTGACTTATACTCTGGTTGATTTAGTCATTCACAAAATAAATATGCTATCTATTTTTATTTTTTCAAAAAATAAATAAGATCTTAATTGATGACTCTAAACATATGATGACAATCATAGGTAAAAATGTTTTTCAAAGAGTTTTAATTGTCCCATGAAGTTCACTCTTCTTAAAATTATTGGTTGTTCCATGTTAGCACTGAATGTTGGATCAATGAATTTGTATATTTTTAAAAAATCTTAGGTGGGTATAAATAGTTATGGTTTTATGCAATAAATAATAAATTATTATCACAAAGAATTTAGAATAGTACAGTGAATAAAATAAAAGTAACATACCAAAGATAATTACTTAAATCATTATAGTCCATATATTTTCAAACACACACATTCATATACACCAGGCACTAAAGTAGTATTACACTGTAGTGTGTATATTTTTAACTTTAATTTTAACTTACTGTGCAAACAGCACTCAATTTACAAAGTTAACTATAATTCCATGATGATTTTAAAGACTGAATTGTGGATATAATCAATTTTGATGTTAATTTGTTTTCAACCATTTTGTTATATACCATGATATATAACATTATTGTGTATTATAAATAACACAGCAATGAAAAACCTTGCTTTACTGCCGTACTTTTGAAATTGAGAAGAAAATAAGTATTTTAAGCCATACATTGGTGATATGATATATAGGACAGGGGTGGAGAGAATGTTTGGAAGGACAATAAAAATATCAAGAAGACTATTTCAGAGCCTCTAGCAACAATTCAGGTAAAAGAATATAAGTGTTCATAAATCTTAACTTTCTGACTTCCTACAAAATCAGGTACATTGAGGAGGGAAAGTAAGAAAAAGTTGAAAGATGGAGAAAATTGTGTCACCTCTAACTCTGGAGATAAATTCAGATTGACAGGACCCCTGCCCAATGTTTGCCTGTCAGCAGATAGCACACAGGAGAGGGAATATACACACATGTATACATACATATATGTGAAATTTTATGACATGTAAATCTATGATATTTCTAAAGTTGCCCACAGAAGATATACATGTATGTATCTATGTATGTATATATATATAAATATTATCTATCTATGTATCTATGTATCTATCTATCTTTCTATCATCTAAGGATATAAAGTTTGGGGAGATAAGGAGGCTGATAAGCATCAACTAACTACATAGGAAAACACAAGAAGAGTGAGGTGTTTTCCAAACCTAGAGAAGAAAAAAAATACTTCAAATTGGAAGGAATGACTGGCTTTGTGAATTCTACAGTTGGGCCAGGGAATATGAGGACTGATGGATTTTCAAAAAACTTAAAGACATGATTTATTAAATAATTCTGAAAGTTAAAGCCTAATAGGGATAATCAGAATTCAGAGTAAATAAAAATAGGGACTTGAACAACTTCTTTTCTTATTTCTTATTTGGTAGTTAGTTGAGAATTCAGCAGATCTTACCTGTGATCTTATTTGTTTAGGCTGTCTTGCCTAACATCTCAGGGCTCCCCACCTACGAAATTCTGACAATCATATTTGCCACTTAGGATTAGTAGGTAGAATGTTGGCAGAGTACCTTGAAATCTTAGGATGAAATATCCATGCAGACACATTATTATTATACGCAGCACTACTCTCTTTCCTATTAGAAGATTGCTTATTTCTCAGCTACTCTGGAGATTTAACAGGGGCTTTTGGAAGGGCAAGCTCCATTCTTTTGCTATCTGGTAGAGTGTGATAACTGTTAACCTTGCCAATGTGGCAAAAATAGCCAAATCCAGGGCATCTTTTCATCTTCTTGCTGGATTCCAAAAGTCGCAAGGCACATATCTATGTAGTATTGAATGAGTGGAGAGGTCTAAACGTGGTGCTTCAAGAAAAGTAAGAATAAAAAAAAATCCTGGGGAATCTTAAAAGCAATGGTAGTCCATGATTTTTAACAAATGTCTACAGACCCAGTCAGCAGGGGAAAGAACACAAGACTTACACTTATCTTTTCTGCTATACCTGCAGGCTCCATGCATACATTCTTTAGAATGACTGTTGGCTGAACATAATAAAAGCTCTATAGCCAGAAATGTGGAACTAAAGGGAAAAATAAGCAAACTCTCTGAACAGTTTTGGCTGAAGTATTATATTTGGTTTATCTGTACCTTTCCTAGAGGTATGCTTTATTTTGTGTGAATTTTAAGAGTTTCAAGAAGAAACTGTGAAAGAGGAAGAATTATAAATTAGTGAAGACTTATTTGGTTTGTTTAAAAATAAAAGGGGAATGGGTATAGTAAAGATGGTTGATAAAAATATATATAAAAATATATATATTTATATATATATACTGTTCATTGAAAGTGCATATAAAGATGTTTAATATGAAGAATGTAATCTGCTTATAATTTTGTGCAAAGTTAGAAAAATTATGATTATAACAATTTTTTTCTATTTGCCTCAACAAATGTTTTCAGT
>CM053399.1:21972100-22004747 GCA_028644305.1 Xerus rutilus | reverse complement strand
TCCAGGACGCCACCACCATATGTTGCAACAATGGCCAGCCACACACACTCAGGCTTTGTTTATGCTTTATATTAATGGACCCAGTCAGGGTAACCAGGCAGCCAACTAGCAGCATATGCTGCTCAGACTGTGGCTGCCTCAATTCCATTTTCAAAGGCATAGGATTTCAAAGGCATGGCACACATTCCTGCTGTGCCCACCACCTAAGTTGCTACAGAACCAGACACTTGACCGAACTCCTGATTTAAGATATTTACTTTATCTGCCTCACAAGTAGGTAAAACTTTTGAGTTGGAATTGATATTTTGTAAGAGAGCTTGGAAGAAAAGATGGGGAGATGTAATGGGAGGATTATGCATAGTGTTCCATATGCATTGATTTATTAGACTTTCTCAGTGGCAATATCTCTAGTACTTGAAAGATCAAGACCAAACCTTCACTTCAAGAGCCATGGTGAGGATTTGGGCCTCCCTTTTAGAAGAAACTGAAAGTGATTACAGAGTTCTGAGTATTAATAGTCCTTGACTTATTACTTACTGGAAATATTAAGTGCATAGTGGAAAAAATTGTTGTAGGGGCAGAAAAAGTGAAAACATATAAAGTCATCAGTAATTACAATAAGAACATGAAAAATAATTCACACTTTAAGGTTAATGCAGCTGCTCTTTTGGTTCATGTCAGTGAATGTGGGAATTAGGAGGCAGTGGGAAAGGGAAAAAACACCTAGATATTCATATATATTTTTTGGTTTCATCTTGCTCATTTATCCTTACCTCTCTGTGCTCCCCAGGGTTAGTTACAATGATGTGAGACTCCTCACAACTTTCATTACACTTAATATGCTAAGCCCATCCCCACACTGAGAATTTGTCGCTCTTATTCTTCCCACCTGAAAATCCTTTCCTCTGCTTAATTAAA
Organism: Xerus rutilus; assembly: GCA_028644305.1. Taxonomy (NCBI): domain Eukaryota; kingdom Metazoa; phylum Chordata; class Mammalia; order Rodentia; family Sciuridae; genus Xerus; species Xerus rutilus. Next base: position 22,003,829 of record CM053399.1, on the reverse strand, counting down.
ACCCATCTATCTTTAATTTTCCAGCTCAAGCACTATTACATAATAAAATCTTACCTATCAGCTGCAACTTTGTTATAGACACAGATCATAATCATATTCATGCTTTATGTGTTGATTCCTCAAAAAATAAATGGTTACTGTATTCCAGCTTGAATTATCAACATGGAAAAAATGAGGATATTCTCATTTATTCAGGAACTTAAGATAATAATTAAGGATTAACAGAAAGATTTGTGGAGTTCTTGAGTAGGCTTTTCAGAAAGCTTGAGGCATTTATTCCTCAAGTTTATTTGACTTTTAATGAGAGTGTATATATGCATAGCAGGGATACAAGGCTCCTGTCCCAAAGGAGCATCAGTCTAAGGACATAAGAGTATGACCAGTGGAATGCAAAGCTTCCTAGAAAATGCTCCAATCTAGGCACACAGGGATAACAAGAGTTTATTAGAAAGCATTTGTCAGATGTCATCTATTTTGTCCCATTTTAAAGAGTCTGGTATGGAATCCAAGAGAAAAAACTCCAACTCCAAAGCTCCATGGCTCCATAAAGTTATTACAGATTGAATGCAAGACTGAGATGAATCTTCAAAACTTGAATAGGAAGAGACTGAGACACCATCTGCCAGAGGCAGCCCAAACTGTAACACACCAGCTGAGCTATAGAGAGTGGCAGCAGGGACTGCAGACTGCTACACCCAGAACAATGATGAACTGCACTGTCAGCCAGGGCTGAGTTGAGGACTTTAACTACAGCTGGACTTCCCAGGGGTGATTGGAGGTTTCTGGTTGCCCACATCCAAAGAAGTGCTTGCTGATGGAAACCCTCAGTGAGACACTGTCAGAGATATAAAGGAAGGGACAAAAAAGACTTAGACCTCTGAGGCCAGAAGGATTAGCAATTCTAGTGCTCAGGGGAATTCTGCTCACTTTTACAACAGGGCAATCAGAGTAGGTGGCTGCTATGGATTGAAGGTAATATTCTTCTTTTTGAAGAGGCCATGGTTAACTTTTCTTGTAGTTGTTTTTGATATCTGTAAACCAGAGCAAATTATATTCTTCTAAGAAATGATGGAAGGAAGAAATATAAGTGGGTACTGATCCGAAGGTCTTTCCTTTTTCTCCACTACATGAAGTAATCCAAAACAAGGGTTAGGTGAGTCTACATAATGGTTCCACATAGACACATGGTAACTGTACAATTCAAATCTGTCTTATCTTACTGTAGTCTACTTTCCACAGACAAGCCATGGTGATCCTTCTATAAATCAGAGCCTGTCTGTCCTCTGCTCTTAACACTCCAGGGCCTCCCCATTTTCAAATGGCCTTAGAGAGGTTCCCCAGCATCCATGATCTCCAGCCCACTAGGCTTCACTGCCTGGTGACTTCACCTCTGGCTCCTCTCCCCTTGGCTCACTCTGATGCCAATGCAATGAGCTACTGTTCCTCAAGACTAAGCATGCTAACACTTTAGATCTTTACACCACTTATTTGCTTTGCCTGTTATGCTCTTCCCCAAGCTGTCCTTGTGACTCAGTCCCTTATCTTCAGCAAGCATTTCTCACATGTCACATTCTCAGTAAATCCTTCCTTAATGATCCTTTAAAAAAATAAGAAAAAAAACCCATAATAAATATCACCCAAACTCCATTCACCCCTCCAAAAAATATTTTCCCAAGTATCTCATTCTCTCTTTTATTTTTCTCCTAAGTCACGCTCTATAATAACTTGTGTATTCTGTTTTATCTGCATCCTTCCACTAGATTTTCTGCTCTGGAAGGGTAGAGATTTTTGCCTTTTTGTCTTCTCTACTCCATCCGCAATGTGCAGAACAAAACTGGCTGGTGGTGGACACTCAATGAGCATATTTAGTAAGTTGTCTATCTGACCAGATTGGGAGAATTTCGTATTTTTCTTATGCTTTGCAGTTTCTGACACAGTGAAGGATACAAACCCATCATGAATGAGTATACCTTGCTCTATCAGGTAATATTCTTAAATCATTGTTCTACCTACTCAGTTTCTCAAATAAAAAGCAAGAAGCTGTCATTTCTTATTTTATTTTTATCAAGGCAATATTAAAAACTTAAATAATTATGCACTTTTCACAATTTTTATCTGTACAACTCGGAAATCAAGTTGAGATAAAAAAATTATTCAAGTTTTTCAAAATCACAAAGTTATTTTGGAAGTTGCTACTTTTTTTATTAATAGAAGTTAAAAATCCAGAGAACTGGAAACAAAAAAAGTGGAGGAGAGACACAAGCACTTGTTATGGGATGCCCTTGTTTATTTAGGTTTTCTTTATCAAATAAGACGAGTAGGCTCAGAATTAGATAACACTAAATTATCACTATAAGTATTAGGGCCTATTGTAAGAATTCTTCCATTTACTCTTACAATACTTCTGTGTAGTATTTTTACAATAAGTATTCTTATAATACTTCTTTATAGCCACTGTGAATAACATTTTAAACATGGATAAACAAATTTGGAGGAATCTATATCATGACTGAGATGTCACAGTATTTGTATAGAATCTCAACAAGCAGCCTGGTAGACAAGGGGTTGGCAAATTATGGCTACTGGGCTAAATATCACCTGCCACTTGTTCTTTTAAGTAAAATAGATTTTGAAACAACTATACCCATTTTTATGTATAATTGGTAGCTTTTTTAGCATCACTTTGACACAGTGGAACAGGTGCAACAAAGAGTCTAGCATCCAAAGTCAACATTATTTACTATGTGGCTCTTTACAGAAAAAAAAAATATCTAAATCCTATACTAGACTAAGTTATATGAGGGCAGGGATTCTGTGCCTTATAATCCCTGCTTCATTCTGAGTACCTAAACATTTCTGTCATAGAATGGGTGTTGAGTAAAGCTTTATTTTAAGGAATCTATCAACTAACCCAATATGTCTATAAATGATAGAGTCTTCAGTTTAGTCCTTTTTTCTCCATATGCATTTTTCCTACTAAATTACAAATTCGTTTTCTATAAAGATCTCTTTAAACCAAATTCTGTTGTATTTAGGAGGAACTTATCACCAAAATATAGTTAAAGATAAACATGTATATGAATGTGTCATCTTTAACCTCAGTCTCAATCTTGATTAACAAAAGGCCAGGGGAATATACCACATTTAGTAAATTTCTCATACTCCCCCATACTTTTAAATTCTATTGTTCTTGTGAAAAGTAAGATGAAAGAGAGAGATATTTCCATATTCATTTTCTATTGATGGTGTCCTAATCCACCCACTTCCCTATTCAAGTGATAGAAGGATTTTTCTATTGAGGACTATTATTTATTCATATATAATAATAAAGATATTAATAAATGGTGACTATATTATAGCTCTTGAGGAGATCTGAAAATCTAGCTGTGTTCTCTCTACTTTCTTTATTCCTAAAAATAATAGGTGCTGTACAATTCAGCCAAAAAGTTCTGATAATAACGTCCCAGACTGAAGGGTACCTCATGAACACAGCTTCAATAGACAGTAGAGATTTTTTTAAAAAGTATTTGATTAATGCAGAGAATAGATAATATAGATTTGCTTATATTTGCTTATATTTTGCTTATATTTCCTGTTTGAAAAAGATGATTTAAAAAAAAACGACTTTATATTCAAGTCCCTAAACTGACTATTTCTCAACATTTATTGCAATGAGCTATCCATGTAAAGATGGGGTCAATGAAAATAAGCATTGTTTCCTTTAATAACTTCTAAAGGTTTCAAATATACTGTAATGAAAGTTGTTGTTTTTATTAACCCAGTATCCATCCCTATTTATCCTGGAAATAGCACTCTCTGGTTTTCATTGGGAAAGTATAACTCCTCTATTTCTACTCTGGGCCATTGCTCTGGGCTTGATTCTACAGTAGTCTTTGAGGATCCTTCCTTGAGCCAGTTCTTAATCCATCCCCGGGATTTGACTGCTCAGTTGTGAACACATGACCTCAACAGAGCCATTGAATGACAAGTCTTAAATATTTGTCCAACTGCAATCTTGGAGTTGCAAAATTGTGATAACTCTGTAACTACTCATACTTTGCAAGTTTGAAATTGAAACCAACTCAGGAAAGAGAGGGTCCAAAGGATGGGAAAAACGAGAGGATGATTTCTAGTAATCTAGTTTAAACTGCTATAACTAAATGTGCCTGCAGTTATTTCCCTAGACTCTTTTTGTAATGCAGTGAGTTTCTTATTTTACTTGCAGCAAGTTAATCTGTATATACCAATTACAAAACAAAGAGACTTGACCAATTTTAGAACACAGATTCATATGAGAATTTTATGTTCTGGAGAGTTCAAATGTTTAAAAAGTTATCCTGTTCGAACTGAACAAGAAGTAAATTTAGACTCAGAAAACCTCATTTCAAAATTGTTATTTTCCCCCAATTATCTGAGTTTATTGAACTCTTCTATGAGAAAATTATATTTGTGCCCACCAACATTATAAAGTTACTGTGAAGATGAAACTAGACAATGAATGTAAAAGTGATCCAGAAATTGAAAGTATCATATACAAGTAATGGCAGATCAACTTTCTTTAAAGCACATAGCACATCATTGTTTCATGAAAAGATGAATTACCTAGAATCCTTTTTTTGGAAGAGTCATTAGAAAAGTTTGAAGTGCCTCATCATTGAGTGTATGAACTTAACTCATGTCATAAGTTGTTAGAGAAGTTTTGTAACATGGAAAGAAAAGGAAAATTTTCAGGACTTGACCCACATGAAAACTTTATTCACTCATTAATTCAGAAAAAGAATTATGAGCATCAACTAAGTCATGTTCTACAAAATGGTCCTGGGATTCAGAGAGCAAAAACACTTCAGGTACAGCTGGGGAGATGGATAGACCTATTAATAATTCAAATATAATAACAAATGCTATGGTAGAAGTAAGAATCAGAGAGAAGGAATGCACATTAGATATTTAAACATATTAGGAAAGTTTAATGAAGAAGCCAACCTTTGAGTTTATCTCAGGGGATAAAATGTGGTTCTCTAGGGAGAGAGAAGTGAAGAATATTCTGCAAGTTTTAGGTAACTGTGGGGATCAAATAAGTGCAGCAGATATGTGTTGCCTTGCTTATATTTTCTCACTTCGCTCCTTTATCTCAATTTAGAAAGGAGGAGGATTCATTAGTATATGCTCCAGATAAAATAGTCTGTACGTTATGTCTGAAACCTCACTTAACAGCTAACAACATTTTGAAAGTTAAAAATAAAGTTGCCTTAAGAATGGATATGAATGTAAAATACAAAAATGACTTCAGTCATGCACTTCAAGAAAAGGTTACTATGTATCCCAACGTTATTCTATTTGAAAATAATTTTATGTTCTGTTTAATCACTCCATAGAAATTTTTTATGATTGGTTGACTAAAGCTCACAAGAAGGGATGATTTAATCTGAGAAACATCAGGTTTCTGAATGTAGTCTGTGCTTTGTGTTCTCTGACAATAGGGGAAAGAATAATAATTGCCTGCCTACTACCCAAGAAATTATAAAGTTGTGTCCTGGCACCTTAGAAATTTTCCCATTGGTTGAAAAAAAATATGTGAATCAGTACTTTATCAGATTCATTGACATGTCATAAATTCTCCAGGAATTATTCTTCACAAATGACCAGTTGTTCATACTCAGAAAAGTACCTTGAGGAGGTAGACAAGTTTTCATACAGGAAATTTTCATCACTAAGTAGCAGCTCACTGAATATTAATTTGATTAAAATATTATCATTTCATTCCTAATGAGCACCTATAGAATTTAGAAAGCCAAGGTAACAATAAGTGTTATATAAACAAATATTTTGTTTTGCTAAGCATCTTTTCAGTGGCACCCACATTTTAAGAGTTAGTATAGTTTAAGCATCATTAATCATCCTTCATCATTAAATGTTAACACTGTTTATTTTTTAAGAACATAATCTCTAAAATATGAAATTTTGCAAAATGTAATTTAAAAAATTCACACTATTAAAGTAATCCCCTAATAAAGACTTTCAGTTGAAATCTTTTCAATACAACAAATTCTGTTTAAAACCTTATAGTGGGAAAGTCCTTAAGGAAGGGCTCTCACAGAATAAAAAAGATGAATAATACTACCTGATATTTATCGGGTGTGGCAGTTGCTGATGAAACACTTTGTTAATTCATCTAATCTTTTGATCAACACTTTAAGATAGATAATATTATTAACCTGTTTTTCAGGTAAGAAAACTGAGTTCATGCCTAGGCTTACATAAAGTCCCGAAGTATACTAGTAGTGAGATTATCCAGGCAGTCTGTTTCCAGAGCTTCTTCTCAACCTGTCTTAGCAATTCAGTGATTAATATTTATTGCTTTTAGAATTTCAAAGATCAGGATTGTCTTACCTAATGATTATTCATTAAGTATATTTTGGTTAATAAGTGAGTTGAGTTTTAACTGAATCGAAGTAGTCTTAACCTTTATCAGTTATGTAGAACATGATAATAAAATAAAAAATATGGGACACAAAATAAACCTAAACTATTTCTCACTTGCCTACATTTTTATTTGTATGTATTTTGCTTGTTTTTAAGTGGGTTATTTATCTGTATTAATTGGCCTGAGTTTAAACAACCATTGCTGGCATCCAATTAACTTTACATGATCTGGCTCTTTGAACAAACCAGACATCTAATTTTTTTTTTGTTAGTTTACAAGGCATACACAAAAGAATGTCATACTTGGTGCTACGGTTTAAATATGATTTGTCTTCCAAGGTTAATGAGCTGATTTTTGGTTTGATCTAGTGAGCGTGAGTTATTTTGAGGGCAAGCCTGACTGCTGAATTATTTCTGGCTTCCTGTCTCAAGAAGTGATCTCTTCCTCCTTCTTCCTCATGTTCCTGCCATTGCAATGCTTTTTGCTGTTAAGATCCTATTACAGAAGAAACTAGTGGTGCTGCCTCATCTTGGACTTTCAGCCTCCAAAACTATAAGGTAAATATACCTTTTTTTTTTTTTACCAAAGACAGCAAAAACTAATGCAAAACTGACTAATGCATATGAGTTGAGAACTAAATGTTATAAATATTATACAGTTCATGACTCATGAAACTTATGTTAATTGGAAAATAAGCAAAAAGGGTGTAACTGGTTATTTTTTTTTATCTATGCAAACACTTCTACTTCCAAATAAAGACTTCTGTATGGATTTTGACCTATCACATATGGAGAAACTGGATCCATCTCAGTAGCTCCATTGCATAAGTTTGACTGCCAAAGATCCACATCAGCAGCAAATTAATTCTGGATGATCCTGCCAAGCTACTACCTTTTCTGTTCCACAAAGCATTTCTTAACTGGTTGGAATGCTTCTAGAAAGATCCATAAGAAACATTTTACATAAAATTGCAGAAGCTTTTGGTCTTCCTGCTCACCTCCCAAGCATATTTCTGTCAAAAATCGAAGTGTTTGTTTTGTTTCTTTTTTCTATCACTCAACTAAAATATAAAACAATACAAACAAGCAACAATCAATTCTCCAAACAAAGGAAAGAAATCCTTTGGATTCCTAGAAGAAAAGTCTCTTTTGTAGCAGAAATAAATAGTAAGACCTTTTATTTTTTAACTCCTTCCATTTACTCTAATAGATCAAAAGTTCCTAACCATGAGTTTAAGTGACAAATGGATCAGAACACTTTTTCAAAGGTAGGGAATATAAAGTCCAAGAGTTAAGGAAATTACTCAAAGTAATATCCTTATGCAATAGCACAATCAAGTTTTGACAACTGAATTCCTGCTCTCCCTTGGGATGACTTGTGATCATGGCCCTTCTTCCATGAGCACATGCTTCATGCTACACAAAGAAAGGGACCAACACACTTAGCTACTATGATTCTCCTAGATTTATCCTTTCTACAATGGCATCCCTAAAGAAAAGGCAGTACTACTGTCTTAAAATCATATGTTTGATTAAAATAATTAGAGTAGGTGCTCTTGAGAAAAGAAAGAAAAATATCAATGAATTCCAATGGAAGCTTATTATCTGGAAAAATATATATTCTTCTAAGGGAAAAGGTCTCACAACTCCCCCAGAGAGAGATGAGGAAGACGAATTTCAAATTTAATCTCCACTTTGGCAATTAACATGTGTATTCAATAAAGTCTGGTCAATTATCCTTAAAAGCATCATTTTTTAGATAAAGTATTTTTTTAAATGCTTCACTAGTTCTACTTATCATCGGGAATAAAATAATATCAACAATATATTGCCATTATAGCAATCCTTAATTATTATGTGTGCAAATGTAAGAGAAAGGTCACAGAGAAGATCCACTCATTAAATATGTCCTTCCCTCCCCCATTTATTTCTGTCTGTCTTTATGCTTGGTTAATTAATATATATGTTCTTTTTACTCAGCAGTGTTAACAGACACATTAATGATGCAAATGAACTTCCAGGCTATAACTTTTGTGTGGGTACCTTAAATTGTTAGGTTGTTAATTATGATTATGGTTATATAAAGAAAATATCTGTTTCTGGTAGAATAAGAAAAAGAAACAAACAATATGATATATATGCATAATATGTGTGGATGTATTTGTATACATGTTTAACTATATGATGGCAATATATAGACATGTTAATATAAAAATTATTACTTCTGTTACTGATGTAGATGTCAGTAATACCTATAAATACAGAAGAAAACAAAGCTCAGTGACCTTGACCTTAAGTGATTTCCCTAAGATTATTTTTCAAAGTTGAGTTCACAAAATGTTTTCTGATACATATATAAATATAACAATATTTTTAGGGTTATAACCATTCATAAGCCCAGGCAAAAAGACTGTTGGGAAAGATTAAATATTCTTTATTTCAAAACATTATATTTATAAGGACTTAAAACATACCTTAGGCTGGAAATGTAGCTCAGTGGGAGAGCATTTACCAGCATATGCAAGGCTTTGGATTTGATCTCCAGCATTGAAAAGTCAAAACAAAAGGAAACTCCTTAATATATTTAAAGAATCATGATCTTACAGGTATGTTCTTTCAAAGAAAGATGAAGTTAAATAAAAATATAACAACAGAAATAATTTTTAAAAAATGAGGAAATACCATGAACAACTATATGCTAATGAATTAAAATACAGAGATACAATGCATGAATTTGTAGAAAAATAAGAATGACTGGACTAACCAAAAAATAGAAAGCCTGAATGTACCCATAACAACTAAAGAATTGAATTAATAGTTTTATAACTTTCCATGAAAAGGAGCCCAAAACCATATGGCTGATGAATTATACCAGATAATGAAATAAAAATTAATACTAGGTCTTATTTGTTAATACTGTTAATATCAATTAATATGAGTATCTGCAAATAATTCCAGGAGAAAGAACATTTTACATTTCATTTTTTGTTGCCAGTATTACCCTAACAGCAAAACCTAGAAAAGATATTCCAGGAAATCAATGGGCCTATATCTTTTATGAATAAAGATTTTTAAATCATCAATGAAAGACTAGCAAATCAAATCCAGTAGTATACAAAACAATTTATACCTGCACATTATAAGAAATGTCCAGTAAAGATTAGTTGTTTCATAGGACTCAGAAATTACTGCTAAATAGGCACAAAAATTCCTTAAGAAAATATAAACTAAGTGGCTATTGCTCAACTTTGCAAAATACAAATAAATATATAGGGGGCATACATTTTATTCTTCATTATTTAAAAAATTTTATTTGTTCTTTTTAGTTATACATGACAGTAGAATATATTTTGGCAAATTATACATGCTTACAGTATAACTTATTCTATTTAGAATTCCATTCTTGTGGTTGTATGTGATGTAGAGTTGCCCTGGTCATGTACTCAAATAAAAGACTAGGAAAGTTATGCCTAATGAATTCTACTGTCCTTCCTATTCCCCTTTTCCCTCCCTTCTCTTGGTTTCCCTTTGACTAGTCCAATGGATTTCTATTCTTTACCTACCCACCCTGCTTTACTTTGGGTTTACATCCACACATGATGGAAACCTTTGCCCTTTGAGTTTTGGGGATTGGCTTATTTCACTATCACTTGGCATGATAGTGTCCAGTTCCATCTATTTACTAGAAAATTCCATAATTTCATTCTTCTTTGTGGCTAAGTAACATTCCATTGTGTATATGTACCATATTTTCTTTATCCATTTGTCCAGTGAGGGGCATGTAGGTTGTTTCCATATCTTGGCTATTGTGAGTTGAGCTGCTATAAACACTGATGTGACTGCATCACTGTAGTATGCTGTCTTTAAGTCCTCTGGGTATAGACAAAGGAGTGGGATAACCATCAAATGATGGTTCCATTCCAAGTTTTTAAGAAATCTCCATATAGTGGTTTTCATAGTTGCACCAATTTGCTGTCTCATCAACAATGTATAAGAGTACCTTTTTTCCCACATCCTCGCCAACATATATTCTTATTTGTATTCTTGTTTTTTGTTTGTTTGTTTGTTTTTGTGTGGTGCTGGGGATTGAATCCAGGGCCTTGTGCATGCAAGAAAAGCACTCTACTAACTGTGCTAAATCCCCAGCCCCTTACTTGTATTCTTTTTTTTTTTAAAATATTTATTTTTTAGTTGTAGGTGGACAGAATATCTTTATTTTATTTTTATGTGGTGCTGAGGATTGAACCCAGTGCCTCCCGCATGCTAGGCGAGCACACTACCACTGTGCCATAATCCCAGCCCCCTTACTTGTATTCTTGATAATTGTCATTGTGATTGGAATGAGATGGAATTTCAGTGTAGTTTTAATTTGCATTTCTTTAATTACTAGAGATGTTGAACATTTTTTCATATATTTTGACCATTCATATTTCTTCTTCTATGAATTGTTTGTTCAGTTCCTTCACCCATTTATTGATTAAGTTATTTATTTTTCTGGTGTTAAATTTTTTGAGTTCTTTATATATCCTAGAGATTAATGCTCTATTGGCGGGGCAAGTAGTAAAGATTTTCTCCCATTCTGTAGCATCTCTGTTCACATTATTACTTGTTCCCTTTGATGTGAGGAAGATTTTCAGTTTGATACCATCTCATTTATAGTTTCTTTATTTTACTTCTTGTGCTTCAGGAGTCTTATTGAGGAAGTCAGTTCCTAAGCTGACATGATGGAGAGTTGGGCCTACTATATCTTCTAGTAAGCTCAGGGTCTCTGGTCTAAGAGGCATACATTTTAATTGAGTGAATTTTATGGCTATGTAAATTATATCTCACTAAAGAAATTAAGATATAGCTATAAATAGCAAAGACCTCTAGTAACCTGGTTAGTCTTCAATAAGCAATGTTAAGAAAGGGGATCCATGAGATTGTTTTTTGTATCTTTCATCTCTAACATTTCATACTCCTCTTACTTATTGTTTTTTCTTTGAAAAATATTTTCCTAGTGTTTTACCAATATGATTATGAAGAGACCACTTGATTGGATTTATTTTTGTTTAAAACAATGAGTAGTTTGTTCCCAGAAGGGAGGTGTAATGCTCATGAGAAACTGACTTACCAGAGTTAAAATATCATTTTACATAAGATTTAATGATACCCTTATATTTTTGTCACTCTCTCCCCCATGTACTCTACTACCTTTTCAAATAATATTTTTCTGTTTATTTTTTCTAAGTACTGTTTTTGCATTTAGATTAAAAATATCTGACATCGATATTTTTGAGAAGAGATTTCTGCCCATTTTTCTAACTTAATTTAACTCAAGGGACTACAAGTAATTTATCTGAAAGGCAAAAATGGGAGAAGGAACTCATGTCTCCTCTTGGTTTTGCCTTTGGAGCTTGCCTACCCTGACAGCATATGTATCTGTTTTGATCCTTATTCAATGTGGCAAATATCTCTAGTCTAGACTTCAGTTTATCTTCTATATGTTTGTCTGAGTACTCATCCGTCTCTATCCCTAAAACTGAAGCTCAGCGCTTGAAGCAAATATTTTCCTTTTACCTTTCCAGGTGTAGATATAACATACAAGATACCTTAAGAGTGAGCTTGTCCAAAGACCAGGCTTCAGGTAAAATGAAGAGTAGAGAGAATTTTCTAAAATTCAATGTTTACTCTCTAATCTTTATCAATAGTAAAGCCAATATTTGATTCCTATTTTAATTTTCAAATGCTTCCAAAATGGGAGTGGTGAAGTGGGTGTTATTCAGAATCCTCTTCAGTGGGAGTGGTGAGTCACAAATAGCTCAGATCCTTGTTTCTCTGGTGCATGGGAAGGTCATTTGTCATGTGTATCACAGCAACAAAAGCAGAGCTCAGTTAACTCAATCACTTGTGTATATTTGAAAAACTTGGTTTCTATTTTTTTTTATACCAGGTGACAACTTTATGCCCTAAAATATAACTTACCAGGATCATAAGGGAAGTATAATAAACTCAAAGCATATCCCATAACAATCCTGCAGTGCATTGTGTGAGCAGCATGATTACTAACTTTGTACAAAAGGAAGAATTCACTAGTTCCAGATGGAAGCAGCCTGGCACTCAGCTTCTGTGTCCATCCTCAGTCCTGACTGTCCCTGCTCTCCCAGGATAGGCATCCATCTGTCCAGAATTATTTAACTAGAGCTCTGCCTGGAGGCAGGAAGCTGGACAACACATCCAGCCTTATGTAATACTCCCAAAGTATACTTCTACTCTATTTGTTTCAATGCAAGCTTTGAGATTCCCTTCCTCCAAGAGAGGGGGGCGACTAGGTTCCTGTTTCTTGTGCACTTAATATTTCATGCTTGAATTGTTCATCTATCCTTATTCTCTTTTACCTGAGTCCTAATTTCATTTCATACTCCCATGACAGAGAGGAAAAAAGTCCATTCTATCACCTTTCCCCAGGCACATTCTCTTTTTGCCGACACTGTTGCCTCTAGAATTCATCTAAATCATGTATGAGTGTCTCCTTTAAATGTCCCTTTGCATCCTTTGTATTGGTGACATTGGTACTTCTACTTCAGACCTGTAATTGAAATAAATAGTGCAGAACTGTATTTTGGGCATATTTCTTTTTCTCTGTGCAGGCCAACTCACTTTATCTGCAAAATTCAAATTGCATAGGGATGAATATTAATGGCCATATTAGTATGTAAAGATGGCACTGAGATTGATGCATGATAACTGTTCCAACTACGAAGTATGAAATTACCTATCTCTTTGATAATGCCATGTTTTCAGTACCTAGCATGACACTCTTGAGACTCATATCTTTTGCTCTTATTCTACTAGCATATGACTTCCTAACATTGAGGGGCTTCTTGGGGGAAAAAATGCCTACCCAATGGTGTCCACCACCTAAATTAACCAGCCTGCAGATTCCTTTCAATTCAGCATATAAATCTTCAACTTATGGTCACCAGAAATGTGAGGAACACCATTAATTTCAAGGACAACTCTCTAGATGAACAGAATTAATTAACCCTACAGGAAGTTTGATTTAAATTAATATTATCTATAGGTATATTATAGCAATTTATTAAACACAATGATATTATTATAAAATATAATAAAATCTATGAATCCAAATTATAATTTTTATAAATATTTGAGTGGGATCTTGAATATGATTTTATAACTGAAGATCTAAAAAACAAAACTTGAGAAAATCTAAGATACAGAAAAAATAGAGATAAAGAAGTTAATACAGAAGAATTAAAATTTAAGAGCTTCAAGATGGAATGTCACAATAAGAAAATATAAGCAACAGAATTATAAAAGATAGAAATTTCCTATGTCAAAGAAAATTGATGTGTGGTAGTTCATGCCTGTAATCCCAGTGGCCTGGGAGGCTGAGACAGGAAGATTGTGAGTTCAAAGCCAGCCTTAGCAAAAGCTAAGTACTAAGCAACTCAGTAAGACCCTGTCTCTAAATAAAATACAAAGTAGGGCTGGGGATGTGGACCAATGATCAAGTGCCACTGAGTTCAATCCCAGTAACCGCCAAAAATAATTAAAAAAAAGAAAAAAGAAAAAGAAAACAGTCAATCTTCAGCATGAAATATTCTGAGGTCTAATAGTATCAATAAAAACAGTTCTGTACTCAGACTTAGGTTGGGGACAATTTAATTTTGTAAAGATAATTTGTAGAAGTTTAGAGTAAGTGTATAAAAAGTGAGAAGGAATGTTATTGTTACCTTATAGAAAAGAGAGAGAGAGAGAGAGAGAGAGAGAGGAGAAGAAGGAAGAGGAGGAGCAGGAAAAAAGGAAGACAGAAAGGAAGAAGGAATGAAGGAAATTTCTTACTTCCCTAATATCTCAGCCTATACTCCACTCCCAGTTCTCTCTAGTCCACCAGCAGAAATCATAGACCCTTTTGCAAACCTACTGTTTATATTGTAGATATTAATTGAATTCATAATTTCTGTATACTGTGACAAAGCCGTAAATATCCTATTAGGAGATACTTGATTTAAAGCTGTTTATTGTTTGTATTGGGGTCTGCTAATATTGGTCTCTCCATTAAAAGAGAGGTATTAGAAACCTGCAGGGAATCTATAAGCCTATAGGATAAAGACTGTAACATCTTGGATCCACAGTGCTAAAAGGGAAGACACACGGACAACATGCAAAAAGCAAGGGAAGAAAGTGGTCCAAACAAACCAAGATACTACACTATTAGAATCCATGGTCAGCATAGCAGAAGAAATCTCAGAGAAGGAGTTCAAGATGTACATAATTAAACTGTTCTGTGAATTAAAGGATGATATAAAAGAGCAAACACAGGCAGCAAAAGATCATTTTGATAAAAAGCTATATAGGCAAATATAGGAAGCAAAAGATTTCCTTGATAAGGAGATAGAGATTCTGAAAAAGAATCAAACAGAAATCCTTGAAATGAAAGAAATAATAAATCCAATTAAAAACTCAATAGAAAGTATCACCAACAGATTAGATCACTTAGAAGACAGAACAGACAATGAAGACAAAATATATAATCTTGAAGATACAGATGACCACACAGTGAAGACGGTAAGAAATCATGAGCAGAACATCCAAGAATTATGGGATAACATGAAAAGACCAAATTTAAGAATTATTGGGATAAAGGAAGGCATAGAGTTTCAAACCAAAGGAATGAACAACTATTCAATGATATAATATCAGAAAAATGTTCTAAACATGAAGAATGAATTGGAAAATCAAATACAAGAGGCTTACAGGACACCAAATGTACAAAATCACAACAGATCTACACCAAGGCACATTATAATGAAAATGCCTAGTATACAGAATAAGGATAGAATTTTTAAAACCACAGGAAAAAGGAAATCAGATTACATATAGGGAGAAACCATCAGGATCTCTGCAGACTTCTCCACCCAAACCTTTAAAGCTCGAGAGATTGGAACAACATATACCAGACTCTGAAGAACAATGGATGCCAACCAAGAATCTTATATCCAGCAAAATTAAATTTTAGATTTGATTATGAAATAAAAACCTTCCAAGATAAACAAAAGTTAAAAGAATATACAGCAAAAAGCCTGCACTACAGAACATTCTTAGCAAAATATTCCATGAGTTGAAAATGAAAAACAACAATGAAACTCTGCAAAAGGAAGAACTACACTAAAGGAAAGGCCAATCAATGGAGAAACCTAGTCAAGTTAAAAACTAAAATTAAACCAAAATGTCTGGGAATACAAACCATGTTTCAATAATGACCCTGAATGTGAATGGCCTACATTCATCAATTAAAAGACAGATTGGATTAAAAAAAAAAAGACTCAACAATATTCTGTCTCCAAGAGACTCATCTAATAAGAAAAGACATCCACAGACTGAAGGGGAAAGGATGAGAAAAAAATGTATCAGTCCATGGACTGAATAAACAAGCAAGTGTTTCCATCTTCATATCAGATAAAGTGGATTTCAAACCAAAGTTAGTGAAAAGGGATAAAGAAGATCCTTTCATAGTTCTTAAGGGAATCATATATCAACAAGACATAACAAAATTAAATATCTATGCCTCAAACAATGGAGCATCTATGTATCAAACAAAACCTTCTCAACTTCAAGAATCAAATAGACCACAACACAATAATACTGGGTAACTTTAACATACCCCTCTCACCACTGGATAGATCTTCCTAACAAAAACTAAACAAAGAAACTAGAGAACTCAATAAAATAATCAATAATCTGGACTTAACACATATATATAATATTCCATCCTCAAACAAGTGAATACACTTTTTTCCCCCAGTAGCATATTGATCCTTCTTGAAAATAGATCATATGCCATGCCACAAAGCTAGTCTTAGCAAATTCAATAAATAGAGATAATACCCTGCATTCTTTCTGACTATGATGGAAAAAATAGAAATTAATAACAGATTAAAAAATAGAAGCTATTCCAACACCTGGAGACTCAATAATATGCTACTGAATGACACATGAAGAAGATATCAGGGAGGAGATAAAAAAAATTCTTAGAGTAAATGAGAACTCTCATACCACATATCAAAATCTCTGGGACACTGTGAAAGCACTGCTAAGAGGAAAGATCATTGCATTAAGCTCATTCATTAAAAGAAAAAGTCAACAAATAAATAACTTTACATCTCAAAGCCCTAGAAAAATAGGAACACACCAAAAATAAAAGAAGGAAAATATAGGAAATAATTAAAATCAGAGCTGAAATCAATGAAATTGAAACAAAAGAATTCCAAAAATTGACAAAACAAAAAGCTGATTCTTTGAAAAAATAAAGAAAATGGACAAACCCTTAGCCAACCTAACAAAAAGGAGAAAACCCAAATTACTAAATTTTGTGATGAAAAAGGAAATACGACAGACTCTATTGAAATATACTCCAGTAGAATAGAAAACCTTGAAGACACTGACAAATTTCTTGAGGCATACAACCTACCCAAATTGAACCAGGAAGTCATCCACAACATAATGGATCAATTTCAAGCACAGAAATAGAAGACGCCATCAAAAGCCTACCAACCAATAAAAGGCAAGGATCAGATGGATTCTCAGCCAAATTCTACAAGACCTGCAAAGAAGAATTATTACCAATACTCCTCAAACTATTTCATGGACTAGAAAAGAAGGAAACCTCTCCAAACTCATTCTATGAGGCGAGTATCACCTTGATACCACAATGAGAGAGAAACTCATCAAAGAAAGAAAATTTCAGACCAATATCTCTGATGAACATAGATGCAAAAATTCTCAATAAAATTTTGGCAGATCACATACAAAAACATATTAAAAAAATAGTGCACCATGATCAAGTGGGGTTCATTCCAGGGATGAAAGTTTGTTTCAACATACAGAAATCAATAAATGTAATCCATCACATCAATAGACTTGAAGATAAGAATCATATGATTTTATCATTGATGCAGAGAAAGCATTTGACAAAATACAGCACCCTTTCCTGTTTAAAACACTAGAAAAACTAGGGAGAGTAGAAACATACCTCAACATTTTGCAAAGGTATTTATGCTAAACCTAAGGCCAACATCATCCAAAATGGAGAAAAATTGGAAGCATTCCCTCTAAAAACTGGAACAAGACAGGGATGCCCTCTTTCACCACTTCTATTCAACATAGTCCTTGAAACTCTAGCCAGAGCAATTAGACAGATGAAAAATTAAAGAGAAATGAATAGAAAAAGAAGAATTCAAACTATCATTATTTGCCAATGACATGATACTATGATTAGAGGATCAAAAAATGCCACCAGAAAACTTCTAGAATTAATAAATGAATTCATCAAAGTAGCAGGATATAAAACAACACCCATATATCAAGTGCATTTCTATATGTCAGTGATGAATCCTCTGAAAGAGAAATCAGGAAAACAACTCCATTCACAATAGCCTCAAAAAAAAAAAAAAAAAAAAAAAGAAATACTTAAGAATCAATCTAACAAGAGAGGTGAAAGACCTCTACAATAAAGGCTACTGGACACTTAAGGAAAGAAATTGAAGAAGACCTTAGAAGATGGAAAGACCTCCCATGCTATTGGAGAGGCAGAATTAATATTAAATGATCATACTACCCAAAGCACTATAAAGATTCAATTCAATCTCAAATAAAATCCAAATATCATTTCTTATAGAAATAGAAAAGGCAATCATAAAATTCATTTGGAAAAATAAAAGACCAAGAATATCCAAAGCAATCCTTAGTAAGAAGAGTGAAGCAGGAGTCATCACAATACCAGACTTTAAGCTATACTATAAAGCTATAGTAACAAAAATGGCATGGTATTGGCACCAAAGTAGACATGTAGACCAATGGTACAGAATAGAAGACACAGAAGCAAACCCACATAAATACAGTTATCTAATACTAGACAAAGGTGCCAAAAACATACTCTGGAGAAAAGATAGCCTCTTCAACAAATGGTGCTAGGAAGACTAGAAATCCATATGCAGCAAAATGAAACTAAATCCCTTTCTCTCACCATGTACAAAACTCAACTCAAAGTCAATCAAGGACCTAAGAAGTAGACCATCATGTCGGATTAGGCCCCAACTTCCTTAACAAGACGCTAAAGTGTAAGAAATAAAATAAAAAATAAAGAAATGGGATAGATTCTAACTAAAAAGCTTCTTCTCAGCAAAAGAAACAATCAATGAGGTGAAGAAAGAGCCTACATTCTGGGAGCAAATTTTTGCCACACGCACATCAGACTAATCTCCAGGATATATAAAGAACTCAAAGAACTTAACACCAAAAAACCAAACAGCTCAATCAATAAATGGGCTAAGGACCTGAACAGACACTTCTCAGAAGAAGATATACAATCAATCAACAAATATATGAAGAAGTGTTCAACATCTCTAGCAATTAGAGAAATACAAATCAAAACTACTCTAAGGTTTCATCTCACACCAGTTATCAAGAATACAAACAACAGTAAGTGTTGGTAAGGATGTTGGGAAAAAGGCACACTCAAACATCGCTGGTGGGACTGCAAATTGGTGCAACCAATGAGGAGAGCAGTATGGAGATTCCTTAAAAACTTGGAATGGAACCCCCATTTGACTCAGCTATCCCATTACTCAGTCTACACCCTAAAGACTTAAAAACAGCATACTACTATAATGCAGCTACTTTAATATTTATAGCAGAACAATTCACAATTGCTAAACTATGAAAGCAACCTAGATGCCCTTCAATAGATGATTGGATAAAGAAACTGTGGTATATATACACACAATGAAATATTACTCAGCAATAAAAGAATAAAATTATGGCATTTGCAGGTCAATGGATGGAGTTAAAGGAACATCATGCTAAGTGAAGTAAGCCAATCCCAAGAACCAAAGGCCAAATGTTTTTCTCTGATAAGTGGATGCTGATCCATTAATGGGGGTGGGGGTGGGAAGCATGGGAGAAATAGAGGAACTCTGGATAGGGCAAAGGGGAGCGAGGAAAAAGGAGGGCTCAAGGGGATAGGAAAGATGGTGAAATGAGATGGACATCACTACCCTAGGTACATGTATGAAGACACAAATGGTGTGAGTCTACCTTTTGTACAACCAGAGAAATGGAAAATTGTGCTCCATGTGTATACTATGACTTGAAATGCATTCTGCTGTTTTAAAAAATCAATATAAATAAATTTTTTAAAAAGTCAATGGCAGCCAGTCGCAGTGACATACACTTATT
Source organism: Xerus rutilus (assembly GCA_028644305.1). Classification (NCBI taxonomy): domain Eukaryota; kingdom Metazoa; phylum Chordata; class Mammalia; order Rodentia; family Sciuridae; genus Xerus; species Xerus rutilus. The sequence goes on along the minus strand of CM053399.1, from coordinate 21,984,164 downwards.
ATCCCAGCACTTTGGGAGGCTGAGACAGGAGAATTGCAAGTTCAAAGCCAGCCTCAGCAATGGTGAGGCACTAAGCAACTCAGTGAGACCCTGTCTCTACATAAGACACAAAATAGGACTGGGGATGTGGCTCAGTGATCGAGTACCCCCAAGTTCAATCCCCAGTACCAAACAAAAAATGTTACTTGAGGCTATACCATGCAAATTTACAAAATGAAAAATTACAATGAAAATAAATCCCACATTGATAAATAACAATCATAAAACAATTTGTAAGACTGTAAAAGAAAATTACATATTGGTATTATATGACAGTGTATCCATTACGTATATATAAAATTAAGAACTAAAAAGGTAACTATATCATAAGGTCATGGAAACAATGATGTTACCTTTAGTTCTTTCATAGTCTTCCACCACAGAATCACCAAATATGGTTATAACTCTCCCTCTTCAGTTAATCTTCAACTTGTACAGGGTTCTCTCTCCATTTTTCCTAGCTAGGCACTAATTATTAACTAAAGCACCAGTCCCAGAGCATATTAACCTGTCTCCCTTGCTCCCTTTTTTGATGAGTCTCCCTCTTTAACTCCATCATTTATAAGAAAAGATTTGATCTTGTGTAATATAAAATTTTCTATGGCATTTTATTGCAGAAATCACTAATTTTCTTAGAGTATCCATTTACTTTTTCTTCTACAGCAATATAACATAATTCTCACCTTACCCCATGTGATTGAATAGTATAAAAATTATCCTTACTCTTTTGTGTCGATAGATGTAGCCGTGTTCTGGGTAAAGGAATGTAAATAAAAGTGGTTCATGTGACTTCCAGAATATGTAATTAAAGGGCAGAGAACATTTGTTCCTGTATTTGTTTTTCAGAGACTAGAAGGGAAATATTATCACTAGAATATAAATAGCCACATGAGAGAAGAAACTGTGAAACACATGTTGAGGATGACAACTTGGGTCCTTGACAAACATAGAACCATTACTATCCACATTTTGCCTATGTTTGCACATAGTAGAAATTAATTGCTATTATATTTAAAATATTGTATTTCTGGACTCTATCATTCATGTAAATATTTAAAACAACATAATACATTTAACTGAATAACATTCAAACTCTTGTCAATGAACATCAGAGTTGTTAATAACCTATTGTCTAATAGCCTGACTTTCTACTGGAACATTCTGTTCCATAAAGAATACATTCCTGCCAGGCATGGTAGCACACTCCTGTAATCCCAGTGGCTTGGGAGGCTGATGGAGGAGGATAACAGGTTCAAAGCCAGCCTCAGCAATTTAGTGAGGTCCTAAGTAACTCAGCAAGACCCTGTCTCTAAATAAAATATTTTAAAAATGGGTGGGGTTGTGGCTCAGTAGTTAAGTGCCCTTGGGTTCAATCCCCAGTACCAAAAATAAGAACACATTCTCTTTGCTGTAACTGCTCTCCATTTTTATCTTTTCTATCATCCATAAGTCTTCATAATTCTTTCTGTGATCTTCTTTGCCTTCTTCCTCTCTTAGGCTTTGATTTTCCCATCATTCTCAGGACACTATTCAATAAGTAAATTGAGTAAAAATAAAAGAACTTTTCTCAGCCAAATTTTTTTCTTTCATTAACATGGATTTCAGCAATCTACCAAAAGATCAGAGAATTCAGAATTCCAAATTCCACTAAAACCCTGAAATCCATGGAATCTGTATTCCATTGAACAATTACTATAGTCTAGCATATTCACTTTTATGTGTTTAAAAAATTAGTTATCAGAGGTGAATTTATTTCCATGGCTTTTGTTTGTTTGTATAGCCTAGTACAATATCTCTCTCAGAACCAGGCTTCCTGAGAGTCATTATAGTTAATCCGTACATTTTTGGAAATTTAAATGTAGGGAGATAAAAAGAACCTAAATAAACAGACATGCAAAGAGATGAACACACATACACACATAGGTACAACCCATGTATTAAATGTATTATACTCTTCATATTAATTGTCTCTAGATGTGGAAAAATAGCTACTGAATATTTTTAGCGACCTTTTCCCCACTGCATGTATATACACAATCAATGACTCCTATTTCCTAAGTGGTCTCTTATTCAATATTTCAGTACTAAGTTCCTGTTACTATTGAGTCTGAATTCAAAATTTGATGAATACATTCCAATTACATCCAATTTGGAACCCTTACGCAATTTATTTTAAAAATCTATCACTTTCATTGGCATTCATTTAGAACATTATTGTCCTCCATCTCATCTGCTGGAGCAGTGATTGTCAGCACTCTGGAATCTGTCAGTCGGCTTAAGGGTGCCCAATCTCAATCAGAGGGGAAAATGACAAAAGGAGGCATTATGCCTCATTAAATGATATTACAGACACTGCCGTGCTCTAATCTGTAATTGAAAATAATTTCAAAGCCACACAAAGAATGGCCTCCTGTGAATTTTCTAACACCTTCAAATTCAGACTCAGTTTTAAGACACTTAATGATTACATTATACAGCCAATCCAACCAGCCAGAAATGCTGCCTCTCTCCATTCTTAAAGCTGGAACAGATACACTACAGACAAAGCAGAGCCACTGGGAAAGAAACAAAAAATGGTGACTCATGAGGCTCTATTTGGGAGTCTGAATTTGAGGAGAATCTGGTGCGCTAGAATGATGTCCACCGCACAAAGCCTTCGCAATCGGGGGTCCCTGTTGTTGGTGCCACAGAATCAGAACAGCCCCTTTTGTGTGCTGACTCCCCTTTGACCCCTTGAGTTGTTTGTGACAGGTGAAAGTTGAATCACATCCCTGACGCAGCACGAAGTGTGCATTATGCCTCCAAAGGCGGTTGAGGATTGGAACTAGACAAAAGACTCACTATCTCTGGCTGAAAATCAAGTTCCTTTCAGCAACAATGCACTTTCATGGGAGGAAAAAGCTAAAAGAGGAAAGCAGCAAGATAATCGTAGCAGTCATTTCAATAGCTACAAAATCTGGGTGCTCAACTCTTCCTCAAAATTTCAATCCTATTTTCCTCCTGGAGCTGCTTAGTGACCTTACTGGGATCAACTTCAACAACCTCAATTGCTCTTCTCTCTCCATCTTACATTGAGCAAACACCAGACAGTAGACACTGTGCTATACGTTAGCATATGGCTTCTCTACAATACAAACTAATATCTGAAGGAAAGGAAAGGGAAAAATAGAATGGTGGGATAAGGAAATGACTGTTCTTGAAATTAAAATTTTCTCATGATACAGACAAGAATAAAAAGAAATGGCATTGCTACTAACAAACATATTATGACCATGGATAACAAAAAAAGATAAGGACTTGGGTAAAATTAACTAAATAATATCTAGAGAAAGAATATCTGGATCAATCAAGACATTCCAGATGATTTGGAAGGATTTTGTTATATTACTATATCTATGAGTCAACCAAAGCCCAAAGAAAGAACATATTCTTCAGTTGACAAACACACCACATTTTAAATAAATTACCCACAAGCTTCTGTAAGCAGCAGTAAATTCACTAAAATTGTATCACTTCTGAGAGCTGTGATGAAATAAAATTTATAAACCTTTCCAAGAGCAGACGTGTACTAAATGGTGCTGATGAAGGCAGGGGCTTTGCCCTCTTTACTGCTATACTCCCAGGACCCAAAACACCATGAGGCGCATATTGGGGTCTTGAAAATGAGTGAGTGAGTCATTGACTGAGTAAATGAACAAATGCAAAAGACCTCACTATACATCTACAAAACCCAGATGTACAGTTGATATTAGCTAAGACTGATACCAATGGTACCAAATAACAGGTTTAGTTTTGTTTGTTTGTTTGTTTTTATTCTGTTATTTTTATCTCCAGAAGCTCCTTAGGTTCTACTTCAAAACTCTTCAAGCATTAAAAAAAGTGATTTGAAGAAATACAAGTCTCACTTCATCCTTATCCCAAATTATTGATAAAAATACAATGTGTTGTCACACAGTCACCAATGAAATCTATGATTCACTCTTTTATTAACTTTACCTGTTTCTTGTGCCCATCCATGATCACAAACAGTGGCCAAGAGAGGGAGACGCATGGATTAACCCCTGGAGCTGGTTGTGGGAAAATCTTTCAAACTTCCTGGTGTACAACGGAGGAGAAGTGTGTTTCTGTTGATGTGTGACAGGTGTGAGTTTGAGAGTCTGTGTGTGTGTGTGTGTGTGTGTGTGTGTGTTTGTGTGTGTATGTCGTGGAAGAACGATTCTGGCAGCAGGGTGTTTTGATACCATATGGATTGGAGAAAAGCAATTGACAAACATACACTGTAGCTACTGATTAAAATTAAAAACTGTACATCTACAAAACCCAGATGTACAGTTGATATTAGCTAAGACTGATACCAATGGTACCAAATAACAGGTTTAGTTTTTTTTTTTTGTTTGTTTTTATTCTGTCATTTTATCTCCAGAAGCTCCTTAGGTTCTACTTCAAAACTCTTCAAGCATTAAAAAAAGTGATTTGAAGAAATATAAGTCTCACTTCATCCTTATCCCAGATCATTGGTAAAAATACAGTGTGTTTTTCTGGGGATAAAAAAGACAGAATAAAAACAAGCATCTGTGTTTTACAGATGTATAGCTACTGAATCAAATTAAAATAGTGACAGAGAAAGTGGTCTCAAGATTGGTAGGTAAGACAAATGCTGTGAGAAATTAATATTTAAGTATTGTTTTTAAGGATGAATAGGATCCCATATAATTATTTTGAACAAAGGGCTGAAAATAAGTCAAAGCACAGAAGAAATTTGTAGAAGTTTGGCCATTCATTTCAAGAACAGCTTGTAAAATTTCCTAACATATGTGCTATGAAACTTTAGACTGTCAAAAGGCTGGATGAACAGAAGGTTACTTGATCAAATGCATTAGAACCACTGCATTCTATCTCTTCTTTGGAGATTCATATTTGAAATTAGCCTATTAAAGGCTTTAAAAGTCTTACAGTAAAGAAATGGATTTAATCCACCATTTCTAACCTTATTTGACCATATAATCTATTTGAGGAATATCTATAACACTATAGAAGAAGTGTTCTAGGCACTCCACTGAGCTACAATCCCTGTCTTAAAGTATTAGCAAGAGAAAGTATTCTAGAAACATTTTTCTAGTAGACTAAAAGCAGACAGCTAATTATTATTAAATGCCTACTATGTTACAGATAATATGCAAGGTATGTTACTGGTGATTTTCCACTTAATCATTATAATATTGTGTATATTTATATGATTGCTATTACTTTACATATTACAAGGTATTAGGTATATAAATTAATTTGAATTCAATCACTCAAAAGTTATGTAATTATGATTAGGATTAGAATACATCTTTTTTTAATATTTATTTTTTAGTTGTAGGTGGACATAATATCTTTATTTTATTTTATTTTTATGTGTTACTGAGGATTGAACCCAGTGCCTCAGGCATACTAGGTGAGCACGCTACCACTGCGCCATAACCCCAGCCCCTAGAATACATCTCTTAATGATGAGATAGCCATTTTTTCCCAGTGTAGAATACCAATTTATTGTTAAAATAAGCTAAAGGGTCTTTTAATGATGCTTTCATCAAGAGAGTCCAAGTCATTTTTATTATGTATAGCATTCCTTAATTCCTCTTCTCCCTTTCCCCTAAAAATCTTTGTCCCTTTTAGTTTAAATCACAATGCTTTCAAGTCACAGGCCTGGACATGTCATGTTTAATTTACCAAATGAATATATGATCATTTACATTTTCATAAACTATGCTTTTGTTTGATGAGGCATGAACATTCAAGTTGATTCATATGAGCTTCAATTTTCTTAAAAGGAAAAAGATGCAGCTATAGTGCCATTACTGAGTAGAAAACATCTGTACATCATTCAGCACCATCTCAGTGTTGGCAGTGCTAGTGGGTATGGACTCCGACACAATCTCAGTGGAACCAAGCTGGGGACATAGAGCAAAAACAGAACATTGGGTAAGAGGTGAAAATTCTCGGAGTAAGTTGAAAAGCCTCCTTCTTTTCTTGCTCTGTTTTAAAATTTCTCCTATCTCTGCATCGTCCTTTAGCCTTTTGCTGTGTTCCTTTTGGGAATGATTTCTCCTTTTTAATCATTCTGTCTTTGAACTAGATCGAACTGCCATATCTACAATGACAGAGACTATGTGCTCTTGATATATATGTGCCATTATTTTGTTAGTACTAGTACCATGCTATCAACAAGTGGGAATCCACAAGGTGTTTATGTAATCAAATTTCTATAGGAATAAAAGGTAGCAGAGGGAAAAAGAATTTTCAAGACGATGGAAATTAGGCATAGTAGCCAGGGTTCTGACTATGCTATATCCCCCAGTAGAGAGTGTGGTCATAGTAGGCCTCAAATTTTTTTCAAGAATTAAGAGAACCAAATGTTTGCAAACATGTCCTTAAACAGAGATGAGCATGTTTGTGTTAAGTATGCATAAATGGATAGTGATGTTGGAAGAAATGTGCTATTTTCAAAATTCTAGCAGAACTCTAACGTGCAGAGAATACTGTCTCTTGGAGTAAAACAGCCTGGCGAAAGCACAGAACAATAGAAAAACCAGGCTAAGATATGCTAGACTGCATATTGATAGATCTCCCTCCTGGAATACCACACCAGAAATCACTGTTCTGTCTTAATGCCTGTTGAGGCTGTTCAGAAAGTAAGAATTCCTAAAAGTTTACATATAATGAGGCTATGCACATTAACTGCTAGCAGGCATTGGAAGGGACCTACACACTAGGAGTTTCTATATATCCTGTTAGTCCACAGCCTGGGTTTAATTGGCAATGCAATTGGGAGATGATAAAACTTTGCCCCTGTCTATTATAGCCACTTTTCTATTTTTTTTTGTATTTAGTTAGATAAATTATGGAATGTATTATGATTCTGCAGAGATAAGAAGCAATAAGGATGTATATATACAAATACGTATAAATGTAAATATATGGGGGGAGGGGCACGGATTGGCTAAATCTGTAATTTACAGGGCAGTCCAGCAGCCTGGAAATTCCTGTAGGAATTAATGTTGCAGTCTTGAGTTCAAAAGGAGCTTGGCAACTGAAATCTTTCCTCCTCTGGCAGAATCTGGTTATTTTCTCTTAAAGCCTTCATCTGATTGGATAAGGCTGACATATGGTTGGTAATCAGCTTTACTCAAGTCCATTGATTTATATTTTGACCTCATCTAAAAAAAAAAGCCTTCTCAGCAACATCTAGACTTGGAGTTTCACCAAAAAACTAGACACCATGGTTTAGTCAAGTTGACACATAAAATTAAATATCATAGAAGCCAGTAGCTGAGACATGCATGAGTGTGTACCTGTATCTATGTATGTGTAAAAGAGAGCTCTACATCTATGCTGAAATTATCCTTTATAATTTATATCGTGTATGGATGCCCTTGTCTTTTTAATCTTTTGAAATAGATTGTGATATTATGACTCAATCCCAAACTCACATGTCAAACTGTTTTTGTTTTGTTTTGTTGCTTTTGTTTTTTAAAGAGAAACATATTGTCCTACACCAGAGCAGACCATGTCTGCAAACCATTGCCTGCCTTCTGTGCCCAGAGGCTACTGGCACTGAAGTGGGTCATAGGATCAGAGAAAAAAAAAAAAGAGGAAGTTGTATAAAATACTGGGGGAATATTCTTGAATATACTTTCAGTTCACTTACCATTTTTATAAAGGCTTATAGTTTATTAAATTATATTCTAATATGTAAAGATTGAACTGATGAATGAAGATTTTTAAAGATGTAACTAGTTTCAAACACGTCTTTTCTGTCACGCACTCTTCCTATTTCTGAGATGAGAATGATAACACAGTATCAGGCAGTCAATCCCACAAAACTTTGAAATGTAAAAAAAAAAAAATAGGTACTTTTATAGTTTAGATATGCATGCCCCCCAAAAGCTTATACATAAGACAATGCAAGAATATTCAGAGGTGAAATGATTAGATTACAAGAGGTATAACAATAGATGTATTAATCCACTGAGGTGGATTAAATGAGCTGTAACTGCAGGCAAGTAGGGTGTGCCTGGAGGAAGTAGGTCACTGAAGGTATGCCTTTGGTGTTTGTATTCTGTTGCTGATAGGCAGAGTTCTGTCTGCTTCTTGGTTGCTATGTTCTGTGCTGCTTTCCTCCGCCATGCCCTTTTGCCATGATGTTCTGCCTCATCTTGGGCTCAGAGCTATGGAGTCGGCAGACCGTGGACTGAACTTCTGAAACTATGAGTCAGAATAAACTTTGCCTCCTCTAAATTGTTCTTGTCAGGTATTTTGGTCACAGGGATGAAAAAGTTGACTAAAAACAGGTACTTAAATTGGGGGGACACAAGGGAGGTCATAAATATTATAGCTTATTTAAATTCTTCTCCTCTTAGAAAAATATCTTACTAAATGTTTTCTAATTTTTTTCTGTCCTGGGTTCAGCCCAATTAATATGCATCGGAGAAGTTCAGCAAGCTTTTCCACCATGAAACACAAAGTGAGAAAATGTATTGATGTTTTTTCATCTTTATCCTTTCAAATTCCAGCAATAATTTAGTTTGGTTCAGCTTCTAAGACCAAAGTGATCTGATTTATCCAAGTCAAAAACAGCCCACTCTGCTCATGCATTACTTTAATTTTCTTCAGCTTATTTCATTAATTTTCTGGGATTCATCTGTGAAGGGAGGAGTTTGAACAGGGTGCCATTGAAAGTGTTTTTTTTTTTTTTTGCTTTGATTCAGAATTTGTAGTTCTCAAACATGATGTAATTTTAGGTGGAAGGGAAGAATGCTGCCCTCTTTCTGCTTAAAGATGGAAGTACTGAGTTTGGGAGATGATATTTAAAAAATCTGGACTAAATCAGAATAGGCTGCTTGTCCCCTTTTTCCATAGCCACTTCCTTTTTGTAAGAGATTGATATGCAGAAGGGTGACCTGGCTTTGGTGTAGCTTGTCTGCTATGGAAAATGCCAATTCCCTCCTTAACAGGGGTACGTCAATGCACCCCTTAACACACCTGCCTTTATTTTCAGAAGAATTCAAGCCTTTTTCTTGTTGCCATCCTATGTATTCTTTCCCTCAGAGACAAATTGTTCTTTTCCTTGCTTCTCTTTAAAATATGGTTAGATTTTCTTCACCTCCTTCCTTTACATTGACTGCCATTTTATTCTTTGTTTTGCACATTTTAGATCCCGTGTGGTTCTGAAAATTCATAAATGAATTTGTCCTGGTGAAGTGCTTACTTAGCTGCCTCTATAGCACCTTGAAAAGAAGAGCAGTTTTGAAAACCATCTGGAAACATGGGATTTGGTCTTGGTTAGTGGCTTGCTGGGAGACTGAGAACAAGTTGCATTGTCTTGCTGGTTCTCCTATTAGTTATTAAATTTTGTTTTTCACTTGCCAGTCTTCATGAAAATGGAAATCTGGAAATACCATTGATCTAGACTAAGGAAGTAAATTCTCTGAGAATGTGCTTTTAAACTTTTTTACAGTTGAGGAAAGTTATCCTATTAACTCTGGGGAGAAATTTCTTCAGTGTGAAAGTTCTGATTGACACTGTGGCATCCTTTGCTCCTCTCACGCAACTGAGGTTCTATGTTGTTCAGTCAAGACTTTCAGTGTCAGGTATGGCCCCAAGAATGAGGCTGGGAAGAATACAACATGATATTAGTTTAGTAATTTCAACATTTAATCGGGGACATGGAGGAATCTGGGGAGAACCTATTCAAAATATCAAAGAAAAAGACCACTGGGAAAATACAATCTTCCTCAAACAAAGACCTAATTAAAATTGTTCTTTCTTTCCCTCCTCCTTCTCCTCATTGTCAAGTAGTTGTGCACCAAGGGTGAGATGGAAGTATTGTAGAGAATTGGCAAAATCAGTCTTGAAATATTAAAGAAACATTTGTAAGTTATACTCTATTCTGTTAATGCTAGGGACTTCAGAGAAGAATTACATTGCTTAGTAGAACAAAAGGAAATTTTTAACTTTTAAAATGCTTTTCAAAATATTTACATTATTGCAAGGAAGGATTACTATTCTCAAGTATATTTTTTTACTTAAAATTATGTGATTTATCTATTGTCCTATATTTGAAAGAACTGGGTTTGGACCAGTATGTTCAAGGTTAAGCATCAATAAATACAGTGAACATAAATGCATTCTATAATTTTGTATATTCTAACATATAAGAGTTTATCTTCCCTAGAACCTCTTATTAAAAATATGGCATTATAATATTATTAATGTAGTTATATTATTCATATTTCCCTGAGGATGATATATGAATTTTACTCATTCATTTTTCTTTAAAACTTATTTAGTTATTCAAGTAATCTTCAAAAGGACCATCTATGTGCCATACTCTCTTTTAGGCAAGTGGCACTTGGTGAGCAAGCCAGATGAGGTTCCTGTCCTCCTAAAGATTAAGTTCCAGGGAGGAGAATCGATCAATGTGCAGGCAGGTGAGCCTGACATTTACAGATTTTGTGAATTCAGTGAATAATGGTGATTAGATAGGGAAGATCCAGGGAGAACCAAATTTAGGTGGTGTGTATGTGTTTGAGAAGAATCTAAAGGTATTTGTGTTGGCTGGGCAAGGTGGCCTGTAATACTAGCTGGAGGCTGAGGATGGAGGATCACAAGTTGAAAGCCAGCCTCAGGAACTTAGTGAGACCTTGTCTCAAAATAAAAAAATTAAAAAGGGCTGAGTATGTAGTTCAGTGGTCAATGACCCCTGGGTTCAATGCTTGGTACCAATAAAAAAAAATAAAATAAAAATAAATAAAACTAATGTAGTAAAATCAGGGAAACGAATCAGGATAAGCTCAGCTGCTAGAGAAGGTAACTTCTTTCACTCACAGTGGCATGTGCCTATCACAAACCATTGCTCTTGAATCCACGGAAGGTGTGTTCACCTAGAGTTGATGCGGAGTAGTCACTGTCTTTCTCCAGAAAGAAAATTTTGTTTATTTTCTTGAAAATCTTTAAAAAAAAACTCAGCAGAGACATTGAGGGAAGATGGTTATGCAGTTTTCTCTATAGGAAGAGCACAGTTTGTGATTTTGAAGATCCAGGTTTAGGCTTGCTGCTTTTCTCGCTGTGATCTTAGGAATGGCTATTTTCTGCATCCAGATAACGCAGGCATTTGACAAGATGACCTCTATTATTCCTTGCTTCTACTGGATGTATGAGTCTGAATATAAACAAATGGCTGTTCGGTTTAAATTGTTTTTCCTTGAAGAGATTTAATCCTATATCAGAAAAGCAATTAAGCTGAAAGCAAGGACGAGGATTAAAGCCACCTCAAGTACCATAAGAAAAAGCACCCTCAATAAAAGAGAGATCCAAAGCTCACTAGAATGTTCTTTCCTTAAAATTGTTCATGGCTGAGGCTACCCAATATTGAGGAAATACCAGGGAGGCGTCCACATCAAATACTTCTGAGCTAAAACCTGACATCATCACTTGACCAGCTATGTTAAAAAGTACAAGACTTTTTGCATTTTTTTTTGTAAAGCTTCTTGAGCCTCAGTTTTCTCATCTCATGTCTATGAACTAGTTGCTAGGAATGAATGAGGTGGAGTTTATAATATGCCCTGCACAAAAAAGGTGGTCAGTAAATGCCAACTTCAGATTTATTTCACTTAGCCGTTTGTGAAATAGTGATGTTTTTTTTAAAATATTTTTTTAGTTGTAGATGGACACAAATATCTTTATTTTATTTATTTATTTTTATGTGGTGCTGAGGATCGAACCCAGTACCTCACACATGCGAGGCAAGTGCTCTACCACTGAGCTACAATCCCAGCCCCAATAGTGATGTTTTTATTGCACTAGTCAGTGAAGATAGTACAGTTAACTCTCTTGTACGTTTTTATCACGTCTAACTCTCTTGGTGTAGTGTTCAACAGAGTGCTTCTTTATTTCTAACATAGTTGTCTTTCTATCTGTCATTAACATTGTATTTTCTAGCCAATGGCCATGAATAACAGCAAATATTTTGATGCTTTCC
>CM053399.1:21910299-21971600 GCA_028644305.1 Xerus rutilus | reverse complement strand
AATATGGGGTAGATACTGTAATACCCTATGGACAGATGTGTTGGAAGTATAGTTTTAAAAATGAATATGAGAATGCCTACCAAAATTGTAACTATGAATTACCTTTATCTTACTTTTTACCACATTTGGCTAATTTAACATTCCACTTTTAGGAAATCAATGTAGAGATATACTGACATCTAAGAATGCTTACTTTCATATTGGCAATAACTACCTGGGGAAAAGCATGAATGCTCATGAATGAAGCACCAGATTTGAACTCTTATATCCCACCAATGCAGTGCTCTTAAGCAACATGGAAAATGGTTGAATAACAAGTGACCAAACATTGTGACAAAATGATAGATATAAAATGGTCCCAACTGAGTAAAAAGTTGAAACTGCAAGGTATGACCAAAAGACTAGCACTATCCTACTAACAGAGACTTGCTTTGGAGATGGAGTTGTAGGCAATAAAGGGAAAGTAGATTACTTCTATTTTTTGCATTTTAGTAATTTAATTATTTTTGCAATGAGAATGTGTTGCTATTATAATAAAAATCACATCAAACTTAAAAAACAAAACAGCGGTAGAAGACTAGGCAAAAATAATGCCCAGATTTAAATAGAACATAGCATTCATAATACTGTATTATGCAATTTTATATAAATTGAAATTTTGGAAATCTGGCCCATAAGCTCAGCATGAGTAGCAGCAAGTGCCCAGTAAGCACTTAGCTCATGTCCTCACCAGGCCAGGATGAAACAATACCTTTTCATGTTTATTCAAACGAAATTAGTCTTAAGAAATAAATTCCGTTTTGTTTTTTTTTTTAGATCAACTCTGAGAGTGGCAAGTCCTATTGAAGAAATTTACTCTAATTTTGACACAGGGAGATCAGTATGTGAATACTCATAGAGCTAATTGTTATGCTTTGTGACATACTTTAACAACTACTTGTTCCATCATTTGTCTTCCAAGGCTGCTAGGGAAATTATGTGAAAAAATTAATGTGAAAATATTGTCAAAGTGTACATTCAGGGTAATTATTATTGTTCAACTATGTTGGCTTAAGGCACAAAAACATCACCATAAGTAATAACTATAAGTTTTAAAAATTGTAGCTATTAAATTGAAATAAGAAATACTGTTTGGGACCTATCAAACTGACAAAGCATAAAAACATTTTTGATAAATTCAGTGTTGTGGAGGAGTAAAATTGGTTGTCTCTCCTGAAGACAACTTGAAAATATATGTTAACATGGCTTAAAATAAGCAAATCCATTGAATCAGTAATTCCCTTTCTAAGAATACATCTCAAGGAAATAGTGTATAACTATTTCATCCCATCATAATTATAAGATATAAAATTAGAAATGATATAATAGTCAACAACAGGAGACTGGTTAAATAATTATGGTGTTCCATGTAGTCATTAAAGTAATTCTGTAGGAAATCAGAAATTATACATAAAATATTATTGAATAAAAATGATTAAACAATGTACTTTCAGTAAGATTCAATTTTGTTTAATTTTTTTTCTTGTTTAGGCATGATAAATGGTTTAGGAGGAAATTTAATAAGTTGTTAGCAGTATATTTAAATGGTGTGATCCATGGGTGCATTTTATCTTCTGTATGATTCTCTTGCTCTTCCAAATTTAAATTTATTTTTCAGATGAAGGAAAGGACACGTGTTATTAAATATCTTGGATTTTATTGAACACTGTTTTCTTCAGAAAGGAGCAATGAGAGAAAGTATTATTTTCTCTTGTAGTAGGGCAATATATAGTACATGATATTTTCATGACTTCTTTCTTTGGTGCACTTCACAGAGCCTGGTAATATTGGGCTTAGATGAAATTCAATTTTAAGAATTTTTTTCCCATTTTGAAAGAAGCATTTGAAAAATGGAGACATTCTTGATTGAACAATAAATGGGCATACTTTATGTTACTCTACCAAGCTGAATAAATCACTATTTTATTATAAACTGTTGAATACAAAATGAAACATATATAACCATAACAGTATGTAATTTATGGGTATGGAGTTTAATTTTGTTGATTAAGTAAAATTATAGTTATGAGGTACTCATTGGCAAGTTGCTATTTGCTGCCTAGAAGTACCAGGTTCATGTGCTTGGTGGTGGGGGTAGACAATGTACAGGCAGTGGAAGTAAACCTAGCCACACTGAGTGCTCATCACACACCATGGCGCTTCTGACACACCATGCATTTGGCCAGGTATTCTTCATATGCTATCTTCAACAATACTTGCAGCACTTTTTCATTCTAGTTGTTTATTGGAATAATTTTATGGGTCTTATTTTGAAATTTAAACAGCTATGTGACCATGCCTTACCATAGATACAGGGAATAAAAACTATATGGCATATGACCCTACCATCAATACTATTTTTTAAATGAAAGTCTCAAGTAGTTCTGAACTTCTGGCCAAATATCTATATGAAGAGAGTTAATGCTTCTGCCTTAAGATACATAATGTGATGAGATGGGTATAGTATCTTATCCACATTCCCAACGCTAGTAAGATGGGTTTAGTTGACTGCCAAGTAAACATACATATGTGGACACAACAAATAAATTATGTATAATAAGGACTCTTTAACTCAATATTATAGTGGGAGAATGTATTTGCATGCTACATATACGTAAATGCACTAACATTCATGTAAGGTAGTCATATGATTTCAAAGATGAATAAATTGAGATTCAGTCAATTTAAGACAATTACCCAAAGTCAAATAAAATAAAAATTAAGACAAAAGTGACCATGTGGTTCCCTTCATCTTGATATGAACTCTCTGTATGAGCAGCAAAATAATGCTTATAGTTTTTAGCAGGTCACAGGAGATTCTACCGGGGCCTAAACAGAGACTCTCAGTGGAAGTACCTGGAGCCTGGTTAGCTCAGGACCCATCTAGGTGCCTGAGTTGATACATATAGCAAAACCATTACAGAACTTTGGAGAGATATTTTCACCAGGATATTCAATGTATATTCTAGAAAGAAAGTGGGAAATACAGAGAACAATGTAGTAACATATCCCAGAATGACCCTTAAGCAATAAGAGGAAGATAAGCAAAAGAAAGAAAAGTCTAAAAATTCCAGGAAAATTAATGAAATTAGAACTTTCTGAGTTAAGGGGAAAATACTGTTTTCCTGACACCAGACTTTTCTATGAAAGCATTCTTAAAGAAAGAAATGGCTTCAGGACAAAGATAAAATCCAGAATGAAGGGGTAAAAACCTCTACTAAAGTCTTATAAATATCTTAAGGATGTGCCTCTTGGTATCTCTTAAATAAAAAGATTCTAAGAACTTTAAGGGCATTTTACCATAGTTAGCTCACATAGGACAGAAAACACAGCATGTTTTGGATAAGAGAGAAGCACAATTTGATACACAGAAAGCCCACAAAGATTGCAAAGAAATTATATCACTGCATACTTAATGTGACAGAAATATTACAAAATGAAAAGATGTCTAGGTCACTTGAGTTACTATGGTTGACAAGTGAGCTGTAAAAACTACTCAGTTAAAAATGTAGAGCCATGTCTTTTATAGAAAGAAAAAGATGGCTCAGAAGCAGAAACCAAGAACTCAAAGAATAGAGCCAGGAGTTGCACAAGATTATTCATAGGAAGCATGACCAGACCCTAATCAAGATACTGAAAACTGCTCCGAAGTAGAGACAGATAAATGCTTCCAGTTTGCATTTAAAAAGGGAATTAAATCCTGTTTCTGCACAGAACACAACATGAAACCAATCCAGTAAGGACTGAAATCAGAATGATGCTTGCTTACCATCTCATATTAATATGATAAAGAATACTAAGCAAAGCAATCTTTAATAAGCAAAATCTTCTCTAAAGACCAGAAAGTAAAGCACAAGCAGAGTACAGATATGACAAGTACATCAACGAAGCAATATGGGCAAGGAATAGTCTTGACTTGCTTGCACACAATAAAAAAAAACCTCTCTGGAGACCCAAGAAATATCACAGAAGGGGGGTATATTTTGAGGATAACTAAGGTGCTACTATGAATAATTTTAACATTAAAAGGGTAAAATTTAAAATTTCATATTAAATTGACAATATTGAATAATTAATATTTGATACTGCACATTAAAGTGAACAAGTAGAATTTTTTTTTGGTACCAGAGATTGAACTCAGGGGTACTTGATTACTGAGCCACATCCCCAGCCTAATTTTGTGTTCTATTTAGAGACATGGTCTCACTGAGTTGCTTAGTGCCTCACTGTTGCTGAGGCTGGCTTTGAAATTACAATTCTCCTGTCTCAGCCTTCCAAGCACAAGTAGAATTTTGAGATGGATAGTTTGTTTTCATTCCTCTACATATACTAATGCAGGATGAATACTGACTTTCCAGAAGAAAGGAAAATTCCTATAGGATCTTGACAACTTTTTCTACATCCTGGATAGCAAAAATTCAATCGTGGGAAAACTACATGATCTATGAATTCTACAGTTTAAAATGATGTTTTCTGTTTTGATTATCTATTGCTATGTACTAAACAACAACATTTAGCAGCTTAAAACAATATCCACTGTATTATATCTCACAGTTGTGTGGATTGCTTTCACATACTTGGCCAGTTCTTTCTCTGAACTAACTTGCAGCATCATATATAGATGAAATCAGATGGTGGGTGAAACCAAAATCAGCCAGAGGTTTGAAGGAGACAGTGAGAGAGTCAGGTCTCTAAACTTCCTCATGTACTGTCAGGGCCTCTCCTTTCCACATGGATCATGAATTCTTCACCACTCCTGTAAAATACCTGGACTTTTGATGTGGCATCTCAGGGTTCACAAAAAACACTAAAGTGACAGCAACTTGGCTAATTTAAAGGTAAATCCCAGCACTGGTGCAATGTCACTTCTTCTCATTCTATTGATAAAACAAATCGTGGAGGTAGCTTAGGCCATGAATCCAGGATGCAGGGTGGACTGGGCATCAACGTAGAAGGACATGAACTCCCACAATACAGTAGATATTCTGTTTCAGGCAGTCTGGTAGCATCTGATAATAAGCAAACTTCCATATATCTGCTATCTGCAAGAAGCCTACAGTCTAGTGAGAGAGATAAACATTTAAACAAGAAAAGACTCACTATAACAACTGTTCCAAGGAAGTACTTTAAAAAAAAAAAATTCTAGCTAAGAAGCTCAAAGAAAGCTTCCTGAGGAAGGTGAGCTTCAGGCTGATCTGAATAATGGATATGAATAATCCATATGAGACAGGGGTATGGGAAAAGTATTATAGCAAGAACGCAATAGCACAAATATAAGCCATAGCAAACATCAGGACATAGCAAAGATGGTGAGGCTTTATCCAAAAAGTGAGAACGGAAGAGCAGGCTACAGGCATAGATAGTAAATAGGAGTCTTGCTTTGTCTTCATCTTAGATTAATGTGAAGCTTTCAGACAGAGAAAGTGACAGGGTCAGACTTGTATTTTGCATTTAGCTGAACAGTAGAGTGGATTAGAGGGAATGCATCAGAGTTTATTCTACCTCTTCCAGGAGATGTGAGCTTCTTCCTCTGTATCCTACATCTTAGGTTTGCTGGATTTGTGATGAACAGGCTTTCACAGAATTGCTCTCATTTCTTTTCTAATCAATTTTATAGCTTTCACTGCTTTTTCTTACTCAGATAAAAGCTGTACTGGATCCAAAAGAAATCACAAAAAAGGAATTATTAAAACCAATCAAATTAAATCAGGAATATCTTAAAAGGTAGGCAAGATAAGAAACAAACTTGACTCACTTTGAACTCAGTTCTTGCAGAAAGACCTCACCCCCACTATGAATTCCCATGGAATTGCCCATAAGGCAAAAATCAATGTCTTAATTTTTATTTTTTATATTTTCTTTAACTCACACCCTAAATATTCCTGTAATTTACCTATTCCTCTAAATGGAAGTGTGCATTGAGGCCAAGGTTGACACAGACTTAAGTTCAAACTCTTATTTTGCTTATTTTATGAACAAACATAAGCTTTCAGACCTCTTTGAACTTCAATAGTTTAATTTATTAACAAAATAAAGAGGTTAAGAGTACATATTTAGAGTGTTGCAATAAGTCAATGGAATAAAGCAGGCAAAGGCTTAGTCTGATGCAGTACAGCCTAGTGGTTAAAAGATATAATTTACAGCTAAATCAATCTTGGCTATATTCCCAGCTCTACTATTTGTTGGATGTGGCCTTGAGCAAGTTATTTGCAATGCTGATGCATCAATTTTTTCTTATTTTTAAAATGCATATAAACATATCACTTTATACTGTTTTATGAGGATTATTTGACAAAAGCCATACATAGTACTTATTAGAGTATCTGGCATACAGCCAATATTTAATAGCTGGTATCTGATACTATTA
This sequence comes from Xerus rutilus, assembly GCA_028644305.1. Classification (NCBI taxonomy): domain Eukaryota; kingdom Metazoa; phylum Chordata; class Mammalia; order Rodentia; family Sciuridae; genus Xerus; species Xerus rutilus. Next base: position 21,965,194 of record CM053399.1, on the reverse strand, counting down.
TCAAAATTATTGGCATCCAATTAAATTTATATTAATATTTCTTTTGCCCTTTACCATGGCTTTTTTTCATATATCGCCATCTTCTCATAGTTACTATCCACCTCCCTTATGTATTCTGCAATCTCCCTCTGTTACACCACACACAAACACACAGACATACAATCATACAATCTCCCTCTCTACCTTTGTCCTTTTCTCTCCTTCAGAATATGGACAACAAACACAGGGAAATAACATAAACTATTCAATCACCTAAACATTACATTTATGAAGTTAATTCTTGGTGATTTTTTGAAATGGAGAATGAAATCACAATTTACAAAATTATCAAACTGATTCAGTTCTTCATTTAAGACTAGAGTTATAAATTCCCCTACCTCATCTTTTCTCAATAGACAAACAAAAATTAGTAGTGAAACATTCCACTTTCTCTCTCATAGATAGTCTGCTGAATATCCATCAGCCCTGAAAGGAAAATGATTTCAATTTTCATGGAGTTGGTAACATATTTGAATTTACTCAAGGTTCAGCTAGTATTATTTTATATTCTAAAAACAAAACAAAAAAATCTTTCATTTCTATGAGCTATTTTGGTTTAAAGTAAAAGTCCTGCAGTGAACAAAACTGTCATGTAAAATTTCATTTACATGTAAGAATAAATCATGTCTTCCTTCATTTTTCTCTATATCAGAACCAGAAAAGACATCTCCCAATACTAAGCACATTTTTGTTATGAAAAAACAGCTTTTCTGATACACAATTGCTAAAAGGAAACTCTCAGAGGTCTTTGGTTTTTTATTTAAATTGGTAGAAACCATAGGAATTGATCAAAATATATGAAATGCCTAATCAGGACATAAAGGCTTTTTTTCAGTACATGAATGACCATGATATTTTCTATCCTTAATGTGAAAACTTGTTCAGGTTTTGAAACCACACAATGTTCATGTGTTCAAATTACATGTTCTATCCTAAGGAATATACTAATACAACTAACGTTTTGAATGGTATTTTTCTTCATGAAATAAGCTTGTTCTTTCTACTTTTAGGAGTAGAGTTCTAATTTTGCTTAGTTTTGTTATATTTATACTAGATGGTAAGGCTTACTAGGTTAAAAAACAAAATGATTTATATATTGTATTTTTCAGAAATAAAACAGCTCATATTTTATGCAACATTTATAAATACAGTAATTTCCAAAAATTATTGGAAAACAGCTGTTCTTCTATTCTTCTTATATATTGTTAGCCACATTTGGAACGAATCCATTAGATCTTATGAAGTACTGCATTTAAGAAAGGGCCTACAATATGTGTGATATCTAAATAATGAAATTTTATGATTAAGTGCAATGTGAAATTTATGTAGCTCTGTTCATGTGATTAAAATTCCTCTTACTTATGATAAAGTACATGAAACTAAACCTCATTAACTCAGGTCCTCTTCATTCAGAATGTGTGACGAAGGGAAAAAAGGTTTAAGATTATATTCATGGGTACCTATGAAGCAAGAAGCTGAAAGATATGGGGGAAGGTTTTCTTTTAACAAAAAGTTGAGAAACCAAATTATTTCTTGACTAGAGTACCATTTACTTGAATTATGATATTAATTAATAATATTGGCTGCTGTCACTGTGGTGGAAAATGATTCATGTGGTTTATATTTAGCCTTATGAGGTAGGGACAATTGATTTCAGCTTAGAAATTAAGAAAATCTTAGAGTTTCCACCAATTCGAAGGACTAAGGGCTTATATATTTACTTAGGACATATTCATAAAAGAGTAATACTAAGTTCAGGAAGGACTCTGATTCCAGATAATTTTAGCATGCCTTATTTTCAAACCATGCCATCCAGTCTCCACTTAAGAACAACATGGGCAAGCTAATTAAATACAGGATTGTTAGCAGGACAATGAGTGCCTCTGCTTGGTATTGTTGGAGCATTTAAAAATAGTTTATACATATGATTAGTTTATATCTACTTCTTGCCTCTCCTAATAAGTTCTAAAAGAAGAAGATAGCAGCATTTTTGTAACTAATATAGAAGAAGTTTAAAGGAAACTAGGCACATGGCTGGGGAATATTCCCTTTTTGCTTCTTTCTGCATAATTTTGCATGAAATCAACAGAGTCCATGGAAGAAATGAAACAGAGGTTTCAGATAAGGATACAAGCATCTCTGAGAATCCAGCCCAATTTCCCTTCTGCATAAAATTACCTCTGAAATAAGACTAAAAATAAATTCTTAGTGTAAAAAAAGTGTTGGAGTTGCATAGAACCCTTTAGCCACATTTTAATTACTCCTCAACTCTATATAAAGTGTATCTTGTTTCTATCTCACAGGGGGATTTGTTAAAACGTGTCAAGCAGGTACTCTGCACTACATATTGAAAGCCCGTACTGAACAAAGCATTTCACGGAGCAGGGAATTGCCCCTTAAGTAGGACAGAATGAAAGGCTGGTTAATTGCTGCACATCACCAACCAACCAGTATGAAACACAGCTGCTCAGCAGTCAGTTCCTGTTTGCCCTGTCTTTCACTCCACTGTGAGCAAGATTAACATCTCAAATTTAATTGAATAATGTCATTATATTTGGACCAACAAGAATGACTCTTTCAAAAGCACAGTCTTGCATGGACATGCATAATTGAATGGCAGAAAATACAATATGCTAATGTATAAAATACAAAGTGAGAGCATAACACAATAATGTGTATTTGCTGGACAAATAGAAAAGGGAGATGATATTAACTTCTGTAATGTTTGGAGAAAGAAATACTAAAGAAGAGAAACAGAAATATTCACAAAGTTAATCTCTTACATCTGGGTCAGTAGACATGGGTAAACTCTTCTCCAATTGTTTCTGTACCTGGATGTTTTAAGGATAAATCTCACCTCCTAGAAGATCCAATTAAACACATTGATGGAAATCCAAACACATTTATACATAGGGTGTACCTACAAGGGAAACCTGATAAAATAAAAATACTTGGTACTAGAAAATCAGAGTGATCTGAGATTAGATCTTGGATATAGCCTTCATTGACATATGGCACCTAGGTTTTTACGTCATTGAAATTTAATGTACACAATGACTGAGACGCAATGACTCCTCCACAGTAGGCTTATTGCTAGGATGAGGTATGATATATGCAATTCACCTAAGACATAAAATGTTAAGGAAAGGGAAGTTATCCTTGTTATTTCTGTTTGCACTTTAATATTCCATTTACTTTATTGTAGCACTGGGTAATTTGCTTTATTATTACCGATTTTCTTGTACTTCTAGTTTACGTTGATGGTATATTCTCAATCTAAATATATGGATCATTGGTATTTTTGGAATATTTGTTGATATTCATATAATGCATTGTTCAAAACCAAAAGAGTCAAGTCCATTGCTTACAGAAATACACATGTGTATAAGCAGGAAAGACAAAAATAAGTCAATAAATATTAACAAAATCTGTAACCATTTGTGGAGTGTGGAAGAAATCATTTTTACCCTATTGGAGAATAATGAAACTTTGGTTCACAAGGAGCTAATGAGGGAATCAATGTCCAAAACTAATTATGCTAGCTTTAATAAAAATATAGCTCGGTAAGGAAAAATTGACAACATATCTGCATAGCTTCCATTTCAGTTATAATTTAATTTTGAGAGAAGGATTCATGAGACATGAAGCATTGTAATAGTGAATATGATGAGTCATTTAATAATTCTTAATGAAGAGCAAGTGATAAAGAAGAGTCAGTTTGGAAGCTGAGTTTAAAGCAATCAGCTCTTTTGAATATTCTAATGCTAGGTATATTTGCTATTCATATGTATTCAATCATTCAGTTTATTCATTTGTTTTTTCATTCATCAAATTCATATTGAGTTTATGAGAAGAATACTGAGCTAGGCACACAGGCAAGGAAAGGATATTTATGCTCTTGTACCTCATAAAATAGCCAAAGAAATAGAAAATGTAGAATAGAAGAAAGAGAAAATAAATGAGTGAACAGATACACGAATGGAACATTTTGCACTATGGTACACTATGGTACTCCCATTATGGTTTAAATTTATAGGAAATTTATAGCATGATAGGCTATTGAGGCAGATCATTGAGGTGGAAGTAAATAAGAAAGTCCTTATCTGAAAATATGTATTTGTATTGGTACCTGAAGATGCAAAAATCAAGTCCTGCAAAATTAAGAGGAATGATCAAAATATGCAAGTTTAAAAAACACAGAGACCAGAATGGTTGAGGATTAATAAGTAAGGGAGAGAATGTGGAATTTAATTTGGATGGAGTAGCAACCCTTTCATATACTTTTGACTAACTCATGAAGAACGTGAGTGGGACAGGGAGTGGGTCTGGAAACAAGGAGTTCAGTAAGGAATCTATTGAAGTTGTAGAAATGATAGGGATGTGAACTCCAGTAGTGGAAGTGGAGGTGCTTTTTAGTGTAGAACAAAACTATACTTAAAAAACAGGGAATTTAGTGATTCGAAGGAAAAGAAATCACAGAGACTGCTTTTGGTTTTAAGTTGAATAATTTTAAGGAAGAAATTGCATTACCTTAAGTATCAATGACCAGTAGAGGAACAGGCTGAAAGGATGGGAATGAATCAAATGGTCCTTTTGGACAGTTTGGTTGGTATAGTCTATTACCAAAGTAGGCTTTCCTGAACAAGTATACCACCTTTTGTGGACAAAGGGGTCTGTAAACAGCCATAATGTGTTATAGTTCTCCTTTTAGATAAATGCTGCATACTCAGGACACAGTTTCATATTTTAAAGGATTTGATCTGAAACCTTGGGACACAGTCCACCTAATTGGCCAGAATGCCAATGAAGTTCCTAATTTGGTTTATAAACATCTTTAACAACATAATTAACCAGGCACAGATAATTGTCTTTGCCTGGCATTAACACAAATCTTATAATCAACCCGAAGTCACTGTTAATTCTGGAAAACAATGAAAAAAAAGTTGTAGAATGTTGGAGAAAACAGTTATTGGAGAAAAAGTCAAAATTCATGGAATTAAATTCATGCTGTTTGATTTAAAGGTCCAACACTCCTCAACCCTGGCTTCATTACCTATAAAATAGATGTAAGTTTCTATTTCATTAGATTGTTTTCAAGATTTATGTGTAAGTATGTAAAAAAAATGCTGAAGAATGATAGAGATGCCTAAGATAATAAATACATCAGAGCAACGAATTGGGTTGTATCAATTCTATGGCCCTGAATAGACAAAGTATAATCCTGTATTATCTTGTCACTTCTCTTTGCCAGTGTGATACTAATTCATCTATTCGTGGTTCCAAAGAAACATTGCCAACCACTGGCTTTTTTCATTCTGAACTGTATCTATTTATTTACTTTGACAATTTGATAATTATTCTACCAAAGTAAATATTTATTTACTTTGATAACTGGATAATTATTCAGACACTTTTTATTTCATCAAACCTTTCCTAACTTTGTTGTTTATTGAAATATAAAGTTCAAGAGAACCTCATTTGACATATTTTCATGAAAAATAAATTCTTAGAAATTACTTTAGGGCAGAGAGAAGATGGTAGAATATTCTGACACACAGCATTTCTCTACCAGGAATGTCTTTAGCACTTTTGTATGAACCCATGATGATATCATCATAGCAGGGTAGAAGATGGTAAGCATTATTATTAAAAACAAAAGCACAACAAACATTCTCTGCTTATACTCAGAGTTCTTGGTCCATGTACATGACTCATGTCATAAAGGACCTGGATCTCATCACACTCAAGAATCCTTGGTGTAAAATGCACAGAAGCTGTGTTTAAGACTGAGAGTGATGGTACCATAGTGAAAATAAGTCTCTGTTGTTGCATTACAAATCAACTGAGTCTGCTTCCATTTTGAGTAAGTTAAGCCTAGAGAAACCACTAGACATTATGCTCAAGCAAGAAATTGACAAAGCTGAATATAAGCTGGATTCTGAAGCTCCACAAGTTGTCTTACTTATGGGCCCATATTTTGAATTGCATGCTGGCATTATCTTTTCAAGATTATGAGATTCTTTCATTCTGGTAGGTAGAGCGCAAATGGTGGCTACAAAGCAAATATTTCTTTTTTATTGACTCTTAAACAAGGGAGAAATAAGTATGAGGAAAAAGAAAGGAAGATCTAAGGAGCATTTCTAAAGCAAAATATTCCACTTCTTTGATATTTAAACAGGTGGCAGGGACTGGGTTTTGTAGTCCCTTCCATGGTCTATATCTGCTGAGAATGGTTTAGACCACATTGTCTACTCTTGGGTTTTCACTTAACTACTCAACCTACCTATTATTTTCCCTCCAGCAATAAATTTCATATGACCTAAAGAAAAAATTCCCTATACTTTGATACTTCTTTTAAACATGGTTATCAATAATAACTAAAAGCTAGTCTGCAGTTATTTATCTTACATATTGGATTATCCTTCTGGTATGAGGCACTATTAACGTTTATGGTTGTAGAGAAAATCACATGAATTAATCATATCCTATATCAAAGTACAAAGCTAATGTCCAGCTACCTCCAAGAAGAGAAAGGACATTTAAGGAAACTGGGGACCTCATGCATTACAGTTATGTACAAATTCTTGAGAATTGATAACATTGAACCTCTTGAACCTAAAAGCCTGACTCTATGCTGTGGTTATTCAGGGTTTGACTCTGGATTCATTGCTCTCCACTGTCCGCATAAATGTATCCATCAGTTGCCATCATTTAACTCCAATATTAGATATCTCTCCAATTTATATCCAACTCTACTTCCCTTCTGTAGACTCAAATACTTAAATACCTAATATCATCATCCAATAGACCCCTCAAACTTACCATGTCTAAACATATCTTTTGGCTTCTTCCCCAAAAATACCTCTGTCCCTTCCTTACCCAAATCTGGTTCTCAATAAATTATATCATTGTTTATCAAATTACTGAAAATGGATCACATTGTTCTTTTGTTCCCTCACTTACTTAATCCACTAGCAAATCCTATTATTTACACCCTCCCACATGTCCCCAACAGTATCTCAAATCCTATCTCTTCTCACTCTCTCCACTAATCTCTCTCTGATCTGAGCCATAAAATCTCTTCCATGGAAGTGCCTGACCACCTCATTTTACTCCTACTCTGGCTCTTACTTTTCTTTAGTGCATTGACCACAGAAAATAGCAACAGTACTTCCCTTAAATACACCGGATCTTATGCCTTTCTTTAATGGCTTTCTATTGCCTTTGTAACATCTGGTTGGTCATTGTGACCAAAGCAGCCCTGTATGAACTATTGTTATTCTGTTCAGTAGTCAGTAGACACATGAGACCATGTAAGCTCAAATGTCCCTCAACTGAAATTAAATAAAAATTTAAATTCAGTTCTTCAGAAGTTATATTGGTAAATTCTCATTCCAGATGCTGCTTTATTCATCTCCTCAAACTCATCCAGCATTGTTCTCACCCTGACTACCTACTTTAGTCATTTTTCTCTTCAGATTTTTGATCACTCCAGGCTCTTTCACACCTGAGTCTTTGGGGTGGGCGAGGACGGAGGTTCTGGGGATTGAACTCAGGGGCACTTGACCACTGAATCACATCCCCGGCCCTATTTTGTATTTTATTTAGAGACAGGGTCTCACTGAGTTGCTTAGTATCTCATTAAACTGCTGAGGTTGGCTTTGAACTTGTGATCCTACTGTCTTAGCCTCCTGAGCTGCTGGGATTATAGGCATGTGCCACCGTACTCAGCCCACACTTGAGTCTTTATACAGGTTTTCTCCTATGCATGGAATATATTTCTTTCTATTCCTTGCACGGATAGTTCATCTTCTCACATAAACCTACCTCCTCCATTCAGCATCCTTCATTGACCATCTTATCTGAAGACGGTTTTTCACTTTTTGGTTTTCTACCTTAGCCCTATATTTATTACCAAAAATTACTGTCACTACAAAGTGAAGAATTAATTTATATATATAAAAAAACTATATATATATTTATATATATTTAATTTATATATAAATATATATTTATATTATATATTAAATATATATGTATATATTTAATTTATATATATAAATATATATATTTATATATATAAAAACTATTTATATATATAAAACTATAGTGATTATCAGTTTCTTTATACTAGTTTGTCATTTTGAAAATCTCTGCTAAGCTCAATTCACAATAGCTAAGCTATAGAACCAACCTAGGTACCCCTCAACAGATGAGTGGATAAACAAAATGTGAAATACAATGAGATATTAGTCATAAAGAAGAATGAAATTATGGCTTCATTTGCCAGTAAATGGATGGAACCAGAGACTTTCATGCTAAGTGACATAAGCCAATCACCAAAAACCAAAGACCCAATGTTCTCTCTGATATGCAGATGCTGACTCACAATAGGTGGCAGGGAGGGAGGAGTGGAGATTCATGGGATTGGACAGGGGTAGTGGGGAAACAGAGGGGGGATGGAAATGGGAAAGACAGTAGAATGAATCAAACATAACTTTCCTACTTTCATATATGACAACAAGTGTAACTCCACATCATATATAACCACAAATATGGGAAGTTATAATCCATGTATGTATGATATGTCAAAAGACATTCTACTGTCATGCGTAACTAAAAACAAATAAAAATTTTAAAAAAATCTCTGCTACTATTTTTCAGTAGTGATGTTGAGCCCAGGGGTACTAGAGTACTCTACCACTGAGCTATAACATAAAATTTACTTTTTTTATCATTTTGAAACATGCAGTTCTGTGGCATTAAGTAGAATCATAATTGTTTGGCAACCATCATCATCACCCATCAACAGAATTTTTTATTTTGCCTAATGAAATTCTGCAAACATTGAGTATTAATTTTCCATTCCCTCTGCCCTAGTCATGGGCAATCACCACTCTACATTCTGGTTGACTACTCTAGAAACCTCTTGTAAAAGGAGTCATATAATATTTTCCTTTAGACTGTTTTATACCATCTAGCATAAAATTTTCAAGTTTCATTCAGTTGCAGTTTGCATCACATTCCTTTTTTTTAAAGATTGAACAACAGCCCATTGTATGTATGGGATAAATTTATCTGTTCACACATTGCTTCCAGCTTTTGTCTACTGTGAATGCTATGGGCATGTATATATAAATATCTTCAAAACCCTACTTTATATTTCTTTGTATATATTAAATTCCTTGATTTAATAACAATGCTGTTTAACTTTTTGAGGACTCAACATACTGCCAACACATAATGTTTCAGATTTCCCTACATCTTCTCCAATAGTTCCCCACCTCACTTTTTATTTGTTTGTTTGTTTGTTTTATTTTTGGCAATTGCCATCTTCACAGATGTAAAGTGGAATCTCACAGTAGTTTTTATTTGGATTTTCCTAATAGCTAGATATGTTGAGGTTCATTTTGTGTTTTTATATGTCATTTGAATATATTCTTTGGAGAAATGATTTTTCAAATCTTTTGCCATTTTTAAAACAGTTTGTGTGTGTTTTGTTTGTTGAGTTGTAGAAACTCTATGTATTCTGAATATTAAGCTTTTATCAGACATATAATTTGTAAATGTTTCCTCCCAATTCGTGATCTGTCTGGTTTTCAATAAATCTTAAAGTATATTGTAGGTATATATATATGTGTTTATGTATATACATGCATATATATTTGTATATATGTGCAAATATATACATGCATATAATATTATAATGCAGCACTCTAATATATATATTAGAATGTACAGTGGAATATATATTTTGATATATATAAAATATATCATACATATCTATATGAATGCTGTATACCTGTACTTGGGTTTCCAAAAGGAAATGTATGCTTCATTCCTTAGATGAGAGAGTGTTAACATTATATCTGGATCTCTGTTTTCTTGCCATATATATTCTCTTCTCTATATATATATATATCTTGCTATATATATTCTCTTCTATAATATTCTACCATATATATTCTCTTCAAATGGTTCTATAGCATCAATAAAATCCAAACAAAATTTCAGTAATTTATTTTCAGATTGACAAGTGTTCTAAAATGTTCATGGAACTGCAAATACAAAGGTGATCAGAGAAGACCAAAATGTAGAAACTGTACTGAGAAATCAAGTTTGATTACAAAGCTACAGTGGTCAAGCAAAGTGATGTTGGTGGAGGGATAGATCAATAGACCAGGGAAACAGACCATGAGCCCAGAAAATATTCAAACATATACAATTGTTTGACCCACAAGAAAAAGTTATTAAAGTTTTATGGAACAAAGCACACTTTTTAAATAAATGCCACTAGGTCAACTGTACATCCATATGGAAGAAAATGCTTCTTGAATCTTGCCACACACCTTACACAAAAGTGAATTCTATGTGTAGTTGAGATATAATTGTGAAAACTAAAACATTAAATATTTTAGAAGGAACAGAACATTATATATTTTTTGTTGTTTAGAGAAAGATTTCTTGAATAGGACATAGAAAAAAGCCAACCATAAAAAGAGATGAATCAGATTGCATTAAAAAATTACTTGTGTTTATCAAAATGCACCAATAAAAGATCAAAGTGGAAACACACTAATTGGAAGAGAATATTTGTAATAGGTATTTTCAACATAGTGCTGTCAATCATAAAACTATAAAATAATTACCCCAAACCCTCAAATCCATTTGAAATTGCCAGCAGTGCAATAGAAAAAATGTAGCAAAAAACTGAAGTACATAAAGAAGGCTATCCAAAGGGCAAATGAACAAATGAAAGGCACTCAAGTCTATTAGTCACCAAGGAAATACAAATTATGCTCAATGTAGTATTATTGCAAAGCTAGTGTTAAAATGAAAAGAGCAGAAAATACCAAGTGTTGGAGCACCAAAACACTGATACAATGCAGGTAGGGGTAAAAGATGATAAAAACACTTTCGTAAAAAACAACTCTGTCTGCTAAAGTAAAAAAGATATACATGCCCTATATGTAGGTATAAATCCCACAACCCACAATAGAGATGGTCATCAAAAATAAGAATGCAAAGAATGGCATTATTTGTAATAGCTAAAAGCAGTAAACATCTCAGATTTCCATTAACAGTAGACAGGACTTAAAAATGGTTGGCATATTCATACGATAAATACCATGGAGCAATTGAATAAACAGTGATCACTCTATGAAACAATGTATGCTGTTGGAGAAAGAATAAACAGATACATCAGAGGAACAGAAGCATCAGTATGGAAATAAACCCACATAGATGTAGTCTCAGATACTTAACCAAAGAGATACTTCAAACTGGTTGGGACAACTTAGTTGTAAACAAAAGAAAGACATACAAAACGGTGCAATATTTGTTTCCTTTATATGTAACTGAATAATAGGCAAGAGTAAGTTTTGGTGTTAGATATCAAAAGAGTGGTCACACTTAGGGAGTAGAGTGGCTGAGGTGACAGAAAAGACATATCTGGGTACACAGGATGTTGTGTTTTTGTGATACTGGGAGTGAGTAATATGGATACATCAATTATAAAAACTTATGTACTTGTATGTAATATGTTATGCTTTAACAGAATACATATTTTGAAAATTAAAGAAAGATGTAGGTTGGAAATGAAATAAGGAGTAGACAAAGTGCTGCCATAAAAACTGTCACAAGAAGATTTACTTTTTTTTTTAAGAAATAGAGTAAATATTTGTATAGTTTCAATGAGGAGTGTTGCTATAATTAGATGGCATTGCTAGGAAGAAATTGAAAAAAAATGGACAAAAGAGGAATACTGAGTAGATAAAGCAAATGGGATTTGCTGAAGGATTCAATGTGGCAGGAGGCATCAAGACCCCTCCAGTCTTAGATTTGCACAAATGGATTCATGGCAGTACCATACTCTTCAAATCAGAGAGTTCCAAGTTTCCTGGAAGGAATTATGAGTTTGTCTTCAGGACAAACTGAATATGAAGTGCCTTTGAATTATCTAAGTGCATGATGAGTAAATAATTTAATATAGAGGTCTGGAGCACAAAGAGAATCTAATGTTAGAAATATAAATTCTAAGTTATTTCCCTATGAATACGTGTGAATTTGCATAGAGAGAACATAAATAAAATGTAAAATAGAGAGGGCTTACTTCTTGGGTATGATATGAGAAGTACATGCAAGAAAAGCAGAAATAGTGAGTGAGACTATATTAAAGCAAAAGTCTTCTGCAAAGCCAAAAATATAATCATCAGAATGAAAATATTTGCAAACCATAAATCCATCAAAGGATTAAAATTCCAAATATATAAACAATTCCTATAAATCAGCAGCAAAGAAAAATAACATAATCCAATTTAAAATATGGCACCATATTTAGTGACAGTATTTTGTTTTCTACAAAGTCATTAAGAGAGTAGATGGCTAGCATTTTCTTCATAGAGAAATGATCAGTATTTGAAGTAATGCTTATGTTAATTAGCTAAATTTAGCCATGCTACAATGTATACATGAAAACATATACAATGTTTTATATTAAATATAAATAAAAAATGAAATATATATATTTAAACTAAGAGCAAAGAACTTACATCGAAAACATATATGTGTCTAAGAGATAAGATGGTAAGCATAACTAATCACCAGGAAAATAAAACTCAAAGCAATAAAATATTACCATACATTTGTCAAAATGGTTATTATAAAAAAAGAGAAAAAGTGTTAGGATTTGAAGGAACTAAGAACTTTTTATGCTGTTGTAGAAATGTAAAATAATGTTGTTGCTATGGAAAACAGTATTGAGATTCTTTAAAAGTTAAAAAATGTGACTACCATATAATCCAGAAATCCCACACCTGGATATATATCTAAAAGTATATAAATCAGGGTATTAAAGTGATATCTGCACTCCCATGTTCATTCCAACACTATTTATTATAGCCAAAATATGGAAACAACCCAGATGTATACTAATGGATCGATTAATAAAGAAAATGTATATGTACACAGTACATATACATATAATAAAGAAAATGTATTTGTACACAGTACATATACATATACATATACACATACATATACATATATGTACACGGTGGAATATTATTCAACCTTAAAACCTGCCAGTTGCCAACAACCTGGATAAACTTGAAGGACAATGAGCCGTGTGAAAAAAAGTAAAAGAAATAAAACATCCAAAAAATTTCTCTTACGTGAACTGCCCCAAATAGTCAAACTCATAGAAGTAGAAAATAGCATGGAGGTTATTACCAAAGGCCAGGGAGAAGAGAAAATGGGGCATTATTCAATTGGTGTGAAGTTTCAGTTATGCATTGAGTTAGTTCTAGATTTCTACTGTGCAACATAGTGCTTATAGCCAACAATATTTTATTATGCACTTAAATTTGTTTATAGGGTAGAGCCCATGTTAAGTTCTTATCCCCAAAGAAAAACAACTCCCAAAGTGACATAAGAAAATTTTTGGAAGTAAAGGATATATCTATCATATTGATTGCGGTGATAGGTTCATATTATGTGCATATGTCTAAACATGTCAAGTTTTATACATTTGAAAAAGTTTATTAGATGTCAATTATACATCAAGTGAGCTTTTATTTAAAGTAATGTAAAGGGCTTAAGACTAAACCTTGAGGAACTTCCACAATGAATGTCAAGGGAGCAGAATAAGTAAATAAATAAGACAGAAAAGGAGCAGTTAGACAAGTAAGGAGAATAAAGACCATGAGATCCAGAAGTTAAGAGAAGAGTTGTTTTAAGAAAAATGAAAGGTCAACAGTGTTGATTGCTGCCCAGAAGTCAAGTAAGAGGTGATTTAAATTATACATTTATTGTTTTCAGTGAACAGTGTGTACAACTTCTGAAAATTTGCTTTTTTTCTGTTATGTTTGATAACATGTATTAAAATGCAACTTTTGAGAAATAAAAAAAAATTATACATTTATTTAGCGGAATGTATAATGGTTGAATGAGCAGACAATAGTGAAAGTTAGGCTTTCTGTGTAGTTAACAATGTAGAAGAAAAGCAATGATGTGGAAATTACTGAATGGAACATATTGAAAGTAAAATAACACATCATTTGCAAAGTGAAGAATGACTCCAGCCATGAATCCTTTCATATCTTATCTAGGAATCTCTTGTTGAGAATGTTCTAAAACCTCACTAAAGAAAGCAGGTCTAGCTTGATATTGAGGAACCTGGTCTTCTGGAAGTCTGCATGTGATTCTGCTTTAGTTGCTTAAAATAAGATTTGTTAATAAAAACACACTGCAATTTTGAAATTAAATTAAATACCCTTTGTTACTTTTGACATCCTGAAACTACTGGTTAATTTAGGAATGTGGAACTTTTGCCCAACAGTTCAGAGTACATCTATTAAAAAGCAAATGCCAAGAATTAAAATAATTCTCAAAAACATTTTCTAAGGTGAAAGTTTCAGACTACTAGAATTCTAAAATTAGGATTTCAGTAAAACAATTATTTTAATATTCTTTACAGCAGAATGTCTATAAACTTGGACATACTGGCCTGAATTTTTACCTTTGAAAATTACCTTATATTGCACAAAACGGTGTATTTGGTAGGATGCTATAGTACTCGATGGCAGTTTTAGACTAAAAAATATTTGTTTTAGGATCATAATAATTTCATTTTACATGGTGGATACGTGCCCATACATCCACAGCCCTGTTCTCTCATGAGAAATAAAGGGATGAATGGGATATACCTCAGCAAAGAATAAAGGAATTGATAAAATCCTGTTTGCCAGGTACTTAGCAAGGGGCCCTGTCCTGAGAGACCTCAGTAAGTACAGTGAGTACTATTATTATCAACCAAAACCAAACACCAACAATGCTAATAGGATCTCATGGACTTGTTCATCTATTCAAAACCTACTTATGTTCTTTAGACATATAATCCAAAGAACTGTCATAGGTTCTGTGGAAGACAGTAATGAATAAGGCCCTGTCACAAATAGTAACTATCATACAAAGGAATGAATGGCACAGGCAAACAAAAAAGTAATAAGGAAATTTCACAGAAGCTTGAGACCTCTGACTTCTGAAATTGTGTAGTAATCTTCACCGTGAAGGGCAAAATTTATCGAGTTACACATGCTGACGTTGGGGGAGGAGTCCTGTTTGACTTCTGACTTGACGACTTGTTAGTCATGGGACCCTGTGCAAGTTACTTGTGCATTCCATAGCTCAGTGTTTCCATCCATCAAGTGAGACTTCTATGAGTATCTAGTGGATAAATGAGGAAGCCTATTTAAATCATTCAGGAAAGTGTTTGGCACAGGGTACTCAATAAATGTCAGTGGGTGATGTTAGTGTGTATATTCAGTCACCAGGCAAGCTACCTATCCTGTATGTGCTGCTTGCCCTTTCCTTGGGAGTAGGTTACTTTATTCTTTTCATTTTATTTTCTATTTTAGAAAAGTTTTAGTTTCACAGCAAAATTGAGAGGCAGGTATGGACATATCTCATTATATCCCTACCCACACTTGCATAACCTCTCCAATTATGAACACTGAAGTGGAACACAGATCCTGCCCTTCTCATCTCCCACCAATGACTCAGCTCAAATTGGGCCAAGTGGAATTAAAGTTCCAAGGATTTAAAATAGTGACCAAGAAGTTGAGTCCATTTCTAATTGTGCAAAGACGGTGTCATATAAATCTAAGAGCTATATGCGGTTTATTTTATCATTTGAACTAAGTTGTAGAGAAAGAGCAGATGGAAAAAATATCAAGCAGGTATGAAATGAAGAGCAGAGGTGAAAAACAGAAAATCTTAACAGTTCTTTAGGTTCAGTTCCAATACTTCTATTAGGCCAAATTGACTCATTCAACTCAGTAATTCTTTTTTTTTTTTTTTTTGCCTATGGAAATAAGAATTAATTTCTATTCTTAGCAGCCAGTGAGATATTATTTGAACTCTTTTGAGAATAGAATAGGTAGTATTGAGATAAAACTATGAGAGTAAAGGATATGATAGCCGCAGAATCATCTTGACCAAAGAAACACTATACACAATTCACTTTAGTTTGGCTTGAGAGCATGGTACAGAAATGAGGAGATAAGCAAAAAGTAAAAAGGGAGTTAGACTTCAGATCATTAATAACATGGTTAAACATTTTGTTAATGATTTTGGAAATCACTAGATTTGTATTTTTTGATTACAATAATTATTAATGTTTATATAGCATCTAGGATGGGTCAAGCATCATGCTAACCTTCTTGTGTGCATTTTATTGCTTAATTATTCAAAAACCCCACAAACTGGCAACCAGTGTGATCCTGTATTCTAGATAAAGAACCTAAAGACTGAAGAAGTTTGGGTATTTGCCTATGGTCATAGAGCTATAATGTATTGCAGCTAGTAACACCAAGCAAGCTTTGAACCAGTATATTATATCTCCTGTAATATGTTGAACAGATTAACAAAATACATAACCTCTACAGGGGTCAGACAGCTAGCTAGGAAAAGGTCAAATGTAAAATAATAAGAAATGGTTTGGGCTGTGGCTGACTCTGGCTAAATTCAAGATTTATTCTAAAAACATACCAATTCTTCCTCCTTATTTTTTATTTTAATTCAAAATTGAATCTACAGATCATATATTCCCCTTGTATCAAGACCAATTCTGTCAGGATAGAGCGTAGGGGCAAGAAGATCAATTACATGATAAACAAGTGAAAAGGAGAAATAAAATGAGATTGTAGGGCAAGGTGAAAATAGTAAGAAATAAGAGGAAAGACTTAGTCAAAGACACAGGGAGACACAGCATCATGTAAGTGCTGTAAGGTGGAAGACAAGAGTAGATTCTACTATGAAAATCCCAATGCTCTGTGAATGGACTGTTGGTAGACCCACAAAAAGAAATGGACAACAGAAGGAGGGGGAGATGAGTAGAGCTCATAAAGACAGGCTTGGAACCACTCAATCTTAAATATTCACTGGTGTCAATTTGGAACTATTCTTTTTTGTTGTTTTTGGTATCAGGGTTGAACTCAGGGGCACTCGACCACTGAGCCACATCGCCAGCCCTATTTTGTGTTCTGTTTAGAAACAAGATCTCACTGTTGCTTCGCGCCTCACTGTTGCTGAGACTGGCTTTGAACTCGCAATTCTCCTGTCTCAGCTTCTCAAAGTGCTGGGATTACAGGCAGGCGCCACCACGCCCAGTTTGGAACTATTCTTTGAACACTTGGAAATGGGCAAGCCGTGCACATGTAAACCATGAGTGTTTTATTTATGGAGACAATGCTACTTGTTTTAGAATACCTATAAAAATCTCTAGGTCAGGAAATCCTGGATTTGGTGTGCATATCTAGTAGGAGTGACATGTGTACTGAGCTCAGGCATTTGAGGACTTCAATTCTAAACTACCACAAGCTTCCAACTGTTTTATGAAGATTTTTTGGCAGCAAAGCCAAGGCAATATGATTATTTTCTTTAGGGTCGTTTTCCCCTGTGGTTCTTTTCCTCGTCTGATCTCTGACTGACTGTGGGAAGAACTATCCCCAAAGGTTGCAATCATCATTCTCCAGGAGCTGAACAGCATCTCAGGCTTCCTTCTTTCCCCACTCTCTGTCCTGTCCTGCTCTCTGGTCTCTGCTTAGATATACCTTTCTTTCTACACCAAGGTATAGTGCTCACCCTTTTCAGAGGGGTGTGGTGAGGGAAGTTATTTCAATATTAATCATGTGACACTTGTGACACAGTACAAAATACTCTGAACAGAACTGCAGAATTTAGCTTTTCAGGAAGTTTCTGATGGGGAGAAGTACATGTGGAGGGACCATGAGGCTTCAGTGCATCCTTGCTCTTTATTTTTCACCATGTGTCCCTGGACACAAGGCTCTACTCTGTTCTCTCAGTTGCAAAATGAGTGTGATAATAACATCTGTCTCCAAAGTTTACTATGAGCACCAAGGGAGCATTTGCTGGTTGAGTGCCAGCATAACACAATGATACTCCAAGAATTCACAAGCAATGAATTCAAGCAAGGAGTGAGTCATGTGTTCTAATAATATAGAAGTGTCCATTATGAACCTGCATTAGATGCCAATCATAGTTCTACCACTTATTAGATAAGTAAATTAAGGAAGTGGTGTGCCATTTTGCCAAACAGGGATTATAATATCTACTATTCAGAATGTTTGAGTCAATGAAGTGGGAAAACTCCTGACACCCTACCTGACATATAAGATATGTCTAATAATTATTATTGCTTGTGTGGTTATCATGACTGTTATTACAACTACCAAAATTATGTCTTTACTGTGTCACAAATTTATTAATCTTATGGCTTCTAATTGTATGTATATGAATATGTATGTGCATGGATACTAAAAATAATACTATGATCAATTTTTTTTCTAATATTAATGTCAAATCTTTGTTTTCTTTTGTGTGTGTGTGTTGTTGTTTTTTTTAGTTTTTTAAAGTGATAGCATAGAGGTCAAAGCATGAATTCTGGAGTCAAATTATACAAGCAGAACTGTTGTTCCTGTTCCTCTGCTTTGTAGCTAGGTGGCTCTGTCCAGACACTTACCTTTCAAAGTAATTAACTCCTGGGACATTATGGGAATAAAATATAATAATGCCTAGACATCCTATGCATGTCACATAGAAAGCTCTCAATAAATGTTAGCTACTATTGACATTCTCTTTGGCTTTAGAGAAATTTGTCATTTACTCTTTGAAATTCAGGAAGTTTAAAAGGATGGCACTGATGAGTGATAAAAGAAGAGGTGTTTAGTTACAGTTAAATATCACACAAGCCTTATGAGAAGTAAAAACAAAGAGGAGACAGCATGCTCTCAAAGCAAACAGTTTTTCTAATGTCAGAGTTCCCTGTGCTTTCAGGGTCTGAGCACGTGGTCCGTGGAAAATGTTAATGCACACAGTAAAAGTGTGCAGTGTACTTATAAAGCAACAAAAACAACAAAAGCTTAAAGAAAAAAATGTACCCTAGGAAACTCAGTAAATTAGGTGTGTAAGATAAAGTGTATTACGGGCTAAACATTTTATAAATACAAATATGTATTAATACATTTTGACTTTTTTTTGTAGTGCTCATGATTGAACCCAGGGAATTGTGCATGCTAGGCAAGGACTCTACCATTAAACTATCTTCCCATTTTGAACTTTTTTATCTTGAGATAGAGTCCCACTAAGT
Source organism: Xerus rutilus (assembly GCA_028644305.1). NCBI lineage: Eukaryota > Metazoa > Chordata > Mammalia > Rodentia > Sciuridae > Xerus > Xerus rutilus. The sequence goes on along the minus strand of CM053399.1, from coordinate 21,945,987 downwards.
TTCCCAGGCTGGCCTCAAACTTGTGATCCCTAGATGGTTGTGTAGCTGGAGTGACAAGCATGGGCCTGGATGTTTGGCTAAATTTAGACTTATAGTCATCTTCTCTTGAGAACTGATTTCCAAAGAATTCATTTTTTTATGCAAAAAAGAAATCATAAAAAGAAAGAGAGAGAAGAAAAAGACTTAGAAAATAGTGCTAGCCGGGCGCGGTGGCTCACACTTGTAATCCCAGCACTTAGGGAGGCTGAAACAGGAGAATCGCGAGTTCAAAGCCAGCCTCAGCAATGGCGAGGCACTAAGCAACTCAGTGAGACCCTGTCTCTACATAAAACACAAAAAAATAGGGCTGGGGATGTGGCTCAGGGGTCGAGTCCCCGTGAGTTCAATCCCCGGTACCAAAAAAAAAAAAAGAAAATAGTGCTATAATTTTGATCTGAAGTGTCCTCCAATGGCCCATGTGTTAACGTCTTGTTCTCCAGTTTGGCACTACTGGGAGCTAATTAAATCTCCTGTGAGGAAGTTAGGTCATTGAGATTATGTCCATGAAGGCAATATTGAGACTTGAGTCCCTCTTTTTCCTTCTCTTTTCATTACCTTGCCTCCACAAGGTAAGCAGCTCTCTGTGCTACATGTTCCTCCCATGGTGCACTGCCTCGTCACAGGGCCTAAGCAACTGGCCAACTTAATACAGACATAAACCTCAAAATTGTGAATAAAATAAATCCCTCTTCTTTTAAAGTTTATTTAGCTCAAGTATTTGTCACTGTAATGGAAAGTTTATTGACGCAAGTAAGTTCTTGGACATGCAAAAAAATAAAACTTACTGAAAATAATATTGCTCTGAAATTTTTAACCTGGAGAAATATTAATAGGTGAAAGTAAATATGTAAAACTGGAAGGAAGTAGGTCAAAAAGACACCCCAACTCAGTGATAAACTTGATGCACTGGCTGGAGTCATATTGTTCACAATGGGTGAACTCAATCTAAACCATGTTACATAGCATTTCCTCAAATGAATTGTGTAAAATAAAGATACCACAAAAATATTATGGTGACCACCACTTTAAAATATCACATGAAACAGAAGAAAACTTTGATGAGACAATGTTTTATTTATTTTCCATTTCTATGAAGAGTTTAAATATTGTGTCTTGTCCTAAAAATAGAATAAAATCAACAAATTGATGTCTGCAGGAAGACTTATCAACATCACTCAGGGATATAATTAACATCAATGCAAGAATATATGAAAATGATAGAAGTTATATGATGGACTTGTTTATAAGATGCCCATAAAATTATTTGAAACTTGTTTTTGCATTGCTTCATTTTTTAAAACATAACTTCTTATTGAATGACTTGATTTAGATTTGCACTGTATTATCTTTGGGTTTCAATCAGTGGAAATAATTAATTGTTACATTTCATTTTGATGTCAGCTCATTTGTCCATATTTGTAAAGAAGGTAAAACATAAATTTACTGAGTATAATTGATAAGACAAAATGCAAAATGTGAGGAAAACTTTATGTTGAAGCAGTATCACATCATGTAGATCACAAGAAAGCAATGGCACTTAACTTTTCACACTTTCATCAGAAAGATGATTTTGCAAAATGTATGCATTTAATCAAGATACTACTCTGATGAAAATCCTCTATTAACTTCACTTTTCTTTAGGAGCAAAAATTTGAAGCCCTTATAATATATGACCAAGCGTGATGTGTCTTCAACTATATCTCAGTCTAATCTAGTGATTCTCAAAGTGATATATCTCTTCCCTTGGTCTGGCATCATCTGAGAACTTGTTAGAAATGCATTCTTAGGCTCCTCCCCAGGTCTCATGCATCAGAAACTGGGCCTAGTCTCCAACAGTCTGTTTTAACAAGTCAGATAATTCAAATAGATGCTCAGGTCTTATGCTCAAGCTCTTTAACTCTCCCTCATTCCCTCAGTTGGTCAAGTTGGTTCTTGGTTTAAACAATGCCTTTCTGTTTACAGAATTACTTTCCAAGCTCCCACTTCAGAACCTAAGGGCCTTCCTGACCACCTTATTTAATATTGCTAACTCTATTCTTTCTCCTCTGATACTTGTTATTTTAATTTTCTCCACAGAAATTATGATTAGGCACACTACTGGTTCTTGTTCTTTTTTTTTTTTTTTTTTTTGATCTTTGTCTTGCTTCCTTTTTTTGCTTCATAGAAACAGGAATTTTCTCAGGTTCTGTTCATTGCTAGAACATCAGCAGCTACAAGAGACAGTCACGTAGCAGTAGATGCATAAGTAATGTGTTTCATGTGAATGAATTCTGCCAAATATGACCAGCAAGTATTGGCTATGGAAGAGGATTAATAGAAATGAGAAAATCTGTGACCTTTTCTAGCAAAGAATGACCATGTTTTTAATTCTTGAAGCGGCTCCCTGGTTTGTGGAGGGCTGGGACATTTCCTTTTAAGTTCTGTCTCTGATGGAACTGAGACTGTAATGGACTCCATGTAAGGTTGGTAGGAACCAATGCTCTATTCTCAGTGCCATGCAAAGGTCGTCTCATTCTTATTGTCTACAAATATCACCTCATTCAATCCTCACAGAAACTACATAAAACGGATCTTGCTTTTATCCCCATTGTGAAGCAACTGAGAGAGGCTGGGTGTTCTTGTAAAGAAAGTGTTTCACAGTCTAATTCTACTCCTTCACAGTACTGTATCCCAATTTACATGGGGGTTGTTGAAAAAGTTGGAGCTGTAAGAGAATGAGGCTAGCTTATAGGGGCACTTTCACAGCAATTCCATAGACTTAATGAGTCATAATAATTTAAATTACCAATTTCTATATGAAGAGGATTTGGTCTATAGTCCCACACAGTACCCCTTGCCAAATCTCAGATTCTAACATTTCAATAAGCCATGACCAGACCTTCTCAGATTCTAATGTCAAGTCTTACAACCCCATGTTACATAGATCATTTCTTTGGGAAAGAAAATGAGAAAGGAAAACTAGTATGCCATTGCTATATGACTCTTCCCAAGACTTTCCCTTCCACAAGTAGGGTATAGATTGGAAGGCTAGCGATGGGAAGTCTTCTAATTTCTGAGTGTCTGCAACCCCTTCCTGCTCAACAGTGGCAAACTCATCACCTGAGAGCCTATGGAGAAGTGAATTTTCACCCCAGCTTCAGATCCAGGGAGTCAGAATCTGCATTTCAACAAGATCTCCAGACTATTTGCAGTACATTAGGCTGAACTATCACAGTTTTCCAAACTTGGGTATCCACTGGATTCAAGGTGGAGAGTTTAAACAGTCTGAGCCCAATCCCTAGAGACTTATTTAATCGTCCTGAGGTGCAGGCATAAAGTTTTATAATACTATCTAGCTAATTGTGATATACAACCAAATTTAAGAACTGCCACTCAGATTACACTGGGTGTATTTTTAAGCAGCAATGTTCAGTACACTGTTATTGTTCTTCAGTCCCTCTACAAATGGTTAGTCCCCTGCCCAAAAGAAGTACAAGCTTTGCCTTCCAAATTGGATAGAGTTATTCTTTTCCAAGGGTCATATTGAGGAACATGATACTGTTAATGTGACACAAATTAACTAGAGCTTTCAACAGTGAGTCATTTATCAGGAGTTACACAGGAGTTACATATACTTTTCTTACATATGCTTACACTGCTGTCTTCTTAGAGTTGACTTGCAGACCAAAGTAAATTATTCCTCTCACACACTTTACCATCTCAATGTCTACTTTGTCTAGTGTTGCTTGGATGTGGAAAGTTATGTCTTCAATGCTCAGTACCGTATATTGATCTTTTGTCATATGCTTATAGCTTTATCTATTTTCCTGTTTTTTTCATCTGCTAGAATCTTAAAGGGCATGGATTGTTTCATTTATCTGTATACCATCAGAGTCTAGCATTGCCACTGTTCAATAAATGTTGGCTAAGTTTGAAACTTCAGCCAATCATCAGTTTTTAAAAATCCTCATCTCTATTTTAGCTTCATCTTCCACACATAGGTATAATTTGAATACACAAAGAAACACAAAAAAAGATGAAGACATTTTATTTTTTTATTTTTTTTTATTTATTTATTTTGGTACTAGAGATTGAACTCAGGAGCACTTGACCACTGAGCCACATTCCCCAGCCCTATTTTGTGTTTTATGTAGAGACGGGGTCTCACTGAGTTGCTTAGTGCCTCGCTGTTGCTGAGGCGGGCTTTGAACTCGCAATTATCCTGTCTCAGCCTCCTTAAGTACTGGGATTACAGGCTTGTGCCACCACGCCCAGCTAGATGAGGACAATTTAAAAGTTCAATTTATTAAATGTTCATTGAATATATGACTACCTACAAAGCATCAGTCGGGTGAATGCAGATTTCAATATGGCAGACAACATAGACACATACTTAAAAAAATTTTTAAAAAGTGTGATATAATGCAGATGATGATAAAGACTTATAAAAAGTAGCCACATCAAACACTCATGGGAAAGTAAATTAATCTGGATTAGTGACTACATGTACTTTCCACATTTTATTCCTGTAAAACAATGGCAAATGCATCATCTCTTATGAAAAAAAAAAACTTTTAAATGTGGTGATCATTATGGTGCAATGGTAATATAAAAAGTTTGATTTCTTTTTCTTATAATGTAGGTTTGGGTCCAATTGAAATATCCCAGTTTGGTTTCCTGGGAGAATGCACCTTCCAACTCTTGAAGTTGAAAAAGTTTTAGTGCCTGACTCTCCCTACTCACCGAGGCTCCCTGAGTCTTGGCAGTGGCTATAATGGAAAATGCTGCTCAGCAACAACTCCACTATTCATTGCTTTGAACATCACAATAAATAGAAAGAAGAAACGAAAGTCTTTCTTCTCCCTCTTAGCTTTTTCTAAGTGCCGAGCTGAATAGGTGTCAACTTTCTGTTGTGGCCCTGGCAGTTCTTACTTTCAAAAGAACAATCAGAAGGCAACCCTTTCAAAAAATTGATCCACAAAAGTTTGAAATGCTTAAAAATAAACTGTCAGGTCTGTCTGTTTCCTCCCTACATAACCTGTCAACCTCACCTCTGGCTTCTTATTTTCCAAACCCTAACAGCCAGGTATTCTATTTCAAAGCCTTCCATGAATCTCCTTCTTTGTCAGGAGTATTGAAGACCCTGACCAAATATTTTATAAATTGTAGGAAGACCTGAATGGAGATAAAAGCTGACCAATGCTCCCTGCTGCCCTGACACCTCTACCTACAGAGTTCTGAGATCTGGGTTAGGAAAGAGTGTTCCTTCTAAATTCTGTTTGACAATTTCAATTCTTGCTACTTAGGAAAAAAATAATATCAATTATATATATGGAGTTCTCTCAATTTCTTGTTCATTCAGCACCCTAGATATGAATTTCTCTCTTGGGGTTCCTAGCAGAAATAGGCTCAAGTTGTTGCAGCATAGGGTGGTTTTTTTTCTCCCTAGAATATGTCATTCTCAGAGTCTCTTCCATAATAAAACCCATAATTTCCTACAGATGGACTTATGTACACAAGTAGCTGCACTGAAAGTTACGTATCAAAACTGACATGTTGACTGTGATTATCCCCTAGAGTCCTATTAACCTGTCCACTGGGGAAGATTGTGATTTGTGACATTGCTGATATTAATGTCCCCATCAAAGTACCTATTGGGGGACTGCAGTTGTGGTTCAGTGGTAGCGTGCTTTCCTAGCATGTGTAAGGCACTGGGTTTGATCCTCAGTACCACATAAAAATAAAGGTACTGTGTACATCTACAAGCAAATAATAAATAAATGAATTTTTTAAAAGTACCTATTGGTAGGAGGAGAACTCTATTCCAGGTTTTTAATAAGAAGCATTTCTGAAAGCATCCTTCACCTCCTTTTCAGAAATAAGACACCAAAAACTTTTAAAGTGGTAATAATTACTACTTTTAGAGAAATCAGTAATTTATAACCAAAGGTTAGTTTGTGGATTGATATTTTTTTTTGTTTTTACTATGTAAACCCTTTGATAGAAGGTGGAAAAATCTGTGTTTACTTTATTTTATTTTTCAAATAATTTCAGATTAGGAAGGCAGAGCAAGTTTCATTGAAGAAATTCAGATCTCACATGTGATTTTTGACTAAACAATGGTCCTGCCTCTGGCCTGGGTTTGAACTGCCTGTCTCCATCACAAGCCCAGAGTTCTGTTGGGAAAAATGGCTGGCTTGTTTCCTCTCTAGACAGCATTGCAGGCCAACCTGCATCCTCCTTGGTTAATCCCTGGTTACCTGTGCACCTATTTACCTCATTATCTAAACTACATATTTTTAAAATGACAGATCCTGACTTACTCAGTCATCACTGCATCTCTGAGACTCCTGGAGGTTCAAGTTTGCCTGTGATCGATGCTCAGCAAATGTCAGTTAATACATGAAAATCAAGAATGCTCTTGATTAAAAAATCAGCACAAGGTTGGGGCTATAGCTCAGTTGGTAGAGTACTTGCCTTGCATGCACAAGACCCTGGGTTCAATCCCCAGCACGCCCTACCCCCACCTCCACCAAAAAAAAGTATGTAATTTTTCCCTGACATGATTTCCCTACTTTTGCAAACAGAGCTGGCTTCTATAGACCTAAGTTCTTTAAACATGGTTCGATGATTCTTGATATTTGAATCCTTTTTCGGCTATATTTGAAAACAAACAAACAAACAAAACAAAACAAAACACCAAACAACGACTCTAGACTTTCTTTCCTCTCTTCCTTCCCATATTTAATCCTATAACTGCCCCAATCCAGACCTCTGTATTTTTGGATACAAATTCTACAGGTTCTTGCTTTTAGAAAACGTCATGGTTGTGAGGAAATCCTTTACTCTGTCCTGTATTTGTCTATACAAATGAGATCACTAGAGTTCCATTAGCAATATTGTAACTGACTTCCAGAATTACCCAATTCTTTCAAAAATTGTATTTTTTTCAGTCTATTCAAAAAATGCTATTAGGCAAAACTCACAAAGCTCTAGTCCCACTGCCTCATGAGTCTAAAAATATTCCCTTTCACTATGATTTATATATTAAGACTGTGAGTAAACCTTAACATTTTTTTTTTTTTTTTTTTATCAACAGGGATACTTTAAAAGCTCAGATCGAAGGTTCTCCTCTGTTTCCAACAGAGGTAATAACAACTGGGGCCACTTTTTATGACTTCTTATCTTGGAAGTTTTATGTTCACAGGAAAATCTCTCTCTCTCTCTCTCTCCTCTCTCCCTCCTCCCTCTCTCTCTCCCTCCCTCCATCTCTTCCTCCCTCTCCCTCTTTCTCTTGCTCTCTGTTTCTCTCTTTCTCTGCTTCTTAAACAATGAAATTTATTTTTATTCAGTCCTTTGATGTTCTGGTGTTTTGTGTGTTCCTCAAACCCACATTCAAAGTGTATGAGTGGAAACCTAGTCACTAGACCCCACATAACTCTTCCAGCTCTTTCTTTCCTCTAAGGCAATACCAGTGCAAACTCAATTTTCTACTCTTAGAATTTATTGATTCTTCACTTTTGCTTGAGAATTTGTTTTTAAAGACTTCTGAGCTAAGATATACATTTAAATTAAGATTTAAAATTCTTACATTTGTTGTTTTTAATTTATTTTAACTTTTAATGGACAAGTTTCCATTGAGTTGTAAACGAAATCTTCCAGGAGCTTCTTAAATGGAGTGTCATCTTATTTTCCCTTGTTATAGGGTACTGGCATGCCTGGTTTCCATAATGATCTGAAAATACCATCTTAATCTTTTCATTGATCTCCAGGATAAAATAAGCACTTCTGAGCCAGTCATGCAGTATTATACAAATCTTGACCCATCGTACACCTGACAACCTTACTTTCTAAAAGTCTTTGCACAAAACTGCATTGTTTTACCGATAAGTCATTGTGGATACCCCTGGCATGTCTAAATTCACCTGTACTTGACTCTCCCTTAGTTTAAATCCTACTCATCTTCAGGGGTGATTAAGCTTTCTCTTTTTTTTTTTTTTTTTTTTGGTACCAGGGATTGAATTCAGGGGTACTCAACCACTGAGCCACATCCTTAGCCCTACTTTTTGTGTTTTATTTAGGGCCTCACTGAGTTGCTTAGCACCTCACTGTCACTGAAGCTGGCTTTGAACTTGTGATTCTCCTGTCTCAGCCTCTCAAAGTGCTGGGATTACAGGCGTGCGCCACTTCACCCAGCTTCAAGTTTTGAATTTCTTGAAGAAGAAAGAAAATAACACAGCTGGGTGCAATGGCACATGTCTGTGATCACAGCTACTAGAGAGGCTGAGGCAGGAGGACCATAATTTGGGGGCCACACTGGACATCTTAGAGAGACCCTGTCTCAAAATAAAAAAAATTAAATGAGCTGGGGATGTGACTCAGTGCTAGAGCACTGTTTCAGTTAGTTTTTCTCACTGTTGTGACTAAAGTATCTGACCAGAACAACTATAAAGGAAGAGAAGTTTATTTGAGGGCTCACAGTTTAAGAGGTCTTAGACCATAGAAGGCTGGCTCCATTCCTCAGGGCCCGAGGTGAGGCTGAACATCATGGCGGGAGACTGTGGCGGAGGGAAGCTGCTCACATCATGGTGATTAGAAGGCAGAGAGAGAGAGAGAGAGAGAGAGACTCCACTCTCTAGATACACAATACATACCCCACAGCCATGCCCATAATCCCACCTCCTGCAGCCACACCCTACTATTTCAATTAATCCTATAAGGAATTAATTCACTGATGGTGTTAAAACTCTTATAAACCAATTGTTTCTCCTCTCAACCTTCTTGCTTTGTCTCACACATGAGCTTTTAGGGTAAACCTCACATCAAAACATAACAAGCATTCACCTAGCTTGCATCTGTGAACCTCTGGGTTCAATCCTTAGTATTTTAAAAACAAAAACAAAAACACAAAAGAAAACAAACAAACAAAAGCCGAGAAAAATAAATATAGTTTCTTAAGTAGACCTTGTCCTTATGTGACCAAATTGATAACAGCTATAAGCAACAGAGAAAAAGTATAACAAATCAGAGATTTTAAGATGATTATGTATTTCATGACAAAGATATGCCATCCTCTTAAATAATTTTTAAAATATTGTCAGCAGAGGAAGGAAAGGAAGAAAGGAAATACTGGGGACTGAATTAGAGCACATAGTATTCCATGTTTTTATAATTATGTCAAAATGAATCTTAATGTTATGTATAACTAAAAAGAACCAATATAGGAAAAAAGAATGCTGTCAGCAGTGATTTTTCTGAAGAGTACCCATTATGTATTAAAATATGAGATGTATTTACTATAGAAATTGAGAAGATAAGTTTCCAGAAGTTATTATTTATTTATTTCCTTGGCCTTTTGCCCTCCATGATGATCCTTGGCTGGCAGGCAGAGGGGAGTTTTCTGAAGAGACATTCTCCAATTCCTTTACACAAAATGGTAATAAAGAGGAAGGAACTTGCAGCCTCTATCCTAGGGATTATGCCCTTCCTTCATCAAACTTTGCTGTGCTATCATTCTTGGAAAAGGTGGTTTTAAAATTGCCTATGGTTCAACACTAGTCTAAATTAAATGGCACAATATTTGAACTTTCCTGAAGTCATAACAGTTCTGTGTTCTGTTAACTAGAAAACACCCACACTTAATCCAGAAGAAAAGGGAACTGGTCTTGAAATCTCTTCAAATGAAGCAGTCGGTATTTTTCACATGAACATAGGTGACAGCACCCACAGGTCACAGGAGGCTAAGATGATTGGGATCCAAGAGCAACTATTCAGCTTAAGGAAGTAGCTCTTTACCAAGGTTGAAATTTTGGAGATTTTTCTCACTCAGGCAATTTTCCTCACTCTTATGCCACATGCTTGAAAATTACTGACCATACACAACCTCACAAACTCTCTGCACTTGTTTCATTGGTTGCAAAAGCTCCACATGTATCAAAATCAAGAGCTCCTCACAAATATATAAATTCGTTTAAGATATGGATTATTATATTTCAAGAAGTTGGATCTGAACTATGGAGGTAGCCCAATGGTAGAGCACTTGCAAGGCCATAGATTGGATTCTCAGCACCACAAAATAAATGAATCAATAAATGAAGGAAGGAGGAAAAGAAGAAAAAAATAAGATTACTATTAATATACTTGACATTATGTGCCGGTGGGGAACCCAATTCCTTTATTGTCCTGTTAGGGATGCGCATTTACCTAGTGCTTCAGCATCACCACATAATACCACCACGACCATCAATGGCTTACTTAGAGATGCATGTTTTCCCACTGAAGTATGGAGAAACTGCAATACTAAGACATAGTTATGTGTGTGCACATGCATGTATATTAATTCTGCATTTTAACTCAGTTGGAAGATCACTTTTATTTTTCCTTCATCCATTTTTTCCCTTTCCTTCTATGAAGTGTTAATATATGGTCAGAATGGAAAAACCATCCCTTTTTCAATTCACTCTCTCTAATCCCATACATTGGCCTCTTCCACCCCCAGCAACGTGCCTTCCACTGTCTCTTCTGTCCATTCCAGGAACTTTCTGTGTTCAATGATGTTTTATGCCATTGTCCCTGCTTACAATGCTCTTACTCTTTTCTTCTACTTTTTAATTGCCTTCTGTTTTCTAAATACCTGGCTAATAGCATCTCATTTCTGTAAACTCTCATAGTTTCCTAAGCAGACGAAGGTGATCTCTGCCCTATACTCTTGAGTGCTCTGTAGAGAGATCAATTACACTAATGATCCTGTTGTGTTTTAATTATGTGGTTGTGCATCTGCTCTCCCAGTCCCCCACTACACCACACAGTGCTTGGCATAGTATTCACTCAATAATTGACTGTTAAAGATGGTGGGAATGAATAGCTGAAAGAAGAAAACAGCAAAGACAAACCCAGCATTCCCTCTGTTATTTTCAAGCATTTCTTTAACATCCTTAAAAACTTGTTTCTTATTGCATATCTATTATTTTTTAATCCTATACATTTTACATAGTAGAACATGATAGTGTGGGTTATTAAAAAAAAAAAAAAGGAAAGGAATTGATTGCCAGAGAAAAAATGTAAGTTAAAGGAACACAAATTGTTAATTCAGGCAAGACATAAATACATATTAGCCTATTTTTCCAGAATGCTAGAAGCAGGATGAATCTCATTGCTATGTTAGAATAGTCAGAGACACAAATTAAATATAAACATGAATACAGAGGAAAAACAATAGTTCTCCTTGCACCTTAACCTCCCAAAGCCATTTTTTATTGCCTGCTAATAAAGCAAGAGATGCTTTTCTGTAAATGGCAGTTTAGAATCTCTATGTAGAAAGCCTGGGTCAACATAATTATGTCAAAATGTTTCAGGGTTCACCCAGGTGTTTACTGGCTGAAGCTGTGTATTGGGAACTTTGGCAGTCATTAAAAAAACTGGAGCAACTTTTCTTGTCATTTCATTTATCTATACAGGCACATTGGAAAATGGCATGCTACCAACAGAAACCATGATTGCTAATGGCCTGGCACATTTTACATTAATAGCTCCCCTGACATTGTAAACAGGTCAGAAATCTAATGGCTGATGCATAAAAAGGCACATGCATGCATTTTATTTATGCATATCTCCCTTTCTTCTTTCCTTTTTACCTTGCTTCCTTCCCTCTTTCCTTCTTTCTTTCCTCTTTTTCTCTATAAGCACTTATTATATAAGGTTATTTAAATTTTAATAACAATAAATGATACACTTTTGGCATACTCCTTATTCTCAGAGATCGTTGGTAGAGAAGATTGTAGATGCAATGAGAACAATGGTTATGGCATTGATGATACTCCAACCTCACATGCTAGTGATACTCTGCATAGAGCCTAACACAGAGTTACTCCATCTCCATAGCTGTTAAATTATATCATTATTATTATCAGTGTCCCTGATTTCTGACTTTGTAGATGAAAGAACTGAGTTTTAGAGCATTCAAATGATATGTTCCAACTTACCCAATCTGCAGAAAGAAATAGTGTTAATGCATATGTGCTGAAATGATAACATGAGCCAAAGTGATGGGGCTAAGGAAATAGCAGGTTTATAACATCAATAACCAGAATTGTAGAAATGGAACCAAGTATACATGCTTTCTAAAAAATTCAACTTTCACACATATGTCTTGAGAGTATATTATTAACTCCATTTTAAAGGTAGAGAAAACACAGAAAAAGTTAGGAACTTGACTAACATCATTATCTGAGTAAATGGCTGAGCTATAATCACTAGACTTACAAACGCAAACTCTTTCTAGCACACTACGCAGCCCACACCAGAAAATGGCGATAGTGTGAATTCACACCTAGCCTTGGCAGTACTCGAGTCCATTACAGATAGATGGTATTGAAATAATGGATTTTGCCCAGCTTTCCTTGTAAATTAGCTCCCAGTCTTATGTAGTGTTCCTAAAGTTGATTTTTTGCTAAATGTTGCTATAATATACAGCGATGCTATGTGTGGATTTGGTCCTCTCTGAAATGCCTTTCCCCCAGAGGCATATCGGCCAACAATAACAGCAGCTATATTCAGCTGAGAGCACCAGATAACTGATTTATTCTGTCACTGGCACCTTTATGAGCTTCATTTGCTAGAGAAGAGTTGGAAAAAAATCCTTGCTTTTCATTTCTTTCTAAAATCATGGCACAGAGAGGCTAAAGCACTGAAAGTGATCTGGAAGCCAAATTATGGGTGGAGAAATGTAATTATTTTAATGAGCCCTATTGCTAAGTGAATCCAGCACAGTGTTAAAGGCTTACAAGCCATGAGCAGAGAGCTCTCCAGTTTCCCAAGTGAATCCACCGGATCTGGGAAATGCCCCATATCATTTCACTACCACCTCATGTCTCAAGCCCTAAATTTATTTCTTCTGCCTTTGATGCTACCTAGGAGGGTTTTTCCAATATCAAAAGCCCCATGGCACCTTTAAAGAAGAATAAAACATATTATGTCCTGAAATCCCTGTTGCTTCTGCATTTCCAACTTAGAATTGTGCTTGGATAATACAGTGAACTTGAATGTGCTGTGGGATCTGAATGCTACTCAGAAAAAGGTTGTTGAACTTCTACAAGTATGTTAAGCATTCTCACTCAAATGCAGAAAGGGAAGATGACATGGATTAAAATGTGAGTTCCCAGAGGGCCGGCATCCCATATCATTTCTTTCTATCTCCCCTAGAAGTCAGAGAACAAATAGAACATAAGGCAGAATTCAGGAAACATTTATTGAACATCTAGTACATGCTGGGCATTGCTGTAGTGACCAGAGATAGAGCACTGAACAAAACAGATCAATGTTCCACAACCCTGAGGTTTTTAATAAATAAATTAGTGAAATACAAGCCGGGCACGTTGGCTCACGCTTGTAATCCAAGCACTTTGGGAGGCTGAGACAGGAGAATTGCCAGTTCAAAGCCAGCCTCAGCAACGGCGAGGTGCTAAGCAACTCAGTGAGACCCTGTCTCTATATAAAACACAAAACAGGGCTGGGAATGTGGCTCAGTGGTCAAGTGCCCCTGAGTTCAATCTCCAGTACCAAAAAAAAAAAAAAAATTGGTGAAATACACCAATGATAGTAAATGTTATTAACTAAATCGAAGCATGAAAGAGAAAGACGAATAACATATCTGTCCATATATGGGCATGTATTTTTATGAAAGGTGGCTAGAGAGACATTTAATGAAGAGCAAAGATCTGGAAGAAGGGAAAGGATCACGTAGCATTTTGAGAATTATTATGAGTTGAATTGAATCTTCCCCAAAAAGGTATATTTGTATCCTAACACCCATTACTTCTGAATGTGATATTATTTGAAGAAAGATCCAAACAAGTTAAAAATGAGACCTTTAGAGTATAAGCCCTAATATGATATGACTGGCCACTTTACACAAACAAAAATTTGGACATAGAAACACATATGTGTAGAGAAAAGACATGCAAGGAAACACAGAAAGAAGATGACTGTACACCAAGTAAGGAGTCCCCAAATAGATACTTCCCCCACAGCCCTTAGAAGGAATCCACCATCTGACACTTGATCATTTCACTCTCCTAGCCTCAGAACCGCAAGATGATAAGTTTCTATTGTTTAAGCCACCAAGTTTATGGTGGTGTTATGGGCAGCCCTTGTAAAATTACTACAGAGGTGAAGAAAAGAATAATTGGGAAGTTTCATTCTTGACATGTCTCAGGAAGAGCAAGGGGTTTGTGCCTGGCAGAGAAGAGGATATCAATGGTAACTTAAATTATGATGATGTTTCAGGGTTAACAAAGAACTCCTGTGCTCTTTTCCCATTTGCATTTCATCACACCATATGTAATAAATGAGATGAGCGTGGACAGGCTGTAGGGATGTGGGAGGGCATACTTTCCCTGATGCTCAGCAGATCTGAATCTCAGCATTAAATTCCTTCCACAAAAATCACAAATTTGGCAATTGACAGAAAAGATTCCTAGAGCCGACAACTTCTGACTCCAAAAGTAAGCATTCTGTTTTCACCTCATGCAGCTTGGTGAACATCTATTTCTTAAATCGTGTTTGTCCTAATCAAAGCAACTCTGCTTCTCTCATTAACTATTATTAGATAAGATAAGTTGCTCCTGATACAGTCAGGGGAGAATATAGTTTGGTTAACACACTGTTCCTGAAACATTTTGAGTCTGCCCTGACTATTGCCGTATCATCTTTGCTGAATTTGAGACAACCAGGAGCACAAACACAATGCACCCTTCTGTTTCCCCTGACATGCACAGGTACAGAAAGTAAATCTTATAATAAATGTGTTGGGTTGTGTTCTGAAATGGGATAGTAATGACATTTGACCTGGGATTCTAACTAGATAGCCTAAAATAGATGACTTATTTACAGTTTATGAACAAAGTGATGCTTTGGTATGTGTGTAAGAAAAAGAATCTTCACCTTCAGGAAGCAGAGCTAAATAGCAATTAATCAACCATCTTTAGGAAATAAGATGTCTATATGTCCACTTCTGGGAGAAATTATAAGCTGATCAATTTCACCATATGACAATCACAACTTTGTAAATACTACTGTATGAAGCCCTAATAATTTTATGGAGGTAGCATCAACTGGTAAGTTTAATATCAGTGAACTTAATATCATGGGGCAAAAAGTGAAAATACGTAGAGAAGAAGAAGACTGGAAGGTACATTTAGATGCTAGAATGCTATGGAATCTATTGCATTGCATAATTGGAAGCTCTAATTTCATTAGGTAATACATAAATGCTACTGATAGTGTAGCAAATCTTTTCAAAGTACAAACACTGTTGAAATATGTATTAACTGACAAAACTAAACAGTCATGCTGTCTATTTGATAATAACAATGAAATGGCCATGTTTTAAACCTAATTATCATTTTTCTATCATGTCTCCCCAAGACACCTAGAACTTTAATTGAATAATAATAATGACATGCCAATAAAACTAATAGGTTACAGATATCAAGGGACTTGTTGTGCAAATTATAAAGGAAAAGGTCAACAAGTTTATTCACTCTAAATTAGCTAATATGCATTATTGAATAATATGAATCAGATAATTTAATACTGATACTGAAGCAGATTTTAATGCCTAGCCATTAATTCCATGTCTTCTTCTCATCTAAAATATTTTTTCTCATTTGATATGAAGTTTTACCCAGATTTCAACTCAAAAGTGTCACATCCCAGTACATTTGATATCTGCTACAGATACAGAGTCCAACTCTGATGAAGCCAAAAGTAATTTACGTTTATATACTTTAGAGTTGGGTTCATAAAGATCTTTCCTAAAAAAGGAAAATAAAACCTTTTTGCATTGCACATGTATCCCAGTAAAGGACTCTTTAATGTCCTGCCAGCCTCCTGAATAATTGACAGTCTTATTTACATAAGTGGAAAAGCAGGAAGTACATAGAGACAGATGGGTGAATATTAATTGATGTTCATAAACCTGAACAATGCCTTTGCATTTCTCAATCCACATTCTCAAACAGCAAGTCTTATTTATAGTATATTACAACCTAGTGGTGCTACTCAGATTGCTGTTTGGGCAAAGGGTTACTAGTGTTGCTCTTGATTTATCTGTACAATAAGGACCACTATGAGATAATGCATACAGAACAGCTTTCTGATGAGGGAACTTCTAAATTTGGGATGGAAAAGAAAAAACAACAACAAGAAAGACCTAAGATAAGTTTAGCATGCTTCCAGTTGAAGTTGGGGAAAATATTTCAATAAATATGTATAGCAGTACCCCGTTATCCTTAAGGAATACATTCCAAACTCTCAATGGACACACAAAACCACAGAAAATACTGAGCCCTATAATTTAGTGCCTTTTCTCTTAACTAAATACTTGTCGTGCATTGTGGCCATAACTTTTGAAGTTTGAGTTGTATAACAAAACTAGAATTAATTTCTTTTTCCTTCTTCATAACTTCATGGATAAAAGATTCTTTCTTACCATAGATATGAACAAACTAAGCATACAATATGTTTCTTTCCTTATTAAGTCAATAACTTTCACTTAAAGGAAGCAGTTTATGGCTTTTCTTTGGCATATCCAAATGGACAGCACAACTACTTTTGCTGTTTATGTGAAGCAGTTGATTTTATAGCCAAGATACCTACAATGTGATTAATGGGAGGGTGAGATATAGAGCATGAATACTTCAGACAAAGGTATGGATAATGTTCTAGGTAGGATACAAAATGATAGCTCAAGATTTCATCATGTTATCAGACTGACATGCAATTTCCATACACTTTCATATGGTAAAGAATTAACTTATGGTTTCTGTCAATTATGTTTTACTCAAGAAAACAAAAAGAAAGAAACTTTTACTTCTGTCTTGTATCCTTGAATGTTTGATATTGGAGAAATCATAAAACTTCTCCTGGCCAAGATTTTTGTTTCTATACTCTCTCAGTCTTCGAGTTCTTATATCCATGTCTACCTATGCTACATGAATACCCCTATTAAAATCAAAATATGTTATCTGGTTCTAGAACTTGCATTATAAATTTGTGGTTGAATTGACAAAATAAAAATTCAGAAGTCAAGAATTATACACATAAAATGTGACTCAGAATTTTGAATTTGAGTGAGACATTTTCCTTTCTCCACCTCATTTCCTCAGGTAAAATGAGGCAATCAAATGAAATAATCTCAAAGCTTTTTATCTGTTCCAGTATTCCATGAATCTAAGCACTATTAAGTTCATATTATATCTTTTAAGAGAATAGAAAAAGTCACATTTAATGACCACTGGCTATCTGCCATGCAGCATTCTATAGGGGACTTTTAAATGACTTAACTCACTTGTGTTGGTTCTTGCCTGGGGAACTCTTTCCCTAGACACCCACAAAGCACATTCTCTTTCCACTTTCCTACTTTTTCTCACATAATGACCTTTTCTCCCATGTTCCACATTCTTTACCTGCATCATCCCTATCTATTTTTCCATAGGATTCTCAAATGAATCAGACAGAACTTTCCTATTCCCATATATAAACACATGACCAATGAAAGTCCCATCATGTATGACCATAAGACCTATGTGGGAATCTAATTAGAATAAGTCATACTCCATGTACGCATATGTCAAAATACACTCTACTGTCATGTATATCTAAAAAGAATGGATAAAAAATTTATAACTTATTTATTATTCTTAGAGTTGATTATTTTTCTCCATTTGATAGAAACATTAACTTAAAAACTATAAAAATGATCACCCCTCAGAGCTTAGAGGAATACTCAACTCAAAAAAGAAGTTTGTGATGGTTAATTTTACGTGTCAACTTGATTAGATGCCGGCACCCAGATATTTCATCAAAACACTTGCCTGGATATTATTGTAAAGGCATTTTTTAGGGTGAGATTAAAAGTTGATTCAGCAGACTTTAAGAAAAGCACATCACCCATAATCACCCATAATCAAAGTGGCCTTCATCTAATCAGCTGAAGACCTGAAGAGATAAAACAAAAACAAAACACTAATGATTTCTGAGGAATTTTAGGAATTTTACTAGAAGACTGCATTCCAGTTTGATCCTTAGGTATCTAGCCTGCAGGAGTACCCTGTGGGTTTTGGCTTTGCCAGCTTCCATAATCATGTTAGCAAATTTTTAAAAAATTTCTCTCCCTCTCTCCCTCTCTCAGGTCTTCCCTTTTCCTTTTTCTTCCCCTCCCCTCTTATACATCCTGTTGCTCTCTGTGTAATCCTAACTAATAAAGAATTCAAAATACATTTGTAAAATGGGTGAATAAATCCTTAGGCAAACGCTTTGAACAAGACAAAATGGAGTGATTAAGAAAGTATACTACAGAGCTATAGCAACCAAATAGCATGATATTGGCACCAAAATAGACATGTAGACCAATGGTACAGAATAGAAGACACAGAGACAAACCCACATAAATACAGTTATCTCATATTAGACAAAGGTGCCAAAAACATACAATGGAGAAAAGATAGCCCCTTCAACAATGGTGCTGGGGAAACTGGAAATCCATATTCAGCAAAACACAATGAAATGCCTATCTCTCACGGTGTACAAAACTCAACTCAAAGTGAATCAAGGACTAGGAATTAGACTAGAGACTCTATGCCTAATAGAGGAAAAAGTAGGCCCAACTCTTCATCACATAGGATTAGGCCCTGACTTCCTTAACAAGACCCCTAAAGCACAATAAATAAAATCAAGAATCAATAGATGGAATGAATTCAAACCAAAAAGCTTCTTCTCAGTAAAAGAAACAATCAATGAAGTGAACAGAGAGCTTACGTTCTAGGAGCAAATTTTTGCCACATGCACATCAAATAGATCATTCATCTCCAGGATATATAAAGGACAAAAATAAATTAACAACAAAAAAATAAACAACTCAATCAATAAACACTTCTCAGAAGAAGATATACAATTGATTAACAAATGGAAAAAAAATTGTTTAAAATCTCTAGCAATTAGAGAACTGCAAATCAAAACTACTCTAACATTTCATCTAAGCCAGTCAGAATGGCAGTTATCAAGAACACAAACAACAATAAATGTTGGCGAGGATGTGGGGGAAAGGGCATGCTCATACATTGCTAGTGGGACTGCAAATTGGTGCAAGCAATCTGGAAAGCAGTATGGAGATTCCTCAGAAAATGCAGCTATTTGACACAGTTACTCCACTCCTAGGTCTATACCCAAAGGACTTAAAATCAGCATACTACAGTGACTCGGTCATATCAATGTTTATAGCAGCTCAATTCACAATAGCTAAACTATGGAACCAACCTAGATGCCTTTCAACAGATGAATGCTAAATAAAATATGATATATATACATCATGGAATATTACTCAGCCTTAAATAATGAAATTATGGCATATTCAGGTAAATGGATGGAGCTGGAGAATATCATGCTAACTGAAATAAACCAAACCCAAAAAACCAAAGGCTAAATATTTTCTTTGATAAGTGAATGCTGATCCATAATGAGGGCAGGGGTAGGGAAGAATGGAGGAACTTTGGATTAGGCAAAAGGGAATGAGGGGAGGGGAGGGGTTTGGGATTGGGAAGGATGGTGGAATGAGATGGACATTATTACCCTATATATGTGTATGATTACATGACCAGTATGACTCTGCACCATGTACAGCCAGAGCAATAAGAAGCTGTGCTCTATTTGTGTACAATGTGTCAAAATGCATTCTACTGTCATGTCATGTATAACTAATTAGAACAAATATTTTTAAAAAAAGAAAGAAATTTGCTCAAGTCCAGGAAGTCAGTAGAGTTGAAATTTAAACCCAGTTGTTTTAGAAGAAGAGTCCAGGTTATCTCCTCAACATCATAGGTAAATAAGTCTTTATCTCTAAGATCTCAAAAAAGATAAGAATGGTTGACTTTATTTAGCATAGCATTGAAAGTCTTAGCCAGAGCAATTAAGCAAGGACAAGAAATGAAGGACATCCAAATAGGAAAAGAAGAAATGAAATTATTCCTGGGAGACAACATAATTTTATATGTTGAAAAAATCTAAAGATTCCACCCTTTCCCCTCCCAAAAAAAAAAAAAAGAAAATAAGAATTGTTATAATGGATAAATGCATTCAAGCTGCAGGATATAAAATAACAATACCAAAACAGGAGCGTACTTTATACATCAATAATAAACCTGCTGAAAAAGAAAAAAGTGATCCCAACTACAGAAAGTACAAAGAAAAAAACTTATAACCAAGAAAGTGAATGATTTCTACAATGAAATTTACAAAACATGGATGAAAGAAATCAAAAAATTGATCAAAAGATAGTAAGGTATAGTTAGATAGGAATAAGAAGTTCTGATGTGCTGTTGCAGAATGGAGTGAGTATAAATAACAATTATGTACTCTGTTTTTCAAAATAGTAGAAGAAAGAGTTTTGAATGTTTTCTCCATAAAAACATGATGTCTGAAGAGATAGATATTTTTAACCTGATTAAACACTATGTAATAAATGTATTGAAATACCATGGAATACCAAAAATACCCACAGATCTGTGCAATTTTTATTTTTAATGTATCAATTAAAGTTATCCAATTTAAAATTATAATGTTTTAAATTTTTTAATTTGTTGTTTTTAGATATACATGACAGTAGAGCGAATTTTACATATTATACATAGATGGAGTATAACTTTTTCTAATTAGAATACCAATCTTGGGGTTGTACATGATGTGGAGTTTCACTGGTGGTGTATTCACATATGTACATAAGAAACTTATGTCCAGTTCATCATACTGTCATTCCTATTCTTGTCCCCCCTCCAATTATGGTATAGCTATTTAATATACAGTATATGATCATTTTTTTAATCTGAAAATAATCTTAAGTAATAAGACAAATCTACTTTCAGAACAGTTCTGTTGGGACATAGAGACATTGGGACACACAAACAAAGCTCTCTAACTCTCTCTTCAAAAAAAAACAGAAGCTCATGATGATGATGATGAGGAGGAGGAGGAGGAGGAGGAACAGCTCTGGATTGAACCCAGGGTACTGAATATACTAAAGCATGTGCTCTGCTACTGAGCCACATCCTCTAGCCTTTGTTGGTTGTTTTAACAAAAATTTTAACAATACTAAATGTTTTAGTCAGCTTTTTTACAGCAGTGACCAAAAGACCTGGCAAGAACAAACTCAGAGGATGAAAAGTTTATTATTGGTGCTCATGGTTTCTGAGGTCTCAGTCCATAGATGGCCAACTCTGCTCTGGGCCTGAGGAGAGGCAGAACATCTTGAAAGAAGAGTGTGAAGAAGAACATGGTAATCAGGAAGAGAGGGCACTCTGTTCTCCAGGAACAAAATATAGACACCAAAGCACACTCACAGTGACCCACCTCCTCTAGCCACACCTTACCTGCCTACAGTTACCATCCAGTTAATCCTTATCATGGGATTGAAGCACTGATTAGGTTAAGACTCTCATAACCTAGTCATTTCAGTAGAGAAATGACCTTATAATTAGCATGAAAATTATAAGGTCAACGCCTTTGATGTGTTGGTGTTAATTTGTAACTGGATTACTGTCTACATAGACTGCTTCCTGCCATATGTGCTTCTGTTTTTTTGAAAAAATAGTTAAAGAGCTTTGTGTGTATTTTCCAGTGTCTCTATATCCCAACAGAACTGTTCTCTAAACTTGCTTGCATTGTCTTACATAGGAAATTTTGTCTGACATCTTATGTCTAAACCATAACACTAAATTACATAAACTTCTAACTAAATAATTTGCATAAGAATACATAAATACATCATTTAATAATTATTTTGTTATATTTCACAATTCTCTATACTCTAAACTTTGCTTCCATCTATTATACTTGAACAGTGGAAACTGTGTATAACAATGTTCTACCATACCACTCTTCCCAATTCTACATTCAGTGACATCATATTGGTTATTAGACATCCTCCACAATGTGTTCACCCCAGAAATCAGCAAACACTATAAATCAGGGCTTGAGCCCTTCATCCTCCCCCTCCCTTCCTGCTCTCCCTTCCTTCCTTCGCTCCCTTTTTCTTTTCTTTTCTTCCTTTTTCAGTATTGGGATTGAACCCTGGAACTCTACAGAGCTGCATTCCAAAGCTTCTTTTTTTTTTAACTTAAAGATGGGGTCTCTCACTGGGTACAATATGTAATAAATGTATTGTGGTGCATGCCTATAATCCCAGGGCTCAGGAGGCTGAGGCAGAAGGATCATGAGTTCAAAGACAGCCTCAGCAATTTAGCAAAGTCCTAAGCAGTTTAGCAAGTCTTTGTTTCTAAAAAAAATATGATAAGGGCTGGGGATGTGGCTCAGTGGTTAAGTGTCCTTGGATTCAATCCCTGGTACCAAAAAAACAACAAAAAAATACACACACACATACACACACACACAAATACAGAGTCTCTAAGTATAGAGGCTAGCCTTGAACTTATAATTCTCTTATTTCAACCTTCTGAATAACCAGGATTATAAGTGTATGCCAAAATACCTAGCAAGGGCTTGATCTCTTGTAGTCTTGATTATTTAAAAATATTTCTCAAACTTTTTACTGATTATTATCATCTCTTAAAGAGCCATTTTAGATCATTTTTCCTAAATTTTTTCCCATATGAAATATTTATATGAAAGATGTGTTATATTACTACTCAAGTGCCATGTGTGTATCTATGATTCATATATATATATATATATATATATATAGTAAAATTTTTCATCTCATGTTGAGAAATAGTTTTTGTTTTTGTGGGATCACATCACATTCCTTAAGAATACATGGTCTAAACTTTGAAAAGTGCTCGAAAAGTGTTAATACATGGGTAAAACTAGTGTGTAATGTATTTAGATATTACATTATGAATAGCAAAGCCAATAGAAGAAATGTTTTTCCAGAATATGAATATTCTTTTCCATTTCAACAAAAATATTGTTTATGTCATTGGTGAACTAGCTTAAGTTTTGACATTTCCTTGTTGTTTCATTTTTACCTTAAATTTTAATGTAAATGAAAATGTTAATATTCATATTATAAATGCTGTCATTCATCAATTGCAACCATGAGTTGGCTATAAGTGATAGACTTCAGTAAAAATTAGCAAAAGCATGCTATGACAATTGGTTGTTCATATGGAATTTATAAGATGACATATTGTATATTGTTATTATTTGTAAGTAGTATATTATGTATATTCTGTATCTATAATTTTTTAAACGTGTACTTAGACATAAATTTCCATTCTGTCCCCTGAGAGCTGGCTTTTCACATTTACCAGAACACTGCTGTATATAACCTATATATAAGAGTATTTAAGATCAAAGCAATGTAAATATGTGTACCAAATTGGTAAAAATCCACCTAGACACTTTCTAAGACAGAGAAACAATGGAAAAATATGAACATGATAGCCCGGGTTAATTGTGGGAGGGAGGCTTAATAATTTTTTGATGTGTTTTTGTGTGTGTGTATGTGTGTGTGTGTGTGTGTGTGTTGTGCTAAGGATTGTGCCCAGGCCTTTTTTCACACTAAGCCTGCCCTCTACCATTAAGTTACACCACCAACTGAGGAGAAACTTTTCATTATATGTTTTACTCTTCCCCAAATTTTCTAATATCGCTCTTATTTTAAACACAAAATCAAATCGTATACCCCCTCATCACAAACAAATTTCTACTGTATTTTCTTGAGTGTAGGTTTATGACCCAGAAACCCCTATGGATAATGGAAAATTCAATTTGGAGAGTGAAAGAAAACCATAGGAGAGAAAAAGGGATGAAAAAAATCTACTTAGAACATAGGGAAAGAAATATAGAAAACAAATAAATGAAAACACTATAGACATGCTGGAATCATTTTAGAAATAAGAACTATAGGATCCCAGAGAATGGGGAGGTCAGACAACACTTGGTACAGGCGTCAAAAACGCCATATTGCTGGGAGTGGTGGCACACGCCTGTAATCCCAGTGGTTCCAGAGGTTGAGGCTGGAGAATCATAAGTTCAAAACCAGCCTCAGCAAAAGCAAGGCGCTAAGCAACTCAGTGAGACCCTGTCTCTAAATAAAATACAAAATAGGGCTGGGCATGATGATCAGTGGTTGAGTGCCCTTGAGTTCAATCTCTAGCCATACCAAGTTAGTTAATCACCTCACTAGGGTGTGGAGTGTGGTAAGTGACTACTTGTGTGAAGAGGATTGCTAGGTCCTCAGGGAGTTAAAGTTCCTGTTGACATTGTTTTAATCTTGTTGATCTAACTTTATGTCAGTGGTGCTGACAGGATGTATATTTGGGGTAAAATTACTCTCTGAAATGTGATCCCTGGTATTTTCAGGGGTTGCATATCCCAATTCAAGCCTGGTTTTGTGGAACATCATACATACTCTGGACCTATAGAATGGCAACAAGACTATCTCTTCCAACTTGCAGAAAAGTACACTTTCTACATATATGTGCTACTAAGATGCAGATATCTCTGAGGAAGGAACAGGACACTTTTAGCAGGATTCCTGGCCACTCTCATGAAACAATCGAAGTACTGTGTGCTTCTATTGAATATTGAGAGAAGTAACAGGCAATATTCCTTTGGGTACTGGCAATTCAATGTAACTCTCCATGGAAAATAAGTAATCAAGAATAAACATTTAAAAAGCCTTGAGCTTCACATGCATTTATTTCAAACATTTTTTGTTTTTATTGTTTTGTTAGAACCAAGAGAGTAAAACCTTCATTTTGATGATCATAAATACTTTCTTTCTCTTTAGCTATCTCACCCCCAATTTCTGTTAGATATTTCATGTGTCTCCTTCACTTCTCATCTACATAATAAGTAATTCTAATATTTCTAAAAAAAATCCCAATAAAACAGAGAACTAGCAGTTAATGCCAAGTAGCAAGTCTGGCATATTTAAATCATAGCAAGAAATCATGTTCTTTCACGTAAGTGATTCGCTATGCTTTCTGACACATATATCCTATAGAGGTCTCTAATTGAAACATTTAATTTATAGAAAACATATGGCTCTAGATTTCCTTCCAAGTTCTGTTTGTTATGATAAATCTGAAGCCAGAGATATTTCCCTTAGAGTCTATAAAACTAGAGAACGAATAAGGAAAGAGTTAGCCATAAGAAAAAATTCTGAGACACTATCACTCACTGGTCTAAAATAGCCTAGACCATAGCTTCAGAAAGATTATCAGTTGTTTGCTCCAAATGATATAAATCATGTGTGAAAGTAGGTTTTGTACATGTCTCAATGGGCTTTAGCAGTCCAGCTGATCCGCCTGTTTTTATGCCGGCTGCAGACTGTAAATCACTGGCTCTCCATGTAGCTGGGCTTTGTGGATGAAGTACCAGGCAGTTCTGGCTCTCTCCTGGGCTGTAACATTCTGCCATGAGGAGTTAGCAGTGTGAACCACAGCCAAAGAAAAATCAGGATAGAATATTTCACACAAAGGAGGTGATATCCATTTCCTCAGTTCAAGTCAAAGGCTAATTACAAAAGGCAAGAAATCAAAAAATTTTTTAAAATGCTATAACAATGCTAACACTAGAAAGGCATATTTCAGCTCAAGAAATACTTCCATATAATGTGACTGAAAATAGGAGCTTTAAGGTTAAAAAGATCAGGGTCGGAAGTTTATTTCTGCCACATCTGATTAACCAGAAGTATAATGTGGGGTGTCACATGTTCTCTGAGCTTCAGCATCCACATCTATAAAAACAAAGCAAAATCAAACCAAAACAAAAAGCAGGCACACACCCTACACTAGAAGTTAGCTGATAGGATTTATGTAAAGCCATCAGCACACACTAAGATTGAAATAAGATTGTGGCTGTTCTTTGTTAAGATCATCTCCATTATAAAAATAGTACACTATTCTAATTTTCTACATAACATTTAGTTGCAGAAATAAGAATTAGACTGATGTTCAAAGCAAAAGAATAGTGTAGGGAAGTACAGTGGGTATAACAATCACTTTAGAAGCAGATCTGGTTATGAAACTGGGTTCTAGCATTTATTTGACTGTGAACAACAGGTTAGATGGTCTCTTCTAGTTCCTCAGGTGACAATGGACAATAATGACAACCATCTTCATAACTAAAGTGAAGACCTGGTGAACTGTGTATGAAGCACACAGACACAATATCTGGTCCTCAGGATTATCATATATCAAAATTATCTTTAACCTGAAAGAAACATCTTTGGTATTGGGGAAAAAAAGAAGTTCTCAACAAGAACAATAATTATACCACTTTATGTTATAGGTATGCCATATCATTTCAAGCACATCTATCTCTACATGTTTTTACAGCAGGCATGGAAAGGGGTATGAATTTTCCAAAGGGTAGGAAAGCGAAATTCTTTGACATTCTTGTATTCTATATAAAGGTGAGTGTGTGTGTGTGTGTGTGTGTGTGTGTGAGAGAGAGAGAGAGAGAGAGAGAGAGAGAGAGACAGAGAGAGAGAGAGTTCTCATTAGTGAATAATTATTTTTTAATGAAGTGGGGAAATTTCCAACAATGACTGATATTTTTAAGAATGAAGATTGCTAAGAAGTGAATAATGTTGTGAGTCTACAAGTCTTCAACACTGCTGCTTTTCTATTTCCACATATTTATGATTAAATCACTATTGTTTGATGAGCCATTTTATCCTAAGTGGCACTATTGAAGAGATTAATGAGCCAGGAGACCTGGTGAGTTAAATTAATGTTTTTGAAGTTAAAATTTATCCAGATTAATAATAATTAAATCCACAGAATATGCTAGGGCAACACTATGAAGATTAATCCTAGGCCACTGTAAAAATATTCATTTTGTGTACTTGAATTACTCATGAAAAAAATCTGTCTTTGTATAACAACTATCATAATTGTGTATCACTGCAATTATTGCTCAGAAATAAAAGTTTAAAGATTCAAACAGAATGGGATGCTAAATGAAAAACACACAACTCATTAGGAGTCAAAATTAAAATGAATTATTGAAAGAATACAAATCATGTTTGAGACAATAACACATTCTTAAAATAGTCAAACCTTTTAATTTACTATTTTGGAAACTACATGATTGAGTACATCCCACTCTCTTATCAGTGCAGGGGTAAGAGTCTCAACCTGCAAAGCAATCTAAAGTATGTTTGATTCATTTAGACTTTATCTTGTTTTATGGCTATTTCCATACTATTGATATAGCATTCTGAATACTGAAACCCAGAACCTTTAAAGATTTGTGTGTGTGTGTGTGTGTGTGTGTGTGTATGGTTTTTGTTGTTTGTTTTGTTTTGTTTGTTGTTGTCATGGAAGGAAAGTATTTCAAGGTAGAGAATAATCACCTCATTAAGGAAAATTCCCACCAAATAGTGGAGCTTCCTTTGTTTCCTTAGTTATCATTTTGATTAATTCTATCATACCTGCACACCGTTTCTCCTTGATGACTTCATCTTGTCCCATGTCCATTGACATTGACCTCTGCCCGCTCAGATTAAACACATGAATTTTACAATGGATGTGGGCGGGTATAAATACATGAAAATCATTAAGATATCCTATGCTTATGCCTATATTGCATACTTCAGGATTCAGTGGAGGAATCATCTCCTGTATACCTTCCTGCCTCTTAGGGCAATAGCAAAAACTGAATCAGATCTCAATTAAGTGCCTATTTTAGGGTCTTCTTTTCCAAACATTATAGCCTGCCTAAAGAGCTATGTTCTAGGAGTGTTCTTGGTGACATGTTCTGGGCGTATTCCAATCTTTCAGTTGTCTATTCCACTTACTTATAGGAGAAAATGTCCTCAGAACAGTTTTATACTAAATGGCCATGTGAGTTAACAATATGCAAGAAGATAATAACTTCCACAGCAAGATTTTTACAAAATGCTAACATTCAAAACCAGGCATGGTAACCCTCACATCTACCATAATCCAGTGAAGATTTTACGAACAAAATCTATTAATACTCATTAATTTCCTGGAGCAAGATCATGCCAACAATTCATTAGATTAATCCATTAACCTAACCAAACAATTATGGAGCAGGGAGTATGTATTATACATAATCTAAGTCCCAAAAGAAAGCTTAATTTTCTATTCCACCATGTCTCTCACTTTATTTTCTGATAGTATTTAGAGTAAAAATGCAAAAGAAAAATTTGCTAATGGAAGCTTTGATTATATTTGAAAACTACAAGGGAAAAATAGGAAGAGAGATTATTTTGAGAAAAAGGAAGGAGCGTTGGAGTTAGAAGAGCTGAATTTGAGCTCTGGTTCTGCCATTATTATATATGTGATTATATAAAACCATTCATTTCAAAAGTTCAAAGATTATTGTCCTTGTCTGATCTAACATCAAATGATTCAATGGGTTTTTAGAAGTGGTAGGGAGTAAAGGCTTTGGGGTCACACATAATTTGCATTCATAAACTCTCTACCCTTGTACAAGTCACATAATGTTCTGAGCCTCAGTTACCTTATCTTTTAAATGGAAGAAATGAAGTGTACCACTTCAGAGTGTTATTTTAAAGGATAAAATGATAAGTACATTAAATTATTTTTAAGGAATTCGAGGTCAATAGATATCCATTGTTTTTTTTCTCATTCCAACATATTAGCATATTTTGATTGTTTTGTCTTCTTTAAGACTTGTTATCACACACAAAAATAATATTTTTCAATTTCAAAAAGGAGAAAAGGGTCTCTGTTTCCTCTATATTCCTTAGATTGCTTAGCATATTGCTAAGCACAGATCAGATAAAAAGAGGAAAACTTGAAGCCGGGCGTGGTGGTGCACACCTGTAATTCCAGCACTTAGTGAGGCTGAGACAGGAGAATCGAGAGTTCAAAGCCAGCCTCAGCAAAAGCGAGGCGCTAAGCAACTCAGTGAGACCCTGTCTCTACATAAAACACAAAATAGGGCTGGGGATGTGGCTCAGTGGTCGAGTGCCCCTGAGTTCAATCCCCAATACCAAAAAAAACCCACAAATAAAACAAAAAATCAAAAAACAAAAAGAGAAAAACTTGAGTCCAGGGTTCTCAGGACCTGACTTCAGGTTTAAGAACTATTAGCACATGTCTGAGTCAACTTTGGAAAGTAACTTCTCTGAGCATTGTAGAATGAAGGCATTGGACTGCATCTTCTCCAAGGTGTGTTCCAGTAAGACCATGACACTATCTGCTTTATATTTGCTTACAGAGATTATCTTTATTCTTTGTTCTGAGTGTTAACATTATTGTTGTTATTAATGTACTGATAGGTTCCTAAATAATCAACACATCATTATTTTGTTTACAAAAGCACACACACAGAAGTGATTTAATGAGGTATTGATCAAACTATCAGTTTTTTTTATGACCATTACTTAGGATTTTCTTCATATAATCTTTAATGGAGCTGAAATTGACAAATAGGTGTAATCTGTTACTTCATAATAGAGTACACAAAGTGATTCTTCATGGTCCTGAGACAGAAGACGTGTTTACAACAGCCATTGTTATCAGATATGATATTGAAATCACCCAATAAACTGAGGAAATATTATTCACATAGGCATTCCAGAGAATGTCCATGGCTGACTTATGTCTTCTTGTGTTGGAAGAATAGGTGATTTCAAAACAGTGAAGATTTCATCTAAAAAAATTTTAAAAACTCAACCCACATTAACAATTAAACTAAAACTGTGGAATGAATTTAACCTAACTTTCCTATGTACGTATATGAACACACCACAGTGAATCTCACCATCATGTACATCCACAAAACACTAATTTAAAAAAGAACCATAAGTAAAAAGCAGAAAGATCAATAGAACAGAAGAAAGGGAACAGGAGGAGGGAGTGATAAGGAAAGTACTGGGGACTGAATTAGAACAAATTATATTCCATACTTTATAATTATGTCAAAGTGAATCGTACCATTATGTATAACTAAAAAGGAACCAATAAAAAATAAACTCTATGGGAAAGAATACATATTTCATAATTGGTATTAAAACCCTTTAATGGGTAGGTTAATTTATTTAATCATCCAATATAAGCAACTAGATCACCTAAATGCTAAGAAAATAAAATGCATTTGTAATATTCCTTCGATTTATATTTTTGGAGGTCACTGATATTATCCTCAAATTGAAATGCAAATAAATTAAAATTCACTGGAGCCAAGAGGAATTTGATGAAAGGCAAGGAGGTAAGTGATTTTTTAAAAGCTTGCTCTAGAACATTTATCACACTGGAAACTTCTATATACTTTATATTAAAGTATTAAGGCACGAACTAGGTGACATTGTCTTTATTATACATGAGGATGCAGATCTTTGTAAATATAATTTAACTTGTGCTGATCATCAATTGAGTTAAAGTGAGTTGGGACAGAAATTGATATCTGTCTTTCTCTGTATCCTTCCTCTTTCCTTCCATTAGGAGTGCACTGTGCAATTACTGGGAGGGTACTACTCAGACCTTCCTGCTCTTCATATCAGCTTCAGTACTGATGCTAACAATGCTATTTCAATGCTTATCGAAGCCAATAACTTAGCAAAATGGGAGTATCTGAGCCAAAGCAGTTGTGTCAGGTGACATAGACCTTTGCTGTCTGAGGCTTTCCTAGTGTGGCATTCTGTCTACTCAGTAATCATCCCTTCTATTGACCTTTTCATAGGTATTAGACTCACTCGGTGATCCAAAAGAAATTCTATACACTCTTCTTTCCTCTCCTTTTTATTAGGTGCAAGCATTTTCCCCAATAAATATCTTTCACATCAAATTCCATTTTGGTCTCAGCTTCTTGTAGGACCCAAAATCATATTACTGGTATGAAGAGCGATCTGAGAGCTGGGCGCCATGACTCATGCCTGTAATCCCAGCACTTAGGGAGGCTGAGACAGGAGAATCACGAGTTCAAAGCCAGCCTCAGCAATGGTGAGGTGCTAAGCAACTCAGTGAGACTCTGTCTCTAAATAAAGTACAAAATAGGGTTAGGGATGTGGCTCAGTGGTTGAATACCCTTGAGTTCAATCCCCAGTACCAAAAAAAAAAAAAAAAAAAAAAAGAGAGATCTGAGAAATCAGATACTAAGATTTGGCATTGGGACCTCATCACCCATAGTGGTAAGGGCTTCATTATGAGTAGAATGTGGAACCGTGGAACCAGAAGAGTTCTTGACCCAAAATAATGAACTCATTCCTGAAGATTACACTGCAGTAACTTGAAAAACAGCCTAGTAGAGAGTGCAAATGAAATGATTCCAACACAAGAAACATCAGGGAATACTGAAGTCTACAACAATAGTAGATTGGGCTAATTATTACTAAGTAGTATTGACAACAAGTAGAAGGATAAGGAGAAATTCATAAAATAAAGAAACTGTTAAAAGCTAAGTGTGAGGGTCACAGTGTCTTTGGTGGCATACAAAATCCTGCAGCGTAAAAGCATACACCACTGATATAAGGTCAATCAATGAAGGCACAGAGCTCCCCAAAATATAAATGTTCAGGCTTGGCAGATCTGCTGTGCTAAGGTTACAACTCTAATACATAAAAACCTTGATCTAGGAATCATGGAACAGGGATGCCTAGAAAGGATGTTCTTTAGGAATTTGGCTGAAGAACTAATCCGAACCTTCTGAGCGTGAAAACAAGATCTCCCTCTCTCAATGAGGACTTGCCCTAATTGCTTCTCCAGTGTAGGAAGAAGCTGTAGAGTCCTCTTGCTTCCTTCAGGCAGCAAGGATTGCTTTCAGGCACTACGGCTATTTCATCTTCCATCTGCCAGGCCAATAACTAGTGTTACATCTCAGTTTTAAATTGGCAGGGGATGTTCTGGGCCTGATAATGAAAGAGAGAGATTTTGCTCCAAAGAAGTTGCAGGAATTAGCTAGCATGCCATCAAAAGCCAGAAGATGACCCCTGGGGTTGGATTTTGAGGAGAGTTGATTAAGTCAGGCTAAAATGTGTATCTGGATTTCTTTACTTGGGGGAACTTCCTTAGAATTTGTGATTTAATTTCATGGTAAGGACTCTAAAAGATGAGTAAATTCACTGGTAGTGTAGCGTTAATAATCCTGGGGGCAAGGAGAACATAGCAAACCACACAAGTGCAGTTACCTAATTTTATAAGACAGAAATAAATGAAAAGTCTCATTCATGGGAGTGAATGAATGGACATATTAGGTAAATTTGGGAGATGCCCCAGAGGATCTTTTTCACCTTTGGAAGGCCCAGAGGACATGTAATTCACCTAGGCCATTGTAAATGCTCTGGCACTTAAATGATTAAGAAGTTTTTGTGGTGGCTGTCAACTGCATGCTAATGATTAAAGAGGCAGACCCAGGGCTGGCCTTGTTGATAGCCAGAGGAGTGATGAAGGTTTCACCAACAAGATAAGCAATTTTACTCTTCCTATATTCTCAGAGCTTGGACCTGGAAAATAAGCAAGAATGATTTTGTGATCTATTTCCATAGGATCTACTGGGGGACTTTGTGCTTTGTGCCTCCCATTCTCTTATTAGATTCTTCTGGATTGGAAAGTGAGGTCAGAATGGTCAGTAAAGAGGAGATGATTTTTTCAGGGACCAATGCAAGTTCTCACTAAACTCTCATCTGTTATCAAGGTATTTGGTCTATTTGTTTGAACAAGATTATTCAGCATTTTGGCACAGTTAATTGGCCCTGAGTGGCAAGAAGAAGTATGGCACCTGGTAATTCATGGAGGACATATGGAACCTAAGTGATCCACTTTGTGCCTCTTGCTTAATTTTAACAATCAATGGACACATAAAAATTCAACCTGAGGAAAGTACAACTTCTCATGATCTTAGATCATTCAGAGATTAAGATTTGGGTCTTCATGACCAGTTAGACCATGAAGACATGCGGACAATGACGGAGGTTAAACTGTACAAGATGAAGGGAATAATGACATTTGTTGCCCTGAGATTATAACTGCTATGACAACAACTATGTTTCATTCAACTTTCTTCCTTCTTCAAAGTTTCCCTTCAGGTGGAGAAATGCACAGCAGCCATGAAGGAGTTGCTCCCTGATTTATTTGGAGAAGTGGGTCTATGAGGTATAGACAGGTTGCCACATGAGTGTGCCATCTGGATCTCCCTTCATACAAAGAAATCTGTTGTTTAATCAATAGTTACCTGATAATCTATAGGTCTACAGTTTCAGCTGATTTCATGCCCAAGCCACACTATCTCAAGGATGCAGCCATCCACTGACTAAACTTGAAGAGGAGAGTAGGGCTGGGTCATTCCTGCCCCAAAAGGTTCTCACTGTCAAGGAGTCATGCTCCTGGGGCTACTCACAGGGATGGCTGAGAGTTCTTTCAGCAACACTTCAGTGAAGACTCTTCCTACTCAAAAGCCCTCATCACAATTCTTTTATAGATGTCAGACCCACTCTGTGGTCTCAATGCTCTCTGACTGTTCCCGCTTCCCTTTCCCAAGTTCCTTCAGAGAATTTTTTTATTGATAAAATTCTTATCAATATAATACTGTCTTGCCATATAATTCTTGGATTTCCCAGTTATACCACTTTAATGAACATATAATTTCTCAAGTCTCATAAAATGTTTTGCATGAAAATCATTTGCTTTGTAGTTAAAATTTTTACCATACAAGTAAAAGAAAATACAGTCTCTATAAATCAGAATTTTTAGCTATATAATTATTCAGAAAATGCTTAATATCTTAAATATTCTTAATGAAATATCAAATGCTCTCCAAATCCTGTTATAGAAAGCTTTGTATAAAGATTTTTGCTTTATCCTCCTAGGATTCACATTTCTATTAAAAGGATATGTTCTAGCCGGGAGCGGTGGCTCATGCTTGTAATCCCAGCACTTTGGGAGGCTGAGATAGGAGAATCACGAGTTCAAAGCCAGCCTCAGCAATGGTGAGGCGCTAAGCAACTCAGTGAGACCTTGTCTCTACATAAAACACAAAATAGGGCTGGGGATGTGGCTCAGTGGTCAAGTACCCCTGAGTTCAATCCTTGGTACCAAAAAAGAAAAAAAAATGATATATTCTTCTATGTATATTGTTCCTCATGAATCAATTATCTTTTCAATTTTTACTAAGGTTTTTTTTTTCTTTTACACATGCCATACATGTCAAAATATGTTTTTGACCACTTCGCCAGAAAAACTGGAATTAACTGGAGCCAAGACACATTTAAGGTCTTCATGCTGGGTATGCAAATAGGTTTGCTCATTTTTAAAGTAATTCTATACATCATCCTTACAGGGCACAAAACTCACAGTAACTCTTCAGCAAAACTGCGGAGTTTATGATTGCTCTACACAAATTAGATGTTCAAGCTTTGAAAACTAAATTTCTACAATATATATCAGATTAAGACAAAAATCAAATAAAATCTTTAATGGCTAAGTGGATGATACCACATAATCCTTAATGATAGAGGGGGATACAATCTATAACAAATTATTGACTCATTACTAGAAATTAGATGGATCTAAGACTATAGAAAATTACCTCATTTAACTTGTCAATATATTCAAATATATTAAGCAAGAAAGTATGTTCTTTGTGCAATAATGAAACTAAACAAGGAGAGTCTAGATCTGTTACACTTCTTGGTGTATCTTATTTTCATTATTTCATTGTTCAAGAATTTAAGTGAAAAACTTCAATATTTTTCTCCTGAGGAAGGTACATGCTAAAGCTAGCATTTTCACTGAGAAAATTTTTAAATACTGTATTGAGATTAAACTTAGCTGTAGTTTGTGTAACAGTCTCAGATGCATGGAATACCTCATGCAAAGGAACCTAATTTCTTTAAATAAAAAGAAATCAGAATAGAAGCATAAATTACAATGTGTCAGGCAGTGCTATATCTATAATTAGCCCAGGTATTAAATGTCTTTCTTAAGATAAAACACAGATTCTTAAGTCATTTAGACTAACCATCTGTTTGCTTAGTACTTATTATAGTTCTCTAAATTTTTTTTCTTTTTCTTTTTCTTTCTTTTTTTTTTTTTTTTTACAATTAGTGGTGTTAGTTTTACCTTTCAGAGAATTTGTATTGCTTTTGACTAAAGGGTAAAAATCACTCAATTAAGATGCATCTATTTAGGGTGTATTTGGTATAATATGTTAACCAAACAAAAGAGAATTAAAATGAGAGTAATTTTGTCCTAATTTTATGGCCCTTCTGCCTTGAGGATAAGCAAAGATGTCAAAGATTTAGAATGTTATAAATATGGCTAGATTTCTTGCAGGCTTTAAAAAACTTGGTAATCACATGGTTTGGTAATAATTTAAGACAATTTCTAAATGGAGATATGAAAAAGGAGAGAAAAAGAAATACAGGAGAAAAAAATCAGGTGAAGCGGGCAAGGCATATTGAATATCTGTTGTATACCAGGCATTGAGCCACAGGTTTTCACAAATGTTATCTCCTTTATTCCTTCCAACCGCAGTTTGATGTAATTATAATTGCTCTATTTTATAGCTATGGACACTGGATTTAGCAAGGTTAAGTGACTTAGGCAAAGGCCTGATAAGTGGCCCAAATGGGATTCAGGTGTTTCAGATAGTGAGCCCATTCTGTTTCCATGAAGCAAGATAAGCTTCATGATTCTTTATAATGTTCTCCAGTCCCAT
>CM053399.1:21889077-21909799 GCA_028644305.1 Xerus rutilus | reverse complement strand
TCTTATTTAACTATGAGTGAGTATAAGTCAAAGTCAAATGTCAGTGCTACCTACGCTGTACTAAGCAGAATGATGCCTAATAAATTAACATGCCACCAGTGAAATGCATGGTTTATAAGGCAAGATGAGCAACTTAGACATATGGTATATGAGTCTTTTCACTAGAAATACAGAAGAAGGCTAAGGATGGTTCCCAAAGCTTAGTATAGTTACCAAACTACTGACGTTTCTAACTTGCCAAGGTTGCAAAGATATCAGGGATGGAAGAAACCAAGATTTAAAGTTAACAGTCATTATTGAACATCTGCCTTGTGTATATCTTCCAGTGAAACAAATTTTCTCAAACTTGGCACAAAATACTGAAATTCTAGACCTGTTAATTCTTTTGGGAGTGCAGTGTTGTACATTTGGGGATGTTTGGGGACAACGGTGACATTTACCCTTTAGGATATCAGTAGCACAACCTCTCCCTTAGTTTGGACCATCAGAAATGTCTCTTGACATTATTGAATGTATTTTGGAGGGCAAAATTTCTCCTGTATGAAAGTTGCTTATGTGGAATGCTATTATTTTGGCGAGATTATTTTCCCCCCTATCTCAAGTAGAATAATAGAACCCACAATGAAGATGAAGCAGGATGAAAAATTAGAAACACCTGCTGGTTGCTTTGGTTTTTGTTTCCAAAAGCATACATCTCAGAATGAAGAAAGAAATTATTAGGGAGGAAATTAACCAGACAAAAGCAAAGGAAAGACAATCTAGGGACTGGCTAAAATAATAGGCAAAAGAGACCTGAACAATGAAAGATTAGTCTTTAGTGAAAAAGAAATGCCTGTGGGTTATAGGGAGGGGAGAAATGGGGCAGAGAGAGTCGGGAGGTCTCTAGGTTCCAGTGCAGAGAAAATGCTCTGTATTGGCAGTGCCCTGGAGAACCAGCAAAATCCAAGGACACAATTGGTTCAATATGGCTTAGGTAGATAGGACTCTTGCAAGCATATGTTAAAGAAATAAATAACTCAAAAGGCATTAGAGAGTCTCATATTTTTAAAGTGGAAGAATATGTGCAATTCATCTCCTTTCATATCTGAAAATTAGATGACTAGATATCTTTGTTGTTTTAGTCAGCTTTTGTGTAGCTGCCACTAAAACTGTGAAGAAGAAAAGGTTTATTTGAAGGCTCATGGTTTCAGAGGTTTTAGTCCATAGAAGGCTAGCTCCATTCCTCAGGACTCCAGGTGAGGTAGAACATCATGGTGGAAGAGTATGTCCGAGGGAAGCAGCTCACATGGTAATCAGACAGCAGAGAGGAGGTTGTCACTTGCCAGATACAAATGTATAACCCACAGCTCCCAACGAAACACTTCTTCCAGCCACACTTCACCTAACTCCAATTACTCACTAATCCCATCAGGGATTGATTTACTGATTAGGTTAAGGTCCTAATCACTTCTCCTCCAAACGTTGCATTGTCTCTCATGTGAGCTTTTGAGGTACACCACATCTAAACCATAACATTTGTATACCAACTCTGAATCTCTCTGATGTTTCATAAAATGTTAGAGGGCAGCCTACTCCAGTATTGGAGAGGAAACATAAGAAAGACCACAATTAAGTTTAATATAAGGTTTCTAGTGAAAAACAAAGTAACATTTAAAAATGCATGTAGGAACCGAAAGGATGAACTTGAGTTTGCTGAGTGAGGTTATTTATTATTCCTTAGCTCAATTATGTGCCAACTTCCATGGTATGTTTTATTGAGTCCATTTTAAAGAAAAGTACATGGAGTCTCAGTGAGTATAAATGGTTTGTTCAAAGTCACTGACTTTCATCTAAATAGCAAATGATTATTGTGTTCCTACTATTAAAACAAATTAAATGAAGACCTGGCCTGAAGAATCACTAAGCAGCCAAACCAGTTAGGCCTCACAAATGATCTTAACTTTGCCTGAGTTGCAAACATAAGCAAAGCTTATTTTGAGCTATTTCTTCCAAATACAAATCTTTAAGATATACGGAACTTATGCAACCAAAGGGCCAACTAGCTTATACAACTAGAGACCTTTCAACAGGATACACCAAATAAACTGTGTAACTATAACAAATCAAATATTTTCTTTGCTTTACCTCTGGGTTGATCCTATAAAAGTCTATATCTATGTTCCCTCAATGGAGACCCCAAACAACTTATGATTTAAGGCTGCCCAATTCATGAATTGATGTTTGCTCAAACAAACTCTTTAAAAAATTCACTGTGCCACAGTTTACCTTTGTAACTCTGTGATACAACAGATGCTTTGCAGATGGGAATACAGAGATGAGTCAACCCACAAAATCACCCTGCCCTCATGGAGCAATTAAGTAATCACACAGTTGATTGTAGATGGCAACTGTGAACAAGTGCTATAAAGACGTGCATAGTGCCACAATATGCCAGAATAGTTCATAATGGGAGAAGGGAACCAAGTGGGAAAAGACAGAACAGGTTTTTCTGTACGAAAGGATCAATCAGAGTTACAGAGTATAGTGATTCCCAAACGTGTACTTCACAATCACCTGGAGTAATGAGCCTGATTCCCCGAGTTTCTTAGAGATAGATCAGGGGTGGAGTCCAATAATTTGCATTAATAATAATCTCCTGTACAAGCAGTTGTTGTTGATGCTGCTGTTCTGGAAATCACACTTTGAGAATATATGAACATACCAAGCAAAAGAAACACTGTAGGCAAAGGCCCTGTCAGAAGAGGGCCTTGTGTTCTCACCATGTCATACAGGAAAGTAACCCCCCTCCCTTTTTTGAAAGATGTGAAATCAACAGGTAAAAGTTCAGTGACTTGCCTTGGCCACTTCACATAAACAGCAGCGTTGGGACTCACATCCAGGTCTTGTCGCTTCCAGCCAGGCAAGCTCTTTCTCCACAGTGGGTCAGGCCACTCTGCCATCCCCCACCCTGGGATGTACAGATGGCTTTAATGGTTGTGATCCAGTGAAAGGCACACAGCAGTCCTGTTACCCACAAAAAAAAGTGAGCCGTTCTGCCTGTTGTATCTTGTCTTTGGTTGAGAGAATGCTGACTATTTTAAGCAACGCTTCAGGATATTCTTCCTCTTCTTTGAGATAGAGGACTTAATCTTACTGAAAACACATTCCTTCTCTCAAGAGTGCCCTTGAACTAATACAGCAGAAACTCTGACTCCAGTGGGGCTTTCTGATGTGCCTTTGAAGAGGGTGAATTTACTAATCAATACAAATTACAATTTTTCAACTGGCAACACGGCAAGGCAGGCAGAGTTTCTGCCAATTATTCAGATCCTGAGCTCTCAGGACTAGACTGGCAGAGAGAAAGTGCAGATAGAGATGCTATGCAAATACATCCAACAAAGAAACAACATTTTAGAGGGACTAGATACAGGCGTATTTATATGACTGGGAATGAAATGTACATCTCAAGAACTACCTAGACTTAAACAGCTTTAGAGAAAACTATTAAATATCATGCTTTAGGGTACAGACTAATAACCTCTCACAGGAAAATAATTCTCTTTGTGTTCTTTCCTAATGCCTACACACACTTCCACTTCCACAATTTGTATACATATAAAGACACGCAATTGTTAGTTTTATGCATGTACACACATAACATATAGAAAAACATAATTATCAACTATATGTACACATGTAAACAGTGAATAATAGAAAAACAAGAGAAAAATACTGAGACAGAGGCTTTCAGTATTGTAATGAAAATTGTGCTATCCAGAGATTATAGTTCTTGCATTCAGTTACAGTGTAATTCTGGATGAAATAATTACTTATTCTAGAATTCAGTTTTCCCATCTGCAAAATGAGGTGGTTGGATATGATATTTAAAGACTTTTCTAAACAGACATTTCCTTTATACAGAGACTAAAAAATTACATAGGGATGTATTTTCATCTTTAAAAGATTTCCCCCTGCATAATAAGATTGAAAACTCTTTCCTACACATTTTTAAAACCCATGCCATTTTAATCAGCATGAAAATCTCATAATATCCTTTACATTTATTTAAAATTTAAAAATAATGTAAGTGTGACTAAAATGAATCAAAGATAATTTTAGAAGAACATTCTATTTTAAAATATACAGATTATATCTTTTTTTTTCCAATTACATAATATCACTAACAATGTGGAGCATGATACTTGCTTTAGCTTTGAAAGCTCAAATACTATCTAGGT
This sequence comes from Xerus rutilus, assembly GCA_028644305.1. Lineage (NCBI taxonomy): Eukaryota > Metazoa > Chordata > Mammalia > Rodentia > Sciuridae > Xerus > Xerus rutilus. The sequence continues at coordinate 21,905,582 of CM053399.1, read as the reverse complement.
TGCTTTCAATGCCATCCTTTTAGCTAGGGTTGTTTTTAAACAAAGCCTCTTGTACTCTCCTCAACTCTTCCTCACATTGCTAGCCCCTTTCTCCTGGCAACATATATATATAGTAAAATATATATATTTTTTCATTTAAGTGTTACCTCTTTAATGGCTAGGAAAAATAGAGTTAATATTTGCAGACTCTTTGCTATGTGCCCAGTCCTGCATTGTATTGGTTCAATATATATATATCATCTTACATAATCCTCACTACTACCCTAAGAGAGAGGTACAACAATTATTCTCATAGATGAGGAAACAAGAGCTCAGAGATATTAAGGACCTTACCTTAGGGAATATCTAATATTTAGAAAGCTTTGATTTAATTCTAGTTTTCTTTTATAACAATCCTGTGCCAATTTTCCTCCATGATTCAATGTTTTTTTGTTTTTTGAGGCAGTCAATACTATGAAAACATTTTATAGGTTTTGTCTTATTTAATTCTCAAAATAAGGCCTGGAAAGTATGAAACCATGACTTTAAGGTGAACAGAGGTTAAGTAACATAACTGAAGCCATATACACAGTTTGAAACCAAACCAGAAGACTCAAAGTTTGTTTCAAACATGACCAAGTCTCCTGACTCAGGATGGTGATTGTGTCTCCAATCATGATAAATTCTGGGTAATTTTTAAAGTAACATCTAATTTTGTCCTTATTTGCAGTATCAATGTTTTTATAGATATTTTAGACAACAAATAAACAAAAAGAAAAAAATGTTCATTATATTTGAACTGACTGGGAAATAGTTTTAATAAGCACACATAAAATATTCAACATATACATATATAAATAAAAAGGATTATAATAAGTTCAACTTTATGTTTTATTTAACCATTCTTTTACATACTGAGTTTTAATGAATGCATAGTTTTTTCTCTCATGGGTTTATAAGAATCTATTCATTTCCATTTAATTAGCCATACATCATTTGTTTTCAATTTTCTCCTATGATAACAGTGATGAATTGAACTTTGAGATACAAACAACTGTATAGTGCTTGTGAAGGAGAGAAGCATGTATTTATGAAGTCAAACAAAGGATGAAGTGCTGCAAATTCAAAAAACTTTAAGTATTATCTGAGAAAGCTACCAGTTAATTATTACAAATAAGAATTAGAGTGGTAGACTTTCCCAGATGCTAGAGAGATTGACTTAATATAATATGAAAATGTCATAAAAGAACTGAATGGCTCAACAAAGATTTTTCAACACAGGAGAGAGTCTGTCCTAAGAATGAGACCAGACCAGGGAATTGAAAGCCCACAGACAAGCCCAACCCTTCGGAAGCATGTCAGTGCTCTTCATATGTATCCCTCAAAGGACAGGGCACCAAAGCATGTTGATCCACCTCCTCCTCTGCCTGATGCCTTTCACTCTGCTTCCTCCCTGTTTTAGTCAGTTTTTTCCCTGCTGCCACTAGAAGATCCAATCAGAACAATTTTAAAGGAGGAAAGGTTTATTAGAGGGTGCATGATTTCAGAGTCTTAGTTGTAGAAGACTGGCTCCATTCCTCAGGGTCAAGGTGAAGCAGAACATCATGGCAGAAGAGTGTGGCAGAAGGAAGCAGATCACATGATTATCAGAAAGCAGAGAGAGGCCTCCACTTGCCAGATATATATACCCCAAAGCCACACCCCCAGTGCCTACCTCCTCCAGCCACACCTTAATACTTCAGTTACCACTCAATTAATCCCCATCAGGGGATTAAATCACTGATTGGGTTAAGACTCTTACAACCCGATCTTTTCTTCTGAACCCTCTTGCATTGTCTCACATGTGAGCTTTTGGGGGACATCTCACATTCAAATCATAACACTCCCTCCCACATTCTCCTTCTCTTTCTTCTTCCATCTCCTTTCTTAACCACAGAAACATTCTTTTGTCCATGATCTCAGTGGTATTTTAGTGATAAATGAGGACAATATATTTTGAAGTATTAAGATATCAGGCTCTTTCCTCTTTCTCTTATTTTCCCTTTTCTTTCCACCAATTCAAACAGCTGCTTTGTGTTCCACTGACTCCCAGGAGGTACATAACAGCAAGAAGAAATAGACTGTGTGTATTTCTGACTGTTATTTTCTAAAAATCGAAGGTCTTAGGAGAATATTAAGACATTTCTGGAGAGATACAGGGGAACAAAAGGGTGCCTCTTGGAAAAGGGAGAGTGACTGGGAAGAAGTTGGAGGAGGAGAATATGGTTGTGGGGTAGTATTTGAACAGCTAAGATTACAGGGATATAGCAGGATGGTTTTGTAGTGCATTAGACTTCAGGCAGTATAGGTTTGTCCTTAGCAAATATCCTGTGTTTGACAGCACACCAGCTGTCCCCAGACCTGAAAGGACCATGGATATGGGGAAAAGGCAAGTACCATGGTTATAGATAGATAAACAGCAACATCTGCCTGGAGAACAGCAATGTCTTGGCTTGACTCAAGTACCATAACCATGTCACAATTGTAGGAGGCAGCTCTAAAAATGTAGAAGGGCTACCTACTATTCCAGCATAATGGAAACTCAAAATTAGCTTGCTCATTAAATAATCATGGAAATCTGGTAGTGGCTATTCTTAACAAATAGAAATGTGATGTTCCATATTTGCAAAAATAAATATACAAATGTGATATTGCTTAATGAACTTGGGGACTAAAATTCATACTGCTACGTGTATTCATAGAAAAATCACCAGCTCCGGATTATGTTTGTCTCTATATCCGTATCTAGGCAAGTGTTATGATTGTATTCAGGATTTTAAGAGTAAATATTATTTAGTAACAGACATTTTTTTGTTTGTTTGTTTGATATTTTATGTTACTGACCTTATAGATTCTCCTTCACAATCTGTTCCACATGAATCAACAAAAGGCAAATAAATTGGTTAGTCTAAGATCACATGATACTGTGGTGGCATATGGATTCTCACCCAGGTAGGACGGGGCTCTAAATCCCTGGTGTGATTTTTCTACTCATATTCCAAAACCCTTAAGATCCACACCCTGGGAAATTTGTCCAAGTTTTTCTTCATAGTTTCATAGTCTATTGTCTCATCATCAACCTACCCTGAGTATTCACTACCACCATTTTATGGGTGTGTTACAATTATACAAAGTAATGAGATATGACTCCTTATGCCATATCTGTACATGCATATAACATAATTTCATGAATCTCATTCCTTAGTACCTCCTCTTTCCCTCTTCCTTTCGCTTCTCTGATTTCTTACTCTATCCTGCTCTGATCTCCCCACTATTCTTCTTCTCCTTCTTATTATTATTTTAGTTTGGGTCTTAAAATTATATATATATATGTACACGTGTGCATATACACACATACACACACTCATATATGTGTATATATTTATATATAAAATCTTCATGCATGGACATAGCATATTTTGCTACATTTTTGTATGTAATACTTCCCCCATGTCTTCCACCACTTCCTCCCTCTCAATTCTCTTCCTCTACTCTCTTGCTCTCCCTTTTACTTTTATGAGACACCTTTTTAAAACTTGCTTTTTTCCCCTCTTTTCCTAGCTTCCACATATGAGAAGAAACATTCAGTTTTTTACTTTAAATCTTTCTTATTTCACTTAGCACAAATTCTTCAGTTCTATCCAGTAAATGATATGATTTCATTCTTTTCTATGGCTGAGTAAAATGCCATTGTGCATATATGCCACAGTTTACTTATCCTTTCATCTGTTGATGGGCACCTGAGTTGATTCCATAAATTGGCTATTTTGAACTGTAGTGCTAGAAATATTGGTGCGCAAGTATGACTATAATATGCTGGTTGTTGTTCTTTTGGAATAATACCAAGAAACTACCACCATTTTTAAGTCACAGATATTAAGTTTGCATGGAATACAATCATACACATTCAATAGTGATTTCAGGAATGTCACTTGTGGAGGTTCAATTTCTCAAACTTTATTCATTAAAGGAACAGTATGGAATAAGAAGAGAAAGAAGGTAAGTTTCACCAGGCCTTCAGAAGAGGTGATTTGGCAAATTCCATCACTTAGCTCTTGCCCTGGCTGACTGAACTTATCCATGTTGACCTAGCCAGTTTATTGTAGTAAGTCCCCTCATGATACAGTAATGAAAAGAGATTTTCAGTCAATGCAGGCTCAGCAACATGAGCTAATTTAAGCACCAATTTGTATCTGCTTTCTCTGAAAAGGTTTTAGTGCCATAAAGCCTATAAGCATGCACAAAGTCTGGATGACTACTATAAGGTTTCATCAATTAAAGTTTGAAAGCATTTTTAATTTGCTTGGTTGCATAGTTCAGAGTGCAGTCCAATATAATTTGTCACTCACAGGTGCTTTTTCAAAGTTGCCTTCTAAAGTAGCAGAGCAACTATTCCTTAGAGAATACAGGACACACAAGACATTTGAAAATCTGGTTATTTTTAATGATGTTGAGTGGATATTTCTCAATGAATCTAAGGAAAATATCACTTTTCCTTCTCTTCCCATGAGCTAGGAAAGAAAAGGAAAAAAAAAGGTACTTTTGCATTTGTAGCTGTCTTCCATTCAATCGCATTAGGGTTTGTATCAAATAAGAAGAAAACTGAAAATTATTCTGTTAACCAGAAAAAAAGACAAAGATTTTAAGGAAAATGTGTTTATTATATCAACCCTAGCTTTGCAATAAAAAGAGAATCATCTCACTTTGAGTGGACATGTCAGAACCAATTTGTTGTGCACACTTAAAAGTAAAGGACTTACTACCTGGCACACAGCAAGCCCTCAGAACGTGTAAGCTGATAATGCCTGGTGAGAAAGTAGAGGTCACAATAAGCTGTCTGACTACGATAAAGGCCACTGGGACGGTCTATACTGCCTTCATGGTGATTCAAATCCACCTTAGAGCTTGTCATCTATGGTCATCCTGTTTTTTTTTTTTTTTAAATTTTTTTTTAGTTGTAGATGGACACAATGTCTTTACTTTATTGCTTTGTATGTGGTGCTGAGGATCGAACCCAGGGCTTCACGCATGCGAGGCAAGCGCTCTACCGCTGAGCTACAATCCCAGCCCTGGCCATCCTGTTTTTAGGGGTCTTCTATTGTAGTTGAATGTCTTCTTTCTGTGGATTCTTCAAGTTAGGTTTTGGTTGATCTTGTTTTGACTCCTTTGATGTTGCTCTGGATTTCTTGTTTAAATGTATAGTTGCAGAAACAAAATCATCATCACTATCAGAGTCCTCAAACTGTGAGTAATTGACTGGTTCCTTATGGCTAACCAACCTCACCATATTTGCGGTTAAGGCTGGAAACTTGGGAGTGCTCAAGTTCTAGCTGATAGCAGTGGTGGTTTCAATGCCTGCCCCAAATCAGACATGAAGCTCTCCACCACTCCTGCCACTGGGTCTTACAGTCATGAGCAGCCAGCCTGAGGCAGAGCCTGTGCTTTAAGATCTTTATCCATTCTACTGTTGACGGGCACCTAGGTTGGTTCCATAGCTTGGCTATGATGAACTGTGCTGCTATAAACATTAATGTGGCTATATTAGTATGCTTATTTTAGAACTTTTGCATATATATACCAAAGAGTGGGATAGCTAGGTCACACGGTGGTTACATTCTTACTTTTTTTGAAGCATCTCCATACTTTCAAAGGTCTGTTTTGGCTTTGAACAGGGAAGTTGTTAAAGAGGAGGTCCCAGTGTGAAGAAAAGATGAGAACAGTAAAATCGCCACAGAATCATTCCTGTGCAGTCCATTTTGCTCTGGACTTGTGGACTGGATGCGGGGGAGGGATTGATGGGAAAATGAAAACATATAGTGGTTCTTTTACCCTCAGCAAGCTAAGGAGGATCATCCTGGGAAAATAGTGGAAAGAAGATGAAGCTGGATCAGTGCCAGGCTTTTGAACAAAATCCAAACCCCTCAATCGTGCATGAGTGGGCTTCTGTCTATATTGCTGACCTTGTCTACAATTTCTCCTTTACTTTGGTTTAATGACAGTATTGATTTTTCCCTGTATCTTGAAACTTCAGTGCTACAGATATTTGCCTATAAATCATTCCCTTCCCCACCCACACACTTTGACTTCCGTGGTTTAAGTTTCAGCACACGTATCCCTCAAGAAGTCTTCCTCAGAAACACATTTCCCCACTTTTACCTTGTTAAAATGCATCCTGTCTTACTTTGTTGACCATGTTTGCCTCAGAAATTACCTCATGCTGTTTATTTAGGTTGTTCATTGTTTGTTTTCTCCACTAGAATGAGGAGAGATACCTGTTGTTGTTTTTAACAGAGCTGTATTGTTGATACCTAGAATGAAAACTGCCATATAGTAGGTGTCTAATAAATATTTTTGGGACAAATAGTAAATAAATGAATGAAAAAATATGGACATAAGTGCTGAATATATCAGGGTAGAAGAGAGTATATGAGGATTTTAAGCAGAAATGTGACTAAAAGGACAAATTTCGCTTAGTGTATCTACTATGCCTTTTTGGGAAAAAGGGCAAAATTGCTAGGTGGTTAAGTGATATATAGGTCCAACAGAGAAGTCACCAAGAAATTCCAACTCCTAGGAATTTTATAGAAGTTTAGAGATAAAGACAAGAAAAAGTAGTTGGACCAGTGTGTTTTTACCAAGTCAGGATACTCCATAACTGGCCACCATAAGCCCAATCTCTGCATATATTGTGCTAGGAACAACAAAATCATCCTGAAAGAAACCTGAAGTTTGAGGCTGATTCTTATATTGATACTTTCTCTTAGCTTCATACTATGTTCAAGGGACTTTATTAAATCATTTAGAGCTATCATCTTGTTTGTTCCCCATAGTACTTCCATGTATAGGTATTTTTGCACCTTTTAGCGAGGGTTAACTGAGTCATACAGAGATGATGTTAGCTATGTAAAGTATCATAGGAAATTACAGTATACCTTGAATCCAAAACCAGGATTGTCTCATTCCAAGGCCATCCCAGAACCACTTAATTACTAAGTGTTTCTTGGGAAGACACTGCTAACACTTTGGCAAGTAATTATTTGTCCAGCAGAGGTATCTCTCACATGACATCTCTGGCTATCTGCACTCAATGCTCTGGACACTTCCACTACCTCTGTTCCATTCTCTTGAAAGCCATTGTATTATTAAGTATAATAGGACAAATGTATAAATGGCTCCACTATCAGGTCTAATGTATCTCTTTTTTCCCATGCCACACTGGGCCAAGGAAACTTTACTAGAATGCACCCATAAATAAATAAGAAATTTGAGATAATCAATAATGTACCTTCTTTGGGTTCATTCAATGCATGGCACTTTCATGTTTGATTCCATCATATATTCAGAAACATAAGCTTGTGTGTATATATGTGTGTGTGTGTGTGTGTGTGTGTGTGAACATAAAATGGAAAATCATGTGCAAAGTCATAGAAGTGTCAAGATAAAAATTATTTAGTGCATGCAAGTTCAATTTTCACTACTTTGACCTGTATAGGACTATTAAGTAGACCCCAATTTCAATATCAGTTCCTTTATAATGTAGCTTTTCAAGTTTTAGATATAAATCTTTCAAAATTGCTGCTTTCCTAATGTTAATCCTACAGCAAAATATGCAGTGGTGTTGAAAATTAAACTCTTCCTTCTTTCTCTTTCCTGGTCTCTAGGTCCCCATCAATCTAGACTTCATCTAAAGCACTAGCTTTATCTTTCTCACCAAGTGGCATTAATTCCTATCAATCTAGTCTCTTTATTATTCTGTGATATATTTTACCTTCTCACCTTTATCCATTTACTTTCTTCATAGTTTTTCATCTGAGAACACCCTTTTTAATACACTCTGCATATGCAAATACTATCAATTCTTCAATAGCCAAATATGTCCTTCTTTATCGTCACATGGGCATAAAACCAATTCCCTTTCCTTTATAAAGGACCAAAGGCATTTTACCCTATCAGTAATTCTCCCATCTGGTTGATCATTAGACTTATGCATGAGTATTTCTGAATATGTTATTCCTATGTCTGCAAGTCCAGAGATTTTGATTCAATTGGTCTGGAGTAGGGCCCATAAATCTGTATTAGTAGGAAAAAAATGGCCAGGTGATTACTAATGATCTACCAGGTTCAGAAATTGCTCAACTGGCACATCTAATTATATAGCTTTAATGGCTTCATTTTCATCTTATCATCATTATCATCATCATCATTTGGTCATTTCATGTATCATCAAAATTTCCTTGATGGGTGGATTCAGGTCTAATCCATCAAGATCTCAATAAACAGAAGACATTTAAATATTGTCTTATGAGTATGCTTGATTTAGTTGATATGATTCTATCTGTTGATGATGTTTATGCTAAAAATACATATATTAGAATATATCTTATTTTAATAATGAACAAAAATTCAATTTTATCTCTGTGGCTGATTCTAGATTGGCATATAAAATTGTACAGCTAACTTAACACTCAAAAAAATAAGAAGAGCTACTAAGTGAACTAACTTTTGGCAACTTTTAACAGAGCTTTGTTCTTGTATCCTGCTGGTCTCACAAAATATTTTAACAGGTACAAATATTGTGGGTTCCTTCTTGAGAAACTCATTTGAAATCCCAGTTGGAGATGGTGTATTCTTTATAGCTTTGATACAGGTGAAAATCCACGTGTGCAAATTGTGTTCATGAGAAAAGAACCAAAGTGAAAATGAGTGATAGTCTCCCAAAGGTTGGATATTTTTAGCCAAATAATAAACACGCTGATTGTAACCATGAGAGTTTTTTTTTTTTTGTCTTAAGTTATCATAAGATAGAAAAAAGATGAAAAAAAAGGATGAAAATAAAAAAGAGGAGGAGACATAGCGGGAAAAATCAAGAATTACTCAAGAAATGGTGAGTTGAAAGGAAGTAGGAAAAAGAGAAAGAGAAAAACATTATAAATGATGTCTATTGGCAATGTCCATACACACAGGACTATATCTTAAAACAAGTAGAGTTTGTTACAGCTGAGAGTAGTATTTAAGCAAAATAATAGGCATGGTATTGGGTTTTTACAGCGTCCTGTGAGTAAAGTGTTCACCAGTAATTTTATTAGCTAAATCATTTATATCCTTCTGATCATGATTGTTGATATTATTCTGGACATGGATCCCAAGAAGTCCTGAATCTTCCTTTGTCTGGTGTCCCCTTTCTTCCTAGGAAGAGGGAGGCAAACAAAAATAAAAGATAAAGAGAATCTTGAAAGGAACATGACAAAAGATGATCAGATATATCCTTATTATCAGGAGACCTTGAACTTGAAACCCTAAACTCTGAATAAAGGATATTGCATGTCGATCCAAGGCAAGGGAAGAGAAGAGAGAGGGAGTGAGTCTGAGGACAATTACTAGCAATGCAGATGCAGTCATTTGAACATTAAGTATGCCATTATGGTGACATCCAGCCACTGAGGCTTAATTATTCCTTCAAAAATTACATCAGCAATGAGTTTTGATAATCACCAAAGGAATATCATGTGAAGATTGATGTGTGAGCTGAAGTGGGTTGCTGAGCACCTGCCAAAGGAGACAAGTAAAGAACCACTTTCTGCCAAGACTTGTTTCCTGTGCTCAGTCACATCGTATGACTGCTTTGGCTCGTGTCCTAATATTCAAGTGAGTTTAATTCCCAGAAACACCACATGTAAGGTGTGCAGATGCAAACTTGGAATGCTAATATAGAAAATCCAATACAGATCTTAGCAGAGTTTATAGAAAACGCGAAGCTCGTGTACAGAGCAGACGGTGGCTAAATGTCAACACAGACTTGTGAGCGGATATGGATTGTGTACAGAGATTGGGGCAAACTCAATTCTCTAGAATGTGATGAAAAACTTAGAATAAGACAAAAGAACTGCGTAGAGTTGCTTCACTTAACCATACAAAGGAGACTCAAAATCCCTCCCTAAGAGACAATTTATTTATAACTGAGTCACATTTTAATCAGGTGATTATTAGATTCCCACACCACAACAGTTCAAAGCAAACTACAGGTTAAGCAGAAATTGAAGCTTTTATATGTTAGTTGCCACTAAATTTTATTAGCTACAGCATATATATTCTTCTTATCATGATTGTTGATAGTCTGGACATGGGCCCCAAGAAGTCCAGAAGAAGACACAAAAACTTTAGGATTAATAATTCAAAATATATGAAGCCTGTATATATTTGCTGAAAATGCTAAAAAAATCTTTGTATCATCACTATATCGTCCATGGAAAGTACAAAGTAAAATCTGTTTGCATTTTACAACTTAATCACATACAGAAACACATATAGATAGAAAATAAGGGGAAATATATATCCAAACATAAATATCCAGCCTGAAATTAAAATTTCAATATTAGGGAATAAATCTAAATGTCTACCAAAGAGGATTTTTGAAAAGACATTTCTTTCTAAAACTTTGTTTTATAAGAAAGTTTTCTCTAAGAAATTTTTCACTATGATAGCTTCTCAAAAGTGCCATAAATTTCTCCTATTATCTTCTTTTCTCTGGGATACATAGAATACCTCCCTCACTGTTCTCCTCTTATATTGCTTTAAATCATATTGTGATATTTTGAGCAGTTATGATGCATTGAGTACAATAGCAAATTACATGCCTTTCTTCTCTGTTTTAAGAAGCTATAACAGGAATTATTATAGTTCACAATTTACACATGAAGAAATCCCTTCATTTCTTCACTGAGAACTCATTTAACATAATTTTAAAAGTGGAAAGAGTAGTTGACTTGTAAAGTCCAGTTTGAGTTTATTCTGTATTCACTCTTTTGGTAATCTTAATGAATCACTTGTAAAATTGGACTTTAAAATAATAAAAACTCATAACCTGATAACAAAAGGAAAAGTATTTTGTATGTTAAAATGAACTATATGAAACTGTTGTATTTTTTAGCTAATATTTGACTTCAGAAAGAATCTGAGATCAGAGAATATGATCAAGAAAGATGAGAGAAGAAAAGGATGGTTAAGCTGGGCGCAGTGGCACACACCTGTAATCCCAGCACTTTGGGAGGCTGAGACAGGAGAATCGCGAGTTCAAAGCCAGCCTCAGCAATGGCGAGGTGCTAAGCAACTCAGCGAGATCCTGTCTCTAAATAAAAAAAACACAAAATAGGGCTGGGGATGTGGCTCAGTGGTCTAATGCCCCTGACTTCAATCCCTAGTACCAAAAAAAAAAAAAAAAGAAAAGAAAAGGATGAGTGGAAAGAAGGAACAAAGGAAAGATGGAAAAGAGGGAACAAGGTGGGATGAGGGAAGGAAAGAAAATAAAGATAGGCAGAAGTAAAGGAACCGAGATTAAAATATTTCCTCACTTGAATGGGTACAAACTTCTTTTCCTACGTTATTTCTATGTGCCACCTCCAGCATTCCCTTAGCAGGGAAGGCATTTGCTCATGGATTTTTACCCTCGCTACCCTTTGCTTATAGAGTTTCCATGCAATACGCAATGCCCAGGAAAACTAAAAGAAACTGGAATGAAGAGGAAAGGGAGATGAAAAATCTGTAATTGCTGAGGGTCAAGAGCATTTTTTGTGTGTGTACAAACTGAGGTGGATTTAGATACAGGGAGGCTCCCCATCTCCTGGAAGAACAGCATTGCACAAGGAGGTAGGGCAAAGAGATTTTTTAAAGAAGAAATGGGCTTTTAGCTGGGTGCAATGGTGTATGCCTGTAATCCCAGCACTTTGGAAGTGTGAGACAGGAAAATCTTGAGTTCAAAGCCAGCCTCAGCAATGGCAGTGAGGCACTAAGCAATTCGGTGAGACCCTGTCTCTAAATAAAACACAAAATAGGGCTGGGGATGTGGCTCAGTGGTCGAGTATCCTGAGTTTAATTCCTAGTACCAAAAAAAAAAAAACAAACCCTCAGAAATGGACTTCAAAGTTAGATCAATTTATTGTGCTTTGGGAAGCACAGGTAAATATAAGCATTTTACAATTCACCACAAGATTATGCTTTGATCTTATGCCACTTTCAATATGACAATGTGAATGTGATAGTGACAATAGCAAGATGGCAGAACAGGAGTCTCAGACCCCAGAAGAGGAATAAGAGATGGCAGTTTCATGCTGCCCAACTTCAAACAGATGGCAAAGCTATGGTAATCAAAAGATTATGGCACTGACATAAAGACAGATGTGTAGCCCACGTGCAGAATAGTCAAGAATAAATCCAGAATGCCTATACAGCTAAATAATTTTTAATATGGGTACTAAGACTCCACAGTGAGGAGAGAATTGTCTGTTCAATAGAGGATGTTACAGATACTGTATATCCACCTAGGACAGAAACGGATTTGGGTGCTTGTCCTATACTATACTGCAAAATTAACTCAAAACTGATAACAGATTTGAAGATAAGTCCTGAGCCCATAAAACTTTTCAAAGAAAACAAAAGGGAGAGCTTTGTAACACCGGACTTGACAAATGATGTTTAAGTACAACACCAAAAGCACAGTCAAAATAAAAAGCAAAGATAGCAAAATGAAACCACATCAATCTAAAAAGTTTCTGCACAGCAATGTAAATAATTTACAGAGGGAAAAGACAATCTGCATGATGGAAGAGAATATTTGCAAACATATATCTATATGTGGTAATATATAAAATCTATTAAAATCTCAAATAACTCAATGGTAAGAAATCAAATAACCCAATGAAAAAGTTGGCAAAAAAAATTTAATAGACATTTCTCAAAAGGAGTACAAATGGTAACAAGTATTCAAAAAATGTTCAACATCACTAATCATAAATGAAGCCCAGAATTACAAGTAAAATCTTACTTCATTTGTGTTAGAATGACCCTGATAAACAACAGAAGAAAATAAAAGAATATATCAAGCACTGGCAAGAACACAGAAAAACTGGAACCTTTCTGCACTTTGTTAAAAATGTAAATTCATAAAGCCACTATGGAAAATAGTCTACAGTTTCTTCAGAAAACGAAAATAGAATTACAATGTGATTTAGTAATATGATTTCTGAGGATTTTTTCAAAATATTTAAAATTAGAATCTAAAGAGATATTTGCACCGCCACAGTAATTGCCATATTACACAATATCTAAGAGAAGGAAACAAACCAATTATCCATTACTGCATGAATGGATAAAGAAAATATGACATACACTTGCAATGGAATAGTATTTCTCTTTGAAAAAGAAGAAAATCTTGTCATATGCTACAACATAATTGAAATTTGAGGACATTCTGCTATCAAAAAAGGGCACATTCCATATGAATCCACTTATACAAGGCATCTGAAGTTATCAAACTTACAGGATTTTCTAATCACAGGAAGTAGAATGGTTGTGAAGAGCTAGGAATAAATGGATAATGAGGAAACATTCAATGCAAGTTGAAAACATTTCATGTAAGATGAAAAAGTTGTAGGGATCTGCTGTACAATGAACCTGTAGTAAACAATACTGTACTATACACATCAACATCTGAGAGGCTAGATTTCATGACATATATATACACATATTTGTTTAATACAACTTAAAAAGAACAATTATTGAAACATGTACTCACAAAGTTTAATATGTGCATAGTAAAAAAAGTTGTGAATATAAGATAGTAAAACATGATTTTTTTCAGTATCAGTGGTCTGGATACACATACAAATCTACAGGTGTACATATGTACACATACATATAAAACATATATTTTTAGCCTTATTATTTTGCTGTACTTTTTTTCTGGATATGCTCCAGTCTATCTTCTTAAATTTGGGATCTGGAATAAACACAATAGTTGATAGTGTCTGATAAGCGCAGAGAAATTTCTGGGCATATATATCCAAAAACTATCTGTAAGTCAGTGGTATATGTTCATATTAAGCTTCTGGTACAGTTGCTGGAAATTGGATTCCACCAAGTTGAACTCCATTACCAATCTCTTTATAAAATAGAACTTTCAAATATTGCTACTGATCATTAGTTTTATAAATATCAAGGCAGAAATTTATCTCCATTTCTCCATTTCAAGCAATTTGGGTCATCATGCTATTATCCACCTTCATATTTACTGGATGACCTTAATCTTTATTTGATTAAAATAAACCCTAACAAACATTAGTCTTCCTTTCTCAGTGGAATGATATGTTTTCACAACATTAAGTAAATCTACTAAGTTAGAAAGCTGAGGGCATTTTAATTTCTATGACTGACAGAGCCTGTTAAAATTGGCTTTAATTGGCACTTTTAAAAAATTATATTAAAAATTACAAGTAACCACTAGCTATACAGGATGAAACACATTCTCTATAAATTCAGAAATTTAAAGTGATCTGTTCTATTTGGTTTTAGGGGCACTTTGGATATTTGTTAGGGATTTTTTGGGTTGTTAGTGAAAGTTGCTTAACATAGGTGTGCCATCAGATAATAAATAGAAAAGAAAATACATTATAATAATCTAAACCTGGAGTTTAATTCTGTTTTTTAACTTTATAAATTAAAATACTTGTGCAAGCTTCCTTTTTCTTCTTCTTCCTCACTATGCAACCTGTTTCAATGCCAGCAGCCTGTGGGCACAGAGGCCAGACAATGGCTCAAATACAGTTTGCTCTGGCATGGGACTCTTATGAAAGACCCAAGAGGAAAGGCCCACTATAAATCCAAACCTGTTCCCTGTGCAACCTTTAAATATGCATGAACTTTTCCAGAGTGAAACCAACATATAAATCAAAGGAAGTCTATATTCTGTTCTGTTTAGACCTTACCAAGATTTGGTCATTATTTCCAAAAATATACACCAGATGTAATTCACTCAAGATTTTTAATCCACTAAGACTATAGAACTGTGTTTGCAGTTGTTTTAATTTCTACAACCCTATTTGTAGGTGGAGGCATATTATTCTGTATTATGTTTTCTACTTGGAGTGAGATGAATCATATACATATCAATACATATTTTAAAAATTGCTTTCCTTTTATTATAGTTAGATGACTATATTTATTTCTAATTATAAACCTATATGTATATATGAGGTAGATTACATTAATTACACATTTCATTCAAAGATAGCAAAGGAAGGGTTTTATAAAATGCTTGCTATATAAAGCAGGTATTAGGTCTCAAGGCCCCAGAGCCCTACTGAACTATTATTTCATAGCTTTCCTGAGAGGTGAATTTTGCTCAGATTTATTCTAGTGTGCTAATCAAGGAACTTACCAATTCAACATTGCTCCTGGCTCTGGAGTAAGTTATTGCATAAGTTGAATTAAATGGGTCTGGACTATATTTCTGAGAATGTTTCCCTACCTCAAATCCCAGTTCTTATAATTGCATTCGTTTTTGATATCGCAAAACCTTTTCTTGGGGGTCCTGCTCAGTTTCAGCTATATCTATACTCACCTTTCTCCACATCAGATATCTAGAAATATAGAGAAAGAATTCCTTAAATCATGTGAACTCATTGCCAAGAAATTATCTCTGAATTTTTCTGAATTCTCTATTCTTTATTATTGGGATGATTGTACATAAGGCCATGTTTAAATACAACAGACTGGTATGTAGCTCTTGTAGATAAACCAGCATCTTTAATCATTTTAGCATCTCCCTTTTATAGTCATAAAGGTCCAAATTTGAAAAAACACGTTAGGGTCATTTTTCATTTTGAGAAATCTAGTTAACTAAATAAAAAAAATTAACTTATAGAGGAAACAGAAGACTTTTTGCAATGAAGAGTTTGACTAAATATTTGATGTTTGACGAAGGACAGCTTGAGAATTCCCACCTCTCCTTCTTCCCTTCTTGCGCTATCACTGAACAAATTAGTAAGAAAATCTATGAGTTGTCCTGTTTGGTACCAGCAAGAAGTTCCAATCATGTATACTGGACTTGATTGTCTGCCCAAAATGCATGTCCATTTGGAACTTCAGCATGTGACCACATTTAGAAATAAGATCTTGGGCTGGAGATGTGGCTCAGTGGTAGAATGCTCGCCTCCCGTGTATGAGGCACTGGGTTCAATCCTTAGCACCACATAAAAATAAAAATAAAGATATTGTGTTCATCTACAACTTTTTTTTAAAAAAAAGGAAGAAAGTCTTTGAAGATGTGATTACTTAAATTAAAATGAGGTACACATACACAATGGAATATTATTCAGCAATAAAAGAGAATAATATTATGGCATTTGCAGGCAAATGGATGGAACTGGAAAGCATTATGCTAAGTGAAGTAAGCCAATCCCAAAAAACCAAATGCCGAATGGTCTCTCTGATTAATGGATGCTGATGAATAAGGGAAGTGGGAATGGGAAACATAAGAGAAATAGAGAAACACTGGACGCGACATGGGGGAGGCGGGGGGCAGGAAAGGGGAATGGGTATAGTAAAGATGGTTGATAAAAAAAATATATAAATATATATATATATATATACTGTTCATTGAAAGTGCATATAAAGATGTTTAATATGAAAAAAAAATAGTTGAAAAAATATTGTGT
>CM053399.1:21835529-21888577 GCA_028644305.1 Xerus rutilus | reverse complement strand
TTTCTTCCTGAGAGGTTCTGCTTTCCAGTGATGGCACTGAAATTTCCTTCTTTCTTAAGAGAGAATCAAAAATAATTTATGATAGCCCTCTACATAAATTAAAAAAAAATGTCTTAAAATGGTAAACAATTGTATGAAATTGAGAATTAGTTTTTGTTTGTTTCTCAAACTGCCTGTGTATGTTTATGTGTATATGTAGAGATAGAGGGAGAGAAGACCCCTTCTGGAAAGGAATAGATATCATTCATCTGCATTTTAGTACATGAAAGCCACTGGAATACACAAATATGAACACGCTTTCATCCAACAGTAAAGTGGACTTGGAAAATATAGGTACTAATATGTTTGGTCAAGGGTTCCCAACTTTAATCAAAATTTAGGAGCATATTCTCTGATTACACAGCTTCCAAAAACTTATTCTGCCTCAATGTAAGATTTATTTTGAACCTTACATTATTTTAGTGATGTACATGGGGTTATAAACTTAGTTAAGGGGTGGTCTTGGTATACATAGTTGAATCATTCTTTATTTCATCTGGTTCCCATAACTAATATGAACTGGATTTTTTAAAAAAAGTCTTATGAGAGCAAAAGAGTAAATTTTTTAAATTATCTTCAGCAGCCCGTGATCAAAACAAAATTCCTCGATTTTTCAATGAATTCTATTTCTAGAAACTTGTACCAATATATAATTCTGAAATTATAGTTTAGTTGAGGGATATTAAATCAATATTGAATCAAAATGGTTGTGAACTTGAAATTTTCTGAGTCTCCAGCTTGGTTTGCTGAAGATATGCCAACAAGATTTAGGAATGTTAAAGCTGTACCAAAAAATAAGACTGATTGCTCTACTTAGTCCTTAAAATATCTGAGCACTGGAGAATAAATTTGGTGATCTTACTATAGCATCACCTACTTATGAAGGGTTTTGAAATTTTGTTCTAGTATAACTCATGTTTCTTGAAATTAATAGCATAATAGAAAAAAAAAACCCTTTGCACTGAAATCATGACACCTGAACTGCTCTGATATCTATAAACTCTAAGGCTAGATAAATGACCACATTTGAACTTAGGTCTTAACTTCAAGTATAGAGTTCCCCTGCTCGCTCTAAAACAAGCCCTTTAAAGACATATGTTACTACCAAAGCCCACAACAAAGGCCATAATAAGATCAATAGAATGAATAATAATTATAACATGAATAGCTAATATTTAGTCAGTGTTCAATATAGTCCAAATATTGCAATAAGAAACTCAGATGTCAATTCAGAATGATTAATATTAGGATATTAGTATTACTACCTTCTCTTGTAGATGAAGAGAATATTTTAAGAGATCAAAAGTCACATGGATAATGACTGCCATATTTAAAATTTTAACCCACATATATGTATCTATACAAGCCATGCCCTTAATCACTATTATACTATATCCAATTCTAGTTACAATGGCTATTGCAAAGTTTAGCTATCATATGTTCTTTTAAAATACTCTAGCATTTTGTGCCTCTGTATACCACATAATTTACTGTTAACAATTTTCTGATTTTTTTCTTCAAATTTCCTTCAACATTATATACCAGATCATTAAAATAACTGTACAAGAGACTTGCTACTCTGGTAATTTAAATCCACTTATCTCTACCTTCAGAAATTATCCACAGTATGACCACTCTTACTTCCCCCACTATAACAAATGTTATCCAAAGTCACCTTTCCTTTTTTTTTTTTTTTTTTTTTGGTACTGGAGATTGAACTCAAGGGTACTTGACCACTGAACCACATCCCCATCCCTATTTTGTGTTTTATGTAGAGACAGGGTCTCAATGAGTTGCTTAGCGCCTCACCGTTGCTGAGGCTGGCTTTGAACTCGCGATTCTCCTGTCTCAGCCTCCCCAAATGCTGGGATTACAGGCTTGAGCCACCACGCCTGGTTACATTTCCTTTATGTGGATCATTTCCATATTCTCTAAGTGGTCTTTCATAGAAGACTTTTCTCTTTTCTCCCAGTCTAATTCCAAAAGAACAGCTAACATAATCCTACTAAATCATCAGTTGGATTATTGTTGGCTTCTGCTCAAAATTCATTAATGGCTTCTTTATTCTTTCTTAAAATCAAAGTGATGAATCCTTTTCAGTGGAGTTCAAACCTGTACACAGCCTTCTCTTCACTCTTCCGTTTGGTACCCCTATATCCTCTCTGAAATCATCTTGGGATATACTCTATTTTGCTTACTCAAAAATATGGCAGTCCACTTCTATTCCTCCACATCTTGTTTCTTTTAATGGATAGCTCCTTTTCCAGATATCTCCATTTTTTTTTTCACCTTTTTCTGTACTCAAATGCCATCATCTCGGTGATTCCTTTCCTGGCCATTCTATCTAAAATTGCAACCCCAAGACTCTTTTTGCCTTCTTTTCATATTAATTCTTATTGGCATGAAAATAGTATTTGTTCCATTAATTTGCCTTATCTATTGCACATACTCTAACGTAAGCTTCATAAGAACTTTCATTGACTGTTTAATTCCCAGTGCCTATAAATAAGCCTGCCTATCATCAATTTTTAATAAGCATTTGACAAATGAATGAATGTATTAATAAATATCTCCTCTTTTGTCAGCACTATGCAATCCCTATATGTTGTTCTTCATCCCCTGTACTTGGCATCAAGTATTTTATAGAAAGAATGCTATAAGATTTGTGCATACACTCTTACTCAGCTCTTGTTGAGATCCACAAGTACCCTCCTATTAATCATCCAGATACACCTATGTAAATTCTCGTTTCTAGATTAGTTGCTTCTAGAAATCATTCGGTTCAAATGACAGCAATTTGGAATTCTTTCTACCTAAATTCTTGTATAAATATTCTATCCTGATGTAGCACAGCTAAATACTCTCCAGCTAGGTGGCACAACAGCTTGGGCATTACCTTAATTTGAAAAAAATAAAAGTCCATATATATTTTTTTTTCCATGTAACAACAATGTCTCATTTTCCCATTTTTTTTGCTTTTTACTTCATTTTATTTTATTTTTGGTATTGAGAATTGGACCCAGAGGCACTCAACCACTGAGCCACATCCCCAGCCCTTTTTTATTACTTTGAAACACAGTCTCAGTAAGTTGCTTAGGGCTTCACTAAATTACTGAGGATGACTTTGAACTTGTGATCCTCCTGCCTCAGCTTCCTGAGCTGCTGGGATTACAGGCGTGCACCACCATACCAAGCTCCCTTTTTTAAAAGCCATCAACTCTACTGTGGGTTTGCCTTATTTTTTTGTTTGTTTGTTTTGCTTCCATGTACTAGGATGGTCTGCAAATTGCTGAATGAATGGAGACATTTCCCTCTAGGGTTACATTTTATCCTAAGAAAAATTCTTAACAATAGTAGAAAGGCAATCAGCAACTAGTTCCTTTAAGAAGCAAGCAATGTTTCACTTGAAAGAAATGAAAAAGAGAGAAATTCTGTCATCATTAATTAAATGAAGTAGAGGTAATAGCTGATGTTAAAACAGATTATAGTTTTCAAAATTGGAAACCATAGAGTCCGCAGTGGAATGCCTTTTGCATGTATTTATCAAACATTGTGAAAATGAGTACAAGATTTTGGCATGAAGTCAGCCTTAAGTATGTCTCACTTGCATAGTAAAAATTATTAAAGGACTTTGTACTTAGGGAATATGATTCTGACTAAGCTCCTCAGGGAAAATACACATTGTGAGCTGGATTTATGGGGAGAGTAAATTACATTCTGTTACTAAGGGCTCTTTACAAATGGGACATGAAGAAAGCTATGTACAATTGATGTAAATTATCATCACAGTTGGCCTGACATGTCTTTTCTGGGAATGATGTATAGTTAAGAGGATATATATTTTTTCTTCTTCTCTGTTTTCCCATTTGAGCACTTAGATGCTAAGAGCCTCAAACATAAAACAAAAACAAAAATTCTGTAAAGGCCAACTCATTTCTGAATTTTACCCCCACAATCTATTACTCTGCTTAAAGGAAGGCTTCTGGTCTATTTATAGCCATGAAAAAGCACTAAAGAAAGCAGAAGTCACTTTTGTAATGATATACCACATTGGTTGTTAGGAGCTATTTGGCCGCCTACTACATTTTAATTTTCTAACGTAGATAGGTTCTAACCTAGTGTTAGAAAATACTATAGGATATAGAATCAAAAGACCAGAGAGTAAGATCTAACTAAACTTCTTTTACAGTGTTAAGACCAAGGGAGAAATCACATAATCACACCTGGTTTTTCCTCTACATAAATTAAGGGTGATGGTACCACCTAACCCAGTGACAATGTTTGTGAATGTGCTTTGTAAATTATCAAGCATTGAGGGCACATATTTGCAGCAACACATTGAAGATCTTAATATCAACAATAACAACAAAACACTAAGAAATTACTTGACAATTTTTAGCATCGTTGCAATGTCAATGTGTTTATGTTGTAACTGTATTTATTTTGTAATAAAAAAATCTAACTCTAAAGAAGGTAGAGGATCCTTGGAAGAATCTGAGTTGCCCTCATGAAATTTGAAGGAATTCAAAAATTTGAGTATTAGATTGGTGAATTTTCCTAGATATTTATATTTGAAATATTTGAAATTTATATATATATGAAATAGAGAAGCATGCATTTTCTCAACTGTTGATACAACATTTCGTTTTGATTTTAGATTTTACCTAAATAAATATTTGATATTTTGAGGTAAAAATACAAACTACCAAGCAAAAAACTATGACTTCTCTGTGTGATCTTTTGACCATTTCACAATATACCCTTTACCAAGTAATAATTCATCTATTTGTGTTCTTTGGTTTTTAACCTTAGAAGATAAAAATAAGAAAAGTTAATTTTATATGATTGTGCCAATATCAGTTTAGTCTAGAATCATAACAATATGTCATCCAAATATTGTTATTGATATTTAATACTCATGCTATTAAAAATAAATAGCTTCTGCTAGCTTTTCTCTTTTCTCTCAGATATTATTGTAAAAGATTTACTGGACTACTTTATAAGTATCATAACCCAAAACTTACAGTTACAGATTCCTTTGACCAAATGTCTTATAATTGTCCAGATTAGAGTTTTCATGTATTCTGGCTTTTCCAAATCTAGATATTTCTTACCATAATCTTCATTTTAACCCTTTGTTTCCCACACTAAAGACTTAGGTTTCTGTCAAAGTGACTTTTATAAATAAAGGTATACAGGGGTTGTACTTTGGTGGAAAGAAAGAATTCACTCGGAGTTATACACACTAGCTTGTGATTATAGCTCTGTTTGAGAACTCTGAGTGTGGGCACTTGGCATAGTGCAGATTTTGCATCAACATGCAAATGGAATACTACTGATTTCATTGATTTTTTTCCCTGTCAACCCAAATAACCCACTACTCACAGTAGTTTAGTTCATAAAGCCTGATATTATAGCACCATTGCCCTTTAATTCTGTTTTAACATTCATATATGCATATGTGTTTGTGTATACATGTAATATTGATATACATAGTAGTCTATATTGAAATTTTGCATGGAGGTATAGATATGCATAGATAGAACATATTTAAAGTTTTTTTATATATTTGATGAATATATCAGATATCATATTGGTTTTCACAAAATGTTTCTTATATTAAAATCACTAATATCTCTCATACCACATTGTGAAAGAAGGTTTTCTTTTTTTTAACTCAAAGTTGTAGATTTTGTGAGTTTTCTAATTCATTAATATCAAGAATACTCTTACCCATGAAGAAAGCCCAAAGCTACCTTTGAGAACATCTCAAGACATTTCTCAAATTAATACATGCATAAGAGTATTGGTGAGATTGCAAATTGGTGCAATCACTTTGGAAAGCAGCATGGAGATTCCTCAGAAAACTTGGAATGGAACCATCATTTGATCCAGGTATCCCACTCTTTTGTTTATACCCAAAGGACTTAAAATTAGCACACTACAATGATGCAGCCACATCAATGTTTACAGCAGTTCAATTTACAATAGCCAAGCTATAGAACCAACCTAGAGGCCCTTAAGCAGATGAATGGATAAAGAATATGTGGTACATATGCACAATGGAATATTACTCAGCCTTAAAGAGGAATGGAATTGGGCATTTGCTGGTAAATGGATGGAGCTGGAGAATATCATGCTAATCGAAATAAGCCAAACCCCCAAAACCAAAGGACAAATGTTTTCTTTGATTAATGGATGCTAATCCATAATGGGGGTGGATGAGTGGGGAAAAATGAAGGAACTTTGGATTCTGCAGAGGAGAGTGAGTAGAGGAGAGGAGTGTGGAGATGGGGAGGATGATAAAATGAGGTGGAAGTTATTACCCTATATACATGTATGATTAAACTACCAGTGTGACTCTACATCATGTTCAGTCAGACAAAGAAGTTGTGCTCAATTTGTGTAAAATGTGTCAAAATGCATTTTTCTGTCATGCATAACTAATTAGAACAAATCTAAAAAACCTTTGTCAGTGAAAAAAATAAAACTGAAAACATGCACAAGTGCAGAACTTTAACACAACCTTAATTTTACAGTTTGCTTTTGCTTTCTTCTTTCTCTTTACTTCTTTCATTTTCTCTCTCTCTCTCTCTTTCATGTTACACTACTACCTTTGAGGCCATTGGATGACATTTGTTGTATTGTTGTATGGACTCTCATTACTGCCCTTTGGTAATTCACAGTCTTGGATTTAATATATTATCTCAGTTCACACAACTCATAGGTGGTTAAGCTGGGGCTCTGACTGTAGATCTGCTGCACACTCAAGTCTCCTTACAATTCAAATGACAGTGGATCCTCTAATTAGCATCTTTACCAAAACACAATCAAGTTCAGTACTATGGTACCTTACTTTTCAGAATCGAGACTGGACTCTGTCTACACTGACAAAAGTAGTGTTAATGCTCACAATCACTTATCATAATTCCAAGCTACTTAACTTCATAACAGAAAGGTTTTGATGACATAAAAATCTACTTTTTGCCTCCACAGTCCACTCATGAATATACTCATTTTCCCTTCAGGCACAGTTCCTACATATCTTGAAACAGAAATATGTAAAAAGTTCCATTTTAGAGAGTAATTTTCCAATGTGAAATAATAATGATATAAAAATAGTTAAATACAAGCCATTTAAAAGGAGAGAAAGAAACTCACTGTGCTTCTTATGGAGAATAATCAAATACTTTTCTGGATTTCCTAATCCATCTCCTAAATGCCTGGTGTTCCCTTCCACTGTGGGGAGAAATC
This sequence comes from Xerus rutilus, assembly GCA_028644305.1. NCBI lineage: Eukaryota > Metazoa > Chordata > Mammalia > Rodentia > Sciuridae > Xerus > Xerus rutilus. Next base: position 21,881,284 of record CM053399.1, on the reverse strand, counting down.
AGTGTTTGGCTCTGAAATGAGCTGGCATATCTTCCACCTATGAAATGCTCTTTCCTGAACTCTTGTCACTGTTAAAAATGGGGATGAAGCTGATTGGGTTTTAATGTGTTCCAACTGATGCCTTATGCCCACAAGTTAAATCACACTAGAGACGTGTCCATTGTGGAGAAGCACAGATACCCTTCAGCTGCCAGTGACATGGAGGACAGACGAAGGTGGTGGCCCAGTAATTGGTGGATTCGTTTCGGACAGAAGTCATTTTGAAACTGATGAAGTTGTCACACTGGCAATCTCAATATGTGACAGCTCAATACTGTGACAGACTTATGGCTGCAAAATGGGTAAGGCAATTGCTTTTTCCTGGGAACTCTGCCTCTGTAGCTCTTTCCCCAAATAATTCACTGAATTATTGGCATATGGGAGGTTTCAGAAAGTGTATGGACTCTCTTTCTTTCTCTTTACTCTATTCCAAATTTGGGCTAACATGACAGGTTGCATGAATATTGTGTTAAGACTATAACAACATAGTACCAGTAGAGTTATAAAAATGTGACCTGGAATAACACTCTCTGTGGTCAGAATCTGAAGAAATTTAATTAGTATGGGAGTCCCTTGTCCACATCTGTCTTGTATGTTTGGAAATCATGACATGCACAGAAAGCATATTTTCCCCCAAATGTAATTTATTTGATTTTTAGAATCCCTATAATGATCTCATTGGAAGATATGGAGTGTGAGATATTATTATAATTTGTGACTAGTATTTAATACAAATTCATCAATACTTCTTATCAAATACTGTTTTATTTAATACTTATGACATCCTCTCTGAGGTTCAGAAACAAATGTGATCTGGCCACGGTTACATGTTCAGTAACTGGCAGTGCTATATCTGTCCTCAGAATGACTGATGTTAACTACTCTTCTTTCCCTATTACCTTTTGACTCTCAATAAATATTTAAGTGAATTTATATTACATAAAAATATAGCTGGGTATTGAAGAATGAATTAAAAACTAGATATTTGTTTTGAAACATCTGGCCCAAACTCAAAAGTGAAATGTTTTGTGTGATCTTTGGGGCTAGAGACATATTATTGAACCAACAAAAAGAACATCTTAAAAATTGCACATGAAGAATGACTTAGAAAATAATATGTGATTTGGGGGACTCAACCAAAACTCTTGAAAAGTTGCTGGGGTCAAGAAGGAAACAGATAAAGTTGTTTCATGACACTTCTCATATAGGCATTAATATCTTTCTGTTGACTTCTGTATATACATACTTTGGAGACATGGTAGTCTCCCCATTATCCTTGAAAGTCACCTTTTAAGACCCCCAGCCAATGCTTGAAACCATGGATAGTACCAAACACAATATATAACATGATTTTTCCTAACTCATATACCATGAGAAAGTGTAATGTTTAAATTAGGCACTGTAAGAAATTAACAACAATGTCTAATAATAACGGAACAATTATAATAATGTACCATAATAAAATTTACGTGAATGTTGATCTTCCTGCAGCTATCTTATTTGCTTTACCTTTTCATTTAAAAGAAACACTTTATGGATTCTCTTTGGCTTGTCTATATTGCAAGCACCATGACTCTTGGATTTTTGAGCCATTCTAAAGTTAATAAGGATTATCTGAACACATGTGATGAAATACTATGACAATCGATCTAACAACTGATATGGCTTTGAAGAGACTCATGGGTGGTAGCATATGTAACATGGATAATGGAGAAAGACATGATTTATATCAAAGGCAAGATGGAGCAGAGTGTCATGGAAGCCAGAATTAGACTGGCAGTCTGTAGATAGGTAAATCAAGTCAGGTCTGATCAAGGAGGCCAATTTGGGTCTGGGAAGTTGGAGAAGTATTGAAATGCTAATGTCTTCAGAGGCCTTCCTCCACCCTTATCAAGAAAACCTGCCCCTGCTCCAACCTGTTGCTAAGTAAACTGTCCCAGGGATTGTCCCTCCCTACAAGGAGTTGTTAATTATGCCTCTTTTCTGCCCAGATCACGCCTCCTTTCTGCCCAGATCACTCCACATCGTCCATCTGCTTTTTACCTTTTGGTCATCCCAAGAGAGCATCTCCTGGATCTAGTCACAGCAAAGAGAGAGCTAAGGGGAAGATGGCAGGAGAACAAAGGAAGCCTAAGATCTATAAAAAGACAAAACACTCTCACTTCTGGGTATACACAGGATACCAGCTATGGCTCCCTTCTCCCTCCTGGAAGAAGTCTATTTTACCTCTTTTTAAATAAACACTGCTTCATATGCTTGCCTTGGCCTGCTTCTCTAATGTTCAAACTTCAACATGTGAAAAAGCAGAAGTCATTACTAGTAACTGGCGGTATCATTGTGATATTTCCTCATACTATGCAGAATAGTATGCAATTTAAAATGTACAGATTGTTTATTTATGGAATTTTCCATTCAATATATTTGCACCATGGGAAAGTGAAACCACAGTAAACAAAACTGCCAATAATTGGGTGTGTGGTGGGGCTACTAAAACAGAATTTACTCAAGCTATATAGAATAAAGATAAAAGAAATACGAGAATGGAATGGGGGTATAGATGGGAAAACGATCTGCATTTTAAACATAGCTTTAAATGCTATAGAGAATAAATGCATAATCCAACAAAAACCTTTGCAAAAATAATCCAACAAAAACCTTTGCAAAACCTCACAGTCAAGAGCATAGAAGAGTTACATTACAGGATGTGGGTTTCACTGATGAAAACCTGGGGTTTCATCTTTTATTCTTTGAACCTAATCCCCAGGATACAAGGTGGCACTTAGCAAGTGCTTGTGTCTCTCTCCAGTGGGCTGTGACTTTGGAGGGTCTGTGCAATGAAGATACTTTAGTAATGAAAACTTTCAGGGAAACATATCAAATAAACAAGCTCATCAAAGGTAAGAAGCCTTACATAGTATTTAAAAGCATACACTTTACAATGGGAGTTTGTTTGAATCCAGACTCAGCTCCTTCTTTCCTAATTGAAATCCAGTCCCTTTATGTTTGCCACAGCTACTCAGCTCCGTTCTGTCAACAGTTATATGTCTTTTTTTCCTTTTCTGTTCTTTATTTTTCTTACTTTTGCTCCCATTTATTATTCAATAAATGATAATGTGAATATGTTAATGAATAAAAGAATGAATGAGCTAACAGGATCCATGGAACACTCTCAAGAAAAAAAAAGAAGGCATCTTTGTCTATAGAACATGAAGGAACAGGAGTCATACACACACCACACACACATACACACACACACACACACCACACACACACACACACACCAGGCCTCTGCCGTGGACTCTGCAATACAGAGGCCTGATCTAAATCACAATTCAATCTAAATCTGAGGTCCAGGTACCTCTTCTTCAAAACACTGCTAAGAATATCTCATAGAAAGAGACAAATAATATACATTATTTTGAAATAAAGAGTGATAAGAAAATCTATACCTTTTATGTCAATACTTCTACAATGTTTGATTTTTTTCCGTGTGAGTATTTTATATGCAATTAACAAAGATATAAAAACAAAATCAGTTGAAGAGTTTCTAAATCAAAAGCCCGTTTTGTACACTGCAAATGAAGTGGCTGCAAAATCTGTAAATAACAGCACTTATGTTGGGCACGGTGGCGCACACCTGTAATCCCAGCACTTTGGGAAGCTGAGCCAGGAGAGTCGCAAGTTCAAAGCCAGCCTCAGCAAACCCAAGGCGCTAAGCAACTCAGTGAGACCCTGTCTCTACATAAAACACAAAACATGGCTGGGGATGTGGCTCAGTGGACAAGTACCTCTGAATTCAATCCTCATCACCAAAAAGAAAAAAAGAAAAAACCTGCATTTATGAACATGCTTTCTCCTTTTCCATCCTGTGTACAAGAGTGGACAGGCTATTGTGTCAGGTGATAGTAACACTCTGAGGACCTTTTTTCTCACAACTGAGCTGCCACAGTTTTTGTGAGTTTTCTTGTTCTTGTTGTTGTTTTTGTTTTTACTTTTTAGTGTTTTGTTACCCTGGACTTTAGGTCATAATGGGAGCATTAAGAAATAAAAAGTTTGAGAATGAAGGGAGACTGACAAAGAATAGAGAACTGCAGGGAGGCAGAACAAATGGAGTCGCCCTTTCCCTAACATTTCTCATCTTAGATTCTAAACCAAACCCCACCACATTTGTGTTTTTACTAGTATATTGACAGGATCTTGGTTTCTCACCATTCAAGATGCTGCAATTATTTTCATATACTATGTAAATTCATATATGTATTCATACACATGTATCAAAGAATCTTTAAGTTTACATGAAAGAAAGTTGTTTTTCGGCTTTTAGAATTTATTAAATAAATTCTCTCAAATACTCTATAAAAGATCATCAGGATCAATAAATTATCTCATAGTCTATGAAAAATCCTCAGAATCATTTTTTTAAAAGTATTGCTATTTTATACTTGGAGTAAAATTCTGCTTTCTGGCAAGTCTTAAAACAAATGTGTTTGCTTACACTTAAAGTTTGTATTAAAAATAAAGACTTTATTTTTTTTCATATAGAGCAAGTCAAAACCTAGATTCCATTTCGTAGATTCATTTACTCTCACTGTAGCCAACTATAAGAAATATAGGTCATGGGTTAATTACATGTTCTAAAACTGCTGCAAATTGGAAGTCTTCATTCTTTGGCTCACAGACATTTTCTCCCAGCCTAAAGCAGTCTTTTTTTTTTAGAAAAAGAAAAAAAGAAGTTTTATTGCTTTGCTAGCATATGTTTCCTAAGGCAGTCTTGTGAAGAGATTTCCAACATCCCTACCTTCCCATACAAAATAATAATAAAAGAAATGAAGCTGCAAAATCTTTAATAGATAATAATTATCAGTCTTTTCTTCTCATCTGTTTTATCCCATAGAATTCATAACCTTGAGCTGTAGCACCCCAAGTGGATGTACGTTACTGCAATGAATTTAAATCTAAATTATAATTAAAGCAAGTTGTCTTCAGAAAGATTTTTTCTTTAGCTTCTCCTAATATACCTCAATCTCCTAAACTATGATCCTCATTAAATTTCTCAACTTCTTCAGGGATTCTCAGGCTCTGGAGAACTACATGATACTTATTCTACAAGTCTTACTGAAGGAACTCTCCCCTTTAAATAAGACAGAATGAACATACAAACAGGCACAAATGAAACGATCTGTTTAAGAAATGCAAGAAATGTCCATAAAATGCTATGACAGCCCAAGGATCTCATATTCAATAAGGGAAAATCAGAAGAAGCTACACAATATTAGTGTTACTTCAGCTCTTAAAGAAGAGTCTACATTTTGTAAGCAAAAGTGAGACGAAGGTAATTTACAAAAAGAAACAATAACAGAGTATGGTGGTGCACATTTATAATCCCAGCAACTCTGGTGGCTGAAGCAGGGGGATGGCAAGTTTAAGATCAGCCTCAGCAATTTAGTGAGGCCCTAAGCAGCTTAATGAGACTTTATTTCAAAATAGAAAATAAAAAAAAAAAAAAATACAAGGGTTAGAAAGGAAGGAAGGGAAGGAAGGAAGGAAATAGATTGAGACTGGAAGGGCATGATCTCATGCCTCATGTGTCTTCACTTATAAAAACAGCAAAACAGATTGACCTTTCACCTTAGGGCAACAAGTAGGGTCTATTTATGGTGGTCCTGCCTGCAGGTAAAGCACAGAGGGCAACTTCTGATGCTCAATGATTGCTCATCTGGGTTGTGTAAGGAGGTGCTCTCCAACTGGACACTCGTTTCAGTGGCCAGCTACCAACACATCTCTACCCATTGGGGAACAGTGTACAATTATTAGCAGAAGCAGATTGCATTGCAGGAATCCAAACACTCAGCCCAAGGAACATGGCTTATGGGAAATCCAGATGAGAGTATTAAATCTGCTTTTCAGGAAGAGCAAGTAAAATTAAATCTGAGATAGCCACACCACATAGGTTCAATTTTGAAGACAAAGATATTGATAATGGCATCTCAGAAAGTAAAGGAAAACCAACTAAAGCCTTAAAGTACAAGAAAGGTATAAATGAGGCAGGAAGATAGATCTCCCATAGGCAGCCAGATTAAGGGCCTTGGAGAAGGACAGGAAAGGAGTGGACATCACACCAACCTGAAAGAAGACAGTAGGTCTGAAAGACAACCTGTGACTCTCCACCCCCTGCCAGCATTAACCACCATAACTTCTTCTGAGTTAGAATACCTGCTTCTGTTCTTCATAGCTTCAACCATAGTGCCCTTCCTTTGTCACCCTTGCCCCTACTCCTAGCAATGGCCAAACTTAAGCAGATTCCTACCCAAAATACTTCCTCTTCCACAAAGACCTGTCAAACCACAAGATTAAACCCATTCTATTAATTATGTAAATAAGGGATTGAAATTATGCTCTTCTGATTGGCTTATTAAGCTCAGAGCTTGAAGAGCTTGATTGGTCCATGCTGGAATCCCTCACCTTATCCCTACCAATCATCTGTGCTGGCCATCAGAGATGCCTTTAAAACCTAGAAAACAGACACCCATTGGCATACTTACCTTGGGAGCTATTTTCTTTCTGTTACTCTTATAAATCCTGTTCCTTACTCTCACCCTTGTCTGTGGATTTTATTAATCAAATTCATAAGAAAAAAAAAACTGGACTACTTAGATTTGTGTCACATAAATAGCATAAAAGGAGCATGCTCTGGATGGAGAAGATGCACTGGGTTTTAATTTTTAGTCTGCCCATAAAATCTCAAATGTCTCCAGATGAGCAGATCACCACCTAGGACACTAGAATTGCTTGAAGAGATTGTAGTAGAATGCAGGTAACAGAATGACCCTCAGTATCTCCAATTAGATAGTGGAAATAAGGCCACATCCATAGCCAGATGGATAATTATTGTTAACTCGCTTAGATCCTAAGACTTGCTCCCTCCCACCTTTGGTATATGTGTTACTGGGGATTGAACCAGGAATGCTCTACCACTAAGCTACATCCCCAGTCTTTTTGTTTATTTTCAGACTAAGTCTCAATAAGTTGCTGTGAAAGTCTTGTTAAGTTAGATAGGCTGGCTTCAAATTTGTGATCGTCCTGCCTCAGCCCCTCAAGTCCCTGGGATTATAGGTACAGATGTCCTGTTCGTGTCTTTTATTATTTATTTTTATTGACAGATAATGGTTGTCATCTTTATGGGGATAATGTATGTGAGATGTTTTTCTACATTTATACATTGTGTATTGATCATCTCAGAATACTCATGTTATTAAGCTTCTAAAAAATTTGTCTTTTTTTCTGCCTTTATCACAACATACACAGTAATCTCTGGGGATCTCAGGCATGGCTCATTAGGAAATGTCCACTTGCTCTGTTCTCTCCTCAGTGAGCTCTGCCACCGTCTGCGTTAGCATCAAGGGCACTGCGACTGGGGGTCTGAAGCATGGTCATCTTCTCAGGGCTCTCCAAGATCTTCAGATGGGAAGATGGCACATGCATGTTGGTGAAAGGAATATTCCTCCTCATGTTTGCAACAGCTCTGGATATCTGACTCTCAGAGTAACAAGGCTCATAATTACCTCTGGAGGTAATTATTCCTTCACTCACTCAGATTCTTCAATTTGTGTTCTTAACAACTCTACAGATATTTAAAGTGACTTTTGGCGGGATCACCTCCATACTATCTTCTTTATCTCTCTTCATTCTTCTTTTTGTCCTATGAAAATCTGTATCTACAAGTACATATCAGCTTTTTAAAAAACATTTCTGAAGACAAGTAATGTCAAACTACCCTAATTCTGTATACAAAATAAGTTGTCCACAAGCATCAAAGCCCACCAGTTGTAAGACTGTTGTTCTCTGTATCTCAATCTAGCCCTGCTGAGAATAGAATGAAGAAAGCTAATAAAAATTTGCAGAGTGCTTTCATATATATTACCTTGTTCAACCTTATAATTATACTTTGAAGTAGACAAAATTGTTTTTCTCACATCTTCTCCATCTTAAACTTAGCACATTTAAAAAGCTCCTTATCTTCCACCCCAAACCTTTCCTTCCTTAGTGCTGCTCATCTCAGTAAATTTGGTGCCTGCATTTATTCAAATCAAAACTTTTAAATCCCTTTCTCTCACACATCTTACCTGTAATCATCCCACAAATCATATTTGCTCAAACTATGTCAGAATCTAATCCATTATTATACCCTGTACCTCTACCACCCTGGTCCAAGGCATTAACATCTTTCACAAGAAATATTGAAATAACCCGCTATTGTTCTTTCTTCTTCCACCCTTCCATCCCCTTGCTCTGTACCACGATAGAAGCCAGAGGGGTCTAGCACTGTATTTTATATTTCACACCTCCAGGACTTCAATCCCTCAGGACCAGCTGCTTTAAAACCTTCATAATCTTCAAATGCATAAAGCAGTTCTCCACCTTAGGTATCTGCAATTGTTTCCTTAACCTGGAAAGCTTTTCTAGCAGATATTAGCATGTCTCAGCTTCTCACCACTTTCCAGGCTTCCTGAGCTGTATCCTGCTGGGAATATTGTCCTTGACTATGGATTTAAAATCACAACACACTACTGCACCAGCACTCTCTGTTTCTTACTTTACATTTTTCATAACCACTGTAAATATTTACTTAATATTACTTTGTTTTATTATTTGTTGACTATCATTTCCTACTAAAATATATGTTTTTGAGAGCCAGAATTTTTATTTGTGTTGATCTCTGTTCTATTTCCACAGAGAATAGTGCGTGACTCCTACTGGGTGATCAATGAATATCTGTGGAATGACTGAATTAATCAACACATACTAAGCAAGGAATGTAGAAAGCAATGACTTGTGATCCAGTTACTCCCCTGTAACTCATTAGCTTTTGACCTTGAGCATCACATTATCTTAATTCCCATCTTTTTTACCTTATCTATAAAATAGAAATAATTCCAAGGATATTAACTGATGATAAAAGTGAAATGGTTAGAACTCAGCAAATGTGAAAAGAAACAGTGATTGCTATTGTTATTAAAATATTTTTAGTAACCTGTGGGATGCCATTTTCAATCTTCATTAAATAGAAGAATTTTTACTTTCATCCAAAGAATGAAGGCATATGAATTGACTATAAGGTATAAAATAATATGTGAGAAAATCTCCGGCTCAGGTCTGGACCATTGACAGTCTATACTGAATAATTGTCTCTATCATTGTTTAAACTATCTTCTAGCTTCTTTTCTGTTCTTAAATTAAAATTTAAGAACACTAAATTTCTTAACTTCAAAAGTAGTTCAACTTCTGGGGGAATGGAAAGATTTTATAAATTCTAAGGCTTAATATACCAGGTTGCTAAAAGCCTGCTTTGCCTTGGGCTTCTCTATTCAGTTTTAGAGCTTGCACTGGCTAAGAATAAGGATTCTTCAAGGCATGCATAACAACTCCCAGGCCCTGAAGTAGGTGGCCCTTGTTAAAGAGATTTCTTTTTCAGCTTCAGGAAAATCCTCTAGGCCTTCCTTGGTTTTTATTTCCTATCAAAAGCATAGGGACTCCTGGAGAGGCATCCTTACAACTTTCTACCTGCAGCTAACATACTTGACAAAAAAGCACCTTATTATCATTGTTGGGGTGGGAGATTACCTCTAGTTTCCATCAAAATTATTTTAACTAATTAGCCAACAAGAAATTATGGAGCATAATTTTCTTTTGTCACATCATATGAAAGAAAGAATTTTGCCCCTCTGGTAGTAGAGCCCACTTGGACCAATCAGGGAGAGAATATTCTGCACCTCTCTTCTTAGATATGCGTTTAGTGATACCAAATGGTCATAGGGAGAGTGTTTATATCACAGAAACAGACAAATGCTATAAATTTCAGTTTTTGTTTTTTTTTTTAGGGAGATAGATTTTCAGGACACCATTGGTTCTACCTTGTCATTTCCAAGTGTATGAAATAAACATCCATTCATTCTGCAATTTATTATTGCTGTGCCTTCTCTATGTGAGGCACTCAATTTAGGAGTTGCTCTCTGTAATAGATGCATAGCATTCAGTTGAATAGAATGCTTGTCTAAATTGTTTTACTGTCTTGAAATTTCTTTTTTATGGTTTGGTTCCTTGAACAATAAATGTGTGCTGTGAAACATTTTTGCTTTACTGCAGAGATATTTCATTGTATTTGCAACATGAATATGGAGTTTAAAGATGTAAAATGTGAGAAATCAAGCATATGGAATTCCCACAATATTCAGCACATTTGTCCCTGGGAAATAAAAAGTTGAGAGAAAATTGATGTACTGCCAATAATATGATCATTTCACCTAGTGGGACAGACAATATAGGAGACTCTACAGACAAGGGATAATTTCTCTTTCAAAAGGTGCTTCAGATACACTTGGTAATGTCTGAAATTGTTTTGGATAAGCTGGGATATAGCAAGAAGATTCATCGCTCTATGTTCTATAGTTGCCTACCTATCACCTCTCAGACCACAGCTAGGTCATGTTAAGGCAACATATGAAAAGTGGCTAAATTTTGCACTCCATAGTCAGAAAATATATAATATCACACTCAGGATAATAGCAATAACACACATCTTTTTCTGTTTTATACATATCTTTGATACCTCTATTTTTTATTAGCTTCTATATTTTGAGTTGGGCTTTAAAATTAAAATTAATATGAGATATCAAATACCTGTTGCCCACATCTTTTTATGTTTCATGCTAGTATGGAAAAAAAATAGTCTAAAATGTAAATATTTAGATTTGTCCTTTTCCATAAATTTTTGCCTCCATTCTGGTAGATATCTTTGGAAAGATGCAGTGTTATTCTTTCAGGGGTAAATCTTTTAAAATACCTGGAGAAATAGAGGCAAAATGCATTCTTTCTCTGTTTCTTTTTTTATAAACAAAAATCTACAATATTCTACATAGGTTATAACACATAGAAAGCTCTTCCTAGCAAAATAATTTTCATTTTTGTATTTGCTTCTAAATTTCAAATAATAAACCTAATTTTATTTTGTAATAATACCAAGATAAATTTTTAAATGATATTTTAATTCTTAACATAATAAAATAATATTTAATAGATATTATAAAAAGACATGGCAAATTTTTAAAACCTAATAACATTTATTAAATTGAAAACATATATGGTAGTTTTCTATTAATACAAATCATTTGATGCTATATGACTTGCTCACCATTTCAATTTGTAGAAACTACAAAATTGATATGACAGATAAAATCATCCTGTAAGATTCTAAATTTTCAAAAATTTCTATATAGGGGAATTTGATAATGTGAATTTCCTTAAAGTAAGGTGTACCAAGCATACATAAGGCTGCCTAGTAACAGTACACTAGCCTTATTCTGATTCTTTACCAAAAATTGGTCATAAATATATATATCTAATTTATGTATAAAGTAAAACTCATCCTACTCAAACTTCATTTTTGCTATTTATTTTGCAGCACTGGGTACTCATAGAAATAAGCTTTGCACCCAAAGATCAAGCTTTTTATAATGTACCAAACAAAAAACAGGAATTTCTTTTAAAACTACTCTTGTGAGTATTCATCATTTTGAAACCCTCTAAGTGTTCCCTGCCTTATGAAATGCCCAAAGTTGATGGCCTCCAGGACTCTACATATAGCCTAGGTCGGAAAGAAGTCTCTTCATCTGGCTCCCATTGAGCAAAACCCTCCCCTGCCTTTGCAGTAGTTCCTTCATCCTGCCTCCTGCCTTGGCCATGCCTTTTTTCCACCAGGTTCTTAGCAATGTGGTTCATGCTGCTTTCCATTAGGGCTTTTGCTGGTCTGCTTAAGCCTCTGGCATCTGCTGGTCCAGGAAAGAAATATTGGGCATTTATAAGCTGTGGGTCTTTCTGCCACATACCCTCCTCCCACCTCTGAATAAAGTCTCCTTTTTAGGTAACTGGATGGTCATTATTTATGTGATTCCCTGCCCAAAAGATGTTTTAACAAAATTCTTAAAGAACAACTGTGGTAAATCATCTTGTCACCATATAATGTTTTCTTCATTCATTCACTATCATTTTATTTTGGTTTGTATATGATGGGGTGAGTAGGACTTATAAATGCAGTATAACATGAGGCTTTTGTGGTTGGCATTTGGGGCAAGAGAGCATACAATAAGATAGATGTTTGATCTTAAAATGTATTAAAGCCTATATGTAAAGAATAGTGCTTTTCTTCCCTCTTCTTCTACCAAAGCCAAAACAATAATCATCTCAGTTCATTTGTAGGGATAGAATTTCACTTAAAGAATTTTCTAACTTGGTAAAGAAATGTGAAATGTGAGACTACTTTATCTAGAAATGTTACCTAACTACTTCTTTTCTGGAGAATTTCTGGAAAACAAAAGACAGATTACTTTCCAGCAACTGCAAGTGATCTCTCTCCCTCTGATGAAGTTGTATAGCAAGTCAGCTGTGATGAGTGACGTGCACACTAGCAGGAGTAGCTGAAAAATATGAACAAGTCACTGCCTTGGTCGGAAGAGGGAAAAGACAGTGTTCTATGGGTGTGTTACAGTTGCACTTGTCTTTCTATCTTATCACTGAAAGTGGCCCTTATATCATGTGATGCTTATGTCTTGATCTTATATATATTTACAATCTTCTCAGCATCTAGAATACTTGACACATAAGAGACAACTTGGCAACTTGGCAACTTCATTTAGTAATTATTCATTCATTTATTTTTTAATATATTTTAGTTATACATGGACACAGTGTCTTTATTTTGTTTTGTTTATTTTTATGTAGTGCTGAGGATCGAACCCAGTGCCTCACACATGCGAGGCAAGCGCTCTGCCACTGAGCCACACCTTCAGCCCTATTCATTCATTTAATAATTATTTTTGCCTATTATGTGAGGCAATCATTGCTCTAAGATGGTTTTGCATGGATTCCTATGCAGGTGATAAGAAATGGACTTAGTATGTAAATATAAGCACATGTAAGGAATAGGCTGTGTGTTCACTATTAAATTAGTATCTCTAAGTTCAAGTCCACCCTCTTCTGTTGTGTGTTGAGATGCTGGGGCAAGGTGTCTGCTGAGTACATTTCTCCCTTTCCACCTGGATCCCTATTTATGTCAATAGAGGGAACTACCTGGAGACTGGAAGATTGAGGTGGAAGAAGAGATCTTCTTCCTACTCCTAATAAGTGCCATCCTAAACAGCTAATGCTTGCATCTTGTATTGTTTTCTACACTCCCAGAAATAGTCTAATTTTCCATTTTTTCCTAGTGACAGAAGAGCACTTATCTGGCTGGTACCCCTTCCTCAGAGATGCAATCCCAGCTGTGTCTGTAAATTTTCTTCTGATTCTTTAGCCCATAACATTGGCTGAGCTGCATCTTTTAAGAAATTCTGAGTCTTAGCTCTTTGGGGTACTCTTCTTAGCTACTAGGGGATTAGCTGGCTGGTAGCCTCTCCTTAAAAGCATGATTCCCAGTTCTGCAAAATTCCCTCCTGAGCTTCCAAAGTGCCCCTACCCTTTGGGGAACACTCCTACCCAAGACTCCTGCATTCCTTCTGTAAAGCCCCTCCTTCAAAATAGCAACCAGGAGAGTCAATTCATGCAGTTGCTACCTCTGTGATTATTATGTGTCCATTTTTGTCTCTACAATTTGCCAATGACTGCTTAGTAATTTTTATTTAACTGTTAAAATGCCTAGTGTGCTTTCTGTCTCCGGAATGTAACCTGATGACACAGGTAACTGATAGAATTTGAAAATGAGGAAAGGGAAAAATGGCTAGGGAGGCTATGGAATGTTATCTGCATGGCAAAGCTGATAGGAACAAGTATAAGAAGACTGAGAAAAGCAATCAGAAACAAAAATGAATAAAATGAAGCGCGAAATAGAAGTCCAGGAGTCCAGGAAAAAATAGTTTCTTCAATAAAAGAAAAAAAAATCTGTGTTGCTCTTGAGAATGATACAAGCATAAAAGAAGTTTCTAGAACTGCCATTTTCCTCCTTTCTTTCCAATTCTGTTTCAGATTCAGCCTGCATGTGTTGTCAGAATAATTCCCTATTTACTTAGGCCACTTAAATGAGTCTTCCTATAAACACAAGAGTCTAACTGAACCAACATCCTCCTCTGATAGATTGAAGGACTAACCTTGGAGACAAAGAAAGTGGACATCTGCTTTGGGGAAAAAAAGCTTCAAGCCTTTTCTCTCTTTTTGTTTCATATTTGCTTTAGTACCCGATACCTTATCTTTGTCTTATCATTGCGTCTTCATCTTTAGACAATTCTTCACACTCTGCAAACTTCTCTGTATCTCTGCTCTTTTATTACACTCAAAACAAAATTGTCTCCCTGAAGATCAGTGAATATATCTTCCATTTAGCTTAATCTACATAATGTGATGGAAGTGATGAAAGGAAGAGGAAAGGGTAGCTGTCTTTTGGGAAAATACCTTGAATTATGAATGCATCCTGATAGCCATTGTGCATGCAAACCAAGGAAAGCTAAATACTAACAGGAAGATGCATGAGTCGCTCCTACAAGCTGTGTTTCAGATTCACTTGCACTTTTCTGCTTACCTTGTAAAAACAGTGTGAATGATTTAAATGTTTTCATTTAAAGTGGCAAGTACAAGGGTCCCCCTTGCCATGGATGGTACTTAGTGTCACTATAATTTGATCTTCTCCTTCTTCCCTAACACAGTGAAACTCCAGATGAATGAACAGGTTGTTTGCCATTCACAGAGCTTGCCTTGATTCTTGATGGCTCAACATTTAGCTACAGAGGACAGCTCACATTGCATTCGTTTTGAGTCACCTGGACTTCTATCCTTCCTCATTGGTTCTTTCAGGCAAGCACAACTTTCCCAACAGTCCAGCAGAAAACATTTCACATTGTCAAGCATTCCGGTCTCACCAGATTTTCAAAGAAATAAGAATAACAAGCCAGCTAGCTTCCCTCAACACTTTTTTCCATATTAAAGACCCAGCCAATTCCCTAGTTTCAAAAAACAAAGAGAGGGAAACCCTCACCATTTGTCTGTTTCATTCTGAATCTTGGGCAGGCCAGTTTGCCACTCTCTCAACTCCCAGGAAAGCTCACAGAAACATCTGTTCCAGGAACAGTTGGACTCCCTCCCTTCTGCATAAATCACTACCTGTAAAAGTTTTATGAGGTGGGGACTCTTTCCTCCTGCTTCATCCTTTTGTAACTGACTGAAGCCCAAATAAACAAGATGAAATGGCCAGACATTTAGCCATATGCTGGCATCCACATGTGTATGTAAGGGAGGGAAGAGAAGCTGTCATCTGTATCAAAGGAACATTATAATTACCTGAAATGTAATTAACAACCCCATAGTCAATGAATCTATAAAGAATTAAAACAGAGTAAATTATACCTCTCATTTACCTGTAGCAAATTGTCCATGGACCAGATTCCCTGTTTGCCAAACTTGAATCCAGTTAATTTTTGGAGATTCCAAAGTGATTTCAGGATGTTTCCATATCGTTATATAGGCTATTCTTGCTCTTGCAATAGTTCCTATATAAAAGAAAAGAAAAGAATATTGTTGGGATTATAATGCTCAACAAACACTAGTTGATTTTAATACCCATAACTCACATGAAAAATAACTTGACCATTCTTAGTATTTGTATAATAGAAAGTAATAGGAAGAATTTTTAAAAATCTACATTACTTGTAATGGTCTTTTTAATCAACAATTATACCAAATAGAAGTCTAGGTGAATGATAAGGGTTCAATAAAAGTTTTTTATTACAGATTCAATACTATAGCTTTTACTAAACTTAGTTCATTAGTGAAAATAATTGCATATGCTGAAAAGAACTCAACATCAAGAAATTACCATGGTCTGCCAGTGGGCTAATTGCTTTACTTAATCTTCACAGGAACCTTTCTAAGCACTTAGTTCCCATCCTTTGTGTGGTAGATATTTTTGTCAGCCTTTCCTTTGAAATCATAAGGGAAAGATTTCCAATTTCAAGAGTTCAGATGTTAAGACCAATCAAACTAAACCCATAGCTCTATTTTCTTACTCAAATGGCAGAAGAGGACCAGAGATTGTTGTTTTGTCTAACGAATTAATGTCAAAATATTGTGTACACTGAGTCTGGCCCAAGGCAAAAGAAAATAATTACTTGTGCATTGGACTATGGTGAACTAAGGAAAAACTAAGTTTTATGTCACAATATATGCTAACATAATTATAGTCGTACTTCTTAATAACTATTAAATAACATTCATGGAAGGCTACTGCTTCGGTTGGAGCTCCCAAACAAAAGCCCTAGAGACCAAACCAAAATGGAATCATTCATGTTAAATGCCATGTAATCCAAATAAAACTTTAAAATCAGGAAAATTCCCAAATAGGCCAGTATTTCCAAAAAATCTATAAGTGACACAGCAACCATTCAAAAAAAGTCCCTTTGTCCTGAGTTGGCATGACACATGTCCCATCCTCAGTTTTAACACTTACTAGGAAAGTAACTTGCAGTAACTTGATGTTAACCAACTTGCTTTTTTTCTTACACTGTTTTCATGTTCCTGTGTAAGCTGTCTTACAAAACTATTTTACATGCCCCAAAGAGCATTTTTCTATTTATATAAATGAATGCTGTCCAGTTCATGATTCTCTAATTTTACAAGAGCAAATTAGGTCTTCAAACTCAATTTGTTGAAAATTTTTTTCATTGACACCATATAATTTTGCTTTCCTCCATTACTGTTGTTTTGGACTTCAAAATTCCCCATATCTATTTTGAATTCACGGAGCTTTTCCAACTAAATTCAGTGAAGTAATTTTATTTGCATTTAAAGCATATTTCTTTTTAAATTCAACATTCTCCCTTATATTAACTAGTTTTTATTAAGAACTATCAGTTATAGTAGTCCTGCTGTCCAGATCTTCAGAATCATTATGACAGAATAAAGCATCCTATCCCTTCTTGTTCCAGGAGATATCAGCCCCAGAAAACTCTCTGTTCCTCATAGAACAAGACTTCTTTTGAAATATCTTCTAACTGTGCACTTAATTCTTACAGCCAATCAAGACTTGCCAAATATACTAATTAAAAAGTTCCTCAGGTTCTAAAATCTTATTTTAATAGAATATTGAAATTAGAAAATGAGTCTGTATATTTTCTTTTTGTGTCATAAAAATCATTTTCTTTTCTAATACCTTTAAACCTTTTCTTAAATATAGCAATAGGAGAGATGGCCCTTGCCACCAGTTTATTAATAAACCACTCTTATTGATTTTGTCTTGGACTTGGTTTTGTTTGTTGTCATTCTGTGTTAGTGTAGAAATTCTAGGTAGTATACCATGTAATTAAATGTAGAGTAAGTAAACAAATGTGTTCATTATTTTGCAGACCCTTCAGAGTACTTGATAAGGAAATATACTAGAGCTGATGGTTTAAAGAAAGAAGTAGATGAGGAAGGGAAGGAGAGGAGAGGAAAGGAAAATACAGAAAAGGACAGGGATTTCAGTTACAGAGGGGATAGGATCAAACCTTGCAAACAGACTGGGTTATTATTCAAGCTCCAAATCTACAAGATACTCTATTGATTACTGACATTATGTCATTGATAATTTAATAAAATAACCATTTATTGGAGGTCCACTATGTGCTGTCAATAGTGAAGTGTCTTCCATGCAGTAGCTCATTTATTCACCCAAGAAAAACTTGTTATTTCAATGGAAAACTACACATTGTGGGGCTGAGGTTGTAGCTCAGTAGTAGAGCACTTGCCTAGCATGTGTGAGACACTGGGTTCGATTCTCAGCACCGCATAAAAACAAAGTAAAGGTCCACAGACAACTAAACAATATTTTTTAAAAAAGAAAACTACACATTGTGGTTAGCACATCCTAGTGATTATTTGATTCCAATTCTGTGGAAGGGTTCTATATGTATTAATGCTTTGTAAACTCTAAATAGCAGATCGCAATGCAAAATAATTTTTCTCTATAGACAAATATTCTCCTAACCAGAAGTGGTTCTACCAACTGCCTTTCCGACTATAGAAAACCAGTTTTACCTCCATTGCACATGCATTTTAGTATTTCTCACCTATAAATGCTTCTTTATTTTGGTGTACTTTGGGCAGGTTATAACACTTCTGGTTCCCACATCAATAAATTAGTTATGAAACATCTTTAACATTGATTCATTTTATGTATTTATTTGTGATTTTATCTTTTTGAGTATGATCTTTGACCATTTTTACAAATATAGGGGGTTAGATATTGTCAAGCACATTTTACAGACAAGGCTTAGTGGGTCCCATGACTCCCATGAGGGCCACAGACATCCACTGGGCACTTTTTGACTTGAAGCACTATGCTAGATGCCATAGCTGTAACACTGACCAGTGTTGTCTCTATCTTCAAGGTAAAGGTGATTAAAGCAAATCTTTATTGAGGTTGCCTCTAAGTAAGGTGCTTCCATAGATATATAGGAACGAAAATAACATTCGATAAGTCCTCACTCTCCCAAATTCACTTGCTATATGAAATACTGAACTCACATAAATTCAAACAGTGCTATCTATACTCTCTACTATCTGAACTCACTCTATAAACTCTTGCTAACTGAATTTAGGAACCAAATAGATTTGTATAGGGAGAGATACTTGATTACTATCTTTTAATCCTTAAAGTCACCTTGTGAGGTAGGCTTTCTTCCCATTTTTATAGATAAGAAACATGAAGCTCAGAGTAAGTAATGTTTAAAAAAAAATCATGGCACTTTAGGGTAGGAAGAGATAACAGGATCACATAGCACAGCATCCTCATTTTATAGAAGCAGAGCAGAAGGAGACAGGGCAACTCTAAATCACACATCCAGACAGAACAGGCCTGACTTTCCACCCATGGCTTCTACCTTCTCTGCATCTTCCTGCTTATTTAAGACCAATAGGGAAGAAGAAATGGACAATATACCAGTTAGCATCAATGAGAGAGGAAAGGAGGAAACAGATACATTCTTAAAACTTGTTCAAAGTTTTTAGAAAGTCTCAAAGATTTCTTTCTAACCTCATTTATCTGGTTATGTATTCATTCAGCTGATCTGCATATTTCTATCTAAATTTATTTTTTCTATGTTAATATAATTATATGTTTATCAATATCATACTTAGGTAACATCATGAATTAATTTTAATGCTTCAAAAAGGCAGTGACTATTAAGTGTTAGGTCGGTTCAGCCTGTCCAGTTAGGGGTGGCCAGCGCAGCCATGGAATGGTCAGACACTGACATCAGCAGTAGAGGCTCCTCCTGTCAATCAGTGGGCTTTTCCTGACTCATCCAGGAAGGACTCTGACCTTCTCCTCCTGCCTTAAGCCCTCCCCTTCCTGGTCAGGCCTTTTAAAATTTTCTGTACCCTGGAACATGTGCGCCATTTTCCCATACACACTCTGATGTATGGGAGAGTTCAGCCTGAGAGCATGTATTTCCAATAAAGCCTTGCCCAGCAGTTTTAATTCACCTCCTTTTGGTCATCTGGCTTTACAAATGGTGCCGAAACCCGGGAGGGTTTTTTGGATCTCCTCCGTAGGAGGTGAGATCCACCCTCTTCTCTGAACCAGGAGAACTCCTGAGCTGCTCTATTTCCCTTCATCCAGACTGACAGAAGTGAAGTATGTTCTCCATCTCCCCTGACTTTCTGGCTCCCTCTCTCCTGTTCTGGAGGTCTATCTGTAAGCCAAGCACATGCCACAGACCTCCCCATTTAAGACCCCAAGGGCTGAGGAGATGTCCTGGTCCTTGTGAGCCACCTGACTCCATTCAGGCCCCCAGAGGGCTACAGGGATGCCTGAGCCCCCCACCTGGCCCTCTGTTCCTCGGGTGGGTGCGATTAGATTTAGGGACACCTTTTTCTGTTCCCACTCACCTCCACGGGTGCTAGAAGGTCATGGGAGATACCGAGTCCTCCCAAGACCCCAAAACTACATTGGATTGTCTATGTTCCAAGTTTGCCAAATTAGGACTCACTGCAGACCCACGCCTTACATTAGCCTGGCCCCAGTATGGCCTAGATTTTGGGTCAAAATGCCCCCCAGAGGGAACTTTTGATTTTGAAATCCTCACTGAATTGGCAGTCTCTGTCGGCGGACAGGAAATGGACATAAATTCCTTTCATCAAGGCTTTGTTGAAAAGTACGCTCTCACCCCACCCCCTTTCCCATCTGTTCTGTCCTCTCAAGTTCTTCTCATTAGGGAAAATCCCAAGCCCCTTTCCCATTTGCTCTTCTGTGTCTCCTTCCTCATTCTCAGATCTACACATACGGCTCAGTGCAGCGCCATCGTCCCAGAAGGCAGCGCCACCACAGCCCTAGCACCGGAGGGCAGAGACGAGGCTTTGGGCAGATCCCACCTGCCCCGGGACCCTGCACCTCTCGCTGGCGCTCAGATGGGCTAGCTGTCTGAAACCCAAGGGGAAAAAAAGATATCTTTTATTTTACTGGCTGTGTCATTTTTTTCTAAGACTCTTACTTTTCTTAAGTTCTATGTTTTTTGAGCTCATGACCTTAATCCTTCACACCTAGGATAATGTTTTCTGATCAGTCCTATTTTTATTCAACAATGGAGTTTTTTTAAACATCTAACATTGCCTGCAGGCCTTTACTATTGTTTTGTTGTACGTCTATGTGTGTGTGTGTGTGTGTGTGTGTGTGTGTACCATGTACATGGTATCAAAATTGGCATAGATAGGGGCTGAGGTTATGGCACAGTGGTAGCATGCTCACCTAGCATGCGGGAGGCACTGGGTTTGATCCTAAGCACCACATAAAAGTAAAATAAAGCTATTGTCCACCTACAACTAAAAAACAAATATTTAAAAAATTGGCATAGATAATGAGTGCACATGAATTAAAACCTAAAAAAATGGATCCAAACATTTTTAATTTACATGATTTCAAAGGTTCAATTTAAATTGAGTAAACACAAAGGTTTATAGATTTCTATATGAAGTTTTAAAGGTTTCTACTGTTGCCTAAGTTCAAAAAATTACAAGGATTGCTTTGGTATATGAACAGAAGGAATTAAAGATTCTAAATATGGTATTTATTGGAAGGAAAGAGAATATTTCTAGTCAAAATGTTTATGTTCATGAAGAAGTTGACTATAACTAGTTTTATTATTTAAAATTTAATGTACTACTATAAAACAAAATCTGAAACATTGTTCTGCTTTTATCAAAACAATTTTCTTACATTCGTCAGGTTTTATCACTTGGGAAATTAACTCTTAAAGAAATTAAGGTTTATACAACTGTGATTAAACAAAAAGTTACAATCTAAATTTTTCTTTGAGAACTAAACTTAATGTAATAACATCAATGTAATTATGGTCCTACTAGTTCTATTTTTATATTAAATGTGTTCATATCTTTCAGATATACAAGCTTTAAAGTAGAAGGTTTTAAAGGAGCATTATATCAAGCCGATGTTCTCCCAACTGAACTTGTATAGTATCGATTTATATCATTTAATGTTTTATAACTGAACCTATCACCAATAAGATAAGGCTTTAGGTTATTTTTACATCAGAGTAATCTTTTAAACAAATGAGGACCTAATCTATTTAGTATTCTGCTAAGATTTTGCAAGGAGCCCTGTCTTACCTGAGATAGTTCTGTCTCTCAGCTTACTACAATGGCTTCAAAGTAGACAAGAATCCAGTTCATTTAAAGATACGTTCAAAGGATTGATTTTGTTGTAAAGATCATTATGATCTCAAACAGGATATGAAGTATAACTTAGCTGAAATTTGAGAAAACTATTACACAAACTAAATATGTTTTTACTGTTCTTAATTTTATTTTGTATTTTTCTTAAACTCTGTGAGTATTGCCTGTTAATGTTTTACAGAGGTACTACTTCAAGAACAGACAACCCAGTTTAATTTAAAATAAATAAGCCATCACCTACAGGACAGATAGACCTTAAAGTTGAAGCCCAGTACCCTTACTTTAAGATTGGCTTGCTGAGTGTTTAAGATAAAGACTTAAAAACTAAAATTAAATTAAAGGGCCAAGAAAACCAGTATTTGGCTCTTGCCCTCTGAGTCAGCCTGAATCCAAGAAATGAGAGAACTTCTCTAAAGGCTCTACACTTCTAGGCCACAGGCAATAAGGGAGATTACTAAGACCACTAGAGAATTAAAGAGCTGATCAAATGCCATACAATGGAGAGAAAGGTCATCCATTGAGAGAAGGAACCATCTCTCATGCTACCCAGGGAAGCCATATGGTCAGTGTCAGACCTCGACCTATCCTAACGCAGATGGCACTAGCAGAGCTAATAAGCTGCTCTCAAGTTCCTCAAGGATGCCTCCCAGGAGACCAAAAGTTGATTCTTAACAATAGGTAAGAACAAAAGTCAATTTGACTTGCTTCATCTTAAACACCTAGCAAAACAGCAAAATCAAGAATGCAGCCATTCCTGAGCATTTAAAAATAATTTAAAGATAGACATCTGTGACACTAAAAACCAAATACTATGTTTACATGCCCTGTCCTCTCCAGTCTTGTTATGAGGACAAATTCTCAACCCTTATACTTTCTACATTTCAGACTGTTTCCTCTGTGTAGGTTTGTATCATAACTGTAATTCCCATTGATATTCCTCAATTAACTGTACAGTGAGGCTGAATTTCCATGACTTGTTACTACCTCTCTTTCTAGGGCAAAAAGGGCCGTCTTTCTACTGGTAATAGTTGGGCTCTCCTTGGCTCCCATTCACTGCCCCTGGGCTTGGGGCAGGAGGACTTGATTATGCAGTAACCGCTACTCAGAAACTTGAACAAGTTTCATTACAGAACCGACCAGCCTTGGACTCCCATCATGCTGTACTCCCACCAAACTCAAAATTTCTCAGCAGCCCCCTTCTTTTTCTGCTAATCAGTAATTTCTCCCAGGCCTCTGTTCCTACCTACAGGTGGTGCTTCTACATTCAAGCAACATGACTGACAACCAGAGGCTCCCACACTCTTGCATCTGCCTCCCTGCCTGACCAACACCAGAGCCATCTCCCCCTCTCCGGTGCCCTCAATCCCACAAGAAGTAGCCAGACCAAATCTGCTGTCCTATATCATCAAAAAGGCTGGGATGTTAGGTCAGTTCAGCCTGTCCATTTAGGGGTGGCCAGGGCAGCCATGGAATGGTCAGACACTGACATCAGCAGTAGAGGCACCTCCTGTCAATCAGTGGGCTTTTCCTGACTCATCCAGGAAGGACTCTGACCTTCTCTTCCTGCCTTAAGCCCTCCCCTTCCCGACCAGGCCTTTTAAAATCTTCTGTACCCTGGAACATGTGCGCCATTCTCCTGTACACACTCTGATGGACTGGAGAGTTCAGCCCGAGAGCGTGTATTTCCAATAAAGCCTTGCCCAGCAGTTTTAATTCACCTCCTTTTGGTCATCTGGCTTTACATTAAGAATGGGACAAAGGACAGTCAGTGTAGGTAATGAATGATTTTGTCAGAAAGAGGCGACTCATTCAAGAGGAAATAAAATGCTAATTCCTCCTCCTCTTCACGTTGTCAAGGTCACCTGCCTCAGGAAACTGTTCCTCCCTGAAAGGAGTTGTTAATGAATACTCACTGGATGGCTTCCTTCCCGATTTTCTGTGAAGCTTTTTTCCCCAGGCTTGTGGTCATTGGTCACAAATACAAGACAAGAGGAGGAGGGGACATGAGAAGAAGGGAAACCTGGAATCTATAAAGGAGCACGACATCACCCCTCCCTGGAGCACCTGCTTTGGACCCCTCTCTCAAGAAGATTCTCTCTCTGTGTTCTATCCTTTTTTTTTTTTTTAATATTTTTTTAGTTGTAGATGGACACAATGTCTTTATTTTATTGCTTTGTACTTGGTGCTGAGGATCGAACCCAGGGCCTCACACATGCAAGGCAAGCGCTCTACCACTGAGCTACAATCCCAGCCCTGTGTTCTATCCTTTAAATAAAACTGTTTGCTCTTGCATCGGTATTTCTAGGGTGTTCAATCTTGAACACCTGGGGAATGGTACCTAATCCTGATTTCCAAGACTGGCCGCACCATCCTGCACAATAAGACTAAGTGATCTAAAAGGTCAAGTGCCTTTGTGGCTGGATTTAATTCAACTCAAGAAGGAAATTATATTTTCTAATATCGGTCTGGAGGAACAACAGAAGGATTTATCTGAGTGATTTTTAAGAATATGGAAAATATTCTCAATATTATTAAAATCATAGACTCTGCAGTAGGAAAAAAATAAAATTATGGGGTTCACATGATTGAAAGAAAATACTAAGGTCCTTGGAGGTGAAAGGTTTGGGAACCATTTTTCTATGTTCCATGACTGCCCATAAATTTTGAAGGCCTTTACAGAAAGTACTGTTCTTTGTGGCTTTGCACTTTGCTTAGAAATATAGCTACAAGTTCCCACTGTCAGCACTGACAGGCAGATAGGAGTAATTTTCTGTTATGCCCTTATGCAGAATGTAGTTGGCAATTTTTATGCAGCTCTTGAAATCCACAGGCACTTAAACTATCTTTTGTTTTGTTTTTAAATATTTTTTTAATTGTAGATGTACACATTACATTTATTCTTATTTATTTTTATGTGGTGCTGAGGAAGGAACCCAGCACCTCACATATACAAGAGATGAGCACACCACCACTGAGCCACAACCACAGCCCTTAAACTATCTTTTAGTGCATTTTGGACTTATAATCTAGAAATTTGGGGCCCATATCTTCATGAATAATAAACGATAAAAATAAAAGCAAATTCTGTTTTTCTTTTTTTTTTCTTTTGTCTATTCCACTCCAATCCTTCTTGTCTTCTATCTTTTCTAATATCTCTTTCTTCTTCACTCAATTTTTCTCTTTCCTCATTTTTGTCCTTGTCCTTTCACACAAGTATTCTTTGAGGAAATTTTGGTTGTAGGATTGAGTGAATGAGCTTATTCTCTATCCACTTGTGAACAGAGAGAGGTCAACTGCTATTAGTGTCCTTTACAGAGTGAGAGTGCTTGGATCTCAGAAGAATAGAAGTACCCATTGCTACACTTTCTTTCTCTTCCTTTATTTCTTTTCTTTACTTTTTTTTCTTTTTTCTTTTGAAAAAGGCAATACATATCTTGCTTGAGGAACTCTGTCTCTGTGTCCTGTCAGCCATGTACCACATGCCTCTCACACTGGGCTGATTTTTGTTTCAAGACTTCACACTCTCCAGAGAATTTCCCTTAGGAAATTTACAACCTTCTGTTCCTTTTCAAGGCATCAAAATTCTAATGCAATTGCATACTATGTAAACCTATGCTAATTCCAGTCATTATGCAGATGTCCAAGTGCATTGCAGGTTTTCACCTAAAAGTATTGTTTTTCTCTAGAGTCAAAGGTTTTTGGATTGATCTTGTTGTGAAATACAGTCCATATATCATGAGACCACCAAATTTGTCAAACTTCTTTTAGAAAACCAATTCCATAGAGAGGTGATTAATTGAACAATGTGGAGCTTCTTTGAAAATTGAATGATGGGAAAACATTCTAATGGAATTTAACTTTTTAATTAATCATAATCTTTCACCTTTGTGCATTTTAAATATTTGTGCTTGAGTTATCATTTAACAGACTCCATTGGGCTACCTCTAAGCCACTGGGAAAACAATGTAAAAAATATTTTTCACACGTTGTCCCATATAATCCTCAAGACAATTTAAAAGGATTCAGCTTGTAAAAGACTTGAGCTAAATAAACTCCATGACAGGCTTTGGACCCTCCAGAAAGATTAGTAGGCCTGAGTTTAGATTCCAGGAAAAGCCACTCTTGGACCACCCTCAGAGCAGCCAATCAAAAGAGGTTAAAAATTATACACCTAGCATTCCTGAGGTCTGAGTCAGGGCTAGGAGACTATAGATAGTTACTTTGTACAAACTAGCCAATCATTCATCACTTGCCCAAACCCCACATGGGCCCTTTAAACTCATTTGTAGATGGTCATTTTTAAAAGATTCTCTGAGGTCATGATTGGGTCCCACCAAATGTAATGAACACCCCCAGATTCTGAATGGTCAATATTGTCACCATAGGTGCTGTACGATTGTAATTGGTGCTTGTGTAATGATGTGATGCATATGTCATGTCCACTGCTACCACCTGTCCCCTCCCCCTAGAAAACCTGCTCTGCCATTGTTGGGGGCCACACCTTGGTACTCGCTGCATTGGTGAAGGTGTGTGGTCCCTGCTCGAGCTTGTAATAAAAGACTCTTTTATGATTACATTGGAATCAGACTCCTGGTAGTCTCATGAGCTTGGGCATTACACTTGAATGCATCATTTTTAAGAAGAAGCAACTGATGTTCAGAAAAGCTACCAGAGTCAAAAATCTACCAAGTTGTTTATACATGTTAAAAACCAGATCTTGTACCAGTTTTCATGTTCTTTTCCTCTTATATTACAGATATTTTTATTTAAAATATATTGTCTAATTTGTGATCTAATTGGGACTTCCTTTGTGTAAATATTTCTAAGTATTGAATAAAAGTAGTGCTACACAGTGAGATGCATGAAAGAGAAGATGCTCCTTCCAGGAGTATTAAGGAGACGCTCTCATTTAGCCTTGTGACCATTACAGATACATCAATATACTAGGACTAAAGGCAAAGAACAAGAGTGAGACAAATTGAAAAAGGCAGGTTTTTCAGATGAAAGTAGGATACCCACAGATTCTTAGATGCACTCAACAATTTTTGCCTTTCCATATGCCCAAGTCAAAGAGTTAATACTTTCTGGAAAACTCTACTATATCATTAAAATAAAAGAAGTTGTCTTCTGGTAGACATTAGATCAGGGCAAACATCAACTCTTCTTTTTATGTGTGCTGCTGTTGTAGGGACAGACAAAGCGAGGCACCAAAGATTGCAGGAAACAGTTTTATTTGACTGCAGCCAGTCTCAGAACTTTATATCCAGAGTGTAAGGGGAGGGACTCAGAAGTTCACACAAAAGTCACTTTTTCTTTCACTGTTTTGAGCAAGTTAACCCTTCAAGGACAGCACTGGAGAAGCAGAGAGCTTCTCCCCTTTCTTTCTTCCCCCTGCCAGCTGTTACCATGGAGCCCAATTAGTAACATCTCTTATCTTTGAGATGTAAACATCTCTGTGAAGCTCAGGCCCAAGGCCAGAGGCCTTGTTAAAGGATCTGTCTTTCCTACCACACTTGGCATCTGCAAACACACTTCTATAAAATATTATATTAAGCCGGGCATGATGGCGCAAGCCTGTAATCCCAGCACTTTGGGAGGCTGAGACAGGAGAATGCAAGTTCAAAGTCAGCCTCAGCAAAGGCTAGGCACGAAGAAACTCAGTGAGACCCTGTCTCTACATAAAGCACAAAATAGGGCTGGGGATGTGGCTCAGTGGTTAAGTGCCTCTGAGTTCAATCTCCAGTACCTAAATAAATAAATAAATAAATAAATAAATAAATAAATAAAATATTGTATTGTTACTACACTAGATAGTTCATAAATATTTGTGAAAAAAAGTAAAAGGACATTTATTCAGCACCTGGAGTACTGACCTCTTTCAGGCCAGTGGCCAAGTAAGATAGAGCAACAGGAAATAGGAAGTTTAACTACATTGAATTTTTTGTAGAGACTCTTTTGCTGATAGTCTTAAGATCAATTATGGTGCAGATTTCTGGAGGAGCTTATTTAAGATTTTCTGTGGAGGAGGGGGTGCCACTACACTGCATGTAATGGGAAGGGCAAGATTTTGGTGTTACAAAGTTGGCAAATGTAGCTTGAGATTTTTACTTAGAGTTCATGACACTCTTCACCCCTGTCCTCCATCGAGGCTTGTATGTAAGTTAAAAGAGCAGCATGCAAGGCTGCAGCATAATGCTTAAGTACCAGGATCATCCTGAGGACTTTTCTTAGCTCCTTCCAATCTAGAGCAGTTCTCTCACAGCCTTCAATGTTAACAAGGACTCAGTTCTACATCTCTACTAGTGCAATGTGCCATCTAATGCTATGGGTGATGCTGAATACATCATGGAGCAGCAGTTCATAGAAACAAGTGCATGGAGATTTCCTCTCAACAGTTGAGATCCAGAGCCCAATGGAACTCCCACAGGATCCATGCCCTGCTCCCAAGAAATGCTGTCATCTCGCACACATTGTGTCAAGTTCCTTTTCAGTCTGATAGTTGCTTTGTGCCCATTTGTTATGATTATTTCTATAAGAACATATATTTCACCATTTGAGTATGCACACATAACTTATAATAAAAGCCAAAACAGAAACACTAATGTTAAAGATAAAATCTTTGCAAATTATATTTCAACAAACAACAAATGTAATAGAGAATCATGAAACCCAAATTGCTAACCATAAGGAAGAGAGTATACATCGTTTTCTAATATTGTTGTACTGAATAGAAATGAATAAAGGGTTTTTTTATTACATTTGGATCATCAGCACTCTGGGTCTCTATGGGGCATTTGAGATAAACATACAATCAGGAACTGAATGATTATATTTATAATGACAATATACTATCTGGCACCTTCCTTCAGAAGTAAGATAAATAATCATAACTCATAACTCAATAAAATGCATTAATATATTGATTCAATAAAAGAAACTGTTGGCAGTGTATATCTTGATTTTATTCTATTCCTACTCTCTATTTCCTAAGTTTTGAAACAAAATCTAAATTTAAATATATTTATAATATTGGAGTTAGATATTCAAGCCCTACCTGCCAAGTAAAGCACCCAACTAAAATATGCAGAGCATATAACTTCACCTGTTTCAGGATAGGTTTACCTTTAGGGATAATCATGTTTCCCCCCTCATTTCTTACTTCTTTTGGAGGCAAAACAATATTATAACTACCTAAAGGCACTATAAAGTTATAGTTCAAATCCAGACTATTAATCACTGACTTTTTCACCTGGATGTAGTATATTCTGAGTTTGTTTCCTCTTCTTTAATAGAGGATATTAATAGTATTTATCTAAAAGGATTGTTGTTAATATTAAATGAAACAACCTGTACAAAGCAAAAATGCACTACTTCTGACATAAGATAAATGGCCTATTAATAGTAACTATTATTTTCACTTATTCACCAAGCCTTTTTTTTCCCCTTGAATATCTACTAAGTGGGAAACAATATACTCTGTTGGGAAGCTTGGAGATGAAATAGCAATGCCCTGAGATTAGGTGTTAATAGTCTATATGTCAACTCTGCTACTCTCTTATTACACAAAACCCCAGCTCCAAATCCCAAATGTAAAGAAACTAGCACATCCTCAAGGGACAGTAAAGAAGGGAATCCACATTTTAGAGACACTGATTTTAATTCAGTTGAAGAGAGGAATGAGGAAGCATGCACATGAGAAGCAAGTCTACAAATGGCCAGTTTGTGTGCTGCTTCAGGCATGTGACACTGTCCTACAAAGAGAGGCTCAAATGTAAAGGTTTAAGTTTAAAAATGCAAATTAAATTAATAGAATGTTAAATAAAACCATTCTATCATCTTGGTAATGACTTTTAAGGTCCGGTTCGAATTATAGTTCTTGGATTCCTTGAAGTTTTGAACTGGAATGAGGGGGAATGGGGAGTGACAGTGCTCTCTTTGCATTCTTCCTTCTAATTCTTTCTACTCCTATAATTCCAGCTCTGTATAAAGCATCCCACACGAATGCATATAGACACTCCAGCCTGCATGCCCAAGTTCCAACCACATGACCCATACAAAACTACTCACAGGCATAGAGGTAAATATGTAAGTAGTAGTGGCTACTAGTGGGAAGACATTCCAAGGGAAAATACCTTGTGGACTTCAAAATAAAGTTTGAGTGACAGATTAAGATCTTAATTAACAGGGAAGCATGGTCTAGAAGACAACTGGGTATTACAGGTGGACACATCCTCTTAGGTTCATTAAGACCATGGTTCTGAAAAATAAGTTGGTTGGAGAGATTCAGTTTGAGCCCTTTTAAAAAGTAGGGCCCAGGTCAGGGACATTGGTTGCTTGAATTCAACACAGTAATTGTAGTATGTTGAGGATTAGGGTGCTGGAATCAGACCAACTAGTTTCAGTTAGTTCTTTTATTTAACAAATATGGCAAGTTTTGCACCATTATGTCCAGCTTCTTTACAAGTGGGAAATACTTCAGAGAACAAAAGTGATTCTGTTTCCAAACCTTGGTAAGAAATTATAATGTGACTTCTGTAGGGTGTTTCCATTTTGGTTTAACAGCAGACTGTATATACTCCATAAGCAATGGAAAATATATTGAAGTAGAAATAAAATAAGTCTGCCAAAGGGAAATTTGCACTTTTATGTTCACTGGAGCACTATTCATAATAGACTAGAAATGAAATCAATTTAAGTTTCTATCAACTGATGAAAAGATAAAGAAAATGTGGTGTGTATACACAATAGTATACTATTCCACCATAAAAAATAATAAAAATAATGAATTTTTTTTTGTTTTCAGCAACATGGATGGAACTGTAGATCATCATGTTAAGTTAAATATGTCAGGCAAAAAACACAAGTACTACATGATCTTACTCATATTTAGAATTTTAATAAGTTGTTCTCATATAAATTAAAGTAGGATAGTGGTTCCAGAGGCAGGGGAAAGAGAGGCATGGAGCAATGAGAAAGACTGATCAATGGGTGCTGTAATATTGTTAGATGGGAGCAAGAAGATCTGGTATACTATTGCATAGTATGGTAACCATAGATAACAGTAATGTACCGAGCATTTCAGAAAGATACAAGAAATGATTATGAAAGTTTTCGTCAAAAAGTAATGATAAATTTTTGAGACAGACATATTTAATGTGATTTGAACATTAAGCAAATACACTTGCATTAAACATTAAATGGTAGCACCATTAATTTGTCCATTTTTGTTTTATAAATCAGTTAAAAATAGCTTAAAATAAAAAATACACTTTATAGCCCCACCAGAGTTTCTGCCCACCAGTGGCAGCACAGGCCAGGGCCCAACACCACCTTCAGGGACCACTGCAGGAGCCCAGCCAAGGTCAATCCCAAGACAGGGGAACCCAGATCCAGGGGAAGGACTGCCTATGGGGACCCCTGCAGAAAACCTGGCCTAAGTGAGGACCGGGACCATCCCTGGATCTACACCAGAGTTCCTGCTGACCAGCAGGAGCACAGGGCCAGGGCCTAGGACCACTTTCAGGGATCACCCAGGGAGCCCAGCCAAGGCAACTCCCACTACCATCTTGAGTTACCTCCACTGCCACTGCCATCATCTTTAGTGGGAGTAGTGTCCATCTGGAGTCACCTACTGGGGACAGGAAGTGAACTCCAAGGTGCGGTATGGGTAATCTGTAGTGTCACTAGAAGATTATAGGATAGAAAGGAAGATCAGCATTGCAAGAAAGAAAGATATATAATCAACATGAAAAAACCAGGGAAGAAAGTTCCCCAAAGATACTATAATAGAATCCATTGAAAGCACAGTTGATGA
This sequence comes from Xerus rutilus, assembly GCA_028644305.1. NCBI lineage: Eukaryota > Metazoa > Chordata > Mammalia > Rodentia > Sciuridae > Xerus > Xerus rutilus. The sequence goes on along the minus strand of CM053399.1, from coordinate 21,849,729 downwards.
AATGTCAGAGAAACAATTCAGAATGTACATAACTAAAATGCTCTGTTAATTAAAGAATTACCTAAGTGAGCAAATACAGGCAAAAATTGATGACTCCAAAAAAGAGATAAGAGAGCAAATAAAGGAAACCATTGATCACTCTAACAAAGAGATAAGAGAGCAAATACAGGTAGCAAAAGATTACCTTAAGAAAGAGCTAGATATTGTAAAAAAAAAATCAGAAATTCTTGAAATGAATGAACAAGAAACCAAAACTCAATAGAAAGCATCACCAGCAGACTAGATCACTTGGAAGACAGAACCTCAGATAATGAAGACAACATATACAATTTTTAAAATAAAGTTGACCATACAGTGAAAATGGTAAGAAATCATGAACAGAACATACAAGAATTATGAGATAGCATCGAAAGACCAAATCTAAAATTTATTGGGATAGAAGGCACAGAATTTCAAACCAAAGGAATGCACAATCTCTTCCATGAAATAATATCAGAAAATTTCTCAAACATGAAAAATGAAACGGAAAATCAAATACAAGAGGCTTACAGGACACCAAATGTACCAAACTACAATAGATGTATAATATACACCAAGGTACATTATAACGAAAATGCCCAGCACACAGAATAAGGATAGAATTTTTAAGGCCGCAAGAGAGAGGAGTCAAATTATATATAGAGGGAGACCAATTCAGATCTCAGCAGATTTTACAACCCAGACCATAAAAGCCAGGAGATCATGGAACAACATATACCAAGCTCTGAAAAAAAATTGATGCCAACCAAGAGTCTTATCTCCAGCAAAGTTGAGCTTCAGATTTGATGATGAAATAAAAACCTTCCATGATAAAAAGTTAAAAGAATTTATAGCAAGAAAGCCTGCACTACACAGCATTCTTGGCAAAATATTCCATGAGGAGGAAATGATAATCAACAATGAAAGTATACAAAGAGAGGAAATACACTAAAGGAATGGACAATCAAAGGAGAAAACAGTCAAGGTAGAAGGCAAAAACAAACCAAAATGACCAAGATTAAAAATCAATTTTAATAATAACCCTGAATGTGAATTGGCTAAACTCATCAATTAAAAGACATAGACTGGGGGCTGGGGTTATGGCTCAGTGGTAGCATGCTGCCTAGTATGTGTGAGGCACTGGGTTTGATCCACAGCACCACATAAAAATAAAATAAAGATATTCTGTCCACCTACAACTAACAAATAAATATTTTTTTAAAAGACATAGACTGACAGACTGGACTAAAAAAAAAGACCCAACAAGAGACTCATCTCACAGGAAAAGACATCCACAGACTGAAAGTGAAAGGATGGGAAAAAATGTATCACTCACATGGACCATGTAAACAGGCAGGAATTTCCATCCTCATATCAGATAAAGTGGACTTCAAACCAAAGTTAGTGAAAAGGGATAAAGAAGGACATTTCATACTTCTTAAGGAATCATACATCAACAAGACACAACGATCATAAATATCTATGCCCCAAACAATGGGGCTTCTAAGTATATCAAACAAATCCTTCTCAAAAACAAGAATAAAATTGACCACAATACAATAATACTTGGTGACATTAACAGAGCTCTCTCACCACTGGATAGATCTTCCAAACAGAAACTAAACAAAGAAACCACGGAACTGAATAAAACAATCAATGATTTAGATTTAACAGACATATATAGAGTATTGCATTCATCAACAAGCAAATATACTTTTTTTCTCAGCAGCACAGGGGTCCATCTCCAAAATAGCTCATATGTTATGTCTCAAAGCAAGTCTTAGCAAATACAAAAAAGTAGAGATACTATTCTGCATTTTATCTGACCATAATGAAATAAAATTAGAAATCAATGACAAATTAAAAAATAGAAACTACTCCAACATCTGGAAACTAAATAATGTGCTATTGACTGATGCATGGATAACAGAAAACATCAGGGAAGAGATAAAAAAAAAATTCTTAGAGGTAACTCTGATACAACATATCAAAATCTCTGGGACACCATGAAGGCAGTGCTAAAAGGAAAGTTCATTGCATTAATCTCATTTATTAAAATAAGAAAAAGTCAATAAATGACTTGACTCTATATCTCAAAGCCCTAGAAAAAGAAGAACAAACCAACACCCAAAAGAGTACAAGACAGGAAATAATTTAAATGAGGGCTGAAGTCAATAAAATTGAAACAAAAGGAACAATTCAAAAAATTGACAAAACAAAAAGCTGGTTCTTTGACAAAATAAACAAAATTAACAAACCCTTAGCCACCCTAATGAAAAGAAGGAGCAAGAAAACCCAAATTACTAAAAATCATGTTGAAAAAGGAAATACCATGACAGACACTCCAGAAATACAGTGGATAATTAGAATCTATTTTGAAAATTTATACTCCAGTAAAATAGAATACCCTGATACACTGACAAATTTCTAGAGACATGTGACCTACCCAAACTGAACCAGGAGGTTATACACAACTTAAACAGATCAATTTCAAGCAAGGAAGCAGAAGATGCCATCAAGAGCCTGCCAACCAAGAAAAGCCCAGGTCCAGACAGATTCTCAGCCAAGTTCTACAAGACCTTCAAAGAAGAATTAATACTAATACTATTCAAACTATTTCATGAAATAGAAAAGGAGAGAACCTTTCCAAACTCATTCTATGAGGCAAGTATCACCCTGATTCCAAAACCAGACAGAGACACATCAAAGAAAGAAAATTTCAGACCAATATCCCTGATGAACACACATGCAAAAATTCTCAATAAAATTTTGTCAAATAGCATACAAAAACATATTAAAAAGACAGTGAACCATGGTCAAGTGGGATTCATTCCAGGGATGCAAGGTTGTTTCTATATATGGAAATCAATAAATATAATCCATCACATCAATAGACTTAAAGATAAAAATCACATGATTTTATCAATTGATGCAGAGAAAGCATTTGACAAAGTACAGCACCCTTTTATGTTCAAAGCACTAGAAAACCTATGGATAGTAGGACCATACTCAACTTTGTAAAAGCTATCTATGCTAAACCTAAGGCCAACATCATTGTAAATGGAGAAAATTTGGAAGCATTCCCTCTAAAAACAGGAACAAGACAGGGATGCCCTCTTTCACTACTGCTATTCAACATAGTCCTTGAAACACTAGCCAGAGCAATTAGACAGATGAAATAAATTAAAGGGATATGAATAGGAAAAGAAGAACTCAAACTATCATTATTTGCCAATGACATGATTCTATACTTAAAGGATCCAAAAAATTCCACCAGAAAACTTCTAGAATTAATAAATTAATTCAGCAAAGTAGCAGGATATAAAATCAATACCTGTAAATCAATTGTATTTCTATACATCAGTGATAAACCCTCTGAAAGAGAAATTATAAAAACTACCTCATTCACAATAGCCTCAAAAAAAAAAAAAAACTTGGGAATCAATTTAACAAAAGAGGTGAAAGACCTCTACAATGAAAGTACAGGACTTTAAAGAAAGAGATTGTATAAGACCTTAGAAGATGGAAAGATCCCCCATGCTCTTGGATAGGCAGAGTCAATATTGTCAAAATGGCCATACCACCCAAAGTGCTATATAAATTCAATATGATTCCAATTAAAATCCCAGTGTCATTCCTTATAGAAATAGAAAAGGCAATTATGAAATTCATTTGGAAAAATAAGAAACCCAGAATAGTCAAACCAATCCTTAGCAAGAACAGTGAAACAGGAGGCATCACAATACCAGACCTTAAACTATACTACAAAGCTAGAGTAACAAAAATGGCATGGTACTGGCATCAAAATAGACATGTAGACCAATGGTACAGAATAGAAGACACAGAGACAAACTCACTTAAATATAGTTATCTCATACTAGACAAAGGTGCCAAATATGTACATTGGAAAAAAGATAGCCTCTTCAACAAATGGTGCTGGGAAAACTGGAAATCCATAAGCAGCAAAATGAAACTAAACCCCTATCTCTCACCATGCACAAAACTCAACTCAAAGTGGATCAAGGACCTGGGAATTAGAACAGAGACCCTATGCCTAATAGAAGAAAAATATGCCCAAATCTTCATCATGTCAGATTAGGACCTTACTTACTTAACAAGATTCCTATAGCACAGAAAGTAAAATCAAGAATCAATAAATGGGATGGATTCAAACTAAAAAGTTTCTTCTCAACAAAAGAAACAATCAATGAAGTGAACAGAGAGTCTACATTCTGGGAAAAATTTTTGCCACACTCACATCAGATACAGCACTAATCTCCAGGATATATAAAGAACTCAAAAAACTTAACTCCAAAAAAAAACAAACAACCCAATCAATAAATGGACTAAGGAGCTGAAGAGACGCTTCTCAGAAGAAGATATACAATCGATCAACAGACGTGAAAAAATGTTCAACATCTCTAGCAATTAGAGAAATGCAAATCAAAACTATTCTAAGATATCATCTTACTCCAGTCAGAATGGCAATTATCAAGAATACAAACAACAGTAAGGATTGGTGAGGTTGTGGGAGAAAAGGCACGCTCATACATTACTGGTGGGACTGTAAATTGCTACAACCAATCTGCAAAGCAGTATGGATATTCTTTTTTTTTTTAATATTTTGTTTAGTTGTAGATGAACACAATATCTTTATTTATTTTATGTGGTGCTGAGGATTGAACCCAGTGCCTCACGTATGCGAGGCAAGTGCTCAACAGCTGAGCCATAGCCCCAGCCCCAGTATGGAGATTCTTTAGAAAACTTGGAATGGAACCACCATTTGACCCAGCTATCCCACTCCTCAATTTATACCCAAAAGACTTAGAAACAGCATACTACAGTGACACAGCCACTTCAATGTTTATAGCAGCTCAATTCACAATAGCTAAATTATGAAACCAACCTAGATGCCCTTTGATAGATGAATGGATAAAGAAATTGTGGTATATATACACAATAGATATTACTCAGTAATAAAAGAGAATAAAATTATGGCATTTTCAGGTAAATGGATGGAGTTGGAGAATATCATGCTAAGTGAAGTAAACCAATCCCAAAAAACCAAAGGCAGAATGTTCTCACTGATAAGTGGATGCTGATCTATAATGGGGGAGGGGACATATGAAAAATGGAAAAACTTTGGTCAAAAGGGAGGAAGGAGGGAGGGGGCATGGGGACAGTAAAGATGGTGGAATAAGATGGACATCATAGCCCTAGCTTCATCTATGACTGCATATATGATGTGATTCTACATCACATACAACCAGAGAAATGAAAACTGTGCTCCATCTATGTAGAATGAATTAAAATGCATTCTGCTATCATGTATAATTAAATAGAATAAATAAGTAAATAAATTAAAAAAATTAATGAACATAAAAAATATACTTTATAAGAACAAAAACACAAGAAAATATTTTTAAGACATTGAGGATTTCACATATTTATGACAGCTTCCTTTTTTTCACTCTTGGAAAAATATTGTATTTAATGGTTTCAGTAATTCTAGTTACTCCATAAGCCATGCAAAGTATATTGAAGTAGAAATAAAATAAGTCTGTCAAAGAGGCATTGGCACTTTTATTTTCACTGGAGCACTATTCATAATAGATTAGAAATGGAATCAGTGTAAGTTTCCATCAACTGATGAAGGAATAAGATATAAGATTCCATGTAAGGAAACATGCTATCAGATTGAGAACCACCTACAACCTTTAGTTCATCATCTTTTATATGATTAGCATTGGAATTGGAGGCATACCTAAGGAAATACCTGCCACTCCAAAAAGTTGTCCATCTTCATCTGTGGGGGATGTATTCTAAGACTCTCAGTGGATACCTGATACCATGGACAGCAATGAACCCTTTATATACTTCCCCCCCAATATCTATATATATTTGCTAAATAGTTTCATTTATAAATTAGGCAAAGTAAGAGGCTAACAATAGTAACTAATAATAAAATATAACAATTATAAAACCATAGTATAATAAAAGTCATATGAATGTGCTCTCACTCTCTCTCTCAAAAAAAAGGCTTACATGAATATAATCAATGTGATGACATGAGAGTTGGTCTAATAACCAAGAAGGCTCCTAAGTGACTAATGAGGGGGTAGCATGTACAGTATGGATACACTGTAATAAGTGATGACCTGAGTCCCAATCATGATGGAGTGAGACAAGCGAGATTTCATCATACTACTTAGAATTGTGTACAATTTAAAACTTATGGATTTTTTACTTCTGAAAGTTTCCATTTAATAAATTGGATCATAGTTGACTGCAGAAAATGAAATGATAAACAAAGTGGGAATGACTGTACTTAGATAATTCTACATTCTATTTTCTCTTTTGTTATAAAATTTAGGCACATTTTCAGCACAACAAATCTTACCAACCATACATACCACATTTACTTCAAAGTATCTTACAATCTTTATCACCTATCTCTGAAACCTAATCATTTGAGAAAATCACAGGGTATAGGGAAATGAGAAGAAAATACAGAATGTAGGGAATTAGAAACTCATACCACTGATGAGAGTATAAATTTTTCAAACTCTTTAAGGAGCAATTTGGTGACATTAAGAAGTTGAAGAAGCCCATTTTCTATGAGATCCACTATGGGATATATAATCTATAGCATAATTTTGGAAATATTAACAGCAACCCCTTAAAAGCTAGCCCAGCCAATCTAGAAGGTCTTACATATTTTTTTTAAAAAATTTCATGTTTTTATTGGTGCATTATAATTATGTATAATGTGAGATTTGTTATTACATTTTCATATATGCACATGATATAATAATATAATTTGATTAACATCATTATCTAGAATTTCCCCTTTCCCTTCCTTCCTCTCCCTCATATCCTATTCCTTTCTTCTACTTTACTCTCTGTCTTTCAAAGCAAAGTAAAACAAAAACAAAATGAACCTCTTAGGATTATACCCATAATCTGCAAAGTGTAAGAAATATTAGAACCCCCTAATATCATCTGATACTTGACATTTCTTGAACACAATGTCATGGGCCTCTGCTCTTCACATGTACCAGTTCACTCAATGGTCATAACCAGCTGCTGAGGCAAACACCAGGCTTAGAGAGTCTAAGTGATTTGTCTGAAGTCTCAAAGATGGCATGGGCCTGAGTGACACTGTGGGCTCACAAAGTCAGGCTCCAGAGCCTGTACTCCATATCACTTTGGTATCTTGGTTTTTTTTAACCCATAATTTTTGCCTATAGTAAATAGAATCAGATATAGCATACTATAATACAAAATACTAAGAAAGTTTCATTTACACACATATGTATTTCTATATATGCATGTATTTCTGTGTGCTGTGTATGTGAATATAGCATTGGTGAATATTTTGTTTTAGATGAGTAAATGCAGTAAAGGTAAGCACTTTTTCAAATACACATGTGTGTACCTGTGTTTGGGTCCTGGGTCTCAAGATACAATGTATTTCTCTCACAAATATAGTCTAAAAGTTTAAGCACAGCTTCCCTAGAGAAACTCTCTAATGGAAACACATAGATCCATTTACAGGATGCTCACCAAAGTAGTATTAATATTTTACAATCATGGTAAACAAATATCCGTTAATTTGTGAAAGGTTGATTTATCTGTGGTACAGCAAAATGATGGAACACTGGTACTGAAAAAAACAAATGAATTAGGTCCTCATGGATCACCAAATAAAATTTTATATTTAACACAAAAAGCAAAAAGTATATCAAGCCAGGGGCAGTGGTGTAGGCCTGTAATCCTAGTAGCTCAGGAGGCTGAGGCAGAAGGATTTTGAGTTCAAAACCAGCTTCAGCAACTTAGGGAAGCCGTAAGCAACTTAGCAAAACCCTGTCTCAAAATAAAAAGAAAAAGAAAAGGGCTGGGGATGTGGTTCAGTGGTCAAGTTTTCCTGGGTTCAATCCCCAGTATATATATATATACACACACACACATATGCATATATTATATATATATATATACATAAATTATATATTATATACATATATACACATACCTTATTAGGTGCATTTATGTAGAGTAAAGGCATAAAAAATATGCACAGAGAAGATAAACATTGACTTCCAAGCAGCACATATTTCTATCCTGGTTGTCTTGGCTTGGTTGATGAAGGGAATGTATGACTGGGGAGATATGGTATCACTTGTGGCTACAAAATTGCATTTATTTACTCTATCTATATATATTGTTACACATATGTGTATATGGTAAATCAGACAGCATTGTATTATTTGCCATACCTGAATGGTGGGTACATAGGTATCTATATATTCTCAATGTCTCAGAAATTGTATTTTAATCAAATTAGCTGAAGTAGCTCTTTGAACTCTGCCTTGGGGCCAAAGGAGCTCTGTTACTGTCTGCACTTATTTTTATTTTATCTTTTATTTTTTGGTATTGAGAATCTAACCCAGGCACACTTTACCACTGAGCCACATTCCTAGCCCTTTTTTATTTTTTATTTTGAGACAGGGTCTCTCAAAGTTTCTGAGGGTCTTGCTAAATTGCTGAGGCTGGCCTTGGATTTGCAATACTCCTGTCCCAGCCTTCTGAGTTGCTGAGATTATAGGCATGTGCTAATGCGCAGGGCACAATGTCTGCATTTAAAAACACTAATATTGCAGTAAAAGAATTGGCATTTTCCCAAATGTAATCAACATATGCACATGTTTGCTACTAGGGTATTGAGATAGAATAACCTTGAATTAAGAAGAAAATACACTGCAAATATTTCCCAACAGCAAAATGAGAAGACTTCAGAGATTTAAAAACAGATGGCAATCAACTAATCAGAGTTGTATATACTAGCCTAGCCACAAATAAGTTAAAATAACAAACTTCCTCCCAAGGTGTCACAGAATATTTGTGAGTGATAATACTGATAATATTTAAGTAGGTTTAAAAAGTCTAAGAATGAGGAAATACTCCTTTAACTCAAATTGACATCAATGATTTTTCCCATACAGTATGGGAAAAGTACTTAACTTTCCTTTAGGACAAAATGTTTGCCACATGAATGATTCTAGTCACAAATGTAGACTATTCAAAATGTGATTGCTCTCATTATAAAAATCTGACTTTAGCAGAAATTAGTATTTTCCAAACCACCAACATATGTTAGGGCCAGAGGCTTTTTGTAATTATTTAATATTTTCATACAAATAACTTGCATGATAAGAGGAAAATTAACAAGCCATAAAATCGGTGCTTTCACATTCTATAAAGAGCCTAATAAACACAGAGATACATGCTCACTAAACTAGCACTTAAATTTGAATTTTGTGTGTATGTATATATGTATGAAATGCATTTATGCAGTGTAGATATCAGAAATGTACGAATGTATGTATTATTTATATGCACACAATTCAGAGTTACATATATGAGTATATATGTATATATAAACACACTTTTGTTTTACTTTTTTTTTGGCATTGCTAGGAATTAAACCAAGTTTGTAGCACATGTGAGGCATATGCTCTGCCACTGAGCTACCCCCTCTGCCTCTGTTTTCTATTTTGAAAGATCACTCAGCAAAATTAGAAAATCTGTGTTGCACCAAAGAGCTCTATAAACTTAACTGGTCAATTGACCTTGTGGTGGACAAATGCTGAGATGACCCTCTCATGAGGGGAATCCTTAATAATCTATTTCCCTTGAGGGTAGGCAAAGTCTGTGACTTGCTTCCAGTTAATCAGATACTGTAAAGGAGATGGAACAGTCACTGAGTGATTATGTTACCTTATACATGACTCCATCTTGACAGACTATAACAAGAGCATCCCTACTGGGCTTGAAGAAGTAAGCTGCCATATTGCAAGAGGGTCTACAAGGGGATATGTAATGGGTCTATGAGAAAGCTCAGGCGACAGCCTCATGGCAAGGAACTGCAGCAGCCTGTAGGAGCCCAGTGACACCCCTGACAGCCAGTTAAAAACAGGAATTCAGTCCTGTAACTGCAAGGGACTTTATTATACCAACAATATCAGAACTTCAAAGTAGTCGCCTCACATTAGAGGGAAGGCAGCCCTGTCAATCCCTTGGCTACAACCTGTGGACCTCTGGTGCATGGGAATGTGAGATAATAAACGTGCATTTCATTCACTGCCAAATGTGGTAAATTCAAAAACATTTCTCCCATCTGTGAAAGGTTTGGATTATTTGTGGTTCTAAATTATGAGTGTGCATCACAATAACCCAAGGGTTTTTATTTTTTAAATTTTTTTTTAGTTGTTGATGGACTGTTATTTTATTGACTTATTTATATGCAGTGCTGAGGATTGAACCCAATGCCTCACACATGCAAGACAAGAGCTCTACCACTGAGCCACAATCCCCTTTATTTGTTTTTTAATACACCAGTCTGAACCTGTGGGAATTGATGCATGAGAATTTAGAGAGACAAGGTTGAGATATATTGATTTTTAAAAGATTCCCAGGTGAATCTGGTGACACTTGTCAGATATGTAAGATCATTTATAATTATAAATATGTTTATAAATGACATCTGGTACCTAAAGGTGACTGTACTTAATTCTTCCCATTTCCTTGTAAAATAAATAACATGTGATATTTATTGTGGCTTCAAAGACCAGTTTTGGAGACAAAAAAATAGTTGTGCTTAATAAATATGTTTATTTTTTGACAATTTTCTAAACCAAGTGCTCACACACACAGGGAGTAGGGATAGATTTTAATATACTTTTTTCTTGTCTCTAAAGCAAGACATTTTTCTTTTATCCCAACTCCTGGTGGACAAAACTCTCATATTTTCTGCTTTTTTTTTTTTTTTTTTACCAGTACCTGAGTAAAGCTGTGTTGTGTACCATCATTAATCTATAATGAGAGAGGAAAACATAGGTAAGAAGAGAAGAAAGTAAACCTTGGGGAACTCTCTGCTATAAATTATGGTTCGATCTTATTCATATTTAAAAAATGACAACCCAAAGGAATAGCTAGAGGTATTTTTTCCATCCATTCACTTCTAATTTATTTTTGTCCCAAAGCCAAGGTACTGTGGAGAAAAGCAATAGAAATGGTGTGGCTAGATGAATTGATTTTTGGCTTTTGTCTTCAAGGGAAAGGGATAACAGGGGTGGACGGAGCATCAATGGTAACTCAGAAGGCCAGGCACCTGAGTTTTGATCCTTGGTTTGATGTGCTAACCCCTATAGTCCTGTTCAAGTGCCTATGGTGGTTGTGTTTTTAAAGGCAAATATAAATCCTGAATAGATTTTTCATTCTGAGATGGCCCCTTTTCAAATCAGGTCAAATCACTTTCTAGGCAGAGTTAAAAGCCAATCTATTATCTTTGTAAAAAAATTAATAAATGAGTGAATGAATAAATGAATTAGTAGACCTCCTTCTCTCTTCCTTATAATCACCATCCCCATACAGAATTCAAAACACACATTAACAAGTATTGGAATTGAATGAGTTTTGGGGAGTTCAGAAAGCAGCTATCTAGAAACTCAAGTGAAGAGGTTTGCTTTTATTATAACAACAAAACAACAAAAAAAGTAGAAAGAGAGGAAGTAAATACCTTGCAGTCTTATCTTCAAAGTCAAAGAATTCTCAGACTTATTTTTTCCTACCTTTAGATTTCACATCAATAGGCCTGGGTTTGGGAACCCTTAGCTAATGTCTCAAATGAAAGGCTGGCTTTCACTGCTTTTATAACTTTTTCTACTTTCTTTTCAGCATCACCCCTCTTCTCTCACCCCCCACACTTCCCAAATCCAATTGTAAATGTGTTCTAGCTGCAAAAATTGACCCCTACCAGCACTCAGTTGCTTCCCTATAAGCAAGCAGTGTGTTTGCATCACCAGTGCTGGTTACTCCCATAACTCTTCTGTTGAACTGAGATTGAGACCTCACATTTCAAATTCTGATTGGGCTATGCCACTTAACACACTGAGGGGAAGATGTCACCTGTCACTGCATGCAAACAAGTTATGGGGGAACCTATATTCCCTCTTGCATAATTCTTACATACTCAACTAAAATTTAGGCAAGAGTTTGAGAGAAAAGAAATAAAACTATTAGAAGAGCGAAGTTCTCATGAGCAATCACCTGATACATTTTGCTAAGAATATTTATCCTGTAAAAAAGTCAGGTTTAACGGTTGATGATCAAGCATAACTGATGAAATTATAATATTAACACCTAATATTTTTGTATTATTCAACATATTGAAAGGCAGCTGCACACACATGACTTTGTCAGTTTATTAGCACTAGTAGTAGTTATTCATCTTTTTGTTTAGGGGGGAAAACCCACATTTTTGCTGAATTTTAGCAAAATGAAGTAACTTAACCAAATTCAGTTAGAAAGTAGGATGACTGCTCTTCTAGCTAGATGCTGCTCCTTTACGATTTATACAGCACTTGGCAAACTGACTTCAAGACAAATAGCCCCATTTCAAAGGAAGGTTTAACAAAAGTCCAATCATAAGTAAGTACTTACTGTGCTAGTTATGAAGGGTGCTGCCAGGCCCTTCCACTCTTTCCTCACCTCAGGTGATTGAAGTGGATTTAAATAAAACTCATGAGCTCCTCCCTGTGTGGTCTGAGATCCAATGATGCCATTATATATGGCGAATGAAGGATTGCAAGGAATGGAATTAACTGCTGGACATCAGGATAGCAGTGTTGTTTCTGGAATCAATGCACTAATTATATACTTATGGACCATAACTTTGAGTATAAGCTGATTGTTCTTATTCCTCCCAACCTCAAACAACTGTTATAATCTAGGCTATCATAAAGCACTATTCCAGAACATTCCAGAATATTGAATGCAATACTTCTGATTGTTCTTAATTTTAGAAATTGCTCTGATCACATTGGTGATTCCTCTGCAGGAAGAAAAGGAAACATACTATAATTGTTGCTTGTTATGATATTTATGAAATTAGTCATATCTTTTTAATTTGACTTTCATTATTAATTTCAAGTGATGACCTTAAATTAAATGTCAAAAAAGCTACCAAGTTTTGATATCATGGAGCGCTGGGATTAGAGTTAAACAGCTCCTTTTCAATTAATGTGATCCACTTCCCTTTCTACCTTTTGCTCAAATATTTTTCAATTTTAGTCTCTCTCCTCCCTCTCCCTCTCTCTCCTTTGATATTGGAGATTATATCCAAAAGGCACTTTATCACAGAGATACAATACTGTTTATATTTTATTTTGACACAAAGTTTTGCTAAGTTGCTGAGGATCTTGTTAAGTCACTGAGGCTGGATTTCAACTTGTGTTCCTCCTTCCTCAAATCATTGAGATTTCAGGCAGATGCTATCAGGTCCAGTGCCTTTTAAATTTTTTTTTAAAGAAAATTATACTAATGAAGTAGATTATTTTGTTCTGAAGAAAAAAATACATTTAAAATATTTAGCAGGTAGAACGCCAAGAGGTAATTGCCACTGTATTGTCTACAATGAATGTTGATAGAAAATAATCAGAAGAATCCAAGATGAGTAGCAATTCTGCTGGTAACAATCCTGAGTTCAGATGTGACAGTAAATATGGAGACGGTTTGTAAATTAAAGAGTTACCTGAACTTTTGGTACAATTATTGCACTAGTTTATAAATTCTGTGCATATGTTTTACTTCTAATATTTGTAAATATTGATGTTTTACTTGGATTCAGTGTCAATAGTATTTAACAAGATAGTAAAGATGATTAAGAGGATAAAAAATAATACTTAACATATGTACAACTTATTTTGCTGGAGGCTCTGTGATAAAGGTTTTACTCTAAATGGTGGGTATCATTTTTATCATCATTTCGTATATGAAAAAGTCTCAAAGGTGTTGTCGTGTGCCAGAGCTGCACAGTTAATCACTGATAGAACCAGAATTAAAACTCAAGTATTTCAAAATCAGAGCCATAAGAGCCTGGTTTACCTGGGTTATTGCAGTGTGATTTCTACTCAGAAGTTTCAGAAAATTCCCCAAAGTCACAGCATGCACAGAGCAGAACTTGTTCTATGTATGGTGTTTCAATTGGTTTCATTGACAAGGTGGTTTACTGTACATTTATGAAACTTTGGCTTCAACATCCCTCATTTTCACAGGACCCTGGCAGGCCTGGGAGTGACCTAGAGTTCAAGATGGAGTGGGAGAGCAAGATTGCAACCAGAAC
>CM053399.1:21793166-21835029 GCA_028644305.1 Xerus rutilus | reverse complement strand
TCATGTGAAAATTCTTGATTTGGAAGTATGGAAAAGCAATTTTATAAAGTATATCAAACAAAACAAACAATAAAATAAGTTGATAGTCACCAAAGAAACCATGTTGTGAGTGTCCTATGGCCCACTGGCCATCGTCATGAACCAATGCCTGGAGAAATACTTCAGCATGCACATGGAAGACTTGTAGGGAGCTTCTCCTTACTACCACTGGGCTAAGCAGGCTATTCAAGCTCTTCCTACTCCCAGACATCCAATTTTCTTTGCATTTCCAGCTCTAACAGGGCCAGGAGGTGGCAATCAACATATGTTCTTTCACATAAACCTCACTGCAACCCAGTGCGTTAGGTATTAATAAGCCTTCAGGCATTCATGAAACTGGAAACAAAATGTAAAACAACTGTGCAAAAGGATACAAAAATAACTATACACCAACCTACCAAGCAAATATACAGGAAAGAAGCAATCAGTGTATAATGAGGTTAAACACTTCACCAGAAAGGCCTTCAAAGGAGGTGAGAGCAATTGGTAAACTTAAGGCTTGCTCAAGTTACAAGTCTGAAGACTAAAGGCAAGCAAGAATTTAAAAACATGTTATATCAAGCATCATCATCCTTAGCAAAATACTTTAAAGTTAAGCAGACCTCTTCCAAAATATTCACATGTAGCAAATAAACTCCTTCCTTAGTCCAGAAGTTGATAAATGCCTACTTTAGAAAACTCTCGAATGAGTTAATTTCTTATTTAGAGGTGTGGTGTATTTGAGTTTGTTTCAAAACTGTCTCTCTGGGCAGGCAGACGATTTTTATGACAAATTGGAAATCTAGAATCTTTTAGACTAAAGTTATTGGTCCTTTTGTTTAGAAAAGAGACCTGGTTATGGTTTTTTTGGTACCGGGAATTGAACTCACGGGCACTCGACTGGTTATTTCTATTTGCTCCTTTATGAGTTTTCATGCAGGTGAACTGTTTTAATCTACTCTGCTTCCTTGTCAAGGCTTTGACAGGCTGAACATCATTCCTGAGAATGATACCAAGAGAAAGATCAACATACAATGCATCAATTTCCCAGGCAATCAGCAGAAAATAAGCATGTATTGACCAATGAATGGAATAATAGCTTTGTTGACAATGTCAGTGGAGGTGTTCAATCTCCAGGCAGAGGGATTGGAGCACGAAAGCTGGGAAAGGGGCAAAGAGCAGTGGGTCTCCGCCTTCTTCACCTCTCTACCAGTTCTTCTAACACACAGATGCACAATTTCTACAGATTGCTATATTACTTTGAAAGTTAGACCTAAGTTTTTCTGAAAAGTTCAGCGCACAGTTCAAAGGGCATAAAATATGAAAACTTAACATTGCAGAAAGAGAAAGCAAAGAAAATTCTAAAGAAATTGCAAATCACTGGTGAATCAGGGGCTAAGTGAAAAAGCCCTTTATTGAAGCCAATTGTAAACAGTAGGCCTTGAATTTTTTCTGTTAGTAGGATGATAGGTTTCAGGAAGTTAAGGAAATTCTGTAGATAATTACTTCTTGTGACAGTTTGCTTAGTTATTATTATCTAAGATTTTCTTGAATTATTGAGATTTAGATGAATAAGACCAATGCACTCTTCACTGCACTGCAGGTATCCGGTGATGCTTATGCCACCATACACTACTTCTAATCAAATGTTCTTGGTGGAATATGAAGAATATCTATGAATGTCCACATAAAACTTTAGCAATATAAACTCATTGTGGTGAATCCTTAGAATAGGAGCAAATGCTTTATATGCAGCCCAAACATGAGATTAATACAGAGAGTAAAATTGAAAATCTTCCACACTATCACAGCCATTGAATATAAGAACAGTGTTTCTGAACTACCCTACAGCAGGTTTTTATGGGATGTGTCATGCTTATTATCACTTCGTAACACACACACCCCTATGCAATATTATATACACAACACCTCCATCAAAAGGTTAAGTTGGTTGTGTGGCATTTGAAAAAAGCTAGCCAGTCACTTCACATATGTTAAAGAAGATAAAAACAGACTAAAATCTAATTGACTATATTTGTTATCCAGCCATCAATGGAGTTTAGGAAGAGACTACTTAAGTAGGAAAGCTATATCAAAATACTAGCATCCCATTTGTGCAATTTTGGAAAAAAGACAATGAATTTTCATTGTTCTTTAGCTAAAGATGACTGTGTGGACCTATTGGACAGCTCCCAGTGAAGTTAAGTGTGTGTGTTCATGGTGGGCAGCATCTTCAAGAGATGAGGCAGACAGCAGACCTACATTATTTCTTCCACCTTTGGGGGAAAAGCAGCCTATGAGTTTTAGATGCTAACTACATTTAGAAAATTACCACAGTGACTTAGAGGAGAAATGAGCCAGATAAACATGAGAACCCTTTGGGAAGAGATTTTTGGAAAACAATCTTTATACAGCAAGAGATACAGAGGCAGAGCCAACTAAATCAGTGTGGCCAAGGCAAGGAAGGAGGAGTTAATTCATCTTAGAAACACTCCCCAGGTCAAGAATGGGGAGGGAAGATACAAGGTGAGTTGAAGTGACATGATGACACAGTCCGTTCTCCACCATGGCGTGAGCAGTTGGCAGAGCCAAAAGCCCTATTGTGTCCAGATACACTGTTATTACTGTTCTGCTATCAGTGCCAACACAGCAATTCTAAACACTTTATGTTGCATTCTGATTTGCCCTGCGGGGTGTAAGCTGCTGATATCTAGTCATTTTGAGACCATGAAAAACAAAACAATTGCATTTGCTACCTGGGAGATAGAAGGCAATGCATACCAGTGCTGTTAGTTTCTGAAGCTCTCTTCTGCCATGTACCATTGTAGCTGAAGTAATTGAACTAGAAGCTCAATATAAAATAAACCCCCTGCAATCTTTAATACCAATACATCTTCATCAAAGGAAATAAAAGCAAGACTGAGGTAAACAGACACCAGGGAAATTTGCTTCACCCATTAGGTCTAGAAGGACTGAGGAGAAACGAACCATTTTCTATCCAAGACTGGGTAGCATTTCAGAAAATAAGCAGTGGATATTAACTGAGGCTGCTTTCTTTCCTAACTTTCATCCTTACCCTCAGTGGGAATCATCTGGTACGTTTTCATCACTTCCTTTTATTGAGTTTGCTTCTCTCAAATCATTTTATCAATCACAGTCCACCAATGAGTATAACTCAGAAAAACAGTTCTTCGCTAGAGCTAATAGCAGCTAAATGCTGCTTTTGTTTCTACATTCATAATGTATTGCCTGGGAAGTACTAGAGTTGTTGCTATTTTTCTTCTGATTCCCATGGCTATACAGAAATACTATAGAAGCCAAGTTTCCGGTGCCACAAGGCTACAACAAGGTGTCTTGAGCTAACGGGGACAGCCTATTTTAAGGAGACAGCGTAGTTCCAGCAGCCAATAAAACACGTGTAATGTCGTACGTATTCACTGAAGCACAGAAGGATTGCCCGTAAGCATCACAGTGCAATAACTGATGTATGTTGGCTTGTTTATGGGGATAAAATGGATCAGATTTACCCACATGGCTCTGCTCTGATCTTTACTTCTATTATCTGCACCACCTTCTCTTCCTCCTCCAAACTTCACAACTATCCTTACCTTTGTTTTTTTTGACTTTTCTCACTTCTTTCGTCCTTGTCATTCTGCTTTAAGTATCTCCTGGGTAGGTATTGTATGCTGGTCACAGGGTATGCAACAAGATATTATGAGCTCTGTATTTGAATGTCACGGCCTAACTTTATGTAGTGCTATACAATGAAGAAGCAAACTCAAAATATTGTAAATTAAGTGAAGGAAATAATTCATGCTGTTGGTGGTCAGAAAGATCCTATGAGGCATCTTGCAAGGGAGGGATTTTGCATATGTTGAATACATGTATTTATTTACTTATCCAATAATTATATTCAGCCTAACTTAATCACTTTCACTTTTTTCTTTAGAACTAATTTCCCTGATAAGTTAATGTAGTTTTGTTTGTTGTCTTCATCTTCCATAATGTAAGTTTCAGTAGACAGAAATCTCATCTGTTATTGTTAATGTATCACTAACATTAGTTTGTCAAGTCTGGCATAGAGGAAAGAGAAAATTGTAAGATTAAGTGGAAAAAGTCACTGCTCTATTCTCTATTGCTACTCTAATGAGTTACACAAATTCAGTGGCTTAATCCATCACAAATTTATTAAAGTTCTGGAAAGAGTGTGAAATGGGGTTCATAAAACTAAAGTTATAGCATCTTCATGGGCTGTGTCCCTTCTGGGGGTACAAGGAAGAGTCCTTTTATTGATCTTACCCAGCTCCTAGAGGCTCCTCACATTTCTGGGTAGTGGGTCCCCTCCATCAAATCTACAACTACACCACCTAACCTGTCACCCTGCTTCCTCCTCTGATCCACACACTTATGAGGACACTGATTTCACTGGGCTCACCTGGATAATACAGCATAATACCCACTCTCCACAGCCTTAATTTAATCTTTAAAGTGTTTTCCGTGTAATGACTTCACAGGTTCTAGGGATGAGGAACAGTGTGTGTGTGTGTGTATATATATAATATAGTATATCCCTGCAGGATGTTATTCTGTCTACCATAAACCCACAGTGCTAATCTGCTTTATCCTTTAAATGAATTTCTTTACTGCAAGCCTTGTAAGAAATGGGAAGGGGTCTCATCTCTGAACTTTAGGGAAGCACTCAAAAGAGTGACGCTGTACTGAGTCTTCAAGGGCTGGGATGCTCAGTGGTATTAGCATGCACAAGGCTCTGGATTAAATTCACAGCAGCACATGAAAGAGGATGGGGGCGGGGAGAGAGGGAAAGAAAAAGGAGGAGGAGTAGGACGAGGGAGAAGGAAGGAAGGAAAGAGACATCACCTGGTGATAGTATACTTGTTAGCTAGATTTGGGGAAATGGGGTTGGAAGATTACTGGGGATGAAATAAACTAAACCTTAGGGAGTAAGGTAATGGTTACAAGGCAAGTGAGGCTGGAAGTGCAATGATTACTTATGAAATAAAATTATATCAATTTAATATATATTATATACACATACCCCTATAAAAAGAACCTGCCTATGCAGAACATTTTACTGAGATCTGAAATATTAATATATTAACAATATGATTTTCCTCAGCAAGTATATTTTCATTTTAAACCATAGTACAAATGTGTCAGATAATTTTTTACCCGACATTTATATATAAGTACATATAATTCTGAGTAAAAAATAATATTGCACCTATGGTAATGCTTTCCAACCAGCAAAGTACTATTTGGATACTAACTATAACTTTATAAAGAATGTCACTCTAAAATAGTACTTTCTATGAAAGAAATCACTTTTTTACAAAAACTGACCACACTAAAAGAAAAAGGAGGAAAATCCAGAAAGTCTGCACTCTGGGATGAAAATTAATGATGCTATTTATTTTTTTAACACTTGAATATATTTTAGTCACATTTGAATATTCTTTTAGTAATCTAGAGTGAACACTTTCCTTTAAATACTTAAAATGTTTTACTTATTGTATAATATCCTGTCATTTAGATGTATAATTATACTCTGCTAATTTTTACCTATTTCTACATTTCTTACTATTAAAGGCCATCACAAACCAAAGTCCTTCAGGATAGATCTTTGTCCACATATGTGATTATATTCATAATGTTTAAGGATATAAAAACAAATAGTTAAAAATCAGATTTTCATATCATAGACCATATTACAAATGAATGAACTCTTTAATCTGTTTCCACCATTTTTTATTTCAAAATTGTTTTTGACAGTTATAAAATGTTACCTCATTAGTGTAATATGCATTTCTCATAATGATAGTGAAGCTGAACTTTCTTCATATGCTTCAATACTTTCAAATAGTCTCTTATCTGTGGAAGTTTCATCCCAAGACCCTTAGTAAATGTTTGACACAAGTAGTTCCTAACACCATCTATTCTGTTTTCTTCCCCTATATCTTCACACCTCTGATAAAGCTTCACCTTTCACTTGAAGTAGTTAATCATTTCTCTTTGGCCTATCCAAATTGCCAGCATCATTATTCTTGTACTTTTAGGCCATTATTGAATGTAAAATAAGGGTTTTTTAAACACAAGCGCTTCAACACTATGATAGTTGATTTGACAAACAAGATGGTACAAGTGACTCATGGAAGGATATGGTTACTCTGAACAAAGGGATAATTCACATTCTGGGTGGGATGGTACAGGTTAGCTTAAAATTTCACCACACAATTCTGAACAAAGTGCAACTTAGAACTTAAAATTTCTTGAATTTTCTATTTAATATTTTGGGCTGCAATTAAGTGTGGGTAACTAAAACCACAGAAAGTGAAATCCTGAATAAGGGAGTACTACTACAATTTTACTTTGTACTCTGTTCTTGTTTTCTAGAAGAATCCAATTCTGCTGAAACTAGAGAATCCAGGAAAACATTTCCTCTTTTTTACTTTTCTCTAGCTCAAATCCTGAGCAGTTTTGCCTTATGTAACGTCCCTCCTTTTCTGTCCACACCTTAATTTCAAGAGGACAATGGAAAAAGAAGTAAAAGAAAAAGGGAAAGTCTGGGGGGAAAAGAAAATGAAAAAAGGAACAAACAGAGGTCAAAGAATACCAAAGGCAGGTTTCCATGGGTGAGTCCCCTGTATGTGTGGTAGGAGATGGATGATAAACACCTTCATAGAATAAGTTAAAGCCTTGGTTTTCCTGCAATTCCTAAAACCATTCTTTACAAACATTTGAATTTTGGAGAGTTTTGAAATCTTCGAAAGAAGGTCTTACACTAATGATTGTAGTTAGAACATGTGTAATAAGTCTGTTCGATGTGAAGCTGAAGAAACCAAGAATAGGTGCTAAGATCTGTGCAAGTGAACTAGGGGTGTTAGCATCCAACCTACTCTGGTGCATTTTCCCCAAAGCCATGCTTCTGACTTTAGATAAGCTGAATATAGTGGAATCTCTACAAGTATATCTATTTCATCTCACAGTAGAATCTAAACAGTTTATTCCAAAAATCTATATGCAAGGTACTAGTGATACAACACACACACACAAACATCTCCCAAGGAATACTAATACTGATGGAGTTGATAGCCTCTTGCATGATTGACAGTCTAGTAAGGAACCCCAATATTTTTGTAGGTATAATTTTCATCATACTTAAACTGTTAAAAAATTCTTATTAAATACAAAGAGAATGAATCCTAATTTTTTAAAGGTGTGTGTGTGTGTGTATGAGAGAATTCATAATTGAGTGTGGAAGTTTTTTTTAATGACAGATCTTTACCAAAGAAGAAAATTTGTGGTAATCCCTTTAAAATTCAGAACACTATTCTTTCCTTTTGGATGCCCTCTATATTATTCTTTGAATAGCCATTCCTATGTGAAGTTAATGGTTCAATTTTGGGGAAATGATAGAATGTCTTAGATGATTGAGGATAACATAGCTAAAAGTTACAGCTTGTGTCTTACACCAAACAAATTAATCCTCAAGAAACCCCTTGAGCCATCCACTTTCCTGTAATGTCATTTTGTTTGAACAGGAGACAGTCTTTGGATATATCATGGTTGGGAAAACATCAATTATAGAAACACACATTGGTTTTTATTGGTCTTTTCCTTTTTATTGTAATATTCACTTACACTCACATGTGCATATACTGTGGGAAATAAGAATGTTTAAAATGGGGAAAGCTTAGTGCTGTGTAGCATAATTTATAGAAATGTCAAAATCACTATTTTCCATTAATATTAATAGGTTACATATATAGGTGTGTATATGTCAATCTGAAGTTTGCAATGTAATTTCACATTGTTTCATACATAATTCACATACTCTAAGAATGAGATTAGTCTTACCTTAAGGGGGATGAAATGTGGTCCAGGGAGATTATATTATTTGCTCAAGATTAAAAAGTCAGCAAATGACAGAATTAATGCTTGAATTTTCTAGAGAATCCAATTCAAGTGCACTTTTCATTAAAACAAGTATATTAATACTGAATCAATTTTAATATGTAGTTTGTCACTTAATAATCTTAAACACAAAATATAATTTTGGTATTTTAGAAAGTCAGATAAAATTGACTGTAATCGTTCTTTATCCATCCTTGAATGCATACGCATGCATTCATGACAAACCCAATCACTGACAACACTCTGCTCCATTCATTTGCTTCAAGAACCTTGAGAATGCTCACTTCCATTTTCCCCAGTCAGAACTGCCATGTTGTTGTTATCCTTTACATTATGAATCCTTTACTGTGTGATCAAGAAAATATAAATCATGTGGCTTCACCTTCCCATAAAAGTGTCTAATTAAGATTAAACTTGTCCCTGTGGTAAATGTAAAATGATTTAATTATAATCAAAATGATCTCAATTGAATAGCTTCTGTTTCAAAGAGTCACTCTCCTAGTGCTAAGAAGCTCATTAAATTCAATTTGCAGTAATGTACTGCTGTCATGTTTCCTTTCTGAACCACAGTATTATATTAAAGTTCTTTGATTATTTCCCTGTAGGGTAGCGTTAATGTGACACGCCATGTAAGAGAAAAGCTCAAAAGAGACTCAAAGATGCACTACCTTTTAAAAAATTTTCTCAATAGATGTTAATGTTTAGCAGCATGAAAAATACTCAAGAGTATTTGCAGCCTGTCTTATGAAAGAGGGGAAAACAGTAATACAACTTATATTGATGTTTGTCCTGGAAGTCTAAAGAGTCTATATTTGTTTGCAAACATGTGCATTTCCATACAATGTAGATGATACCCTTTGGTATGTTTTTACATTTATCATAGGCATATACTTTTCACTTATGAACTTAAACATTGCTCTTTTCAAAAAAGTTCATTCTTGATATGTGGAATTACTGTTTATAAGATAGAAAACTTCAATCTAAAATTATCCAATATTGCAAAATCTTCTAAAAATCACTTAAAAAAATGGAAAAATTTAAAACCATTTTTCTTTCAAATATGAAAATGTTCTTTCAAGTTCACCTCTTTATGGAAAAAGGTGCTAAATGATTTGTTTCAGAGATAACTAGTCTATAACCAAAAATGGTAAGTTCCTTCATATATGTTAAACAAGATAGCTATATAATACAGTTGAAAAAATTGGTAAATATACATAAATCCTTTAAAAAACATTCTATTTCAAGAGTCATACCTAAATTTATAAACCAATTCTGCATCCATTATGGAAAGCAAAATTAAATCATTAAAATATCATAGAAATAGAAGATATTGTGCAGTTTGAAATTTTCAAAGCTGTTGAGATTCATATTTGTTATACATTACACATGTCAACAAAACTCATCTGTATTTGTTTTGTCTACTCTTTCAAGAACTGATAAGAGAAAAATAAAGTATAATAAAACATGAATACTTCTATCCAATAACAAAAATTAGGGTGCTTTGCTTAGCTTTTAATGAATCAGTTAATACAATCGTCAGTTCAGGTAACATGATAAATGATCTTTTACCAAATCTTAAAACTTCCCCTAATTTTAACACTTGATTTTGTTTGCCTCTGTTTCTTTCCTTTGTTCTGTCTTGCTTCTCTCAGTCCCTTTCTTTTACAAAATACAAACATGTCTAAATACATAAATTATTTGCATGGAGCAACCTCTGACCAACAGCAAATTAATGCCCATTTCTCCACATCTATATAAAAACAATGTTGTCTTGTACAAACTGCTCAGTGAAGTCCTGCTGTTTAACTTTCATATATTTGATTTTTAACAAAGTTGGATATATTTTATATATCAATAGCCCAGATATATTTGTTGCTTTTTGTATTTTGTTATAGGCTTCCTATTCACATATTTTATTCAATGGAGCACTGTTTTCCTGCTAACAGTTAAGAATTCTATTTAATAGGAGTGGAGACTATCACACTAAGTGAAAAAAGCCAGATGTTCTCTCTGATATGAAGATGCTGATTCACAATAGGTGAAAGGGGAGAAGGGGAAGGTTCTCTGGATTGGACAGAGCGGAGTTGGGGGAATGGAGGAGAGATGAGAATGAGAAAGACAGTAGAATGAATCAGACATAGCTTTCCTATGTTCATATATGAATGCACGATCAGTATAACTCCATCATTTACAACCACAAGAATGGGCAGTTACATACACCCCATGTATGTTAATGTCAAAATATTCTATTGTCATGCATAACTAAAGAACAATTAAACAATGAAAATAATAGTAAATACTTAAGTAGAATTTTTTTTCAATCTACTATATTAGATTTTACTTTCTCCCAGTCTGTAAGTGAACTGTCTTTTCATGAACATTGTTTTCCCTCATTCTGAAAATCCTCAATTTGAAGGAATTTGATTATCCTCAACATATTATAAACCCTTTGAGAGGAGAAAATCTGCACTGAGTATTATTCAGCTTCAGAATATCATTTATAATCTAGCATAATGTCTGTGAGGCAAAAAAACAGTTTAAATACATTGAAATAAACTATGACCTTTTAAAAAAAATTCTTTTTTTCCTTTTGTGAATGGTGCAAATACATGGTTTAGCCACTGGTTACCTCTGTTCCTCATTATTTGGCAGCTAGTATTGGGGCCAAATCATTAAAGATACTCAAATATTGGTGGAGCTAAATATTCTTAATTCAACATAATACTGACACTGGTGAACCTGCATACTTAACATTTATAAAGTTTATCTGGTAACCATCTATTTTTAATTCTTATTTGCGTCTTTACTATTTTGTACTACTGTAAAATGGTTTAGAAGTTTTTCTAACCCATTTTAAACACCATTTAATAAAACAGATACTTAGCTGAGTGCGGTGGCTCAAGCCTGTAATTCCAGCACTTAGGGAGGCTGAGACGGGAGAATCGCGAGTTCAAAGTCAGCCTCAGCAATGGCAAAGTGCTAAGCAACTCAGTGAGACCCTGTCTCTACATAAAACACAAAATAGGGCTGGGGATGTGGCTCAGTGGTCGAGTACCACCGAGTTCAATCCCCAGTACCAAAAAAACCCCACAAAAAACAAAACAACATACTTATTTTAAATACAGCCAACATAAAGTGATATGTACTCCCGGTATATTATGGGTACTTTATACATCCTCAGTTATTTCCCACAATCATACCTGTTCAACTGATGGAGAAACTGAAACTAAGAACATCTACATGACTTACCCACAGGTATAAAGCCATCAAGTCCTAGAACTGGATTCAAACCATGAATATCAGTGCCCTTTACCGATCTAAGCTGTACTGGAAAGAAGAAAGGCAGAGAGAGGTATATAGATATGGATACAGCTTTCTCATCCATGGAACAGAAACCACTTACCACAGTACCATAGGGCGTGCTATGAGTTCACATGTGAGTACTCGTTTCAGTTTTCATCATATAGTGAGTTATCTTTGTTTCTTCAGTACCATAGCAGTATTTACTAGAATCTTATATGTGATAAGTTTCTTTCTATTTAACATTTCCTCATGGTATCTTCAGATCCATTTCCCTTTTGTAATAACTAACTAGGTGTCTTCTTGAGTGGGAACTCAGAATCCTGTTTTGCAGTTAGGGTTTTCTTCAATCACTTTATGCATTCTCATGTTTTGAACCAATATCACTACCAAGACTTTTTACTCATTTGAATCTCCATCAATAACCTGTTTCCTAAATTTAGCTTCATATCTATAGATGTCTATTGGGTGTTCCCACTTCCTTATTCTTCACATGAAAGTTACTTAACATGGGACACTTGTTGTTGTTGATACCAGGGATTGAACTCAAGGGCACTCGACCACTGTGCCACATCCCCAGCCCTCTTTTGTATCTTATTTAGAGATAGGGTCTCATTGAGTTGCTTAGTGCCTCATTGTTGCTGAGGCTGGCTTTGAACTCGCCATTCTCAACTCAGCCTCCTAAAGAGCTGGGATTAAAGGTGTGTGCCACCACTTCTGGCTTGGATTCTATCCTTATATTGCCTGTGTTGAAAGAATTTTGCAAATCTGTATTTTAAATTGTATTTGAGTGTTATATATATACATATGTCAGTTCTGTGCTAAATAATAAAAGGTAGGGTTCAATAATTTCAGAATGTATTGGCTTAAAGGCTGAAATTTTAAAAATATAAAAAATTGAAGAGTCCAACTTAGTTATTCTTAACGGGGATAATTTTATAACCCAGGGGGCATCAGCAATATCTGGACACATTTTTTGGTTGTCATGATTCGGGAAAAAATGCTGCTGTCATCCAGATTATAAACACTATGGATGCTGATAGATGTTTTGCAATACACAAGACAGGCCCTAACCACAAATGATTACCTGCCCTCAAATACTATAGCAGCAAGATTGACACTAGTCTAACTTTAAGAGCAAAGTCAAGATTTGAAGAAATGGTCAAATAGCACTGAAATATCCTTTTCATTTTAAACATGAAAGAAGGAAAGAATGAAAGAAATCTAACTTGTGTTCAGATTCTCTTATAGAAAGATGATATATAATCAAACAATTGGTATGCTCATTGTCTACTGTGCTGTTTGCTTACCTGTTCATTTTAATTCAAATGTTCAGTATTAGTAAAAGTTGAGAAAGGAGATGTTTTGGGGGAAGAATAGATTGCTTATGAAATGGATAAAAAAATGTTAAAAGATGAGGGATAAATTTTTTTCTCGTTAGTAAAGCAAGGTGGTTTTTTACAGCCTTACACACATTGAGTAACTTATACAATTATGTCATTCAACAAATTGGAAACAAAACACGCAATTATTGGCAAATTCCAATTGAGCAGTGCATTATGGTAAAAGTGATTCCTATTTTAGGTTGACATAGAATATATGTTTCATTCAGGCTTGGATATGAGCTGAGTTTAAATGAAGCAGTAATTAATAATCAAAATAATAAAAACAAGATGTCTATAATTTTTGATATTGGATTTTTCTCCAATTCTGCTATTTTTGTTGAGATTGTGTATTCAATATTGGCAAAATGAAGAACTTGACTCACTAAAAGAATGTCATAGAAAATTTATCCAATATTTACACTATAAGTCACTTTATATATATTAGGATTATTGGTGAGAAATCTTCAAAACCAGTATTGACCAAAAAATTTAAAAATTGAAGAACAAACCAGACTTCTTACTCCAGCTCAAATTGTGTGACTCATATTTGATTCCTCAATGAATTTAATTTAGGTAATTGTATGATGCAAGTCTGCCTAAAACCTCATCTCCAAGCAGGCTGGGCTTTGGTCCATTGGATTAGACAGTTCTTCATACACTAGTGGTTATAGAATGGAGCAATGAGAAGCAAGAACTCCAGTAAACGGATTCCAGTGGACTTTGCATAATCTTGGGTAATAATCTCTAGGCTAGATATCATCAATTAAAAGTTAGAGATAATATTTCTATACCATGAGGTTTTGGTAAGGATTAATTTAATGCCTCTAGAGTGCTTAGACTAGTGCCTGGTACTTTATAAATGCTTAATCAATGTTTGTTATTAAAATTAGTATTAGCTATATTAAAGTGTACCTCTATACACTTTCTCTCAAACTACATTGTTTGAAATTATCTAAATGATTCTATAAATATCTGCATGTGTATTATATATTACAGAAAATCTCTCCAACTTTGATTTTTAAAGATTAACTTTTAAAGTATACCTACAAAGCATATATATACTTGCTCATGATAGACTCTGAAAGAATATGGACCACAAGTGCTAAATCATAAACTTCATTCTTTTAAAATTTTCGTATAGTATTGAATCAAAATTAAGTCAAACTGAAATTTAATAACATTGAAAACAAGTTAAGATTAAGCAATTACAAAAATTCATAGGAACATTAAATGTTACAGGAATTCAGAAAAATGTTAATGTAAAAGTTAACATTTCTATGTATTCAAGACTAATTACATGTATGTATTAAGGAATAATGACTTGCCTTTACACCAACACATGTATTTAAACCTTACAACAATCCAATATGGTAATTTCCAGAATAATTAAATTTTACTAGAATTTACTTAGAAAGTCAAGATAAATAGTGATAAGTCCTGGACAAGTTACTTTAAGTGATGTCAAGTTTAAACTTCAGATCTATTTAATACCCAAGTCTATGATGTTGATTATGGCTTACTTATACTCAAAACAGGGGCTTTGGTCTCTTCCACAGTTACTGATCAAACTTTGGTATAATAAAGTGTATTGAAATGCAGAAAATCATTAAATATAATAAAAGTCAGTTTGAGGAGAAAGAATATTATAGAGACAGTGGTGTTAACACTTGAATATGTAGACTTCCTGTGAACAATACACAGGATTACATTTGTTACCGCATTGATATGAAAGTAAATACTTTGTTAGACATTTTACTTCTGGACTAGTCTTGTTGATAGTATATAGACATGGCCCGAATAAAGAACCAGGGAAATTGTATGAGTAAGGAAGAAATGTAATTTGTGGATGCACAGTTAAAAAGAAAAAAGCTTTGAGTTTGTGTCACAGATCACTGAAGATGGCCTCCCTTTTGAGTAAAATCATGAAAGAACTGGGCTTAATGTTTCTAATTTATAAGTTGGAAACATAAATGCATGTTCTAATGAGAAGCCTTTGATAGAATAACAAATTAATCGCATTAGGAGAACCTTGCCCTTTGCATTTCTTTGCTCCTGGGAACTTAAAGCTGAATTTTAATGTTGCATTAACATTTGCAATAAAAGTTAAAACCCTAAAACTAAAATGCAGACTTCCTTATAGACTAATGTGGTAATTGTATGAAAGAACTACATGTGATACCTTAGGAGGGATAAAAAGAATAAATTGTTGCCCCTTGGAATTAGGTGGGAATTTTTAAGGGGATTTGATAAAGTTACTAATTTAAAGTCTACCCACCATACGAACGAAAAAAGCACCAATTTCTCACTTTATTTAGTAGTCATCTTTTGAAAGTGCATGTATCTCAAACTATTGCTAATATTTCCTTAGTCCTTAATATTCTTTTTGAGATATAATGTATTTGTTTCAAATATCACTTTAATTTTCACTTCCTGTATTTCCCCAGTACACCCATAACTAGTACATTCATTTTAAAGAGCTTAATGTCAAACCTAGGTGCAACAAAGTATTTTTAAAAGGTTATATTTTAAAATTAATGTTCTACAGCCAAATGTAAAAAGAGAAGCTACCCAGGAACTCAAGAGGCTGTGGCTGTGACAGGAAGATTGCAAGTTTGAAGCCAGCCTGGGCAACTGAGAGAGACCTTGTCTCAAAATAACAAGCAAAAAGGCCTAGATATGTAGCTCAAACAATTGTAAGGGAAAATAGCTAGCATCATTCCTTATCACAAAAGATATTTTCTGCTGAACACAGGATCAATTCTAAACACATTTCATGGCAGCAGAAATACAATTGTCATAACAAGCTATATCTAAAAAAGTCACAAATACCATTAACAAGAACATTGTTTCATCAGTATTATCCCACCCATATAATGAATATATTAACCACGATATAAAGAGTTAGCAATACAGCATGCATCAGTGTGAAAAATAAAACAAACTTAAAGAATAAGCATAGAAAAACTAGTGTACTTCTCATGAATCCCTTCAAAGACTCTAGTTTGCACTATAATCCACTAGACTAGAAGCATATCCATTGTAAGTGTTTGATATGTTTGAAATTACATCAAACAAACAAAATTGCGTTCCATTCTGATGTGATATTTCTCTGGATATTTTGCTATTTCTTATAAATTTCTGAGCCAAACTAACTCCTGATATTGTTGAAGAAGGAATGAGTCCTTACCTGGATTACTCTCATTAATGTTTGCTGTTTTTCCATTTATTTGAAATTTGCACAAAGCAAATAAGCATAGCTTTTACAAAGTTTGCACCTAACTAGATATTCCCTATACAGATACATGGGAATACAATAAACTCCTCTTACATATACACGGAGCAGTTTGCTACCTGAAAAGTGCATGAGACTTGAAGACTAATACACCAAGACTAGAAGCCCAGTTCTGCCACTTTGAGGTTTTGTAAATCTTAAAAGTTACATGAGCACTCTGAATTTGTTTCTTTGACTTTAAAATGAGAATATTAATACTTACTTAAAAGTGTAGTTCTGAGGGTTGAAACATATGTCCTGTCAATAATTTTTTATAGTCACTCTATAATAGAGACAATTTTAAAACGGGAACCTGAATAAGACATTTGAAAATATAAACTAGTTTTCTGGTTTCCTATCATCTCACATATAAATCTGTCTTGAAATACACTTGTCTTTGAATTCAAAAGCTTTGTTTGTAATAATATTTAAAATTACTGTAACTTATGTGCTTGCCCAAATAAAAACTATAGAAGACATACTCCAAGGTTATTCTCAATGATTCTCATCTCCTGGTATATACATTCCTCTGCAATCCCTTTCTTTGTGCAATATGGCCAACCTGTGTTTTCCAAAAGACAAAGTGTAAAGCTCATGGCTCACTCCTAAAAGCCACTGGAGTTTCACCGCCTCTCTTGAATGACTTGCCTGAGAGAACCAGAATTACTTTGACAGAAGAACAATCAAGGATGACTAAACTCTCAAAAAGAAAATTCATGGAGAGAGGTTGAGGTCATTATTAGGAAAAAAATAATAAGACAACGTGACATCAATAAGAGAATATAAACAATGACCCATGCAGCAGAATACAGACACCAGAAACTGAAACATGCACATGAGGAAACCTGATTTATTATGACTCGTATGTTTTAATGGGAAAAGATAAACTATTTTCAATAACTTCTATTGAAAGTTCTAATTAAACTGTTTATTTTTAGTTCTGTGATGAATGTCATAAAACCAAGGATTAGTAAGTGGAATGGCAATAAATTTAAAAGCTTCTGAATAGCCAAAGAAACAATTAAGAATGTGAATAAAAACCTATGGAATGGGGGCTGGGATTATGGCGCAGTGGTAGCGTGCTTGCCTAGCACGCATAAGGCACTGAGTTTGATCCTCAGCACCACATAAAAAAAAAGATATTCTGTCACCTACAACTAAAAAATAAACATTTTAAAAAAAAAACCTATGGAATGGGAGAAAATCTTTGCTAGCTACTCTTCTGACAGAGAACTAATATTCAAAATATATAAGGAACTTCAAAAAACTGAACACGCCCAAAACAGGGTAATCCAATCAGTAAGTGAGCAAATAAACTTAACAGACATTTCTTAAAAGAACTACAAATGACCAACAAATATATGAAAAAATATTCAACATCCTTAGCAATCAGAGAAATGCAAAGCAAAACCACACTGAGGGGTTCTTCTCAATCCAGTTAGAAGGGCAACCATCAAAACAAATAATTAGTGTTGACAAGGGGAAAATGGAACACTTCTACACTTAGTGGGATTGTGAATTAGTATGAATTTGGAAAATATGGAGGCTTTTCAATGACTTGGGATGGAACCACCATATGACCCAGATATACCACTCCTCAATATCTGTCTAAAAGAATTAAAGTCAGCATTCTATAGTGATATGCACACTGTTTATAGCCACATAATTCAGTGTCCATATTATTGTACCAGGCCAGGAGCCCATCAACAGAAGAATGGATTAAAAAATACAGAAGAATGATCCATCAATGGGAACAAGGAACATGTAACACTCACAAAATACTAGTTTCAAAATAAACAAAGATCTGTATAATATCTTTATATCAAGAGTTCTTGATATGAACAAAACTCCAAGTAGAAAAATGAGTAAAATGTTAAATAGGCTCTTCACATTTAAGGGAAATCAAATAGCATCATTAAAGAAAGAATTCTGTCATTAATTGCCAGAGAATTCTAATTTCTAGCCACATAAGATACCATTTCAATTCAGTGCATTGTCAAATTATTTTAAAAAGCCACATGAATACAAACATAGCAAGTATATAGATCAAAATTTGTACAGTGTTTGGGAGTAAAAAAACTATTACTTTGGAAAGGTATTTGCTATTTACCTGGAAATGTTAAATATGCACCTACCTACCATATGATCCAGTTATTGCACTCCTAAAACCACACCTTATGAAACTCTTGTGCATAATCTGGGTGTCAATGACAAGAATGTTTACAAGTGCAATTTGTAGTAGTAAGAACTGGAAAAGCCAAGCTTCATAAAGAGTAGAGTAGGACACTACACAACATGGGATACAAATAAATTATAACACTATATATGTACTTAAGAAACATTATTTTGAATTAAAAGGAAGTTCTAGGAAATTATAGAGCCTCTTCATGAATTGAAAAACATGCAAAAATTCAGATAATATCAAACATACACAATGATACTTCAAAATGAAAGAAAATAAATGATTTAAAATTTTTAAAACAGTTATATGAGGGACTGATAGGAACAGACCTGTAGACAATGCTGTTTGGGGACCAAATGGTAAATACATGTGTTTTTGTAACAGTTTCATATATTTTGTTATAAATATTCTTACACATCTACTTGATTTAACAAATGATTATTTTTCAAAAGAAAACCATATACCATCAGTTTTATATTGATCAAGGAAGAAATTTTCCATGCCAATAAGTCTTACTGTAGACCCTATTTAAAACACGCATGCACATGCATGTAAACAGGTGCACACGTGCACACACACAGAATTCTTCATATTTGAGCCTCTGGGCAAGGGGTCATAGCAGTTATTTGCTGTGGGCTGAAAGAAAATTGGATAGATGCCCAAAGCAGAGCTTGTGACATTGTTCCTATGGTGACAGATATTAAAATCAGCATATAAAGAAAAGCATTAATGTCATATCCAAGAGGTCATGAATTTCTGTAACTCTCAATACACATTTCACAAATGCTTCAAAACCACGTTGGAAAAGCACATCTCCTCTGCTTCCATTTTCCTTAGAACTTTTCAAACCCATTAACCTTTTTATTTAAAAAGGAATGAATCCTCTGTAGGCCTAAAAAGCTAGGGAGGAAGCCGTGACAGGTGCTAGTGGAGAGCAGCGTTTTACAAAGTTGTAGGGAGATGACCATTGGAATAAAAATGAAGATCCAGGGGCATGGCTGTAAGTATGTACAGAAATAAGAGCCTGATTGTGCTGCTCACACTTGAAAGCTGCTGCCAATCACACTGAGAAATGAACCATCATCTTGCCCTTTTTCTGGAGGGCTGACACTTTTAGTAGCTTTGTTCTGACCTGGAAGATTTCAGCTCAATTTAGAGGCTTGGTATTTTGAATACAGCCATCACCAGGTTGTTTTTTCATTCTCCATGGCTTGCAATCTCATTTATAAATCACTTGACATACTTAGGCATGGGTTCCCTGACAGGGACACATTCTTCTGTTTGTCTTTCTGCATCATTTTTCCATCATAAAAGAACAGGACCATGCATTTGCCATACTTCAAAATTTATAAGTATTTTAAAATTTATTCTCTCATTCTTCAAGAAAACAAAAGCTCTAAGATGTTAATGACTTCTAGCATATTGGCACCAAATAATATCAGAACTGGAAGTCAATCCCAGGTCTTTAAGTCTTCAACATCTCAAAGCTTCAAGCCTTTTCACCATTACGTCCCAAAGTCGCTTAAAAATATGTGCTTGATGAAGAGGTCTGAAGAATGAGGAAATTACATCTTTTTGTTACTGACTTTTCCAGTTATTAATAACCCTGTCATCCAGTTTTAGAGGATTGGAAATAATATTTATTGAGTAAAGTTTTGGTGTACTATATATTTCTACACACATTTACCCATTTATTCTTAAATAACTAGATTATTACTATTAATATTATGCCATTATTGATTTAGCTTTATAAATGAGACTCTGAACACTCAACATCTAGGTAGTAGAGAAAATTAGAAATCAAATACCGTCTAAATACAGCAAATACTGCTATGAAAATACCTGACCTTTGAGTTACATAAGGAAATATTTTTCTATTTCTGAAAATGCAAGGATGGCTTAAATATGTGGTAATACACACTAAGATGATTCTGTTTACTGTAACTGACACAGAACAGGAATTAAGATTTAGAAACCTCAAGGCATATGTGCAAGAGTGTGTGTATGTGTACATTTTGCATACATATATTACATGTCCAACAATTCAAGTTTTATACTCAAATTACACAAAAAGGATCTGCACATCAGTACCTTCACACTTCCATTTATCATTTAGATAGCATGTAATAAGGTAGATCCTTGTATAATTTTTGAAGAATTTCAAAGGAATTGAAATGTAGGCTAGCACAGTGATTCTCAGGGTTGATTTTGCTCCCCAAAGAAGGACATTTGTCAAAGTTTAGAGCTATTTTTAAAAGAGCTATTTTTAAATTAACTTACTTAAATGCATTTCAAGTCATAGTACATATATAGAGCTCAATTTTCCATCTCTGGTTGCAAACAAGATAGTCACACCATTTGTGTCCTCATATGCACCTAGGGTAGTGATGTCCATCTCATTCAACCCTTTTTTGCTACTCCCATTCCTCCTCCCCTCCCCACCTCCTCTCTGCCCCATACAAAGTTCCTCAATTTCTCAAATGCTCCCGATCCCCACCCCCCTCATGTATCAGCATCCACTAATCAGAGAACATTAGGCCTTTGGTTTTTTGGGCTTGGCTTGTTTCATTCAGCCTGACTATACTTTCAGGGATCATTTCTATAGTTCCTTACTAGAGCTATTTTTAGTTAGCACAAACGAGGGGGATATTACAAGGAATCGTGCATTGAGAACCATGGAGGTCGTAGGAGAAATGCACAGGATAGCCTTCCACAGCAAAAATGACCAATCCCAAAGGTGAGTAATGCTGAAAATGAAAAACTCCTGGAGGTCTGGGAAACAAAAGATGGACACAACATGCCAGGAATTGACGTGAATAAAAGTCTTACAAATTTTAAACCAGTGCTTACTCACAGACTCGCTGAGGCTCCAAAGAAAGTTGCGGTATGCGAGTATGTAACATTGTTAAATTAGAGAATATTTAAGCACCTGCCAACTGTGCATTTCTAAGAGATAAACAAATCTAAAGAAAATTACAAGCAATCAGTTGGGGATATAGCTCAGTGGTAGAATATAAGCCAAATGCCTACCATGTGCACAGCTCTGGGTTTGATCTCTGGGACCAAAAATCAAAATAAATGAAAAGATAAACAAATAAGTAAAAGTAAAATAAAATAAAAACAAAACCCAAACAATAACAAGTAAACTAGCTCTAAATAGCACTAAAATTAATATGCTACTACATGAATTTATTGATAGTTTATTTTTGCTGTTATTAAAGTGTTGATAAATTTGGAAATAAGTACACTTACAAAAATATGCTGTTATTTTTAAATAAGGAGGACTTGTCTGAGATTGTTGGTAGGTGACATTCAGTATGACACAAGCATACCTTCCTTACTTTTATTTCTCTGAGGATAAGGAAACTAACTGGGCACATAGCAGTCACAAAAAAGAAAGAAAATATTCATTTTCTACCCTCTCATTTATGTTCTTTCCCTTGCTCTAAGCTTTGTATTAATAAAGCATAGAAGGAAGAAGAAACCAGGACTGAAGACATTTGAATGCATCCTCCTTCCCATATAAAACCTATAATTTGGCAAAATTTTCAGAAATGCATTACTTTTCCCTTTGACTGCCCGTGTTGAAATTCACAGAAACCAACAAAAGAAATCATGAAGACTCCAGCATGAATCATTTATTTGGACAAAATAGGGTGGCTATTTAAAAAAGGGCAGTAATTCCCTCTTGCTGTCAAAAGATAAAGGCTTACAATTTCCTGTTGAAATGTTACAATACCTTGTAAATTGTGAACCTGTAATCATCTTCTGAAAAAGGGGAGAAAAACACCAATTGGCAACATTTTGCCGTGGAAGTGAATGCATTACTGCTAACCATAAATATTTTTAATTCTAGTGTTCAGGGAAGAAGATAAAGGTCAATTATTCACTCCCAGAAAACAGTGAAAGTCAACTATAAAAGGTAGTTACAGTTAGAAAAGTGACCATAATAAAGCTAGTATTTTCTCAAGTAAACTTTTGCTCCCATTAGATCTGGGAGTCATTGCTAAGTACTTTAATGTCAGGTCTGCAATATTCCAAAGAGGCAGAGAACCAGCAATCTAATTCCACCTGTCTTCAATAATACTGAGGAAAGTGAAGCTGCTTTTTCATGGTGGAAATTCAACTACTGAGGATATACCAAGACTGTGGTAATTACAAGGAGCTAAATTGTGTTTCTGTGCAAACTGCCATGTTTTATATTGCTCCCCATCCTCCTACAGAGAATTATAAAGGAACATTTAGAGAAATTATATTTGTACATTGTCATTTGGGAATCATTACCACCCTTTGAACTACAATTATTGGTGTCAGTGGTTGAGCTTTGTGGATACTCTTGTGGCCTTTAAAATCTTTTCTTGAAATACTAAAGGCTGTGCTATTCAAACAGACTGGTTAGATCATTTTTTTAATTTAGGCTTACATATTAACAGTGCAAGTTGATTCATTGTACATAGAGGATAACATATCAATTCTCTAAGTTGTATAGAATCACAACATATATGTAGTCATACATAAAGTTAGGGTTATTATGACCATCATATTCCACCACCTTTGCTATCCCCATACCCCCTCCCCCCTTACACCCCTGTGCACAGAGATCCACCATTGTTCCCATGTCCTTCCCCACAGTTTGGATCAGCAGCCACTTATCAATGAGTGCATTTGGCATTTGGTTTTCTGAGATTGGCTTACTTCACTTAGCATGATATTCTCCAACTCTATCCATTTACCTGCAAATGCCATAATTGTATTCTTATTGCTGAGTAATATTCCATTGTGTATTATATACCACAGTTTCTTTATCCAGTCATCTATCGAAGGGCATCGATATTTAGATCGATGTTTAGATATTGTGAATTGAGCTGCTATAAACATTGAAGTGGCTTAAATTGTGGTAGGAATCAAAATTTATTTCTGAAAAAAGCAGTTTTTATTTGATTCATTTTTGGAGATTGAGACATTGGGAAGTGGCGATTTGTTTTCCCTGAGTGAATGTTCACCTCACCTTTCATCTCTCTCCTCTCCACCCTGCCTATCCCTCATCTTTGATGCTTAGGTTGGGGCCCATTCTCACAGGAATCATTTCTCTACCACTCTTTCCTTCCTATCTATCTATGTAATTGACAATTGGTAGTTGCAAGTATTTTTGTCAACATAGTATGTGCATACGATGTGCAACAATTAGCCCAGGTTGATTGGCATACATAGCACCTCAAATATGCACCACTGCATGTGTTGGCAACATTCGAAATGCTCCCCACTAGCTACCATCAAATATTAAATGAATCATGGTCAAGCATAGTTATCCCACTGCACTACAGAACACCAGAATCAATTCCTCCTATCCAACTCCATCACTGTACCCATTATCCATCTTTTTACATTTCCCTTTCTCATTAAGTTATTTGAACTACCAGTCTCACAAAAGTTTACACATCTGAATCACAAAACCCAAGCTCACTTCATTCCGCTTCAGTCTTATAAAGATAACCTCCATTCTGTCCTTTCAAACAGACATTTTTCCTTTATTTCATTCTTAGGATATGAAGTTCAAACTATCAGAAAGGATTGTGGATTCCTATGGCTTGCCAAAGGGGATCAAAGAACGGCAATACTAAAATGGTTCTGGTCTTATTCCTATGGTGTAATCATCATTCTTTTAAAAATACATTAAAATTAATGGACTTGATTTTCGCATGTAAGTTGTTTAAGAGAAAAGCGTTCATGAAAAGAAGCGGTCATGAAAAGAGAATGGCTACAGGGTCAAGTGAGTCAGAGACTATGTAAAAAAGAGTTCAGATGATAAAAGCTGTAGTGCTTAGAGATTAGGGACCACTACATCTTCATCTTTCAAGTAGCTGAAATTTGCTCATTACCTTTCCTTAGGGTGAAGGAAGTGGTAACTTTGTAGCAGGTTATAGATTGCCAAACAATATAGAATTAGTTGTCCCATCCCCCTCAAAGAATCTCTCAATCTTCATGAAATAAAATCTCTGATTTATAGTGTAATATATAGGTGCTATTCACAAGCAAGGGAGCATAATCACATTTTCATGGGTGAGAAATCTGAAGTGATACAAGGGGATTTGTTTCACTGTAAATGAAATAATTCATTTCTGCACTCTGGCTGCTTGAAAGGTTCACTTGCCCATTGGAGATGAGGCTATGAATCACAGGGAAAAGGAATTTGGCCCCCTCAAAAGGGAATTTGTGTTTACACTCAATAATGGAGTTACAGGTTGCTGTCTTCCATAGAGAACTTAAGAGCATGATTGAGAAATGTGTGACAACAATGTTCACTTGGTCAGAGCTGTGTCCTGAATGTTTGTGTCCCTCCAAAATTCATTTTAAACCCTAATTCCCAATATGATGGTTTGTAGAGATGGGTGCTCTCGGGGTAATCACATCACGAGGCTGGAGCCTCACATTGGTATTAGTGCCCTTTTTAGAAGGAACATGGGAGAGTTTGCTTCCTCCTTACTCCCTGTCAATGAGGGTGTGAGGAAGCAGGCTTTCACCAGAGACTGGATCTTCCATTATCTTGATCTTAGACTCACCAGACTTCTGAACTGTGAGAAATAATCGTGTGCTGTTTACGTCATTCTATGATAATTTGGTATTGCAACCCAGATGAATTGACAGTCTGGGTTTTAAGGGGACCTGATATTACTTAACAGTTTCCAACAGCTTTATTTTCTCATTGTGGCCATATAGAGGACATGGTTGGAAGATGACTAATAACATTATACAAAGTCAGTTATGCTCAGCAGCTATATTGGACCAGATAAAGAAGTCAGGAAGCTTGAAATGGTAATAACATCATTGCTCTCAGAGGAGAAAGATAGACAACACGAAGAAACCCTGATGAAATTAAAGTATATTTTTGAGTTTTTTTACAATCTCGGGATATCCACATGCAAATATATTTTAAAATTATTTACTACAGCTGTTTGCCAGGAATATATACATGTATACATAAGTAAAGAGGTATGTTTATTTAAATTTTGTTACTTTTGTTTTATTTGATAATCATGTATACATATTACTTTTGAAATGTAAAATTGTTTTTAAAATATATGTCCAAATGATTCTAAATTAATTTTCCTTGGCATATTTTAGTCTATATTAGCATACCTTGATGCAAACTAATGTATGTTGTAACACCTAATGTAATTATTAAAATTTTATGGATTAATTAGAGAAAAGGATTAATCACTAGAAAAGACACAGAAGCTAAATTACTAGAATCTGGTTGCAGGATAGTATTCTCATACATATATATACATACATATATACTAATATATATATGTAATTTATGTCTTAGCTTTTTCATTGCTGACCAAAACATCTGGCAAGAACAATTATGGGAAGAAAAGCTTATTTAGGGGCTCATGGTTTCAGGGGTCACAGTCCAACGGCAGCCAGCTTCATTCCTTGGGGCTCAAGGTGAAGCAGAACATCATGGTGGAAGAGTGTGGTAGAGGAAAGTGGCTTATATGATGATTAAGAAGCAGAAAGAGACTATACTCACCAGATACAAAATATATACTCCAAAGGCACACCCCACTTCTTGCCACATCTTATCTGCTTTCAATTACCACTCAGTTAATCCCCATCAGAGGATTATGTTAAGGCTCTTATAACCCAATCATTTTACCTATGAATATTCTTGCATTGTCTAACACAGGGTTTTTCAGGGATACCTGATATCTAAACCATTACAAATATATATATAATATGTTTGTTTTGTATAAATATTACATATCACATATAATATATTTGTTATATATAATATATATGAAGAAATTCAACCTATGTTTTTTGGCTTCATAAGTGTTATGGGTACAGACAGTTTTATTATGAAGTGTTTGTCATATAATTATGCACCATCCTCAGAGTTATAAAAACATATTTATTAAATTAAATTTTCTGTGCTAAAATTTAATTTTGGATACAAATTGAGTCTATTTAGCCTGCATTTCTTCCCAAATATATATTGGGACTTAGTTTATTGAGTATCCTGAATCATGTACTGTTTCTTTACCTTTGTGAGGTAAATGACTAAAGATAAGACTGACATCTCAGACACAGAGGATAGAACTTAAACTTTTTATGCCAGATTTTAAGAATCTCCATTTTCACATGGGACCTTGGCCTTGTCCCTTATAGGAACTTAGCTATGGAGAAGATAAGACCAAATTTCTTCAAATGTCCATTCCTTTACTTTTCCTTCTACCATCTATAGTATATTTTGAGACCAGGTAAGACCTTTTGACACTTGTTCATTTAAATGTTTTTATGTAGCTGACATTTCTGACTGCTAAAATGCTTTTAGAAGTAAGAGCCCTTAAAAGTTGCCCATACAATCTCAAGAATAATAAAACAACTCAACAATTTGATCCTAAGTAATAGGGAAAGTGGGAGGAACTAGGTAGTAGTGTTTCAAAATAGTATCATCAATCCTTGAGCACCCTGATTGAATAAATAGGCAGGGAAAGGACATACATTCCTCTCACCATACCTCTATCCCTGTATCATTGCATTATTACATCATTGCATCTGTCATTGACATATCAAGATTTGGGGCCTTCTAGATTCTGCAATATTACCCTAGGAATCCACTAAATGCCTGAATAGCAACAGTCCACATGGGTCAACTCCATTATAATGGAGGACTTTAAAATAAATCCAATCTGGATCCAAGATCCAATTTTCAAACCTCTTTGTGCAAAGTCAAGTTAGGATAGAGAAGTAGAAATGTACCTCCCTAACTTTTCCACTTACGCAAAATCAGCAGCAAGTTACCCTTTCATAGCAGTCCTCATCAATACTTGACTATACTTATATTTGTCACTGAGTAAATACTGGCTTGTAAACTTACCAAAATATTATGATATGCACAAAAATTAGAATGTCTGCTCAATTCTTTAACAAAGAATTTTCAAAGTATTTTGATAATCAGATAACATGGTATTTGTTACATAATCACAGTTTAGAATGATTATCATCCTCTTAAAAATTCCATTGATTACCAAATTGGGCATCTATAAAAAAGAATATCTGCTCTTCTTTTCAAATTTTGACTTTAGTAGTTTCCCTAACAGTCAAAGACAGAATTTCAACAGGAATAAAGAGAGCTCTTCTCATCTAGGAATATAAAATCTTTGTACATTAGGATTCTATCTGCCCTTGTTACTTTCAGCTAGAATCACCACATTTTATTCCTGACAATACATTTTAGTAAAGCAGAAAAAAACCCCACAGCATTGTCATAAAGGGGTATTATCACTTCACAAGGACCGGGTAGGCAGCAGGAGCAGATGAAATTCAAATCAGCCAAGATCTTGTTTCCATGATAATGTATCTCTCCAGCTTTGAAATCACATCAGAATTGCTTCTATACTGAGTGGTTTTCAAAGTTGTCTTTGAGGCATCACTGAGATATTTCAGTAGATAGCTTCCAGTAGACTTCTATGATAAGAGACTTTTGCATCTGAGAACAATATTGGTTTTTGAGGTATACAAAACATGACATTAAATTTTTCCTGCTACAAAATCAAGACTTCCTAATTAAGGCTTTGTTTCCTAAGTAATTAAGGCAGATACCTTTGTCAATAGCTACGGATGGCTCTTCAGGCAATCAGTTTGCACTAGGATCTGCTAAATAATGATTAGCAATGTCGGCTAATGTCGTCAAAAAGAGAATGAAGAGCAAGTAGATGGCATATCCTAATAGATGGGGAAGTTCAAGGGCTCCAGGAAAATGAAGAAAGCAAAAATTTGCCTTCAATGTGCTTAATTATCTCTAGAGCTGATAGTTACAACGCATGAAGGAAAAGAAAGTACAAATGTTTATTCATTCTGCATTTTAATGGTCCAGTATTGGGATCCATTATTTTCTGTTCTACTCTGGGCTGGTTGTCTGCATATTATTTTATAGTAAATGACTATACACTTGAGTGAGCACCATTTTTACTTAAGTCTCTTTGTCATGAGGGAATATAAATCCAAACTATATAGATTTTATATTGCTGGCTACCTCCCTGACACATGTCTGTCCTTCAACTCCAGGGCCTAGCAGTGCAAGTAGCACATCAACCTCAAAATGGGGTGATGCAAAAGGTCTCTTTATTTAAGTTCTGCACTGCCTATCTGAATCTTCAATTTGCAAAAGGTGGAAGGGGTCATGGTTGCACAACTTAACTAAGGCCCATTAAGTGCTTTGGTGAGAACTCAAAAAGATGAAAATATTATTTGAATACAATTTTCAGTATAGGAAAATGTACACTAGGGATGCCTCTTTAATAACAAGCATGCATTTCTTAGTGATACCAACAGACATCTTAAAAGTGATAACAGATTTTGGCTTTTAACGAAAGTTTAGTAGGACCGGGCAGTTTACTACATGCTATGTATGTAATCTCATCTAATTAGTGCTTTAAAAAATTACTCTTGTGTACTGTTCTGTATTAATTTTCTATGGCTGATGTAATTTATCACAAGCTCTTGGCTTAAAGCAGCACAAATAACCATGCAATTCTCAAGGTCAGAAACCCAAAATAAATCTCACTAGGCTAAAAATCAACATGTCAGTAGAGCTGTACTTCATCCTGACGAATTTTTGGGAAGAATGGATTCCTTTTCTGTTCTACCATCTAGTGGGGAACCTGAATTACTTGGCTCATGAGCCCCTTTCCATGTGCCTCCGTTACAGGTTCTGAGGATTGAGAAGTAGACATCTTTGGAGGGTCATTCTGTTGACTACACCCTCCAATATAAAAGTGAGATTTTGGAATAAAAAATCAGATTACATCTTATGTGATTACCCTTTTCAAACTATTTAAGGCTTGTTGATCTAGTATGAAAATGATCTACTCTACATGACTTTCAAGGTGCATCAGGGTCCAAACCCGTCTTTCATTCTTCCCTGGAATCAGCTGTTCTGGTAAATCCACCTTGATGGTGGCTTGTTACCCAACATGCATACTCTTTTCCAAGCCTGGGTACATTGTTTTCTGTAATAAATGCTCTTCCAATACAACTTTACATACTTTACTTCTGTTATTTTCCCTCTACCAAATGTTATTTCTCAGTAAGACAGTGTTAATTTTAACCCCAAATCTCCCTACTTTAATTAACTAAATTTATTACTTTTTATTATTCATATATTCATTTTGTTTTCACCTTGTCCTAGGCACTACTCTTGGTGCTGGGGTACATTAGTGATGAGACAACATGTTCATTTCATGAAACGTACTTCCTGGTAAGAGACAGATGATGCCAAAAGTATTCAATGTGTCAACATGGAATAACTACTTGGAAGAAAAATAAAGCAGGGTAACTGATGAAAAGGACAGGTGTGGAGGATTTTAGATAGAAAGGTCAAGAAACTCTTCTCAAATGAAGAGATGCTTAAAGAGCCAGGATGGGAGAAAAGGGTGAATCCTGGGGATGCCTGAATATTCCAGGCAGAAAGAAACAGTAAGTGTGAAGACTCAGAAATGATGGAGTGTTCAGTACTCTGGCATCAGGACTCTTCATTGTAACTAAAGTGGTTTCAAATGTACACAAGAGTTGCATGGTTTTGAATAATCTGCTTCTTCGATTAGACATCAAACTCAGCAAAAGTAGACAGTCTATTTTTCCTTGCCGTTATAGCCTATACTGTTTATCAGATTTTGGACTTTCAAAAATTGTAGAATGAAAGCATAAACAGCCCTATACACTGTGTTATTCTTATTCTCATCATTTCATCAAGAAACTGAGGATTAAAGAATTTAATAATCTTCAAAGGTCATA
The DNA here is from genome assembly GCA_028644305.1 of Xerus rutilus. Lineage (NCBI taxonomy): Eukaryota > Metazoa > Chordata > Mammalia > Rodentia > Sciuridae > Xerus > Xerus rutilus. The sequence continues at coordinate 21,805,139 of CM053399.1, read as the reverse complement.
TAATTAATGAGAAATTCTTAAATTCAAAATTAGTTGACAGTGCAGTCTGGGCTCTCACTTGGCTGTGTTGTCTGCTGATTTACCTGAAGATATTTTTAATCAAATTGTCTTAAACAGAAAATGACTTGGAACATATAGACATGTGGATTATTTGCCACGATATTCTCTTAAACAGATTTTCTTATAAAATGGAAAAATCAATCACCACTTCAAAATTTGAAGTAAAACATAGCATAGAAGAATAAACATGATAGCCCTAAGCAATTTGTAAAATATTATTGTAGTTGCTACCATATTTCACAGGAAATAAAAAAGAAATGAACTTTCTGAGATACTCATGGTCCTGATAAAATTTTAGTGACAGCTGGGCATGTTGACTCATGCCTGTAATTCCAGTGACTCAAGAGGCTGAGACAGAAGGATCACAAATTTAAGAACAGTCTCAGCAACTTTGCAAGACCCTCAACAACTTAGACCCTGTATTAAAATTTTAAAAAATAAAACTAAAAAAATTAAAAGGAGTAAAAATAAGCAAATAAATAGCATTATGTAGAAAGTGATTTGTACATGGCAGATTATGCTTTTTCAGCTCACACTCCTGTCAGAAAAATACATTTACTCTAAAAGAGGTGGATTTTTTTCTTATTCCTATAGTGTGGGAGAAAAAAAATGGCAGAATAGCAGACTATCTTCCAAAAAATGGGGATTGAATAGAGGGGAGAATGAGATAGTGAGAGGGAAAATTGAATATTTTGGAAGACTATTCATTCAAATATACTTTGAAGATATAAGTATATGCTATGGTTTGATTATGATCCTCCAAATGACATATTAGCATCATAGTCATTATTCCCCAATGCAACTGTGTTGGAGGTGGAGCCTAATGGGAAATGTGTAGGTCATGAGGGTTCTGTCCTTAGGAATGGATTAGTGTCAGTTATAAAGGGTTTAGAGGTGACAATTTGGATATCTTAACCTCTTTTATTGCAGTGTGAGATGATACATCAAGAAGGCTCTCAGTTGATGCCAGCCCCTTTATTGAAGACATAAACTTCCAGAACTTTGAGTTAATACATTTTTGTTAATTATAAACCATCTAGTCTCAGCTATTGTGTTATAGCAGTACAAAACTAAGACACCAAGAATAGGGAAAGGTGTTGTGACATAAAGTAAACTTTAAAAGAAGTCAAGGTTTGTTTTACAACATTGTAATAAAGGCTGTGACTTGAATAGCGACTAAATTAGCACAAAACAACTTCAGGGTGTGGAACAAACAGCAAAGTGACAACTTGAACAGTATGGAAGAAACAAATTCAGCCTAAAGGCTTGTTTTGAATATTTTCTTACTAACAGTTTTGCATGATTTTTTACTAAGGAGAAGACATATGTTCACATGAGAAATAAAATGAATATATGAATTGTATATAATTTTGCTTACATTAACCTCATTTAAAATTGTATGTGGTTCTCATTCAATTATGTGTTAATTATTCTAACTTAGACCTATTGTTTCTGTGAGGAAAATTGAATTCAGGATTGAATACTGTATCAGTAATCAGACTAAATGATTATTTAAAATATATTTCAGTTATTCAGGTTAAAATGCAATATGCAAACGGTATAAAACTCAAATTGCAGAGTGGTATAAAACGAAAAGTAAATTCCATTCTGATACCTCAGCTAATATTTTAGAGCTGTTAAATATTTTCATGGTTTGGATCTGGAATTTCTCCAAAGACTCATGTGCTGAAGGATTAATCCCTAATGAAGCAATGCCCTGGGTTGGGGTTTTGGGAAGTGATTGAATCACAAGGGATCTAACCTTATTAGTGAATTACTCCATTGATGGAATCATAATTCAATGGCATTATTGAGATGTGATGGAAGCTTTAGGAGGTGGGGAATATTTGGAAGACATAGGTCATCAGGAGGTGGAGTTCATGTTCTTGTCCTCTGCCTCTCTGCTTTCTAGTTGCTGTGAGGTGAACAGATTTACTTTTTCATGCACTCTCCATAATATTTGGCCTCACCAAAGGCCTGAAACAATGGAGCCAAGTGACCTTGTAAGGCAAAATAATTTTTTCTCCTTTAAGTTATTTTTCTCAGGTATTTTGTCATAGCAATGGAACACTAACAAAAATATCACTGATAAAGTGCATACTCACTTAACTCTGCCTTGATGACTTTTTAATGGGTATTCTTTTAATGAGGTCCACAAATTATGAAGTCTTTTTTGACATACATCTCTTTTATGAAGGAATAAGCAATGTAACTTTCAGGAAGACAGAAAATATCTTGATAGGTAAGTGGCAATAAGACTGAAAGATTTATATAAATGACTAATAAGGTATTAAGTTCCAGACTAGTTTTTTCATGAAATAACCACTCAAGGCTACTTGGGCCCTCTACCATGACTCAGGGTCCCCTGGAGTTAGGAGAGTGTTTTGGTCAGTGATTTGGTAAGGAAGTCTAGTCTGTATCCTGAGACTTGGAGTTCATCTAGCTTTCCCAAAGGCTGAGAGATGTGGACAAGGAGAACAAAAGGCTATGACTTAAGTATGATGCTCCATTGACTACCAACAATTTTTTCAATACATATAATGATTATTTATTAGCATAAATGTTAATAAAGCAATTTCTTAAGAGGTGTATTTTAATTTCTTTATATTAATTTTCCTGTTTTAATTATGTATTTTGTATATTTGCATCTCACTTTTTTATAACTAAATTACCTGATAGTTCATCATGTTCACAATTCTCTGTAAAATAAAACCTTTTGAATTTTGTATTTTTGTGTTGCTTCATTTATTAATATTTGTGAAGCAGCACTTCCTTTACATTTTTGTAGCTCATGGGTCCCTAGGTAAATGTGAATAGAAATGGTAGTTCTTCAGGAATGTGCACATGCTTATACTTGCTTAAAAAGTGGCACACAGATTTCAGAGAATCAACTTCCCAAACTAACATTCATTTATCCATCTTCAGTTAATAAGCCTTATATACCAAGGTAATCATGTTTTTGTTTTCAGGTGAAAGTTCAGCACAGTTCTTAGTCATCACACATGTTAAAATTGGAGACAATTTATTTAACAGTTTTAGGATTCCACTAGTGCTTTAAGTGTTACAGCTACTATTACTACGGAAGACTGTCATTGTAGCTATTACGTCAGGCTGATACATATCAGTATTGTGTGCTCCTTATTATCACAAATTCTCGAAAAGGGGAATACTACTAGTATCAGCATTTTCAGGTATTGAATCTAAGTGACAGAGGCGAAAAATCTTGGCGTAAATCACACTGCTAGTAAGAGCTAGAGCAGAGATGCAAATCATGGAAGTTTAGAGCTAAAGGTAACAAGTATGTATCAAATGCAAAGTCATAATAAACTCCATTTTTAAGACACTAGTGTACTCTTGTTTTTATTTCCTTCAATTTAGGAGGTGTTTCTCAGCTAGGGGAGATTTTGTACCCTGTAGGAAACATGGCAAGGTCTGGACATATTTTAATTTGTCAGAATTGTGTATGTGTCTGTGTGTGTGTTTCAGGAGGGAAAGATGTCACTGTTATCTGGTAGACAGAGATCAGGAATGCTGTTAAAATATCTTAGAATGCAGAGAAGAGTTTCTGACAACAAAAAATTATTCAGCCCAAGTATCCACAGTACCAAGGTGAAAAATTGTGTTATAGAAGCCATCCATGCCAGTATCATAACCTTCTATTTGGCAAAAAATGGCAAAATAAAAACGGGTTTTGAGGAAACATCTTTATAATACTTGTTATGGGCTAAATTATACTCTTTATTTTCATTCCTGACCATGTTATTTCAAAATGTGAGTAATCTTGGAAATAGGACTTGTAAAACATGGTCAAGTGAAAATGAAGCCAATAGCATGGGTCCTAATGCAATCTCACTGACATTGTGTAAGAAGAGGAAATTTGGGTACACAGAGAAACAACAGGCATGCACCTGCCTGGGGTGGGGGCAATCTGAAAATGCAATAAGAGATGGCCACCTGGAAGCAAAGGAGAGACCAGAAATGGACACCTCCTATAGGACCCTCGGAAGAAAACAACCCTACTGGGACTCTGACTTCAGACTTCCAGTCTCTAGAAGTGTGAGAAAATGAATCTTCTGTTGTTTAAGCCACTTAGTCTGAGATATTTGTCATAGCAACACTAGTAGGCTAACACATTATTTAGAGCTCCAAGTTATTATCAAGAACTTGTAGCGTTCTATGGTATTCTTTTACATATAGTCCATTGCTATTCTAATTTAAGATGTTCCATCTCTTTAGTAAACCTTATGCTTCACTTCAATTGTGATGCAGCATTTTGTTAGCATAATTTCCATTTTGGAGTAGAATCCACTTTAGCCTCCCACGTCAGGCTGCTAGATATTTCTAGCCCATTTCTGTCTTTCTCCCTGCTTTCCAGTGGTATCCTGATAGGCTACGCTAATGAGCCTGCTGTGTGTACTGGTGGAGCCAACGCTGAGCATTTTCTCCATAGGCAAAAGATTCATTGGCATTGAGATAATTTTTCAAAACTTAGTTTTCAAAGGTTGACAGATCTCTTACCTGAAAAAATTAAATCATTCAAATGAAACTTCAAAATGCAAAGTGTTAGCTTTACTAGTTCAAGATGAAATGAAGCGTCTTAAGCAATACTTTTTCTAACACCTCTACCAACACCATTTAGAGATATTATGAAAAATCAGTATTCATTTTAAATGTTTAAAATGAAATGTATGCTTCATGCAGTAGCATGGTCTAGGGAGTATATATGTCTGTTTCCTTGTGTCTACCTTCTCTCCATGCTTTCCTAGAGAAGTTCATCAAGGTAGAGTAGGAATCCTAAGAACTTATTATCCTTCTTTGTAAATATAGTAGCATCCTCTGTTAAATGATGGAACAAGCAAATTTAACACACACAAATTTTCCAAGCATTGTGCTTGAAATCTGTGCCTTTTCCCCATGTAACCCTGACAACACAAGAGCTCGTCTCATTTATTCTACCTGCCGTTTTTGAGATTGATATTTTATATAATATATTCTTTATTTATTGGTACCCAGGATTGAACCCAGGTGTGCTTAACCACTGATCCATATCCCCAATCCTTTTTTATATGTTAGAGACAGAGTCTCACAGAGTTTCTTAGAGTCCCACTAAACTGCTGAGGTTGGCTTTGAACTTGGGATCCTCCTGCCTCACCATATCTAGCTGCTGGGATTAGAGGCATGCACTGCCACATCTGGCTTCTTTAGATATTTTAATGGGGTATCTAATGTCTTCTCCAGAGTCAAGATCAGCGCTTTTGTCTCCGTTGTCTCAAAATTCTCACCTCTAGTTAACACAAGTGAGATAATTCAAGTGTGCAGTGTAGGGAAGGCCAGTCCATATTATCTCATATTTATTATATGCTTTCCACTTTTACCCCTGCTTCTGTGGCTTTCTTTCAGCACCCATTGCTGAAAACATGTTACTAGGAAAAATTAATACATTGCTCAGAAAACCTATTACTCTTGTGAATATAACTACTATAGTTTCTGCGCGTTTTTCCTCAAATTGCACCTTGTTTTCTTGGCTAGTCACCTTTCCTGTCCTGATTGCTCCCTAAAGTAGGCAGCTGAATCAGATCAAGCTCTTTGAATGTCATGCCTGTCTCTCCTTTCTTAGAAGGTTGTCTTCTGCTACAACTTTCCCTTCAATTCAGGGACATTTCATTCAGTTTTGTTCTTCACAGGAAAGTGCTATTAGCACAAAGGAGCAGGACCAAGGGATGGTATCCATTCTACACTCTGCAGAAAGTTTGCAAAACAAAGAAGAGTCATCCTGCCCCCAAATGATAATAGCATACCTATTGGAAACCACTGACAAATAGTAACATTTCAAGTGTGACATTCCAGGTCAAGATGCTAGAGACTGAAATATCTCCTTCCTGGTAGATAAAACATTCTTTGACATGATACTCCTGTTACTTTGTACCTTTTGAAGTCTTAAAAGTGTTACATCCCAGGCTTCTGCAAGTAGGATGCATTATGTGATGATGATGGCATCTGTAAAAGGACATTGAGAATTTCCTCAACATGCTAATATTGTCAGAGGTTTATGTTGGGGAGTATATCTCCTGCAAAGTGCAAGTCTGAGTGGAGAGAGAAAACATCATTCACCATTTCTTTGCAAATTTTCCTAGCTATCTTTTCTATTCTATTTTATGCTAAGGTGCTCTGGAGCTAGAGATAAACTATATGGGATTCTTGCCTCCAAGGAACTACATTCTATTGAGAGATTGGCTTTAAAATATGTGTGCTACCAATGGTTGACATCATCAATGACTGAGTCTTTTGGAGTCTTTGGATTTATATATTAACAGTTTAGGGGATGACTTGGTGCCTTCTCTTCCAGACACTTGGATGGCCATTAGGTTCTGAAGAAATAAAATCCCTGGTTTAGGGGTTTAAAAAATTTAAATGCCCTCACTAACTAAAAAGAAAAAATATGGAGCTTAATATATAGCAAATCAAAGAAGACTGAAGCAGAGCATTTTTGGTTTTCTGTTTTATTGTGTTTCTTTTGTGCTTGGATTAACATATTAGCAATTGATGTTTTGCAAATAGTGCATTTAAAATGATAGATCCCTGGGACACATTGAGGAAAAGAGTTTTATGAATCTCTAAGGCTTTAGAAAATGGAAGATGCAAAAGAGTGCAAAGATAGTAAGGAGAGGTGGAAAGGTTAGCACTAGGGGAACAGACGGTGCAGCAAAAGCTAAATTCTAGCTGGTATCTTGCATAAATATTTATGGTTCTATGTTCTTTTACTTCTGTGGTTTGACTATTTCAATCTGGAACTTGAAAGTATCTACCAAGTTCCCTTTCTTTTTTTTCTGCTACCAACACCTATCCATGTAATCACCCTTCCAAAAACTGTAGTGAACGTCAGAATTATGACAAAGTACAGATCAGTTACAACTAATGACCAACCTCTCTTGTATGTTCCATCTTCATTTTCTCTCTTGATTGCATATTTCTAAATTATTTTTAATTTAGATAGAAATTATACATAACTATTGGGTACCATTTCATGTTTTAATACATAAACACATTGCATCATGTTCAAATTACAGTAAACTTACCTATCTCCTCAAACGTTTTTATTTGTGTTAAAAACATTCAATATTCTTCTCTATATTTTGAAAAATACTATGTATTTTTGTATTCATAGTCATCCTACTGTGTAAAAGAACACCAGAGGTTATTTCTCCTATCTGTAACATAGATATAGTGGACCAACCTTTCTCCATCCCTCCCTCCCTCCCTACTTCTCTCCTTGGCTTTTGTCAATGACTATTCTACTCTCAACTTCTAATAACTGGATATTAACTTTAGTTATTTAAATATGTTCAAGTGATACCATCAAAAATCCATCAGAAAATCCTCTCTTGACTTCATTTCCTTCATCTATAGCTTTAACTTATAGTTCTTTTCCAAAGTCAAATTTCTCAAGTGTTATGTACAGTTTTTTTGTTTTTGTTTTTTGCTACTGGAAATTGAACTCGGGGGCACTTGACCACTGAGCCACATCCCCAGCCCTATTTTGTGTTTTATGTAGAGACAGGGTCTCACTGAGTTGCTTAGCACCTCGCCATTGCTGAGGCTGGCTTTGAACTCGCAATTCTCCTGTCTCAGCCTCCCTAAGTGAATTACAGGCTTGTGCCACCATGCCTGGCTTTGTGTATAGTTTTTGATTGCTTTATACTCATTGTTCAATTTCCTACATTTGGGATATACCCATCATTCATGTTGAATAATTTTCTTTAATGTAACCAATGACCTCCATACCACTAAATCTTATGACAAAATTTAATTCCCTTCTAACTTCTCTGTGACACTGGGATACTGTTGACCATTCACCCTTTCTGAAATATTCACTTTATTAGGTTTCTAGCTTGTTTCAATTAGCTTCTGTATCTCTTTTCCAGGATCTTAAATCTTTTTGCATATCATAAGTATCAGAGCTGGTCAACTCGTGGACTCATACCTTTTTATTTAAACATTTTATTCCCTCTGTAGGTAATACTATTAAAGCATATCAGGTAACGGGTTAGTTACCAATGACTCAAAATTGTATCTCTATTATGATCTTACCTATCAGGTTCAAATCTGTATGTTCTAGCCTGCTGCCTATTTTTTGTTTAGCCCGCCAAGAAAGAAATTTTTATATCTTTAAATGTTGAAAGAAGTCAAAAGAAAAATTATATTTAGTAATACCTAAATACTTTATGAAATTTAAAACTTAAGTTTGTAAAGATTTCTTGGAAAAAAGCCATGCTTATTCATTTATGTACTGTCTATGAGTGTTTGTCTTTGTGGACAGACAATCATAGATACAAAGTTGCCACAGAGATCATAGGAATCACAGTCTAAATTATATACTGTCTGGTTCTTAACCAAAACAGCAGTAGACTGAACATGACAAAGTCCTAAACTACCCATTTCATCCACAATAAGTTCTTTGCAGAATCCTTTGGTTAGAACATAACACACAGCAGTGTTCAATTTACATATGTAAGTGCGTTTCTTTGCATGTATAAGGCTAATATTTTTGGATCATTTGTCATTTGGGATTATCCATGGCATACACTTTCTCCTTAGGCAACACAGATAATCAAGACGTGGAGTATTTCATGATGCAAAACTCATCCAAATTCACAGGCCACTTGGGTAATAATATGCACATGATCACATTTAGTTCTCGTTTAGACTGTCACAAAGTGCTGCAAAATAGAACATTTAATCATATTTGCAGCACTTGAGCTGATTTCAGACAAACCTTGTTTTGAATTTTGAGCCTTGCTGTTTACTGGGTATGGGTTCATGGGCTGTTTGTACCACATTTTGATGCTGGTAGTATAATCTTTAAAAATGGAATGTTAACAGTAGCAGCATCACACTTTGGGGGGATTATAGGCCTGGGGGTCATACAGCACATGTCCTGCAATGTGGCACAGATTGCAATTAGCCGTTTCCCCTCGAGAAAGCCACATAATCAGTTCGTACATTGGATATAAGAAGGCTCGAGTTTATTGCAGTCTCATATGCAACCTCAGCTTCCCTGCTGTTGAAGGTGGGTGTTGAAATTAATGTTGAACTTGGTTTGCACATGAATTGCTAAAAAGAGACTATAGTCTAGATCTCTTTATCAAGGTAAACTGGTCAGTTTTTATAAAGCCTGTTGAAGACACATTACATCTTATTGGACATGCACCAAAGCTACCATATTTTAAGGTGAGGCATCAGGAAAGATGATCATGATTCTATTTTCTTTCACACCTGCATGGCTCCACACTGAACAACTATCCTCTTGAGAGCAAGAGTTGGTAGGATTTGGGGAAAAACTTCAATATCTGTTTGGTATTGGAGAAGGTTCTTAAAGAATGAAAGTGTTGCCGGACCTGGTGGCACATGCCTGTAATCCCAATGACACAGGCAGAAGGATTGCAAGTTCAAGGCCAGCCTCAAACTTAACAGAATGCTGTCAAAATAATAAAAATAATAATAATAGTCAAAAAAAAAAAAAAAAAGGGCTGAGGATGTTGCTCAGTGGTACCCAAGGGTTTAATCCTCAGTACAAACAAACAAAAAAGAATAAATATGTACTGTTTTATCCATTTGTACTTGCTAAATTTGTATTTGTTACCAATAAAGTATCCAAAAATGCACAGTGAGCCAATGGTGGAGAGTCACTGTAGACACATGAGGGCTTAGACATTTTTAGTGGACATATGCAGGCTTTCTCCCAGGTATTATTTCTGGAGTAACCAACTTTTCTGCAGTTTTGGCAGGGGAGGAGGAGAAAGTAACAGAAAACTGCATCAGCTGCTGATGTGGGCTGTGGAGAGATTTCATCATCACATGGCATGACTTAGTTTGTCATGACTTGCAGCATACTCACAATGTTCTAAATTAGGTAAGAACTTTCCATGAGAATCTAACTTTAGCTTGATCATTTAATAAGTGCAAACCATTTTCTTTCCAAGGTGGTTTTAGATAGAACAAATCACTAGACCACATTGGTTTGGCAAAGCAGTCAGAAAGATCTGATTCAAAGTACAGTTGAGTTCCTCCATGTAATCAACAATAGGGTATTGATTGAGGATACCTTGTGAAAGACCTTAATGGTATTGACTAGGTACTTATGTAGTACAGCACATTTGTCAACAGACCTTTTTATTCCTATTTGTGTTTTATGAACAACATAGAAGTAACTAAGATGTAGTTCAGAGACTACACAAATAAGAAAATTGTACAGTTTCTGCTATGCTTCTTCATGCTATGATCATTATTAAGGAATAAGATTAACTGAATTAACATATGTTTGCAGAGCAGAACCTTGTCTCAAGAGCGAAATACTCTATTACACTGATAATATTCTAAGAAAGAATCATTTCTCCAATTTGGAACAAAAGTTAATGAAGGCATGAGGACTATTAAATATGGGTCAATCTTTTCTTTTTGTAGGTAACAATTAAAGCAACATCCTCCCCTCCCCCCCTTTTTTTCCTTTTGGCCTGACACTAAACAAGTTTTATATTATTTAAACCAAATTTGTTGAGATATAGTTTTAAATAACTAAAATATTCTATTTATTCATACAGATCAATGAGTTTTGATAAATTCATGCATCAATATAACTACTGACATGATTGAGATAGAGAATGTATTTCTCACTACAAAGACATACAGCCATAATTTTGCTTCACCGATTTTGTAGACATTAACTACCCCATTCTTGGCCCCAGGCAATTATTGATCTGCTGGTTTCTGTCACTCAGATCAGATTTACATTTTCTATAATTCCATATGAATGGAAATACCTGCTATGTGTCTTTACATTCCTTAATTCTTTACATTCAGCATACTAATTTTGAAATTTATTGACATTGTTAAATGCAGCAATGATTTACTCCTTTTAATTGATAAATATTATTCCATTTTAAGAATTTAATGAAATTAAGAATTAAGAATTAATTTAGTAATATAATTTTCTAATCCATTTATCTGTTGGTGGATATTTGAGTTGTTTGAAGTTTAAGACTACTATGAAATGGCTCTGAGCTTTCACAAGAGTCATTGTGTGTGTATAGTTCTTTACATCTTATATTATGCAAATACCTAGGTTTTGATATTTCTGTTATATTGTAAGTAGATATTTCACTTTATTAGAAATAGCATCACTTTTTTTTTACAAAATGGTATACCATCCAATTTCCCTTAACATTACTCCCACATTCTCATAAACACTTGATATCATCAGTATTTGTTTTTGAATTTTAATCATCTTAGAGGTTGTGTGGCCGTATTTTGTGGTTTTAATTTCCATATACCTGACAGTTAATAAGACTGAGTGGTTTTTTGTTTCATAAGCCTTTTTTCTAACCATCCTCTTTAGTGAGGTGCTTATTCAAATTCTTTATTTTTCCCCATTGAACTGTTTGGCATTTTTTTTTTTTGAGTTGTAAGCATTCTTTATATATATTGGACACAAGTTATTTTGGGATTTGGTTCAAAGGATTAAGAAAAATTTACCCTTTGAGTTTGTTCAGCCCTACAACTGAACATGCACTTTGATGTCTGAAAGCACGAACTTCTAATGTCTGTAAAGAAGAAAATCAGTGTTTAAAGAGATCCTCTTTGGCTGATCAGAATTTTACTGTAATTTAACTGTAAAATTTTACTGTTTACTATAAGATGACAAATGTATATTATTTCACTATGCCTAAAAACAAAAGATCTCCTAACACTTTTTGTACTCTGGGATTAGATTTGTCTATGACTCTCATTTTTTGCCTGGCCTCATGACTTTTCAACCTGCTCTGCTGGCTCATTCTGCAACAGATACACAGTGAGTGCACAGGAGCCAGTTGGCTGTGTTTCCCGGCACAACTCCTTCCTTTCCAGTTCTTCATCCAC
>CM053399.1:21772415-21784953 GCA_028644305.1 Xerus rutilus | reverse complement strand
ATATTAAAGTACTCTCAAATTTTATCCAAAAGGTGTCAATCAGATGAAATGTTGTAATCAAAAGAAATACCACAAACAGAAAAAATTCAAGGTGACAGAGTAGTCAACTTATAGTCAGAAGGCAAAAGTTATACTTCCATTCCACTCCCACCTCAGGCCTGTCTTCTTTGAGTGATAATGGTTTTAGTTGCCAATGTTACACTTGACTGAGAAAAATTCCATTCTAAATTATAAATGGTTATACTAATCTGTCATGGCAATAACACAGCATCAATATGATGCGATAGAAATAGCATAGGCCTAGGAGTTGGGCATTTCAACATTTCTCCTTAGCACAATGGCTTAACTTTTTCATCTTTAAAATAAGGTTTAAATAAGATCTCCTCTAAGTCTACATCCAGTCCTAATATGCCAACTCTGAAAAATAATTAAAAGATACAAATCCATCAAATAAAAGGTGTCTTGAATATTCTTTGGCAAGAGTTGTGGTACTTCTTAAAAAAAAAAAAAAAAAAGTCTTCCAGTTTGGGGATATAGCTCAGTTGGTGAAGTGCTTGTCTCACATGCACAAGGCTCTGGGTTCAATCCCTAGTACCATAGAGGGAAAAAAATAATTCCACCCCTCTATAACTTCTAATGCAACATACATCTTGTATTATCCTTTTAAAATCATCACTGCTTTGAATGTATTTATAGTACCGCAGAATGCTCTATGGACCTATGTACACAGGAATACAGAAAATTCAGAAATGTGTAATGGTACACAGATGCTTTCATTTTGCACACATTCCATTTTTCTCTTCTAATTTCTGAGATGACAAGGCAGGAATGAAGCAGGAAGATGAAAAGATCTTAAGAAAGGTTAGTGATGTGATTATCATAAAGCAATTTCCTAACAGTTTCATAGGATGAGGGCTTTTTAATATGAAAAAGGAGAATCTACTAAGGAAGAGAATAGAGCCACATTGATGATGAATGGCGTACAGGAGGGTAAGTGATTCTGTTTGACCTGCTTTAAATACATAAATTAGATATAGAGGGTCATCACCAAAGCCCTGCTCCTAAACGCCATTATAACACATGACATTGAGAGACTGTTCTTGGAAATTGACCCTCACACAGAGTGCTTCTAAGAAGTAATGGGCTATAAGAATACTCGATGAGATCAGAGAGCTAGCAAACTAAAAACTGAGGAGAGGCTTTTTCTTTTAATATAAGAAAGGCAAACAAACATGAAGAGGGCCACTAAAACTACACAGATGTGAAGAAGTCTCTGGAATGGAAAGGTAGAAAAGAGAAAAGGGATTGGTGAAAGATGTAGTGGAAAAATGTAAAAGGAAAGACTATCTACATGTATAAAAGTCAAAATGGTACCAACAAATGTGCCATCAACTGATTATTCAGCCAATGGGCCATCAACTGGTTTGTTCAGGAAACCTCCCAGGGATTGACGTTAGTACAGCCTCTGAAGCATGATGTTCTGTTTTTTTTCTCACTTTTTGTTTCAGAATGGCATCTGGGCCTATTTCAGAAACTTTAGGAGTACCAAGTACCATGTTCTCATCTCTAAACTAAAGATGAATTTTCAGAGTTGGCATGTTTCTTGCACCCATAAACACAAAGGATGACTAAAGAATCAGACTATTCCATATAGCAAAATATATATTAAACCCTTATTCTGTCACTACTTCTTAAAAATATTTCCATTCATTGATTTTTGTCTCTTGGGTCTTTACCTTCTATTCACTTGCATTCTGCTCATCTCAGGTAAAAATTTTGACTTGAGATTTCTGTTTTCTCCATGCCAGGGGGTAGCTCTTATTTCTCACTTAAATGAATGTAAATGCAGAGTAAATAAACTCAAGTCTTGGTAAAGTAGAGATTGTTGTACTCAGAAAAGTGAAATGGCAGCCTTTCTGTGCTGTAATTAACAAAGCCATCACTTAAGGTTTACAGTGGAATACAAAACTGCCATTTACAATTTGAAACAAAGGGACCTTCAGCTTTCTGCCCCCTTTATTGCATTATTGATTTACAGTCCTTTGCTTACATTTAATTTCCGGCCCAAAGCCTCATGCCTAACCATTCTTTCTTCATTCTTAAAATGAGCATTGTTGGTTTTGCTCCCAAACAGCAGCCTCCAACCTTCTTTGCTCTCTGTCACTTTCTCAATTGGCCTCATTTATAATGACTTCATTTCTCTTCATTGTTTTTGACATATATTCTTTCAGACACCTTTTATAACAACAAGTAACATTTTGTCGGGCCCACCATTTTAAGACTGAATTACTGGGACAGTTATGACTGTCCCTGACGCAGCTTTTAGTATGTCACTGCATTTACTGACTTCTGCTTCATGCTTTATTGTGGCTGCTGTCATTCTCTGGTGAATGGGAATGAAGAAGACATCTCCTCCTCCTACCCTGGCCCACACCCCACCCCACAGAAACAATCTCTGTATTTGTAAGGACAGCATTCTTGTTAGCAGCACAAAAAGGACTAAGACTAGTCTGTCAAATCTCAATTTTCCAACTTTATTCTCATAAATCCTCCCTCCCTTTAGTGAGTCCAATTTCAATTAGTGTTTGGTTCATGCTTTAGTTCAAGAAGTCTGAGTTGGGCCAATAACTGAATTGTAATGCTAATTCATGTTGCATCTTTGTTATTTGTAGTTTGTTATGAATACTATTAAAACATTTGTATAAAGTTGGAGGAGGATTCTTATTAGATATGATTCAATATGAAGTTGCTGCTGTGGACGTCATGGCAAAGATTGTATATGTTGCACATATAATAAATGTTAGTGCCTATTTCAGTTAGCTGTTCTAGGCCACTGCTTTGCTTTTCCATAAAGTATTTTAGACATAAACATAGCAGTTTTATTATAATGAAGAACATTATCCCTAAATAAATGGCAAATACCTGTTCAAAGTAATAAATAGGGATATTGATTAATTATTACCCCTTAAAACTACTATTCTTAATAATGAACATTCTTACATCCCACTAAAATTTGAATAATATGCTCTAACACAAGAAAAAAATTGCAAATATCTGTTTATACATATGTGAATTTTCAAAGTTCAAGAATCTTATTTGTATAAATGAGCATTGCCCTATTTTTATTTTTTTAAATTTAATAACTTTTGCAAATGCTATTGTTTCTTGATAATGAAAACCTTTGGTTATAACACTTCTGGAAATCTGTGAAAAGAGATGCACTATTTAGTGTGTACCTCCTTAATATCATTGTGAAAATATTTGAGGTTGGAGAATCCCAGTCACCTAAGACTAATAAAGAACATAAATGTTCAAGTCAGGAAAATTAATTTTAGTTCAGAACATGTTCCAATTTCAAGTAATCAGGTATATTTTCATGTCTTATAATTCATCTTTAAATATACTTCTCGAATATAAGGCAACAAATATTTTGTAAAAAATAATAAAACCAACATTCTTGAAAATAGCACAGTACAAGTAAGCTTCCACTTTTGAATGCAGTATCTGTTGGACAAATGTTACTTTAAAAAAAAACTGATTTACATTGTCAGAGGATTTATTTTGAGCTAAATTTTAGTTCAGAAAAGAAGAGTTTAACACATTTGAATTGGCTAAAGATAAACCCAATCATATCTATGTTCACTGAGGAGAAACTCTATGCATTGTTTATTTGACACTTCCTTGTCTTGGGAATTAATTGTTCAGTCTCTAGCTTCTTCTCTCACTGAACTTAGAAGTGGTGATGCATCCTTCCTCTCACCAGCTTGTGAGGCAGCTGGCAGGAGATCACTAGTGACTGTTCTGGCTTACCCTAGAGAATGATGAAGATTTGAACCCTGTTATAAAATGAGTCCAGAGACCAAGAATACACATGCCTTCTCTAATAAAAGTCTGTTCTACTTCTCTCATCCAGTTTCTGTGGTGCTCCATTGTGATAATGGATTAAGAAAGAATCTGGAGAAGCAAAAAACAAGTCAATATGAGGTAGTGATAAAATATTTTTAGATCTCATTTTTCTAGTATATCAGTCAAGAAATAACAGTAACATTAACATTTTTCACACCATTTTAAGTATTTTTCAAGTGAAATAATCCACTGATGCCTCACAATTACCCCTATTTTCCCTCTCCCTTATACCTGTATTGATTGCTTATTATAGACATGTATGCTTTGTTTTAAATAAAGAATATTAGTTTGAAAGATTGTCTTAGTTCATGCTGCAGTGTACTCCATGTAACAGCAAGAAAGAATATTCCTTGAGTAAAGAGCCCTAACTTTCAAACAGCATAGATCTCTAGGCCAAATAGGGAATGGAACAATGGTTTTAAGTAAAGTGTGAGGGGTTTTTTTAATTTTTTTTTTTTTTTTTTAGAATTTGATAAATCAGAAGGGAGAGAGAAAGCAGAGAAGGAAGAAAAAAGAGGAAATTTGCCCATTTGATAGTTTTTTTTAAGAAAGGAGTACAACCTGCAGCTTTTAGAAAAAAATATTCTTAAATAACTGACAAGTTTGCAAATGATAAGGGTTTTCCCATTAATTGCAATCATATGTATAGATTTAGAATTGAGAGAAATCAGCTATAATTTTAGAATTATCACACAGTTATGCAATCTATGTTCTTATGCTAATTAACACATTTCTGTCTGGGTAAGATAAGAGATGGTGCCTAAGAATGAATATCAGTATGAATACTGCCAGTGTCAGGTAAGATTTATGACTAATCACAAAAACTGTGCTAATTTCAGCTCCAATATCTTCTCACAGTGTATTCTTAAACTTTAAAACTTCTAGTCTCATAACTTGCAAAAGATTTTAAATAGATTCCAACTACTTAAATTATTTAGCAATTAAGAACTTTCACTTTAAGGGAAGTGATATTATCAAATGGCGTTGTTAGACACCTTTATTGATATCTCTGAAAGGCATCTCTTTGTAGTTTGTAGAGAAACAATTGATAAAACCCACTTCCTCCTTTAATAATATGCAATTGAAATTTTTTTCATGTTACTCTACAATTTTTAAGATGGATTTGCACTCAAGACACAGATACAATCAAGCAATTTGCACCTAAGATGAAACCTCATTGGAGAGAGAAACTCATGGCAGCTGCACTGGAAGTTCTAAGATTCTATCCATAGCATATTGGAGGTATAGGGAAAAGTGCTGTCTTCTCAAAAGAAATAAAGGCAACCAAGTTTTATCTATCTTTGGAAAAAAAGTTTACAATTCTACTTAAATATTTGCTATTTAATCCCAAGTGTTTTGCCAGGTTCTGCCCAAAATTAATTCATCCCTCCAGGACAATGTAAATTTTACCTCAACCCTAATGTGAACAAATCTTTTATCATTCATTACTATCTGATTGCATAGTGTAGATATACAATTGATATTGGTGGAACAAAACCTAAGAAAAAAGGAACTGTCACTTGAAATCAAGAATTTCATTGTGCTTTTTTAAAAAAATTAACGGATTCTCCAAATACAAATACGTATGGAAGTTGGTGTCTTTTCTTTCTTCCTAATTTTTCTCAATGATTTTTTTTTTTTTTGATACTGGGGATTGAACTCAGGGGCACTCGACCACTGAGCCACATCCCCAGCCCTATTTTGTGTTTTATGTAGAGACAGGGTCTTGCTGAGTTGCTTAGCACCTCACCATTGCTGAGGCTGGCTTTGAACTCACGATTCTCCTGTCTCAGCCTCCCAAAGTGCTGGGATTACAGGCTTGAGCCACCGCTCCAGGCTCTAAAAATGATTTTTGACCTCTGAATATAAACTTACAGGAAGAATGAAGAACCAAATACATAGATTTGTTCTGAAAACTGGCATTATTTTAGCTGTAAGTTTTGATCTTATCTTCGTTAAAACAAATTACTTGTCCAAAATTTTCCTTCTCTTAGCATTGTTTTTTACATTGTTTTATACAGTCACTTTTTATACATTTTCTTTTATACATTGTTTTACATTTTTGTCAAGGCTTATGGTGTGCAGAATAAACTTCTCTACCCTTTAACATAGAGTTTGACCTTGTGGTTTTCTTTGGTCAATGGCATGTTAGTGGATATGATTTCGAGCAGAGGCTGGAAGTAAGTGTGCTTTTGTGGTTGGATATTGCCATCTGTGCTAATGTCAAAACCAAGAGATGAAGACACCCCAAGTAGCCATCGTTTTTATGCTCCATAGTGAAATCTGATGTTCAGAACCACACACCGCAGCTGATGTTTGGAGACCCTAAACCTGAATCAGGCCATGCCAGCAAGTGTACAGATGTATAAATGAGACACAAATGTTTATCATATGCCTCTGAGATTTTTTGATTGTTAAGTAGCAAAAGCTAACTGTCCCAACAAAATCCTGCCCTGAAATGAAGAAATGGCCCCAATTCTAAAATTCTGAGAAAGTATAGTAAAGGTTTCTTACCAGATACCACTTGTTTGATTAGCAAGGATAAAGAAAAATTTTGAGATATTTTACTTCTCCTATCTCAAAACTGTCATTAACTTCATTTAAGCTATACCAAATATGCACATAGCCCAAAGAAATAACATGTTTGCTATGAGTATATAACTACAGAATATATTCTCAAAAGTCTATTAGCATTCTCCCAAAACCATCTATGATAAGCAAACAACCTAAGCCAAATCAGTTCACTTGTTTTGCAAAAGCAGCTCTAAGTCAAGGACCTTGGTTCTCTTTTGAATTGAGATGACACCATCCATGTTTCTCTTAAACAGAAATTTGGGTATTGTCACTTTTTGCAGAGAAGCAGACAAACTTGTGAGGCTCTCAGGCATTCCAGGCCCAAAAAATTATTCTTGCTTGGAGTTTAAGAGCCTCAGAATCTTTCATGTGTCAGTCTGTGCTGTGCTACCCTCCCTCAGGTGCTAACCAAACGCTTAAGAATAGACCCTACTCTTCTATATTACTGAATTTATCTAGAGAAATTAAAATATTATCCATGAAGGGTAAAATCCTCAGCCATGCATTGCTTTTTCCATTGCTAAATGGGGACAAGTAGGGGAAAAGAGAGGACAGGGGAGGGAGGAAGATCTTAGTATTCTCACTGTTGTGTAGACAGTCACTTCATTAAAGACACCAGTGTCTGCTCTGTTGTCTCCTCCTATCATTCATATTTGCTGACACAAAGTGGAAATCCCCTCTGCAACCTGTGGGAAAGGACTGGTCCTATCTGCACAGCGACCATCTCTATTATGCATCCGTAGTGGCTTTGTTCTGGTGTAGCCGTCAATGTGATCCTGTCTCCTTTCCTTCTCACAGAATTCTTCAAAGTCTGTGCTGCTAATGAGACACTCTTTCATGCTGATCATTGTTGTCAACTCATTCCCCATTTTATTGTCATATTGTCACTTCAGTATAAATGAAAAAGAGGCAGAAGCACATGTTCAACCTGTCATCTTGATGCAGAAGTCAATTTGGCAATTTGCAAAGATTTGATTAGAGGCACATAATTTAAATGTATGCTTAAACAACAAACAAACAAGCAAACTCTGCAAACAGGGATTGAAACTAGTTGAGCATGAATTCAGACCAGATTTTTTTTCCCTAAATGATGGTGCTAAAGTTCCTTCATATTACCCAGGGATTTCAAAGAAAGGAAGAGTACAGAGAAGGCACAAGAAATCAAAGCAACCAGCTGGGTGCAATGGTGCACACCTATAATCACAGCAGCTCAGGAGGCTGAGGCTGACCAGAAGTGTGAAGCCAGCCTCAATAACTTAGGCCCTAAGCAATTTAGGAAAACCATGTCTCAAAAAAATAAAATAAAAAGGATTGGGTAAGTGGTTAAGAGCTCCCAGTTTCTATCCTCAGAATAAACAAACAAACAAAAAACAAAGAAATCAAAGCAACCAATCCAGTTTGTGTAACTCTTCTCATGGAAGGGAAATTACATTTTTGTGTCATTCTAATATACAAAGCACTGCATCTTACATATGCTATCTTTTCTTACTACTTAGTGAACCAGGTACTTTAATTTTGCAAATAAGAAAATTAATTATAGAAGTTACATAACATGCAGACAGTCACACACCCAACAGCAGAGATTCATTTGAACCTACATTCTGTTGTCTGCTTGCTCACCAGCACCACTCCAAAGGGTAATGGTCTACCTTTCCCCAAATACAGTCAAACAAGCTGGGTAAGTAATCCACTTTAATCAAGCAAATGATCATTCTTTTCTCTCCCTTTCTTCCTTATAAAGTTCTTCTCACCTCTGATGTGGTGGGTTAGCAGGGAACACTTTGGAGCTCTAAGACTTGCAGTCTTGCGTATCATTAGGATATATGAAACTTTAATATTTGCTGCAGTTATTTTGATGCTCAACATTTTCATGCAATAAAAGTGCTACCGTAGTCCAACCTAAGAAAAGCTTCCCCAGATACCATATTAATTAGTTGGCTTAAGCAACATATCTGCTGTTGCTGGGAACTAAATTAATGAGCAAAATTGTAATTTTGTCTATTTTTGTTTCATGACCTCTCAGGCCTATTTCATTTGCCTTCAGTGGGCACTACTCTAACATTGTTGAGAAAAATAATTTGTGAAATTACAATGTTTCCCTCTTGAAAGTTTTCCTGGAATACTATGAACATAAATTACCTATTTAGTATTTTAAAAAGTAAATTATAAGCTCATGCATTAGTGGATTCATGGCTAAGAAAATGAAAACTAGTTTGAAATCTTAGAGCATTGTCTTTTATTTACCATCTGTTACTATAAGTGATATAGTGAGGAGCCTACAACATTTAATTTTTTGTTACAAATGCAATTTTTTTATATATTATTTGAGCCAACAATGATTTGAATTCATCTTCAATGACTATTCTATGCTATCCAAAAATGTACATGCTTATTACATACCAATTGCAACAGCTTTGAGTTTTTCTGTGTATTTTTGTTTTTGTTATTTTGTTTTTTGGTACTGGGGATTGAACTTAGAGATGCTTTACCACTGAGCCACATCCCCAACCCATTTTTTATTTTTAAACAGGATCTCACTATATTGTTTAGGGCTTTCCTAAGTTGCTGAAGCTAGTCTTGAATTTATAATCCTCCTGCCTCAGCCTCCCAAACTGCTAGAATTATAGACATGCACCACCATACCTGCTTGTGTGTGTGTTTGGTGTAATAAAAATGCAAGGCCATAATTTAACTTCAGACTTCTTAAATACCTCTTTCATTTTCCTACTTTCTTTAAATTGACTTTCTAAGCCAATAAGATCTTTAAAATGAGGTTACTTTACTCTTCCACACTTCAGATAAATTTCTAAAATGTAGCTACCACTTCTCAGATCATGTTTCGACTCAAAAACCTCACCCCTTGTTGAGTTAATGTTAAATAAAGTAGAAAAGTACATAAATATTTTTGTCAAGGTGAAATAACTAAACTATATAATATGCTTAAAAGTCTTTTCATTCAACATTGATTGAGCCACAGGATGATGAAAAATACAGACCAGATAATCTCTACATGTTGGATACAGAATCCATGTGTACAAAGAATTATACTACATAGCAGTCTTAGGAAACATGGGAAATAGCTACAGTCAGGTACAGACCAGAGAAGACAGTTAACTATGTACCTGAAGCATTTGTTCTTTTATTTTTATTGATGATGATGATGATGGGAATTGAACCCAGTGATTCATACATGTGAGGTAAGCATGCTAAGCATTCTACCATTGAGCCACATTACCAGTCCTTTTATTTTATTTTCAGGCAGAGTCTCACCAAATTGTAATTTGTATCCTCCTGCCTTAGTCTCCTGAGTAGTCTCCTAAAATTTTTAATAACTTGTAAGGTGGGTCAACATTAGAAAATAGAAGGGATTAAAACCATATCTAAAAACAATGGCTAGATTATAATGGCTAATGTTAAAGAGAGGGGTAGTTGCCATGGTAGTATTCATTCTGTGAGGTGATGAAACTAGATTTTCAGAAAAAAATATTACAAAACTAGATTTTAAAAATTAGATACATGGGGCAAATTTATTTCATTAACATTTTTTTGTCCAGTAATTTTTCATTTGAAGTAACTATTTGAAACTAAAATTACTGCAATTGCAAAATGATTTTATTTTCTTACAGTTCTAGGTTGTTAAAAACATATTACCTGTATTTCCTCAAGTATATTTATGATTTATATGATAATTACCTAATGATGATTACCTGATTCCATGGATGCAAATTTTACTACTTTTATCAAATTTGATTGGCTAAATTGATCACAAAATTCCAAATATAATTGCCTTGGAAACTGGACTCCAACTCTTAAATAACTAAACTTTCAGCTGTGTATTCATCGATCACATAATTCTCTCCTATGTAAGAACTCAACCACAGTCCTCACACTGTGCTTGCTCCCTTAGTGGTAGGAACCCAAGGAAATTTTTCCCTTATGACCATTTCAAACAGGATCAATGAGAGAATATCTCTTCAGGGGAACCTAATTGTCCTAAAAATCTCTGTAAAACAACACATCTTTTAGGGATTCAGTCCTATGTATTTAAGTCCCACATCAACAAAGCTTTTCATTTAAATAGTCCCTCTTGGGAAAATGCATTAGGTTTTGCAATCTGTTAATTATAAATAGGTAGAATACTAAGACCTCCTGTAAGATTTGGAAGACATCCTGTGAAAATTAACCATAATGGATTTTTAAAAAAATTTGTTTCTCTCCAGAGGTTAATTATAGCTCCAATGAGTCTAATAAGACTATGCCACAATGGTTCTATTGATAATCCTTAGAATTGCAGGAAACTAAAGGCCCAAGCTACTTAATCAGAGGTCTTGATTCTGTCACAAAATTACACACAACATGAGCTGAATTTTGTCACTCAAGACCCAACTGATGAAAAACTGTAAGCCCTTTCATTTTCCTTTTCCAGATAAGGACAACTTAAATATCTTTCCCCATCTTTTTCAGAGCTTCTTGCTGCATGAACATGCTGGTATTTGACATTAAAGTACATGTGGCTACTTTTGAGTACCAAAGCAAATCACTCGGTCTATAAGAGCATGGTGTGGTTTTGATTATAAACTTGAATGTCTTCAGAAGTGATTTTCATAAGTACTTTGCATCCTTTTACATTTCATAAATGATGAAATTCTCTTGGAAAAATATTCACCACCTGTTTTTATGTCTTGGGAGCTCAAGAAGTGTTGCTTTTGATAAATATAAACAAAATAATGAATAAGGGACAGGGCTGCTAAAAATAATCCTTTACATATAGGCTGTTCTTCCTCTGTCGATGCAACTTTACCCTGATTTTTCTATAAATTGGTAATCACTATCAGAAGTACTAACAAAAAGATATAGTGCAAAAGTTTGAGGATTGAGAGAGAGGTTAGGTTATGGAAAGATTTATCAGTAAGTTAATAGCCAGACAGTTGCCTTTTGTACATAAAACATGATTAAATTTCCTAAAGTCCATGTGCTAACTGAAATCCAAGTGTGGGGTGAAAGAGGGAACATAAAGCAGCTCCATGAAGAAAGATGGTGTCCTCCTGCAAGATGTCCTTTTTCCTCTGGAACAGACAATGGACTTGTTCAGTAAAGTCTCTTGGGTATTAAACTAGCTAGTCCCTTGTTGGTTGTAATATTAAAATAGAATGTGTAAATCAGTTTATGGGAGAAAACCTATGCAAACCCCAGAGTTTTGCTTTATCTAATAGAAAAGCTTTAGCTTCCTTCTTTTTGGTGTCCAAATACCCTTTGCTTTATTTTCCATGGAGTTTTTAAAAATATGTTTCTTGCATCACTGTACAGCTCTAAAAGCCTAAGCAGTTTTAGAGTTTGCATTTACATAATTACCAAACTAAGGAAATATACTACAAAATTTTACTTCAATACATGCCTTTAGTGTTATATACCTCAGTTTTATTTTAGTATTAATTTGATTATTGAGAACAAATCAATATTTCATTTTTATCATTTTGAATAATTTTTTAATTTATAATGATCTCTGTAAGGAGTAAAACTAGTTTTCCCTTTATTATTAAAGTTAGTTAATCAATGTTAAGTTTGTAAGATAAGCTATCTTCAGGCTGTGAAAATAAGTTTAATGGTCAAAATATTTTTCTATTGTTAATTCCAAAGGCGAGGGATTTAAGAATATTTGAATTACTAGAACTCTTACCTCACTCAAATTTGAAAGAATCAACCAAAAATGCTCAACAGCATACTATTTCTTTAAAACACTAAGGAAATAACACTTTTTTTATTGTTTAAAAATCTTAGAGTCTCAAAAAGCATTACGGAAATTGCCTACATGATCACTGGAAAAAACTGAACAAGTTTTGTTAGTTCAAAAATGGACTGCCAAGAGCAAATAGTAGTTTAAGCAATTTGAAAAAAACTGCATAGAATATTTAAATCTAATAATTATATAGTAATGTCATCATTACCTACAATTACCAACAAAAATAACATCAGTGTAACCAGTCACAATTTGAAGTTTTTTGCATACTAGCTGATTTAATCTTCACAATAAATCAAATTTATCACCATTACTCATATA
>CM053399.1:21747497-21771915 GCA_028644305.1 Xerus rutilus | reverse complement strand
ATAGAAAAAAACGGATAACTGATGTATAATCAAAAATACTTCAAATTTTCAGGATGCAAGTATCTGTAGAAGAAGAGTGAAAGCAAGTAGTGCCACCATGCACTGGGCGCTCTCTAACTCCAAAACTGTGGACCAAATAAATTTCATTCCATTACAAATTTTTAAAAATTTGTTTTGGCACCAAGGATTGAACCCAGGGAGGGTTAACCACTGAGTCATATCAGCAGCCCCTTTCATTTTTTATTATGAACAGCATATTTCAAAATAGCTGAGGCCGACTGAAATTGCGGTCCTCCTATTTCAGCCTCTCAAATTCTTGAGAAAAATTTTAGCTTAGTTCAGCATCATGGTTCCATACACCTGTAATTCAAGTGGCTTGGGAGGCTGAGGCGGGAAGATTCCAAGTTCAAAGCCAACCTCAGGAACTCAGTGAGCTCCTAAACAACTTAGAACTTGTCTCAAAATGAATAATAATAAATACATTAATTAATTTTAAATAAAGGGCTGGAATGTGGTTCAGTGGTTGAGTCCCAATGGGTTCAAACCCTGGTACCATTAAAAAAAAAAAAAATAAAAAAGGAAAGAAAACAAAAACTTAGCTTAAAATTATTTTAATTCTTTCTGATAAATTACCCAGTCTACTATGGCCACAGAAAATGGGCTAGGACATCTGTAAGTAAAACATTAGAGTTGGATTGCCATCTAGTTTGACAAAACCTGAACACACTTAGATACTAACAACAGTCTTGGGGACAGAGATTCAGTATTTTCTGGCTGTAGAAAACATGTTATATAAGACCACACTCCATCTAAAAGGCAAATAATAAATCAGAACATTAACATTGTTATTTAGCCAAATTCCCTAAAGTATGTAGGAGTAAATTCAGACTTAGAGATACTATAATTAATTCAACACCTTGTTTTTTTCAAAAATTGCAACTTGAGGGTGAATTGTTGGTTCCTATTGAAACTAAAGTCTGCATCAGCTCTTTGAACCTGGACATACAGTTTCCTATTTCTTACCTGAGAGACTCTGTCCTTTATGTACAGGACTGAAGCATACCTATGCATGTATAAGATGCTGACTTGTAACACACATCTGGCACACATCAACTGCAGAAGTTTAATGAATCTTGCCTGTCCTTGGCCTTGCCAAGAATATCTTGTATGCACACATCAAGAAACCTGTGAAGCCATATGCTGTGGGCCAGCCTTTGACCTATTTCCTCCCTCCAGCTGTCACTCTAAAAGCAACATCCCATGCATATAGATTTTAAATATACATGTAATTGTCCTGACTTTGGCTACAGGGTAACCTTTTTGAGAATCCATGTTTGAGTTCAAAATAATTCAGTTTTCTAATTTCAAATATGGAATTTGGAAGTTGTGACTAATCATAGACATTTTATGTATATTTTCTCATTTTAATTTTTAAAATCATAAATAATATACATGAAATAAAATCAATAATAATACAATGGAAATGAAATATCTTTCCAACTACAGGACTTAACAGTATCAGCAAGTTATTCTATCTTTCCAGAAATTGTATATGCTTATAAACAAATATGGCATAATATCTTCCTTGTAAAATAAAATCACATTGCTCATATTATTCTATGGTTAAAGTTAGAAATTTATCCTTGAAATGTTTGCATGTCCACAAATATGGCCTGATCTCTCATTCCTTTTAAGAACCTTGTAATATTTCATTTTATAGAATGACTATTTAATCATCTCCCCGCTAGTAGGCATTTATAAGCATTTGTCGTCTTTTCTGATTTTTTTCTTATCAAAAGCAACTCTCCAATGTTTGTTTTCATACTTCTTTGCATTGCTTTATGTTAAATACATGAGTTAAAATACCAGAATTCTTCTGTATCCATTTGTATTAAATATAAGAGGCACATGAAGTTAAAGGACACTGACATTTCAGTCAGACCTAGACCTGAGTCCTTGTCTGACCACTTACTTCTCAGTATGTCTTTTGGAAAATACTCAACCCCTCTGAGTCTCAGATTTCCTCTTTATAAAATATTAAGTCATTCACAATTTTAATTTTTAGGTAAAATTCATTAAAAACTGGTATAAGTATTCTGTATTCTAAAATGAATAATAGAGATCAGAGGAGAAAGAGGGAAAAGAACTGTATAAGTGTAGAACTTTGAAATCAAAATTGGACTGTCAAGTTCTCTAAGTTCCTAAGTGAATGCTTTCTCAATTAATTTCATTCACATTTTATGGTCCCCTTTCCCTCATCTCTCTTCACCCATTGACTTAGGGTATCTTTACCTTCTGTCTGCCCCATATAGTACAGAAATTGAGAAACCATTGTAAAGGCCTTGAAAACAGTAAGAAGACATGGCAAGAAGGCTGTTTTGTCGCCCCACCTGTAATCTTTTCTAAGGAGGAGACTTCAAGGAAAAGGCTCAGCCATGACAGTATTTGTGGTTTGAGGGAGAGATTCAGTTCTGCCCTTGAACTGCACACCCTTAATCAATACCAATACTTTATACACTTATTCACTCCTTACTAAAAGGCTTATGCTTCAATGACATTCATCTTTGCCCAAATTTACTCCTTTAAATTCTACCTAACAATCACACTTTCACATTTTTTTCTGAAAGATATTATCAATATCTTGCATATAGCATTGTCAATGGCCCCATGTGAACTAGACCAGCTCAGGAATCGTTAACTCATTTTTGTGAGATTTGAGGAAATTAAACTTTAGAGGTATTCATCAAACTGCACATATCTTCTAAGACACTGTTCTTTCCAACACATTATCCTTAATGCCACAATATTTTAAGTCAAGGAAAGAATAATGTTGCTGGTATCACTTCCTCTGGTTCTATACCTTAACTCTTGAAGAATAAAGTGAACATTCTTTAAATATATTCTGAATATAATATAAATTGTTCTGCATAGGATATCAAACTTCTCCTTTATTTACCCAGCATCTGTGAATAGTCATATATCTGTTATCTATGAGCTACAGGCCTATCATGCCATTACCTTGCTGCTTCAATATGCTATTTATTCTTTACTCTTAGGCTCTCCTTACTTTCCTTTAACCTAGAGATATTACCTTTGATCACCCATTAATGTCAATTATGTTGTATTTTCCAGTAAGTCAGATGGAGTCCTGACTGAGAAGCTCTTCCTGATTTCTGCAGTTGCAAAGAATTACTCCCTTTGCATAAGGAAAAGCATAGAGATAGATAAATTGATAGAGATCTATATATTTCTGTCATCAAGTCACATATTATTCTCCCTTATGTTAAAATTAGTTGTTTATATTTTGCCCACCTGATTAAATATAAACGATTTATTTGTAAAACTTTGTTTCCACAAGAATCAAACACCCACGTAAGCATCCTTGCAGTGCCCTCCAGATAGTACGTCCAACTTCACTAACTCCTATCCAATATTCAAGGGCCCAACTAGATACTACCTTTTATAGAAAGCCTGTTTAGATTCTCTTTAGAAAGGCATATATCATTCTCTTTTGAACACTTATACTATACTATTTGAACAATGTAGTATTACTTCTTTGTATTGTAGCAGTTTAGGTATATTTTGGTTCTTCCAAAAGATCTGAACACCCTTGTGGGCACATATGGCATCTAAGTCCTTTGCACTAATCATTGTATTCTCGGAGTCCAATGCACAGTAGGTACTCAACAAAGATTTGTTGTACATATAAAGAAACATAACCTTCTTAATAACATCTATTTTACATCTAATACATTTTTCATCTCTTAGTTACTTTTGGACAGTTTCCATAAGTACGTTTGTGAATCAAATGCAATTATCATTTCTTAGACCATAAAGAGTTGAGTACCTGGAATTTTATTTGGTTTAAACTAAAAGTTAAGGAGTGCATAGAACGATGCACATGAGTGAAAACCCCCCTCAGTTGCAAATTAGAGCACACTTTCATTTATCACTTACATCCTATTTCACTCCACAGTAAGTCACTGACGGGTCAAGAAAGGAGAATCCACACTACAATCTGTTAATCTTCCACATGGAGGAAAATGAATTTCAGATACATTATTTTCAACAGGGAGGACTAATATACACTACACATCTACCAGAACATTTTTATCATTTTCATTTTCTTTCATGTCCAACAAAATGAAAAATCCCTGGACCAGAGTAAAACAAGCTGGCATCTTCTGTCCCTCCCTGTTGAGAATTCCTGCTCCATTTCATTATGAGAGCTGTGCTGGTCCAGTTGGGCTACTCACACCACTCTGGAGTCAGGCCAACAACATATCAGATGTGCTTATTTAAAAAATTATATAAGACTAAAGGTCTCTTAGAGAATTATTTTGATTATTTGTCTTCATACTTTAAAGGAAGTCAATTTAGCATATTCTCTGTCACACTATGGATATATAATAAGTGGTAGTTTAAAAAAACTTTCTTACACACTTATAAATTATTTAACATTTTCTTGAGTGGAGAACAGAGGTCCATATATACTGGATGTAGACAAAGGCTACTGAAATCAGAGCATTTAATCAAAACCCCAGAAATTGAATAAATTTAATGATAGCAATGATGAAGAAGAAAAAGGAGTAAAGAAACAAAGAGGAGAAAGTTATTTGTTTAACACTTACTTTATACTTAACTTTCTAAGTCCCTTGAAAGATGTAAAGATTGTATAATAAATTCGAGCAAACATGTTACAATAGAAAATAAATAGACATAGAAATGGGAGGAAAAATCAGAAGTTTAAGGATCAGTCCTGGGAGATAAATATTCAAATAATAGAAATTATAGAAATTATTAAGAATATATATGAAAAGAAAATTATCAGAGCATTAAAAACACAAATTCTCAGAAACGAAGTCCATTAATTTCCAAGTTTAAAGGCCATTCACAATGTCCATCATGGTAATTAAAGAAAAATTTACACTGAGAAATGTCATTATGAATTTCAAATGTTAGAGAAAAGGATTTTCTCTGAAAAATCTTTAAAACTTGGAAAGAGGAAAAGACAATGTAATGTAAAACCATTTAAAATTACAGTGATAGTGGGATTTAATAAAATACTACAACTCAGGGTAAACGGATCACTATCCCAAAAAGTCTAAAGGAAGACAAAGATGGTTGTCCATCTAAGATTCTTCATCCAGTCAAACCACTAGTTAAGTACTTAACATTTCTATGATATTTATAATGCATCAGGCACAGTTAAAAACATATTACATGCATTGCCACATTTCATTCTTTAAGGAATGGCAACCATTCCTATAGTTCTCGTTGCACATATGAATAAATGGAAGTACAGGAAGGCTAAACAATGTCACATCACACAAGTCATACCATGATGCTATGTGGAGCACTAAAGGTCAAAACCTACTTGATCCAAAACATGACCATCTGCCCTTTTAACCAAAAGTCAACAACTAGCCAAACAAAGCAGCTATGCCCAGATCAGGTGTGTTTTTTTATTATGTTAACCAAAAAGTCCTTTCCACAAGTAAGTGCAACAGACTACCTCTCCTATTTGTAAGTACTTACTTGTAAAATAATTATAGTCTATCTAGCGCGCTAAAACAGGTAATTAGTGCAACTTAATTTTAATTTTTATGTGGAATTCTTTCTAAGTCCCTTTCCCTATGGTCCTTTTACTAATTTTGCTTAAAATACCAATTTTTACATAGACTTCATTTGCTTATAAATTTGGTGATTGTATGTATAATTTGAGCTCATCTTTACCTTGATTTAAAATGCAAACATATTCAGAATAAGAACTATTTCAGGAGAATAAAAATATTTCTAAAGCTTGTTTAAAAATATGCTTCCAAGAAATTTGGCTTTTCCCATGACCTAAATATTCTTTAAACTCCTTACTTCCTTGGGATGTGCACCACATAATTGAAATAGTTTCATAATCACCCTTGTTTTTCATGTGTTAAATGGCATAACTCAAAGAAGTACATCAGTCACTTGGCTAATAAGCATCCTCTGAAGCCCCTAGAAGCAGAGGGAAAGGCTCCTTTTATTCTTCCTGTGTGTATTATGGTCTCTAAGTATGTATTATCATTCTTATTACCCAGTTGAACTAGTCTAATTTGCAGCTGGATAAATCATAAGCCAATTGATTCTCAAGCCCTCCCAAGTTATTACTTTTCTTCATCCAAAGATTTTACAACGGAGAACACTGGGGATATTCCAGACGACTCAAAATTATTTTTTTTCCTTTCCCTCTAATGGCTATAAAAGTGTAAAAACTCCTGTGTAGTAGAACACTTCCATAAATAATTAGTACAGCATTGCAGTGATCAAAATAAACACAAAGTCTTCCACAGAAAGGGATAATTACTTGCTAAGGGGTACTAGCTTTTCTAGCTAAGGAATATAGTGGGTCCTATATAGGATTTTGGAGTAGACATTTCTTGGTTTAACCAGTCATAATCTAAACTGTCATCTTACAGTAATATTATCTGCTACACTTTGGACCAGGAATGTCCCCCAAAGTCCATGTGTTATAGAAATGGTTCCCACCTTGGCACTTGAGTCCTTTAAGCTGTGAAGCCCAGAAGTCTTGGAGCGCTAGGACATGTTCTTGAAGGCAACTATGAGACCATAATCTCTTTATCCCTTTTTTTATTTCTCAGACTCAACGTGGGTGTTTTTTTCTGTCATGCATTTCCACCATAATGTGACACCACGGGATCAAAGCAATAAGGCCAACTTGTCATGGACTTAAATCTCTAACAATACTAGCCACAATAATCCTTTTCCCTTTTAAAGTTGATTACCCAGTAATGGAAATCTAACCCACAATCCAAATTTAGTGCGGAATATAGAACCACCCCCAGGGGTGTTCTTCACTACAGGGGGTAGTTTCTTTACTTCATGTTCAAAAAATGAAGCCTGACCATAAGTTAGTACTGAGTTCCATTTCTAAGCCCTAGAATTTGGCCCAGTGATTTGTATATCACCTAAATCAATCCACCAAGAAGCAAAATTTTTGTTCAGTGCCTGGGAATGGAGAAAGATTATGAATTATGTAGAGTCAGGATGTTAGAGTTTAAAATAATGAAATCTTATAAAGTAAAGCTCAGACATGGAAGAGGCGACTATAACCTCATCTCATTTTATCACTCAAGCTCTTGTACCATCTTCACCCAAAGTCAGATCACCCTCTGGAATTTTTTATTATGGCAACCACTCATCTTTTAAACTGTATTGATTATTTTTTTCTCTTCCTTGAAAATAAATATATACTAGTATTCCTTATAAATAAAATATATACAATATCTCATGAGACTATGTAAATATTCCACCGTTAGAAATGTCCATACATGAAACTAGGAGCTATGGGTATACTGAAAAATGCCTTTGGGCGTATGAAGAAAAGTATCATCTCCACCTTTCACCTGTAGTGAATTTCTCTGAGGCTCTTTGCTGACATCAGGGCATCTTGTTCTTCACTTCCAAATGTCAACCACACAAAAACGTTGGATATATCTGCCATAATTCTAATTCTCGAGCAATTTAACTTTCATTTTAATAATATATTGCTACACTGTTTCAGAGATGTGAAGTGGGTGAGGTCTTAAGATTGTTAGATTCATTGTTATTTAGAGATGGCCCTCCTTCCCTCCCTCCCTCCCTTCCTTCCTTTCTTCCTTCTCAGGGGTTGAACTCAGGAGTGCTTAACCACCAAACCACATCCCCAGCCCTTTTAAAAATATTATTAGAGACAGAGTATCATTGAATTGCTCAGGGCCTTGATAAATTGCTGAGTCTGGCTTTGAACTTGTGATTCTCCTGCTTCAGCCTCCTGAGTTGCTGGGATTAAAGGCATGCACCACCATACCTGGATAGAGATGCTATTTTAACAGAAAGATTCCCTCATGGTACTCATCAAAGAACAGCACAGTCCTTGGAGGCAGCAAACTTTCTGCTGTTCTTTCCTTGCTACTTAAAAAGTTAGAGTCCTATGAAGTAAGTTACTTAATTCAAATGGTCTCTCTGGTTCTCCTTCTGTTCACCTGCTTCTCCATCTCCGTCCATGTCTCTCTGTATCTGTGGTTCCATTTCCATTTCTAGCTATAGCTCTATCATCTCTGTCATTGTTCTCTCCAGCATGATGGAAGTTTTCCTGCACGACAGGCCAAGGCTCTCATGACATAGGCTTCAAGAAAGAAGCAAGCAGAATCTGGATCTCTTTTATGACTTCAGAATTACACATCATTACCTCCACCACAATTTGCATGTTTTAAGACAGTCACAATGAACTGCTCCTTTTCTAGAAGGGAGGGAATATATTGGAGCAGTTACAATGTTCTAGAAAAGCAGGCAAGATCCTAAATGTTATTGCAGATATTTTTTTGTTCTGGAAATTGAACCCAGAGGTGCTTAACCACTGAGCAAATTCCCAGCCCTTTTATTTTTTATTTTAAGACAAGGTCTCCATAGTTGCCAAGGGTCTCACTAAGTTGCTGAGGCTGGCTTTGTATCTGTGATCCTCCTGCCTTAGTCTCCCAAGTTACAGTGATTATAGGCGTGTGCCACCATGCCTGGCCTATTGCCGATATTTTTGATAAATCTGCCAAAATCACAGACATTTATATGTAAGTTGCATCTTTGTGTGTATTTTTCCTTAAAACATTTTCCTTCATTTTGGTCTCAGAAATGTGTGCATCTGCTTAGTATGCAATTAGATTCAATCGGTATTTCTCAAAAACACATCACTGTGCAGGTATGAACAAAAGTGTATTCTACATGTGCCAGGTGGCAGAGTGAAGCTGGTCTTGAATTAAAACTTTCCTTGAGTAATTCACGTTCTAGAAAGCTAAGGGGATAAATTTCACATTAGTTAGATTTGGATAGGATTTTTAAATGTTCTGCTTCTTCCTTGAATTCATTAAAGATAGATATACATATTAATTAAATTTTTAATGATCCACAGGTATATATTTTCTTCTGATTTTCTCCCTACCCTGTTAAGAAAACTAGATGTGCTTGTTTTCAAAGTGTACAACCAACTTTCTAGATGACCCAGCTGTGTTCAACTCATTCCTCTCACACAGCTTCCCACAACACACTGACATGCTGTCAATACTGTAGGAGCCAGTTTCACAGTCACACAAGGATACACATCAGGTCCAGAAGATGAGGGGAAGCTTCACTCTCATATTGTACCTGCTGGTGCTACTTGTCTGATGACAGGTGACAAAGAGATCGCTCTCACCTCCCAGTTTTTATCATCACCTCAAACCCCATGATCATGTCTATCTGTTAAGACAGGAATACAAGCAATGTGTGAGCACACTGTTTGTTTCACACCTTAGTTTATTGATGGGATTGACTAACTTCAACTTTGACCTCATGTGTGAGAAAAAACTAACTTGCATATTTCTGAGCTCTGACAGGACAGAAGCTGTGATGACTGTACCATCCCTTCCTGTGACACAAGTAAAATGTCCTGGATAGAATCAAACTGCACTGTCTTCTGAAGTAGTAGATACTATCAACTAGCAAGGACTACAGGTCTCTGCCCTGGGTTTTATTGCTCCCTTTGAACTTCTGGTTTTCAGGTAGAGCTTCACATGCCCACAATAATTAACATTCAGATCTCAACTTGGGAGAACGAGAACATGGCCAAAAATCGAATATGTTATTCTAATTGTACAGGACCCTTGCTGGATATCAAGAAGATATTGATACAAATCTTTGTTCTTGGCTATGCTGGGTGCAAGCAGCTGCCAGTTCCATGCCTCTGAGCAATGTTTTTTGATTCTCTGGAAGAACACAGGCATCAGAAGCCTCTGGATCTGCATCCTGTCTCTGCCAATTACTAGTTCTGTGATCTTGGGCAAGTGACTTTACTACACTGTGTCTTGGCTTTCTTACTTGTAAAATGGGGAAATAGTACAGCAACTATGAAAATTTGGGGAAATGAGAGGTGATAATTAATGAAAACCTATCACAATGCTCATTGTATAAGAAAACATGTTATAAAAATGATAAGCTTATAAACTATGTTGCATATCATAATATATATATCCTCATGAACTAATATTTCATATTTAATTATTGTACATCTGGATTATCTTATTATACTATCTCCAATTAAAGACTTTACTTTCCATCTTTTGATAAAATTGATAGTAATAAAAAATATGCAGTGATAAATCTTAGCACTTCCAGAAATGTATGTCCCTTGTCCCTACATACTTAATATTTTAAACATATCTTAGTATAATCTTCCCATACTCATAAGTCAGTCAGAGATCTTGCTCTCAATTCCAACTCACTGCATCTTAAGTAAAATGGAGTTGTAGTATTTAGTGCACATTCTGTATTTGTTTTGCTGTCAATTTATTCTATTTTCCTCTTTTTCTAAGCTATTAATAAAAGAAACAATATTTTCTTACTACCTGGCCTCATCCCTGTATAAATAAGTACAACTGGAAAAATTCATGAAACCTTCTGACTTGCCTCACTTAAAATGCATGACAACCAAGTTCAAGGGAGACACAGTGCTGCCTGTCAGTCCAATATTTTTATTTCTTTCACTTTTAAGATGATTGTTGCACACCTTCTCTCTTCATCAATTTCCAAAATCTCCTTCTCTGGCCTCTCTGCTCATAATGTACTTCCTCTTCCACTAAGCAAAGATCAGTCAGAAAGCATCTTTCCATGCTTCCATCCTATACTCACATGCATTTGAACCCAACATTCCCTTTTTTCCTAGGACTGAGGTTAATCTCTCTGAGCATCTAATGCCAAAACCTCCATTCTTTTTTAAAAGGACTACCCAGGCGCTCTCAACTCTTCAGAGACATATCTTCATCAATCCTCCCTCTCTCCCTAGCCCATTCATTCATCTCTCTTTGCTGGAGAATTCCCACAGTATATAACATAGGGTTATAATCCTATCTTTAATCCTTCTCTTGACCCCATTGCCCTGTGCCCACCATCTAGTTTGTCTGCTTTGTATTACAGCAGAATTTCTCAAAGGATATTTGCATATTTTCTCCCTCCATGTCAATCTCTCCCCTTTTCTATTGCATTCTTTCCAGGAGAGGCTTTCTCCTCTACCATTCCACGGAACTGTTTTTGTCACAGTCCAGAACAGCCTTCACAGAGAACCCACCAGAAGCAACTGACAGTTTATCTCTCCTTCAAATTCTGTTTAACAGTTGGCCTGAGAAGATTCTACATCTATGGTGTTAGACTTAGAGTGTCTTCTTCCTGGATCCATTTTTTTATACACTTATCTATATTTCTCAGTATTACTCTCCTTCATATTTTTGTTCCAATACTAATTTCTTACTGTGCCTTTATCATCTACACTCTTTACAATTTCTACCCCTCCTCACCTCCAAAGTCTACTGATAACCATCCCCAGCTGCATCTCTCTCCACAGCACTCTTTGCTGTAACTATTTTACTTATTTATTACTGCTTTGTCTCTTTTCCTCCCCAAAGGAATAAGAGCCCCAATATAAGTGCACAATTTGTTTGTTGCACTATTTAAACTTCAAGGATAATACTAACACTTTGCAGATGCTCATTAAATATTATATTTTGAAGAAATATGTAAATTTGCTTCAATATTTTTAAGTCTCAGCCTCATGCCTTGCACAATGTAGACCTTAGAAAATAATGACTATTATTAAAATTGTTCATATTTGTTCATATGCTGTTTTCTGAAATAGGAAGACCTCATAATCCTCCCATTTTTCAAACATCTTTAGTGTTGTGACAGTCTAAAATATATAAGTAATGGTTTGACATCATAAGACTGTGTATCATGCTTAAATCCTCTCCTTTATTCCATATGCTTTCAAGCTACTGGTTTATTTATTTCCCTTCACAATAAATCTTGAAAATTTTGTCTGTATTCATTACCTCCATTTCCTCAGTTTCTGCTTGTTCAGTACTAGACCCTGCATCAATTTCCATTTCAACTAGTTCACTAACATTATTTGTTGTTCAGGTTACCACAGACTTTTGTATGGATAAATTCAATGTTCACTCATGGGTCTTCATCTTTTTTTAAAAATATCTTTATTTTTATGTAGTGCTGAGGAACCCAGTGCCTCACATGTGCTAGGCAAGCTCTCTGCCACTGAGCCACAACCACAGTCCAGTTCCTCATCTTAACTGACTTCCCAGCAGCAATTGATATGGGTGAAAATACTTTTCTGTCCTGACTTCTGTGTCAACATAAGTCTTCCATTTTTTAAATAATAGTACCTCAGTCTCTTTTGGTGATTCTTTCTCTATTTGAGATGTGAATGTGAGTTGTGGCTCCAATGTTGTTTTGGGGCCCTCACCAATTCTCTACACTCTCTCCCATGATATCATTTCCCCCTCTGGATTTTTAAGCTTTTTTACTAGATAATTATAATTATACATAGTATTTGGGTTCATTTTGACAAAATCATACATGCAAGGAATTTGATTTCAATCCGCATACACTTCCTTTCCTTTTTTTTTCTTCCTACTCTACCTCACAGATTTTCCTTTCACTTATTTTCTCAGTGTGTGTGTGTGTGTGTGTGTGTGTGTGTGTGTGGTGTTGGGGATCAAACTCAGGGCCTTGTGCATGTGAGGAAAGCACTCTACCAACTGAGCTATATCCCCAGCCCCACTTCTTCATTTTCTCATTGGTACTTTCTACATATACATACAGGTGAAATTTTATTTAATATATGTATATATAATACATATTTTTATATGATATATATTTATATACATATTTTTATAGATGTTTATAGATATATTTGAGATATATAGATATATTTATAGGTATATATATCTATAAAACAAGATTTTGTTAAGTTCATTCCATACTGCCTCCATGTTCTCTTCCTTTCACCTTCCCTCTCATTTTTCTACTCCACTGATCTTCCCTGTATCTCTGTGATATTGGATCCCTGCCCCTCTGTCTTCTTTCCCTTGTTTTTCTCTAGCTTCTGCATATGAGAGAAAGCATTGTACCCTTGGTTGTTTCCAGTCTGGTTTATTTCACTTAGTATGATTCTCTCCCTTTCTATCCACTTTGGAAAATGACATTTCATTCCTCTTTATGGCTGAGTAGAACTCCTTGTGTACATATGCAACCTTTTCTTGATTCATTCATCTATTGATGGGCATCTGTGTTGATTCCCCAATTTGGCTATTGTGAACTGTGGTGCTATAAAAACTGTAGTGACTGTAACACTGTAGTATGCTTGTTGATTTCAGTTATCGCCCCCCCACCATGGTTTTAAGTGTTAGCTATATGCTAATGATTCTAAAATTTCTATTTCCAAACGTTATCCCCCTATTGAGGTTAGACTCAGTAATGACATTGATATCATCTATCTGGGGGATTATACCAAATACTTAGAAATAACTTTTCATTCTTTCATTTCCTTCTCCCCTACATCCAATTAACAGGACCTTTTGGTCCTATTTAAAATATATCTGCCAACTTTCTTCATTTCCACTGCAACAAACTTCCTAGCTCAAGTCACCACTGTGGTTTGTTTGAACTGCTACTGTGTCCTCATAAGGGATCTGCCTGTACCCATACACATACCCATTTCTAAAAGTTTATATCATATAATAGCATTTTCTTCTTATAAATCCTCCAATGTCTTCCAATTTCAGATAGTTCAAAAATCACACTCATTTTCTTCAATGGAGCCCCACAAAATCAGACCATTTTCTTCCTCTCTAACTCTGTGCTCTGTGTTCTAGATATGTTTGGTTACTTTTAGTTCTTTGAACATAAAATTCTTAGTCTTTCCTCTGTCCATTTGATGTTGTTCATCTTTCATTTAGGAAAAGTCTTCTCCAGATTTTTTCATGCTTTCCTCCTTTTTCATCACAGATCTCAATTCCAAATGTGAGAGACCAAGCTAATTCCACTACCTAAAGCAAAAATCTACCTTCTTTCATGCACCTTTAGAGCTGGGTAGTATCATAAGTCCTTACTTCAGTTTCTCCATAGCAGCAAAGATTATTTGGAATAGTTATGATCTCAAGTTTATTTTATTTAGTGACTATTAAATGTCCTCACTAATGGAAATGTAAAATGTTTCTGGACAGAAGCCTTGAGAATCCTGTTCATACCTGTTTGCTCAGAGCCTTGAATAGTGCAGGACATAAGGAAGTTATCAGCAAATGTATATTGAATTAACACATGAACAGTCATCTACTTTAGGTAGGCTTCTCATCACCTTTGGGTTTCAATGTCCTTGTATACGAGATAAGACAGATAAAACTCACTTGGCCAAGATACCAAGAAAGATGAGATATGTAGAAGTCATTCTAAACATGATCCTTCTGGAACACAATGGCCATTGCTAATTCAGTAGTTTTGTTTCAATCTTCACATACCTTCTCCCTATTTCACTAACTATTCTTCTCTCGCTTCTCTGTTACATTGTATGGAACATGTAATTGTTCATAATTTTTGTTAATGTTATAACCTCCTAAAGAATATTTAATTCAACAAATATCAAATGTAGTGGAAAAAGAGATGTTTGCTTACTTCTATAAATTCTAATTGGTAGACATATACTATTGTTGGGAATGCATAAGATTTCAAACAGGTAAAAGCAGGTTTTTGTCCTGATGTAGCTGCCTTTATTAGTTATGTGATTAGGCTTCTGGCTTAAACCCTGACTCAGTTTTCTCAGTTACAGCATGGACATGGTTGTATCGTCTTGTGATTGTACTAGTACATGAAGTCCACCCATTAAATAACAGCAGTAGCATAAATAATGAAAATAAACTGAACCCAGTGGCACACGCCTGTAATTCCTGTGACTCAGGAAGCTGATGCAGGAGGATTGCAAATTTAAAGCCAGCCTCAGCAATGGGGAGGTGCTAAGCAACTCAGTGAGACCCTGTCTCTAAATAAAATACAAAATAGAGCTAGGGATGTGGCTCAGTGGTTGAGTGCTCCTGAGTTCAATCCCTCATATCAAAAAAATAAAATAAGAATAAAAATAACAGAATAATGATAATATTGGTGAAGCAGATTTCACCAAAGAACCTTAGCTTTCAATAAAACTATTTTGGTCCTCTATGTTACAATAAAAAGTATTCAGTGCTTTCAAAAAGTTGGTCCCAGAGCATTTAAGAGATAATGTATAATTTCTATTCTTAAATATAAAAATAAAGAAAAACATCTTTATGATCTAAGCAAAAAAACTACGTTGGTGGCAAGATGTTGTATCAGAGGAACATGACTCTTAAGATCAAACATCACACACAACATATAACTGAATTTCTACTCATTATAAAAACCGCTTTCTTGGACAATGTAAAAATGTAACTGTGACATTAGAATAATCAAAGATTAGGGCACCAAAAGATAAGAGAAGCTTTCAATCGCCTATCTTCTTGGAATGATCTGTAAAATCTGTTTTCTGAAAAATTTGGGGGTTAAAAAAAGAGAGAAGCAGGTGAACAAGAGAAATTGATAGGGAGGCAGAAGTGAAAGAGGAGGAGAGAAAAATATATAATGATCTATAGTTCATTTCTTCATGCAAACCTCTTGAAATATAATTTCTAAAAATTCCATTTTTCTAAAGATCTTAATCACTTCATACAGGGCTGTATTGGGTCAACTTATATAGTTAGAAACATGTGAAGATAGGAACTATCCACCCAGATCACCCCAGTAAATTTTGAATCCCATAGTGCAACTACTTCTTTTATGGTGCTTTCAGACTTTATTTTCCAAGCTACATTTTATAAATACTCAGTTATGATTCTCCTTTGGAGTGAGTAATTACTGTCCTCTCAGTTTTCCAATGTTTTTCCAGAAGAGCTCTGCTTGGTTTCCAACAGAGATCATCTTATTTGGTCACACATACGTCTTCTATTTCCTTTGTAATTTAACCTTTTAGCTTCTTTTTGTAGAGCCGATAAACTATGACCCATGTGCTTCCTAAAGACTGTCCATCTTGTTAAAATTAATTCCTGTTTCTTCCATTCAGTCAACCTCAGTGGGAATGGCCATCAGTTCAGTATGCTGGTAGTTTCTATCTCTTCTTTAACTTCAGTCCAATTGTAATTTAGGTACACATAAAAAAAAAGCTGATTATAAAAGTGATCATCAGCACTAGCTGATATTTCCATTCTAAATAGAGAAGTGACCTACATTTTTTTTCTTCCCAGCATTGATCTAATAATTAAATATCTTTCTTCCTAAGATATCAGGTGCTTTCTGCACAAGTAGTTCAAAACTATTAAATACAATCTCACAAAGTGAGTAACCATAAAAATATACCAAAGAGGATATCCCTTTTTACCTCCCACTGTGAGGAGAACAGGAATCAACACCTAGACTAGAAGAGAGATTTGCATCCATCAGAAAAAGGAGTGAGTAAAGCTTAGAGAGATTCAGGTTGAACCTTGCTCTAACTTTAGAAGTTTTACACATATTGACAATCATCTGCTTCTTTGGGGATGCAAATGGCAAGTCCTTATCTCTAGGCCACACTAGAGGGTACCAGGAGGATCTGGGATGTAAAGACAAGAGCATGACAATCACTCAGCATCTGTGTGCTGACAGATTGCCTGGATTACATTCTCTCTATGCTCTCTCCATTGAGAGTAGAGAGCAGAAATCA
The DNA here is from genome assembly GCA_028644305.1 of Xerus rutilus. Lineage (NCBI taxonomy): Eukaryota > Metazoa > Chordata > Mammalia > Rodentia > Sciuridae > Xerus > Xerus rutilus. The sequence goes on along the minus strand of CM053399.1, from coordinate 21,755,300 downwards.
CAGTAGAAATTACCCGAGGGCAAACTTGAAAACCAAAACCAGCTGTCCTATCCTGTCATAGATTCACAACAAACATCAGGAGGTTCTTTACAGATGACTAAATTTTTCACTTTTTACTTAAAAAGCGTGAGTAGAGAGTGTTATGTTCTATGCACCGAAGACTGATAGCCATTGGCTTCAAACCCTGACATATTTACACTGCATTAATTAGTAAAATTGTGATTGTGTTTGTCAAACACATTCTTATAGAGAGAGACAGTTATCACTGCTTCCTAGCATCACAGTCACTGAAAGAATAGAAAGATACAGACACTATGGATTGATGTTAGGTAAATTTCAGAGGGACAATTAGATGCAAATATATATATATTTTTTTGCTGCGAGGGTACCGGGGATTGAACTCGGGGGCACTCAACCACTGAGCAACATCTCCAGCCCTATTTTGTATTTTATTTAGAGACAGGGTCTCACTGAGTTGCTAAGTGCCTTGCTTTTTGCTGAGGCTGACTTTGAACTTGCAATTCTCCTGCCTTTGCCAGAGCCGCTGGGATTACAGGAGTGAACCACTGCGCCTGGCTAGATGCAAGTATTCTTGAAAAATGCTAAAGAGTGGATGTTAATTATCCTCACCACAAAAATGATAACTATGTGCCAAAATGCTTATGTAAATTAGCTAGATGTAAGCATTCCACAATGTACATATACTTCAAAACATCGTGTTATACATGATAAATATGTTCAATTTCATATGTCAGTTGAAATAAACACATTTGCAAACCAATTTTTAAAAGTAAACACATAACTGGGAGATTTTTAGCCTTAGAAAATAACTTTGAAATGACTTTAACCTGAGAAATCTATTAGAATTGATTTCCATAGAGCAATCTGACATTTTTTTCATTAACATTTTTACACTATGATGAGTAGATTGTGAAGTTTTTTTCTCCATACATAGGTGGAATATTTATGGTCTCTTCATGCCAGACATCTATAAGAGAATAACAGATAAACCTGACTGGTCTACATGCAAAAGCTGACAGACTAACATCCCTTTTTCCCTCTTAGACTCGTCTACAACTGTTAGCTTAATCAGAGACTAGTATAATCACAGCTGTCTCTGTTCTAAAAGAAATTATCATGATGTAATTAACGAGGATCCAGAGCTAGAACAGCCAACCTGATCCTGCCTTTGCCACATTCAGGGAACTTCTCTGCCAGTATGTCTGTATTAGGCTGTGAACTGACATAATATTTATCTAACTAAAGGGAAATCCAGGTGGCAGCTATTGGAAATTATCCTCTCCTGATTCCTCTTTCTTACAGTAATGAAAGAAGGGGCCAAAAGAGGGATTTTCTGAAACTATCATTCCCCATAGAGTAGTTCTTTATAGGAAGAAAGTTGAGAATAATTTTTCATATATTTTCAACCCACAAGAATCCATTGATTCCAATAGATAATGATACATTGTGTCATAAGGGTTATTCTGGAAAGACTCAGTTCATTGATATAAGAATATAAAATTTACTGAAAAGACTTTTAGCATTGGGATTAGTCAGCTTTGCATTGTAGTGATCAAAATACCTGACAAGAACAGGTTAGAGGAGGAAAAGTTTAATTAGGGCTCACGTTTCAGAGGGTCAGTCCATAGTCTGCCAGCTTCCATTGCTCTAAGCCTGAGGGAAGCAAAACATCATGGCAGAGGAAAACTGCTCAGCTCATGACAGTTTATAGGGAGGGAGGGAGGAAAAGAGAGGCAGAATATCATGGGTGTGTGTATATGTATATATATATATATATATATATATATATATATATATATATATGGTCTAGGACAAACCTCCAGTGACCACCTGTCTGCAATCTCATCTCACCTGCCTATAGTTAACACAAAGCAATCCATTCAAATTACAATTCATCAAATGGATTAATCCATTGATGAAGTGAATTAATAATCATCTAATAATCTAATCATTTCACCTCTGAACATTCCATTGCCTAACACAGGACCTTCTCAGGGGAAATTAGAGATCTATACCATAAAAGCATTTTATTTAGTAGACCTGGTCTCTGGTCCCAGACATCATCCTTTTCCCATCTGAGTTCTTATTTTTTATCTGTATTTTTCTACTCAGTGAATGAAAAAAACAAAATAACTTCCACTAATTGCCCCAAATCAGAAAAGTAGGAGTAATTTTTTAATATCTTTATTTATTTTTATGTGGTGCTGAGGATCAAACCCAATGCCTAACATGTGCAAGACAAGCACTCTGCTACTGAGCCACAACCTCAGCCCAGGAGTAAATTTTGATTCATTTCTCTTCCATATCTTTCTCTCTATTCCTACTGCCATTGTCTTAACTCAGAACTTTACCTTTTTCACCTTTAACAATGGTTATAAAAGCATCATAATTGCTTCTTAGTCTTTACTTTCTGACAGCATACTATGCCTATAAATACTTGTACACAAAGGAATCATGTCAGGAACACAGCCAAGTTAATCATAACACATGGGCTTAAGGATTTGGATTTGTTTACTTGTTTTTCTAAAGACTATAAAAGTATTGACTTAATTGAGTAATTGCATGGGTTAAAGTAACTTATCAAATAAAGTATCTTGATCAATATCAAACTCTTAAAAATAAATGCAATTGCTCTCTTCCTCTTTTGCATTTATCATCGCCTTTGTGGGTTATATTCTGATATTATTCTACTTAGAAAGCTAAGGTTAAAATGTTCCTTCTCCGATGTATTAAAACCATCTCTGAAAATCATCCTTATGACTTTCAACCCATCTATTTAGTATACTCTTCTAAGGATTGCAATTTCCCAAATATTAAGGGCCTTCTATTCCACGTGCATATACTCAGTTCCTGACTGTGCATATGATTTGGTGCTCAATAAATATTACTTGATACAACTTGCAAAGCTGAATTGCTGAATATATCATATAAGCTCAGTTACATTATGACTATTAATAAGAGTTAAGCTAACTCATTTTTCTTATTTTCACTTAATTTCTATGTTAAGAAAAATGATTTACTTCATAAAAACACAAGAATGTTTTCAAAATAACCTTCCTAAGACTAATATTCTATACTCACTCCCTTTTACTTTTATTACTTCATGTTGAAATTTCATGTTGTAATTGTGACTCAAATGCCATAGCAATCATCACTTATCAAACATAGACCTAAATCAATGGAGTATACATTAGGTTACAAAAGCAGATTCATAATTCCTAAAGAGTTGCATGTGCCTTTCCTTGATCAACCCTTGGTTAACTACAAAACATTTCACTCACTTCCATAGCATGTCAATTCATTATAGTCTTACTGTATTATCTTAGTTTTGTTATTGTGAAATATGACAAAATAAAACAGGTAGATATAATATACATGGCTAATGCCCATATATATCCTGAACCAATGACACTGAAATGAATAGTTTTAGAAAAGACTAATGATTTATTTAATTTTGAAACTTTCAAAGGAAGTCTAAAGTGAAGTAAAAGTCCATGGATCCATAATCTCATTTTTTTTTCTTTACATAAGTTTTCAAATATCTGATGGTACATGCATTCTCAATCAAATGGTTGGAAAATGTTAGATTAACTGGCAGTACTTCCAGAATGGGCAAATTAGATTTACCATACCCCTTCTGCAAAAAGTAACACCAAAACTATACAAAATAAACAAACTATTTCAATCCTTTAGAAATATACTGAAGGTATGAAAAAAAAGCTTTGGGGTATTTATAATTGAAAAACTGAAAAAACAGGTACAAACAACAAGAGTTCATGGTGTTTTTCCTTGGAATTCTCCTACTCCCCAACTTCCACCACTGAGTGGAGATTCAGTCAGAACAGAGTAAAGCCAGGAGAACTGGCACCTTCTCTGTCATATTAGAATGAAGCAGCAATGCCCACCATGTTTATTAGCATTGTCAGTAGAAATTACAAAACATTTCTAAAGTCTGACATGAAAATGTTAGGGAAAGTATACTGAAATTGAGGCTGTACATCCATGCAGCTAAAAATTTAGATTTTCTAAGTCAACAACATGTTTTGAGTAACACTGGGGCTACAAACATGAACATGGGGCCAACGTGAAATTTCAACATGAAGTAATAAATAAATGTCAAGAGAGACTTCAAAGTGGCCTGCAGTTTGAATATGATCTACAGTTGCTCACTGGCCTGAAAAAGCCTCTGTAAAACGTATTGGTCTGAGATTTTTGAGTATCTGATCAGCCATGGGTTGTTAATAAGCTGCTCAAGATATGGAAGAAACCCCTAGGAAGTTAGACTTAAAAGTAAAAACAGGAATTAATAAATATAAGGAGATACTCAGCAACCACATACCATAGAGAAGCTAAATTTGAAAAATTTAACTCAAAAATGATTAAATAAATGGAAAAACAGAAATATCAATGACAACAAACTTGACCTAAAAAGTATCAATAAACTAGTATTGTTACAATATACTATGTAGAATGATTGGTTTTCAATAAGATTTGAGACATGATGAAACAGGAGAATATTTATAAGTCAGTAGAAACTATCCAATTGTGTACTAAGATATTTGATTTAACAGACAAATGCTTCAAAGAACAATATTATGAATATGACCAAAGAACAATATTATGCATATGACCAAAGAACTAAAAATATGCTTAAAGAATGTGACCAGGATAAAATAACAATAAATTGAAAATAAGCACTCTCAAGAAAAACAAATATGCATATTCATACATAAATGAAAACAAATTGTGGAGCTAAAAAAATGAAAAAAAATGGAATAAAAATTGAGTAAAGAAATCTCACAGTAGATTAGACATAACAGAAGAAATAATTGGTGAATTTGAAAATAGCTCAATAGAAATTATAAAACTTGGAAAACAGGTAGTAAAAAGATTGAAGAAAGTTAAAATATTCTGAGACTTGTGGGAAAACATTAGTGCATCAAAATATGTATAAGGGAGTCTGAAAAAAACTATAAAATTATTTATGAAATGATAACCATTCAAAATAAAAAATGAAGTATTGATTACAGGAAAACATCAATAAAATTAATAGCTGATGGTCTCTTATTTAGGAAAAAATGGAAGCCCACCAGAAAGCTTCCAACCAAGAATTCTATTATCAACAACAATAGTCCTTCAAAAATGTAGACAAAATAAAATATCCCAAATAAAAAAAGACTGATAATATGTTGTTAATAAACTTATCTTGTATGAAATGCTAGAGGTGAATAGGAAAAAAAATCAGAAACGAAGAACCACAGAACAACTGTTAGTTAATATATATGTATACATATTTGGTAACAGGGATTGAACTCAGGGGCACTCGACCACTGAGCCACATCCCCAGCCCTATTTTGTGTTTTATGTAGAGACACAGTCTCATTGAATTGCTTAGCACCTTGCTGTTGCGGAGGCTGGCTTTGAATTTGGGATTCTCCTGTCTCAGCCTCCCAAATTGCTGGTATTACAGGCATGCGCCACCGCACCCAGCTAATATATAAATATTTAGATGAACATTTTTCTCATTTATTCTCTTTATTAAAAGACATTATATGAAGGTATAAATCAACAATTATATCACTACAGTGTTATATATAAAAGTTGCATATATATATGAATATATATGTTCATATGTATTTGTATATATATGTGTACATATATATGTAATATTGCAAATGAGGCAGCAGGAATAGGATTATATTGAAGTAAAGTTTGTATATTTCATGGCAACTAAATTAGAATTAATATAAAGTAGACTTTGATAAATTAAGACATCTACCTTAATCACTAGAGCAATCATTAAGAAAAAATTGTAAAGATAGTTAAAAATAACAAGAATTAAAATGGTATGCTAATATATTAAATTAAAGAGAAAAAATAGAGAAACAAAAATAAGACATGTAGAAAAAGTAGGAAAATGACACAAATTCAACTATATGAAAACTACATTAAATATAAATAGTCTAAATGTTCCAATCAAAATGCCCATGTTGTCAGGCTGGATTTTAAAAAAAAATAGTTCAACTACATCTTGTCTATGGGGACATATGTTTAAACAAAGACACAAATAAGTCAAAGAAAAAAGGATGGAAAAAATGTAGAATGCATACAAGAAGTCACATGGTTGATATCACTTAAAATATATTTGAAGACAAGAAATACTGCTAAAGATAACAATAGGACATTTTCTAAGCATTCAAAGTCAATACCACAATAAGACATGCTAGTTAAAAAATGTAGGCGTCTTTAACAACATAATGTAAATATACATGATTCAAATACTTACAAGACTGGAAACCTAAATAACAATTCATTCATAGCTAGACATTTTAGTACTTTATCCTCAATAACAGAACTAATAAAAATTAGCAAGAATAGGTGCATTTGAATAGTATTATTCACAACATATTAGAAAACTGAATCTAGCAAAGTATGGAAAGCTTTATACCCAATATCAAACTGCTTTGACAAACTCCTTCTAAAATTTATATAAAACAAGTAATTTTTTAAAAAGAACAAAGTCAGAGTTTGTTCAGATTTTCTTAATTTAGCATGAAACCACAATAATCAAAGCAAGGAAGGCAAGTTTATTTGAACAAGTGAAAATCAATTAACTATAGGCAGCATATTAGCAAAGAACAAAATCAAGATTACCATGTTGACCACAGAAAAAGCATTTGACAAAATCAACGGTATTCACTATAGAACCTCTCGGCACATTCAGAATGGTTGTGAGCACCCTCATCTTGAAAAATAGGCATTCATAGCTGGGTACGGTGGCTCACGCTTGTAATCCCAGCACTTTGGGAGACTAAGACAGGAGAATCGCGAGTTCAAAGCCAGCCTCAGCAACGGCAAGGCACTAAGCAACTCAGTGAGACCCTGTCTCTACATAAAACACAAAATAGGTCTGGGGATGTGGCTCAGTGGTCGAGTACCCCTGAGTTCAATCTCTGGTGCCAAAAAAAAAAAAAAGAAAGAAAGAAAGAAAAATAGGTATTCATAAAAAGCCTGCAACAAACATTGTAATTGATTTAAGGAGGTGAATGTTTTTATATCAACATCAGGAACAAGGTACAGATGTATGTTCTTATCCCGTGTAGCCAACATGACAATGGTGTTTCTAACCATCACAAAGTAGACAAATAACACACCCCAATTGGAAAGTAAAATTGGAGAGAAAATGTTCCTGTATATAGAAAATCCTAAGAAATAAATCTTAAAAATCCACTGCAACTAACAAATGAATAAAATAAAGTTACAAAATTCAAGATCAAGATACAAAAATCAATTACATTTCTGAGTACAATCAAGAAAAACATCCTAAAATAAAATTTAAAAAAATAATATCATTTATTACAAATTATGAAAGAATTAAATAATTGAAAATAAATCTAACAAGAAATTCAAGATTCATATACTAGAAACTATAAAATATGGCTGAGATATATATGGAGATTACAGATCTATATAAATGGAGAAATATTTCATGTTCATGGATTTTAATAATAATTGAAAATGGCAATTCCCCCATATTGATCTATAATTAAAAACATCTCAATTAAAATCTCAATTTTTTCCAGTTCCCTCCATTTGCCTGCAAATGCCATAATTTTATTCTCTTTTATTGCTGAATAATATTCCATTGTGTATATGTACCACAGTTTCTTTATCCATTCATCTATTGAAGGACATCTGGGTTGCTTCCACAGTTTTGCAATTGTGAATTGTGCTGCTATAAACATTGAAGTGGCTGCTTTACTGTAGTGTGCTGTTTTTAAG
>CM053399.1:21731622-21746997 GCA_028644305.1 Xerus rutilus | reverse complement strand
AAAAAAAAAAAGGCATTGACTTTGGATTCTGACCAAAATTTTTACTGTTAGCTCTCCAAGTCACTTATTCCATTTGAGCACCAGCTCCTTAGATTCTAAAGAAGGAAAATACCTACGTTATCCAGTCCTTATGAGGAAGACAGGAGAGAAATACAGAAAGTTCTCAGAACATAGAAAAAGCTTCAGAATAGCCATGCTGTTACTATAACCTCATGCACCCATATCATCTTTGTCCTCAGACATTCTTCACATTATTGGCTCCACCCAGTTCTTCATCATCACAGGGTCCCCAGGACTCCATTTTCTGCCCTCCTACTAGGGCAGAAACAATAACAAATTGTTTTATTTGTGAACAATAACAAATCCCTCCAATTGGCCAACCTGCATTTCCTGTTAATGGACAAAATTTAAGTAGCTTTCTTTTTTATTTATACTTTTTAGAATAAAAGTGAGATCCTGTATTTAATAGCCATTATACACTTAATAGTGCTTAACTGGTACAACTTACCTGATCACTTATAAGTTAATAGTCCTGTTTTTAAAGTTTATTCATCTGTCTAAGCATGTGTGACCTGAAGTTCCATAACTTCTGTACTAACTAATTTCAAAGACTCATTTCAGGTCCAAAACTGATCCCATGCTCATTCAAAATGAATTTTTGACACATTAAATAACATTTTCCTTCATCTTTCTTCATCTTTCATCTTTTCAGTTTCATAGGAAATTGCATAATGCCTATTTGGCATTACTACTGATGGTATGTTATGTTTAGTACAAATCATGTTGGAGTCCCTGTTGCCATACACACCTTAATAAAAGCATTCATTGTTCTATGGGAAGAATAATAGTCAAAGATGAAGAAATACTTTATCTGATAGCAAAATGAACTAGCATGTTGTAAAGGTGATCAAAACTACTGAAATTCCTAATATTTAAGAGGAGAAATGCCCAATGATGGTTAATTGTATAGGCGCACTCACATATGCATAACTGTTCGTTTGCTGGTTTGGAAGGAATAAATATATTTTAGAGTTGTTAATAAAAAATACTACTGAAAATGACACTGAAAATAAAATACATTGAAAATACATTAAATGCCTCTACTAGTGCCAAAAGAAATCCAAACATTGACTGCTTCTAGGGTTTTCTGGGAAAGAGATATTATAATAGTACATATCCCCTTGAATTTTCTGTGTAATTTGAAAAGGGCTCCAGATGATATGTAAACTTCACCTTCCTTTGCTATTTAAATTCTTCCCTGATTCTAAAGTGGTACTGAAACAGAAGGGCATTTCCACATGTTTTTATTTTCTTGTTTGTAAAGAGGTTTTCAGATGGCCTTGGCTAATTGAAACAACTGTTGAAAATTTACTTGGCATTTTTAATTATTTCTCAATATTTTCAACCCTGATGAAAATATTTTGTCTTTAAGAATATCTTGCCCTGGGATCTGGCCACTCAGCTCATGAAAAATGTACATTTCAAATTTCATCTGACCTCTCCATCCATCCAAGTAGCCACCACCTGTAATTTGTTAATGTAAACATTTCCAGTGTTCCTGCCTTTCCCTCAGGTAAACTAGCTTGGCAATGAACATGAATTACTTTGTATATGCCTGCACATAGAGCCCGCTGTATTAGTCCCAAAAGTTTGTGTTTGTTTGTTTATATATGATAGGCAATGATTGAAAACAAGAGTAATTATAACACACACACATACACACACTGAATCAAATACAAACACATGAATTTCTTATTTTAAGAAATGAAAAAGTATTATTAAAGTATATGAAGAATCTACTATCAGGAAAAACTCTTAAAACTTACTCTTGGTCATGAACCATCCACTTTCATCATTAAAGAAAAATAAGTGCCTTTTCCTTAATCCAACCAATATCTGATGATCAGAAGGAATTCTAAATTTCAAGGGAAGAAACAAGGGTATATGCTCATTGTGACAAGTCTAATTGTTTTAACTATTTCCCAAAATATGTATTCCGTAAAAAGGAAGAGTACTAGAAATCATTAACTTTGCTGTATTTGCATACAAAATAATTTTACAGGAATTTTCTGTTTTGCACGTTGGATATATAGCTACAGCATGGCCTCAAAATTTTACCTAGCTTTTCACACATTTTCTACCAAACTTTTTCTATTGTGTGTTCAACTTCCAGATAGAAGATATCATTTTCTGTAACCATCCATCACTTATTTCAGACCTCTCTCAGTTAAGAGTTAAGACATGGCATCATTTAAGATGAAGTGAATTGGCCAAAAGGCAGAAAGCAATTGAATTTCCCAAGCAGGGTATTCATTATCCTTGACTCTCTTATGGCTATTAGTTCTCTGAAGATGGAAAGGATCCTTGCTGTTAACCGATCTCTAAAACTGTCAAAGGCCAAGGCAGTTACATCTCACATGCTACGGCCTTACCAAGTCAAGTAAGGCAGGATCAGCATACATCCACTAATGAAGAAGAAGGAGTCCGTTGGTGACATTAGTTTCCCATTCCAAGAAAATAATTTCATTCTAAAATCACAAAGATTGTAGTATGTAGAAAAATCATGACTAGTTTTGACAGTGTTGATGAACTAGGAAGAGAAATATCCTATAATATATTAAAACAAATATACTAAGATTCAATTTTCTTTTCCAAACTGGTAGTCCTGATTTGAATAAGTGGAAACTTCATTTTTTAAAAAGCTTACTTCAAACAAACAGTAACAACCATCACAAGAAAACATCTCTCCTTGTTGTTTTACATTCCACATCAAGTCCTCCAGCAAGTCTTGTCATCCTCAATATTAAAAGCATATTGAAAGACATAATGAAACATAAATATTAATCCTGAAATATTGAAAATAAATTGATATTTAGGTTATAAATAGCTAAAATGATATAAATTGTTAATATTTACCATTTAGTAAGTATATTTAGTATAAGACATTGGTATTCACAAAGACTGCTTGCTTAAGGCCGGGTATGCCTATAATCCCAGTGGCTCAGGAGGCTGAGGCAGGAGGATCACAAGTTCAAAGATAGCCTCAGCAACCTAGTGAGACCCTAAGCAACTCACCAAGACCCTGTACATAAATAAAATGTAAAAAAGGACTGGGGATGTTGCTCAGTGGTTAAGCACTTTTTGGCTCAATCCCTGGTACCAAAAAGAACCCAAAAAGTCTACCTGTTTAATTTTCTATAATATAAGTATAAAATAAAAATTAATAGCCATTAACTATAAGGAAAAAGTGTGAAAAAAATCTTAAGTTGAAAATTCTGAAGAGTATCAAAATCTTAAAATATATTACCAGTATCCCTTCTATTATTTAAATAAAAGGTCAGTATATTCCCTGATAAAAAATCTAGGCATAATATTATAATAACAAAAATCATCACAATAGCATGTTAAGACAGTGAACTCTCCTGTAAAAACCAAGCAAGTATAACATATCAAAAGATAGGTGCACAGTGACATTTTATTTCCATTCAGTCTTCCTCATGTCTCTCAGTCTGCCAACTCTCACCCTACCAGCTCTGTTTCTATTTGTTATTTTACCAACCAGAACTTAATTGCATAATCAATTCCAACCCACCTCCTTCATCCATAACACTGATTTTTCAGCCACCTTGTAAATCTGCATTGAAGGGATTAGGATATAAAAAGCAGGCTTTAGAGTTATGCCTAATGAATTTTTGTAATAAGTGAAATAGTTGGAAATCCAAATAACATAAACTTGCAAATAATATTGAGTTGAAAATAGTAAACATCATTAGAGGTAACGCTAATCTATTTACCATCTGGTGATATATCACTGTTCTAGTTTTCCTGAAGTGGTAAATAAATTTTGATCGGTTGCTATTTCTCTTTCTAGTCAAATCAAGTTTCTATTCTCTTGAGCTATCCAAGTTTGACATTTAAAAAGAATGGTTTCAGAGTTTAAGAAAAGCACTCACTCTCAAGGTCCAAGGCCTTATAAATAGAGCAGTAAAGGAAAAAAAAAAGCAGAAATGATGTCCTGCTGAGATTTCTTAATATTGGTGGCTATGTTTAACATTACAGGCTCTGGGAACCAAATGGACTGTTTTGTCTCCTCTCTATTTGACCATTCGTCAATCAAATTCTCTTCTAAATTATTAGAACTAGTGGATAGAAAAAAGTCTAGAGATAACATTCCCATTTTCACAGGAACATTTTGTTCCACTACACTAATTACATAAGAAAGTCATTTGAATCTACAAAATATAACAAGAATTACTAAAGATAAGCATGACTTTCAAACAAATAACCCTTGCATCTATATTACAGTATCTATTTAAAATGATATTCATAAAATTTTAGAAGCTCTTTAGTTGAAGTTTGAATGATGTTTATGTAGTTCAAGATAAGGACATAAAGTAATCTTACTGCTAAATCAAAAGCTGGTAACTTACTACTAAAACTCAGGATTTGTGATTCTGTTAATATTTTTCAACTCTAATCCTACTCTGTCATAAGGATTTTCTTATTCTACCTGACCTTTATTATTGACAAAATATTTGTGTCTCCCTAAGATCATATGTGGGAAGCCCTAGCCCCCCAGTGTGGCTGTATTTGAAAATGAAGCCACAAAGGAAGTACTGTGCTTAAGGTTAATTAAAGTTATAAAGGTAGGAGCCTGATCTGATTGTATTAAAATAATGGAAGAGACATCAAAAAGCTCAGTTTCTCTCCCTGAAGCTGCGCACATGGAAGAGCCATGTGAGGACATGGTAGAAGGCAGCCATCCACAAGCCCTCACCAGGAACTGAATCTGGGGGTGCCATGATTATGAACTGTAGCTTCCAGAACTGTGAGAAATAAATTGCTATTGTTTAAGTTGCCCAGTCTGTAATAGTTTCTTAGTGTAGTCCAAATAGACAAATACAGTCTGGGAGACAATAAAAACATTGGGGATAATTAAGTTCTGAGAAAACATGCTGTTCTCCTTTAGTCTAAACCAAGCAAGATTGCTAAACCAAGGACATGTGCACAGAAAACCGAATACAGCCATATTAGAGGAAAACTGCTGCCAGTTAGCTCAGCCTTGCAGTGGCTGTATTCTAGCTTTTCATTTCTCTCATGCACCATACAATGTGACCATTTCCCCTTCTCCTGGTGGTACATGTCTGTTGCTTAATTCCTGTTGTCTGGCATCACATATGCTGCTATCAAATGAGTAGACTTATGTCTCTTGTACCTGTTCAGACTTGCATTGTAAATTATTACCCCTTCCCTATGTTTCACATTGTGCAAGTTTATTATGTGGTCAGAATACAATGCTTCCTGTTATTACTTCATTATCAGTTACCCTGTCTGCCTATGGGGATATCAAAAGTTCAATTCAGAAACTCATGTACCTGATTTTAGTGCTGAAACTTTGAAAAATAAAACTCTTTCCCAATTAGCCCCACATCACTTTCATCTCCTGGATTCTAATATAGATATCCATATGTCTGAGAAACTGCACTTAATTTTCTTCATAATGTCCTTCTAAACAGCAGTCAAATCCCAATGATCTTTAGTTCTTATTACATTGGTTAGATCATTGTTTTTACTTTTCTTGGGTTTTTTTTTGTTGTTGTTAATGGATGAATAACATTTAGATATACTGATCTTGTAAAATATGATTCTGTGTACATTTTCAAGTAGCTAAATTGAGCTAATTAACATATGTGTTACCGAACATAATTGTTGTAGTGAGAATACTTAAAATCTACTCTGTTCGCAACTTTCAGGAATATAACACATTGTTATTAATAATAGTTCCCTATAATACAATGAATCTCTTCAGTTTCCTGCCTAATTGAAATTTTGTAGCCATTGCCCAACATCTCTCCCACTCCCCCTGCCACCATGGATCAAAGTTTTGTTCTGCTACCCTACAAACTAAGGGGAAATGGTAGAATAGTGGTTCTCAAGTGGGTCCTAGATTATAAACATTGTAATCATTTGAAAACTTATTAGAAATCCACATTATTTGGCCTCACATAGACTTACTGATTCTGTAATTATAAAGTGAGGACCAGCATCTATTTTAATAAGCTCTTTCTATAATTTTAATCCCAAATGAATTTACAGATCCACCTGCCTGGGAGCAAACTGATCCCTGGACAGTGCACTAGCAACATTGGATGACTGTTTCCTGTATTTAACCCCCAAAAGAAGGCTAAGAACTGTGCTGGTGAAAGTTAACACTAGGCAGATTCTAATGGCCCTCATTCTAGGCCTTTGATCACAGACAGATTTTCTGGAATACTCTAAGTACATGATGACAAAATGTAGCCTCAGTCTATTGGATTTCTATTCCAACCCACACTGCAAGTAGCTTTTTGCTGCAGTCTGGGCTATAGGTCCACCTCAGCTGTAGGCAGTCCATGGAACTGTGGGCCTTGGTCTTATCCCAATGTTGAACTGGTGTACAAATTCATATACTTTCTTTTATTCATTAACTATTTTTTTCTTTCAATTTGAGGAGCTTTAGTATTTCTTGTAGGGCACATATGGTAGAGATATATTTACTCTGCCATTGTTTGGGAATATTGAATATTTTTAACTCAACTTAATTTCTGAAAGATAATTGATATACTGGATATAATATTACTGGTTGGCATTCTTTATCCTTCTGCACTGTGAAAATATCATGCCATTCTCTCACAGCCAGCTGTAAAGCAAAATGGGAAACCCTTATTTCTCATTGGTTTTTCTTTTGTATCCTTCAGTTGGTTGTGTTAACATAGCCTGACTTCAAGCTCATGACTTCATTCCTTTCTTTGATTTATTTTGCTACAGATGCCTTCTATCATATTTTTAACTCTGCTTAGTCTATTTTTCAGCTCCAGTTTTCTGTTTGATTTTTTAATTGATTCCACTTCTATACAAAGTTTCTCTGTTACAACGTTGAATCATTTCTTTGTGTTTTGTTGAAGATGAAAGAGAAGGATTGGAAGACCTTATCTACTGATAATTACCTTAACTATAAAAAGATTAAATTATCTAATTATACGGAATGCCACAAAAGGTAAAAATACAAACCAAATCTATAAGACACTTACAAGACACTCACTTCACAATGAAGTAATGTATAATATGTACAATTTTTATGATTTTATGTATTAATTTAAAAATAAATTTAAGCACGAAAAACTATAGAGAAAGATTTTGAATATTTTCACCCTAAAAAATGAAAAAACTGTTTAAGGAGATAGAAATATTTAATCAGACTTAAACATTAAACACAATGTATACATGTATTGAAATATCATGTGATATCATAAATATATAGAATATTTATATTTTTATGCCTCAGTTTTAAAATATTTTTTTAAAATTGCCCTTAGGAGATAAATGTAGTACAGGGGAATGTTGTGCCTTTAAAAATGTAGTAGGATATTTTGTGATATTTATTCATGCAAGTTATGTTTGTTTGCTCTAACCCAAACACTGTAAATCTCATTTCCACTGTCAATAATTGCAGGAATGTGAATATAGCCTCAATTGACTAATGTGACTATGTGGTCTCTGTTAGGTATCTTTCCACATTCTTAAAAAAGAGCCACAAACAGAACAAAACAAAACGTCCCTCCCCTTTCCACTGGTCATTGGTTGACTTGGAGGTACTTCAGTAGCATCTAGCTACTGAATCAAGCATAACATGCAAGAAGAAACAGATTGGACAGGTGGAAAGAATCCCAAATATTGATATGTTTGAGCCAGTAGATCAATTAGATAGCACATCAGATGTACATCTACAATTTTAATTTTTAATTACTTTCCCCATTACCTGCTGCTTCAAAGTAATTAATACAAAAGACAGATTGGTTTTATTTATTAGAATTTCTTAGAAATATTCTCATTTCTATATGGTACTTAAATTTCATAACTGGCTACTAAATATCATATAACCTGAGGATGTTCGTGAGTTGAAATTACGTATTTGGTCTTTGGAGGAAGGGAGTTCTCATTTCCAGACTAGTCTCCTCATGTACTGGCTTTGTGACCTTGGGCACATAATTTTAAACTCTGAGCTACTGATTATCTATCAGCAAACTGCAGTGACAATGTGATTCCACAAATTTGTAAAAGGAATGTGTGGATTGTTAAGTAGAAAGATAGATAGCAAATGAAATAATGTTAATTTGTTTAGCATCATGGCTAGCAAAACAGTGAAATGCAATAAAAGTAATTTTCTCAGATTCCTGTTTTGCTTTTCATGGCATATTTTTGCATTTTCAGATTGACATATGATCTAACTATGTAGAAGACTCAGAAGAATAGAGAAACTATCTGAAATGCAAAGAATAAAAGTAATGTATCCTAAAAATCAAAGGCTAGAATGAACAGTCAACCTCCAAGAACATCAATACAATGGCATAATTAGCAGGAGTGTAGCTGCTGGGCATCCTCAAAATGACCTTTAACCTGGCATCTTTAGTCAAAAGTAGTGAAGCCAAAATGAAAATTTTCTGGCACCTACTGACCACTACTCAGGTTGTGATGAATTGGAAATATTTAAGAAAAATATGTTTAATATATTTCTATTTTGAATAGTTCAAGGACTCCATATAGATGTCTTAAACGTGATGAATTTTGAACAAGAGTTGACATGAGCTAATATGTCAAGTGTCCTGATATACTGTGTGCCCTTACATTGATCACAGGGGATATAGAACAATTCACTCAGAGGCCTGTTTCATAACATTTGTTCCCGCCAAGTCATAGTTCAATATCCATTTTGTCCTGTCCCACCTAGACACAGTAGCCTGAAATTCAAATCATATCGGTATGGTTACACAATACAGCTATGAAACTAAGATAGTACTTGGTGGCCACGTTCATTCATAGTTAAAAGAAAACTGATTGCTCATGTTTAGCCACGCTTCTTTGCCTCAACTACACACACACATATTTGTGCTACTGTAAACCGAGATGGCAACCTTTGCTGATCCATTGGTGACTACCTGAAGACCTGAGCTGAGAAGAATTCTAAGGCCACATCTGAATGCAGAGTGAACAAGTGTGGAGATGGACTAAATATCAGATGGGAGTTTAAAAAGATAACAGCTGCTTTGGTGTCAGGTTTTTGCCATCTTTGCTTTAGACATGGATTATGCAATTACCATAATCTTTGACTTTCACGTTAGAAAAAACAAAAAACAAAAACTAAACTTGTTTTTGACCTTTGAGTTGCATTATAGTAGATATTATGGGGAAAATGTGGATAAAACAAGAAAAGACAAATTCAATGATCCTTTGGATTGTCTGCTTATGTGTTTTAAATTATAAACAGCCAGGAAGTCAATATTATTCAAAACACATGCAGAATTTCATATTAATGATCAGAAGACTGAACAAGGTAATAGGTGATGTGGAGGAAAGGTTTGTAACCAGTCAGTTGCAATGTCAGGAATGTAAGGATATCACATCAACCAAGGTACAATAAATAGGTGGTAGCTGGATAGGAAAAGGGTGAGTGCAGGGTGGTATGGGAGACACATTTTCTTAATTTGCCTATTCTGTTCTAGGCTGTTCAGTTCATTACATGCCTAATTTGACACCTTAGCAATAACTGGTCAAGAGACGATCAAGAACGTTCCAATTAAAACCAAACTAGTCAAGTGATTTTGTGCAGCAGTAAGGTATATATTTCCGTTTATGGCTAAACTGGTTTATGTTCCTAGACTTCCATTTTACTTATTTTTCAGGACCTATCTCTTCACCCACAAATATCACTTTCTACTTCCACTCTACTATCTTGTCAAACTATACTGTCTTGGAACCAGCTGAACTCAAAGAAAAACACATCTCAGTTTTCCAGCAATTAGTGGCCTCTATCCAACAGTATTTGGTAAGAGGATAGGTAATTGTTACAGGTATTTGTTTTGTTTTGTTTTGTTTGTTTTTTACTTGATCCAAGAAAGATTAGCAGTTTGAAATTATTCCATCAATTCTTACCTTCAATTTTCAGGTTAAGAAGGACTGAAAAATATATTATAGCACAAGGGTTTTCCTTTCACTCCAAATTTTTAAAACAGTTTGCCAAACACAGCATGCTCCCCTGGAGAGGAAAAGCTGCTGCTTTTATGGAAAAGAGAAGGCCCAGATGTGCAGGCTAGAATCCACTTCTTTGTTCTCAAGTGGAGCCTTCGTATGGAATCCACCCAATGATTAAGCTCATTTTGACATGTGAATTTGGCTCAAATCATCAATGAACCTTAACTTGCATTATAATGATGGAGAATTGTGTGTGTGTGTGAGAGAGAGAGAGAGAGAGAGACACTATTCTCCATTTCTACTCCCATTAGAAATAGACTTTTTAGCTAGAACTAGTTGTAATACAATGTTGCTTTATTTCACAGTATAGCTTTATTACTACACTTGGCAAAACTGAAAAATGTCATATATTTTAAAGACATTTGTATGACCAAAATAGATCCCATTAATCAAACGTCAAATGAAATGGAGAGTCAGTATATGTATTTTGTCCTTTTGAAGTGAATGGGTAAAAATCATATGGATTTATTATCTCTGATAATAACAATTACAGATCAATTTCACATTTGAAGACAAGAACTAAAGTTGGCTAAATATAAAATATACATCCTAAGACAAATATTTAGAAAAGCATTTTTCCATGTTGATACACTATCTAATGTTGTTATCACAATATGGTAGTTAATATGTTTTTAAAAGCTGACACTTCCATTTCTCTGTTCAAAATGATTGTCAGAATGAAACTCATAATACAAAATGGAAATAAAGAGCATTTTCAGTGTCCTTCAACTTGAATGTGAAAGAACTTCTTCTTTTCTTTCTTGTGCTCATATTTCAAAAGAGAAATTAGTGCAAAATGAATTATAAAGTATCCAAACTGTTCCAACAATCTCATCTCCATTCTGACGAATTTAGTAAATGTATTTTCTCTCTCCAATGAGATGCTTTTACTGCAATAAAAAGTTCAATGAAATGTTTCCCTATTTGGTCTGTTACTTGTCCCCTCTGCCCTCTGTACCTTTAACATAGTAACCCAAAGGGCATACAGTGAAGGTCCGTTTTTTGTTTTAAATTATGACATCTTGTCAATCAACTTAACATCCGTATGCAGTGGGTAGCTGAGCTTTGGCACACTTATTAGGCAATCTTGTTTTGAGCCTTGCTACGATATATGTTTTAGGATTCTTTCACAGTATTAAGCTCACAATGAAAAAGAAGTGAAGTTTCAAAATCTCCTTGGGATATTAATTAACCCATACATAGGCATGGAGTGTCACCATGAAAAATTATGTCAGCCTAAATGTTTTCCTGAAAGGCTTCATAGAATTAGCTCCCTATTTGTGAGCCCCAGGTTGTGAGTGGGTAGTGGCCATCATGCATATGCTTTCTTGTTTGTTTGGCTGGAGAACATGGAATGAACCTGTTCAAAAGAAGAAATCTTATCTTCCAAATACAGAATTTAAATTGAGGACAGAAATTAGTTCTGACTCTTATTTCATAGACACAAATGCATTCAGGAGAGTCTTATTTATTATTTTGCTTTTATGATATGATGTTACAGCATATATCATATATTTTATTTTATTATTTGTTTACTACTAATACATTTTTCCTTGGATAGATAAATATGTAGAAACAAAGAGTTTTATCTCTCTTCACTTTTTCTCTATCTAGTAAATAATTCAATTATGTAAATTTAGTTTTCATGTTTTGACATTAAACTGAAACCCCTATTTTAAACATCTGGGAGCCATCAATTCATGTATGATAAAACTTTGGTTTAAAGGGATCTTTATAGAATCTGTCAGGTGTGAATGCTAAAAGCAGTCTAGAAATCAATCGATTTATAAAGCAGTCTAGAAATCAATCTGTTTATGAATATATATATATACCTCCATGAAAGAAATTTATTTGGTAAAAGTTGTGATAATTACATAAAGAGTGGTAGTCCATCTCAAAGTTTTAAGGTTGAGAATTTAAAATATTGTGCAAGTAGGTGGACACATTGTGGAATACTTTCTTGGGCAAGAGAGAGGGTTAACCATGTTTCCTTTCTCTTGGAGAAGCAATATTTTTAATGCATTTTTTCTCGTGCTTCTGGAGTTGGAAAAGACTTTTTTATACATTTATTTTAATATTTAATTCTCTTTGTGGAGGATTTTCAAATTTGTACCTTGGTTAAACATGTGTGTCCTCACAAAAAAAAATGCACAAGATGGAATATTCTTGGCATTGACATTTTAGAAGCAGCAATGTCTTTTTCTTTTTCTTGTTTGTGCTTGTGAGAGTAAACAAAATAAAACACAAACAATCTTTCCTACTGCTTTCTAACATGCTTCAAATAAAATCATTGCATCCAGAAATGTTCAGGATATTTTGTGATCAAGACAAGTGTTTCATTTCTCTTGGCCCCAGTACTTTAGATTTAGGGAACCAGACAGTCCAAGAATGAAAATTAAAGGTGTTCATCATATGACCAAGGTGAAGACAAAGGAGTAAGGATGTCCAGAGTGGGAAGGCTTGGCCAAACATCCAAGCTAAACAACTCACTTTACTGGTGAAACCTGAAGTCATGATTTGGAGAGTTACTTCTGTAAACCAGAGCTAAAATTCAGACCTTTCAGTATTTAGTTTATTGGCCAATTTTTTTGCAATTTGTTTAGATTTTACAGGACACATGCCATGCAATATCATGAAGATGTTTGGTGTTACTATTATTTACTTAGAACAACACAGTTTTGTCTGAATGCAAGTTATAGTGCCATAGTGAAGAAAAGATGACCTAAAATATTACTCTCTCTATAAATGCAAAATGCAGACTTATTTTTTAAATATACATAGTTTACTAATGCAGAAACAGTTGATGAGGACAAATAAGTCTTCATAAACCTAAGGAAAGTCTAACACTGCATTGTTCAGTGTATTATCTTTTAGCCAGATGTGGTTACTTAAATTTAAACAACTCAGAACTAAATAGAATTTAAAAGTTAGTTCCTCAGGTACACTCACTACATTTGAACTGTTCAATATTCTCATGTGGGTGGTTATTAGATACTCTATTAGAACAAAATTGCACATTCCCATTATTGCTGAAAGCTCCATTGGACATAACTAGGCAATGCATGTAGTTTTGGAGAAGGGGTTGTACACTAGGATAAACTTAAATATAAGAGCAATGAGAAATTAGATTGTTTTCAGAAATACATTTTTTTTCTTAACTATTTGTATAATTCTCTTTCCTGGGATCAGTAATATATAGCAGTTGGGACTAGGCATGTTTTAGTAGAGCAAACCCACACCCTTACTAGTGCCAAACTAATCAATAAGTTGTTATTCTGAGACAGGGATAATGACACTAAATATGCTAAATAGGTTAGATCTGTTCCCATTGAAAAAGTTCTTGCCACGTGGATGAAAACTGTTAAATCTTTTAAACTGTTCTGTAGCAACAAGGCTAGATGCCCCAGAATTATCAAGTCCTCTGACTCAATATTTCCATTTTTCACAATTTATCCAAACTAGCCAAAAGAGGGAGAACAGCAAAATAGATCCCCAAAGAGGTTTATTCTGTATGACATAAGGCATAGCAAGTCATTGGCATCGTTACTAGTGAACCTTATTTACTTGTACTGTAAGGTAGAGACTCAGCATGGTACGTAGGGAAGAGAGAGAGTCCAGAGCCCCAGGCAAGGGTTGTGAATCATTGCTCTGCCACTGAGGACCTCAGAAACCCAGATCAGTTAATGTGTATTTTCTAAGCCCGAGTTCCTTTATCGGAAAAATACAGATAACAATAGTGACTGATTCATAGAGCTGTTGTAATAAAAAAAATGAGATTAGTGCCTGAATAGCCCTGAGCTTTATTGACTGCATATCTAGCATAGAGGAAAACCTCAGCAAATGTTAGTTACTTTATTATTTCATTTTAGTAAAAGTACACTCACAATGGCAATGTAAGTGAATTGTGAAAACTGTTCATAAAATTAAAAGTCCAAATAAAATGGTGTGTATCCTCAAAACTTTAAGCACAGAATTACCATATGACCCAGAAATAATTACTGTCCTAGATATGTAATCAAATAATTAAATTAAAAGAAAGACAAAAGAAATAAAACCTGTACACAAATGATCACCACAGGTCCACTCAAAATAGCTAAAAGATGAAAAAAACTTAAATATCCCTCAGTGGATGAATGGACAAATTGTGGTATGTCATATAATGGAATATTATTTAGTTATAAAAAGAAATGAAGTGTTTAACATGTGTCACAATGCAAATGAACTCCAAAAACATTTTGCTCAGTGAAAGGAGTTGTATACCAAAGGTCACATATCACATCATTCGATTACAAGAGCAGGTATAACCATGATGACAGAAAACACATTTGTGGTTGTCAGAACTGAGGGCAGCAGAGAATTTCTGTGGGCTGCTATGATAAAGCACCAACAACCAAGAGAACTGAAACAAAGCATTACTGTTTCACAGTGAAGATGAGAATTCTGAAATCGAGGTATCAATGATGCTATGTTCCCTCTGAAACCTATAGCAGGATCTGTCCTTGTTTTGTCCCAGAGTCTCCAGGTTTATCGGCCATGATCAAAGTACCTGGGCTGGCGAATGCATTACTCCAGTTTCTGAATTTATAGTCATAGGGTGTCCTATCAATAAGTTTGTCTTCACATGACAGTCTTTTTTTTTTTTTTTTGGTCACTGGGGAATTAACTTAGAGGTACTTGACCACATCCCCAGTCCTATTTTGTGTTTTATTTATAGACGGTCTCATTGAGTTGCTTAGTACTTCACCCATTGCTGAGGCTGGCTTTGAACTCACAATTCTTCTGTCTCAGACTCCCAAAGTGCTGGAATTACAGGCGTGCGTCACTGCACCTGGCATGATTGTCTTCTTTATAAGAACACTTCTCATGCTGGAATAATAGCCCACTATACTCCAGAATGACTACATCACTACTTAATCACAACGACTTTATTTCCTAACAAGGTCCAGTTCCAAGATACTGGGGATTAGGCTATTAACACAGATTTCACAGTGAGGCCCAATCCAACCCACAGTGGCTGTGGTTGAAAAACACTGTCAAAGCACTAAATGTCAGTGGATTACTCAATTTAATATGGTAAATTTTGTTTTATATGAATTTTCCTTAAGTAAAAAATGCAGCACTCCTTGTAATGGTAACTACATAAGAATATTTTTATGCTACAATTAAACAAAGGTATTCTTTGTAGGGGAAAGTAAATCCTTTGTGTATTATATCAGTGTCTCTGTCCACTTCCATTGCACAAAGAATGCACTAAAAGTATCATTGAGATGGGTGAGGACAGAAAAGGAAAAGCTAAATCAGTTTAAG
>CM053399.1:21713614-21731122 GCA_028644305.1 Xerus rutilus | reverse complement strand
CCTGGGGAGACACTGTTGTTTTGCTGTATAAGGAGGATCTGAGTGAACAAAGATGTGCAGAGTAAAAGCATGGTTGAGTTTACTTTCAGAACTAATTCATTTATTCAATAAATAACAACAAAAACTCATTTGTATCATATTTCTACAAAGGGTAACCAGTTTAGAAATACTTTCCTTTCAGCATAGTAGCTAATACAATAAAGATAGATCTGTTAGTATAAAGTGACAATTTATACAAAATTCATTTTTTAGTTCACCAGAATTCAATTAAATCATAAAGAAATCTCCTCAAAAATTTCTCAGAACCAGGAAAAATATACACAAAAGACACATACACAAGATTATATTTTTTATTAAAAAATGTTTCTACCCCTACTGGACTAATTCCAAAGAGGATAAAACTAATATTCTATTTCTTTCACTGATGCTTGTAAGTCACTTTGATAACCCAAATTTATAATTTCAATCTTTTGTGAGCACAGATGCAAGATTTAAAAATTCATAAATAATAAAGCAAAATGGATGTTGTGGTCACCTTTTCAACAAAAATGAACACTACTTTAAATACACTTCATTTGATTAATTTAGATAAAAAGCACTACATAACTGATTATTTTCTAGTGTAACTGTATAATACATCTAAGTCTGATGAACAATCTGTTTTTATTCCTTGATGGTGAGTTAAAACAAAACCTATCTTTCCTAAATCATGATCTTTGTCAATGTTATGAAAACGGCTTTCACAGTTGGTAGGTTCATCATGGTTTCTAACCACCCATATTTTGGAGATCAACTCCAATGTAGTAGAACCTGTAAATAGATTACCCTTATCTGAATCTCCTCATAACAGAGATTTCATTTGGGTTCTTGCTGCTAAGTCAATGTTTTGAATTTTCTGGACCTTATTTTCTCAGTGAGCCAATCCACATTTTTTCTGGTATTAAAAACAAAACATTGGCAAAAGCAAAACAAAACAAAAAATCACATTAATAGCTCATGTAATGGATAGAATTTCATATTTCATAAACAGATCTTATTCTCTTCAAGGTTAATTTCTTGCAGCTCCACCAGAATTTGTAACAAATCTCTCATGAACTTGTTGATTCCTTGGCAACTTGACATTGTGACAAAATACATACAACTTGAAATGCTGTATTTTAAATTAATCTCATGTATTTGAAACTTTAATCCATGGTTCAACATTTCATTTGCTTCATCCAAAACCCTGATCATTAAATGGAGCTTTTGCACTTCCATGATGGATTGTGAGTCTTACCTCTTCCAATACAGTGAATACTGTTTGGAAGATTCTTAATACCATGATTATAGATGTCCCATAAGAGATACCTTTTAAAATGTGCCTTCATAAGGATACTGTCATTCTAGTTGCTTTCCACACTATTTTTGTATACTTCCATAAATAATGACATCCTCTGCTCTTGCTCTTCATGGAGTTTCCTGTTATGATAATTGAAAAATAATCTTCCAACTAAAAAGCTATTTTGACAAATACAGAAAAGTCAAGTTTGGGGGCATTCAAAGTTTACAACTGTCAGGAAAAAAAATCTCAAAAGTGGCTGTGAAACACTATTTTTTGCTTTTTGGAACTATACATTGTCAATCTGATAATTAGGCAATAGGTGGGTATGCTTAGAAACTTAAAAATGTGTCCAAACACCTATCAATAACACAGAAATGCTCAATTTACAGAATGATAATAGTTGACTTATTCCAAAAGGTGACAACAGAATGAATTTGAAAAGCAATTGTCTACTCCACAAATATTAGTTGAGTATTAATGTGGAGAAAAACAGAAAAAAATTTAATTCTGTTCTCAAAGTACTAACATTTATTAAGTAAACTCACAGATAGGTATATATAAGGTAAAAGAGTTGGCATGCACCTACCTACAAAAACAGTCTATAAACTGCGTTTGTATGTATGTTTGGGGTAGATGATCAGAGAAAGTTTATAGTAGGACTGCTTCATTTTGGATTTGAAGAAGAGTATAACATTATGCAAACAAGATAAGCATTACAGCACAGAAGATAGAATATGTGAAAAGACTCCGAAGCATAGAAAATCTTTTACCCTATGATGGATAGATTTTTCCAAGAAGGTTACCCAAAAAATATACCCTAACCCACACATTCTTATGATGTGGCTTTGCCTCCGCTCTTATTGGGAGCTGAAGTCTGGGCCATATCTATTTAATCTGTGTGAGTTTGTAACTGTGGAGGAAGTGATGTCACTTGACTTTGAGGATAAGTCCTATTGAATGCTTAGTCAATTGCCAGCATCACTGTGAAATGTTAGAGCTGAGGGAAGATTTTGAGATAACTTCAACTCTACCCTACATCTGGATGCAGCATCACGACCAATTTCCATGTAAGTACCACCTAGCTGAGCCCCGTCAACATTAGAGTAATACTAAGGAATAATAAAGTATTTTCTGGTATCTTAAATCATTAAATTGAATTGATTTATTATATAGAAATAGCCAAGTAATCAGATATATTTGGCCCTTAATGAAATTTAATTTTTAATGCTATGATTTGTTTTTTGATTTTGATTTTGATGCTGGGGATTGAACCTGGGGCCTTAGGAATGCTGTGCACATGCTCTACCACAAAGTTATGTGCCCAGCCCCTAAACCATGGTAGTTGTCTTTACAAATCAGTTGACTGCTATGAACCTCTGCTAGAATAATGTCTTAATTCAAAAAATTATAGCATGCAACATTACAAAAGAAATCAATTATATCATTATAGCATTATCAAACTATTTAAATATAATCTTGATATAAGGATGTGCATACATCTTTATTAGTGCATTCAATACTATCTGGTAGTAATTCCAATATCTATAACAATTTCAAATTAGCAGTGAGTATTAAGGATATTTTGCAGTGCTTAATACAACTCTAATGTGATGTGAAACTGACTTTTTCATGAAAAGTCACAGGTACTATTAATGCTACTGTGGATCATTGTCTACATTCATAATTGACACAAATGATAAAAACATTAATTCAAAAAGGTATGCATATGTGTGAATGTATTTATTTTTTCTGTCTCCAAATCAAGGAACTTTGAAATGTATCTTATTATAAGTAAAAGAGGAAACAGAAAGACAGTAGAAGGTCCTCACTGAAAGACCAGAAAAAAAGCAACCTCTAGCATTATAATGACCTGAGTTCATGAAATTGATCTTTTCTCATGGACCTTAAAAAATACCATCCTTCTGAGATTCACTCTTCCTGTCTATCTATAAATATTATTTTCACCTTCTTAACATAAATAACCTTGACCTATAAATACTATATCATATGATTTGGTAGAACTGAAAATGATTTACCATATCAGTGATTTATAATCATTACTGGTTTCTTATAAATACGTGGAGGGCTGCACTCTCTCTGATTTTATAATCTCACTAAAGTTAGTCCAATCAAATACATTTTTTTAAGTATTGTGTATCTTACATAACTAAAATTTAAGACAAACCATTCATTTCTAAGGTTATTATCAACACATACTCAAAAATTTAATTTGCAGATTATTTAAGGGCAAGGTACATAGGGTTTTGTGTGTAGAGTATGAACAATAATCAGATTGTTGAATGTTTTTTCTTCCCAAAGAATACAAGTATGAAGTTCTTATTTACTGTCTCCTATTTATGCCATTGGGAATAATTTCAATGTGTGCAATATATGCTCATTTTGCGTGACCTTATATGTCATTAGATTCACATTTGAAATTTGTTGAGTTTGGATTTTTAATGGCAGTTGTAGTCTTCTTAATGGACAAGAATCTTTGGAACAAAAATATCTCAAAATAATCTCTTTTATTCTAGATATAATTTTTAAGCACCTCTGTGGGGTTTTTTGCCAATTGCCTAGCAAAACATCTCTATTTGATGAACTGTCACTATCCTAATGTCTACATTTTAATAAACCTGCCACTTGATACCCAAACTCAATGTTATTGAACATGAAAAAGGCATGTATTTTCCTGTCTGATAAACATTATGATTCATTGCATCCCCCTACTTCTGTTCTTGCCACCAGCATTTTTGCTTTGTATCAGGAATCAGTAAACTTTTTCTTTTTTTTTCTTTCTTTCTTTTTTTAATATAAAAAGCCAGCTAGTAAAGATTTCCACTTTGCAGACCATATCATGTCTATCACAAATACTCAACTGTGTCAATTCAGGCATGAAAGCAGACGTTGACAGCTAGTACAAATTGGGAATGGCTGCTTTCCAATAAAGCTTTATTTACAATAACAGACAAGAAGCTAGATTGACTTGCATGCTTTAGTTTGCTATTCTACACAATCCCAAGAGTGAGAGTTCTAAAACAAAGATTTACTCTTGTTATTTTCCAGATCCTTTAATAGCTCCCTCTGGGTGCAGTGACCAAATATTGTCCAGTGTTGCCTAAATTTCAACATTCCTGAGATTAAAAGGGGTGTTTACATCAGTAATGATGCCAAGATGACAAGTATAAACTAGGACAGTTCCTGACAAACAGAGAATGCTGACTCCACCTGTAGCTGTGAGGTAGAGTCCAAATGTACCAGGCTAAAATTCAAGAATTTTACATTATAGCCTTTCTGTTTCTCCCCACCCTTATGTCCCTATTTGCACTCCACCTTCCTCCTCATTTCTCTAGTTTCCTTCAAGCTCTTTGTTCTCTTCCTGGAATCTCCTCGATCTCTGTCTAATGTTGTTCTCCTCACCCAAGCTCTGGATGCTCTCATTTCTATGAAGTGCATTCCTAGCACTTAAATCTCTTGTCTTGTAGTATTTAACTGTTACTGCTATTTTAAGATTTAGCATAGTATAATGCAATTCTTTCCTACACATCCTCACCTTCACTTTCTTCTCCTCCTCTCCCTTCTTCTCTAAAGAGGATGGAGTTGGGGTAAGAGAGGAAGCTACCATTTTATTTTTATTTGAGATCACACACTGGGAATGGGAAAGTAGACTTTTAGTTCCAAATGTTTTCCAGCTTGGTCTCTATCCTCAGAAGCATAGTTTACAGCTGAAGAAGTATCTCTAAAAAAATCGACCCCATTTCACAGAAACCAGTTTTATGCATACTTAATTCATAATTTGATTCATATCTAATTTATAGTTTAATCATACCTCATTCAAACTAAGTGAATATAAAATTCTCAGGAAACACTCTCTGGTTTGCATATTATAGAAATCCAATAAAATCTGCTTCAATGAAATAGGGTTTATATTAGAGACATTTCCTTAAGCATTTCATACCTACCAGATTCTAGGACAAGAATTCATACAAATGCAAAGTTTGGGCTTCTATAAAGGACTATTCTAAAGATAGAGCAGTGGAGAATGTGTTAGAAATAGTTATTAATATACAGTTATTTGTAAACCATTGTACATGTTGAGTTCTTAACAGTATTTTGTAATTCTGTTTTATGTAAACATTGTTACTAATACTAGTTGATGGAAATTATATTATACCATGTCATTTTAGTTTCATGAGAAAGAACTAGAGAAACTGATGGAATTGATTTTAATTTTTATTTTAAAATGTATTTAAAATATATTCTAAAATGTTTTATCTTTTATATCTTAAATAAATTTATTCCTAGGTACCACTTAAAATAATATGTATAAATGAACTGTTGACTTGTGAATAATGAAATTGCTAAGTTTAAAATTACTGCACAGCAATTACTTAGCTAAAATCTAGACACTGATTTTTTTTTTTGATTGTTAAAATCTTTTTAGAGAAAGCAAATCTGGACTTAGCAAGAAGCAAAGAATATAAGATCTAAACCCAACATGTGGGTGGCTGATAGAGGCCTGTTACAAGCACAAGGCCCCACCCACTGTTAGGAAGTAGCCCTTTTCCTAATTCCTAGTATCATCAGTCTTGCTTATGGTGAAAGGCCAAAGACATTGTGGATTATATTTGAGTCATATGTAAAAACAAAATAAAGCAATAACAACAAAAATCCTCTCTGTTTGAGAGAATAGCCTGTATTTTATGAGTTCTCTAATGATTTTAGAAATTGATTCAAACTCAAGTGCAGTTATAAATAGCTCCACTATCAAACTCAGCACCAACAGCAAATTCTTCAGATTTCTTTTTCAATTTAGAGACATATGTATCTTATAAAAAGCAGGATATCAAAAGTGTGATAAAGTAGCTTCCTAAAATATACATAGTTTCCATAAAGTAAACAATTCTGAAAGGCTGAGTCCAGTATAGTTGGCCAGAGTACATATCATTCAACAACACATTCATTCAACAAATGTTTGCCCTCTACCTTGTATCAGGTGCCATGTTAAGTATTTATTTGCTAAAGCCTTTATTGATTTCCCATCAACTGCAAATTCCTCAAGGGTAACATTACTCTCAGAATTACCCAGTATTTGAGATTGCTACATGATGCAGAATGCATAGGGCTTTGGCTGGGAGGCAGCAGACAGGCCTCTCCACATCCCATTACTGAAGAATTGATAGTATCAGGATATAAACTGTGCTGACCAAGAAGGTAGACAGAAAATGGAAGAAATTGTCAATGGCACTTTGTTCCTTCTGTAAAATTGAAGAGTATCTCAGTTGGTTTAGTAATTAAAGTTGACAATAAATGCTAATCTTATATTTATTTATCTAAATTATATCAATTGGTAAGTTACTAATGAGTTAAATGCTGGTTTTACTTATATTGGCATCCAAACTACCATCAGAGATTTCAGTAGGAAGATTCATGTACTACAACTTTCTTGGCCCTAGAACCATCTTGTTGAGTTGCTTTGGCTAAATGATCCTCATTATCTAATTCTCAGACAGAGAAATACATAGGTAAATAGATGTAGTTATTTGTCAATTCAGCCCAAAGTCTTGTTTTAAGTGCTTCACACACACACACTCACATTCATACACCTCAATCCTTTCATTTTTAATACACCTATTAGCATGTTCAAAAATCCTTCTTGTGCTTTCCAAAATGGAGTTCTCAAATCAACATAGCAGAGAAAAAAGACAAGTGCCTGAATACAATTTTAGCCAAGGAGTTTCTTTTTAAATGTGTCCTGATTAAATTAATTACCAAAGGTATACAACATCTTTTGTGATTAGATTTCCATCACTAGAGATCTTTCTTCAGACAGAAATATCTTTCTTCAGACAGATATTTCTGAAAATGAGAAAGAAACTAAGAGTATTTGAGGACTATGAACTCTACTAAATGAAGAAATGGCCAACAGTAACAAAAATCTACATAAATTGCCTTGTTTATTCATTCATTTTATTATTCTTTTTCATGTCCCCACAGCCTCTCCAAAGTACAATTACACAATCAATACACCATCAAATAAACATACACACATACATATACACACACACATTTGAAGTAAAACAAGACACCAATATTGTACCAGGTGCCATGTTAAGTACTTATTTGCTAAAGCCTTTATTGATTTCCCATCACCTACAAATTCCTCAAGGGTCACACTACTCTCAGAATTACCCAATATTTGAACACTAGCAATAAAAATCAAAAAGGAAGAATTAAGACTCCTCGCTGAATCTATTTGTACTGACTTTCTAGGTAATTACAGAGCCCTAGCTGAAGAGTAGTTCTTTATGAAACACTTTCAGC
Organism: Xerus rutilus; assembly: GCA_028644305.1. Classification (NCBI taxonomy): domain Eukaryota; kingdom Metazoa; phylum Chordata; class Mammalia; order Rodentia; family Sciuridae; genus Xerus; species Xerus rutilus. The sequence goes on along the minus strand of CM053399.1, from coordinate 21,723,477 downwards.
CAATAAATATGGAAGAATATAATTTTTTAAAAAATTACAGTTGCAAGCCACAGTAAGATGTTGATTCAGACAACCATCTTAAGTGCATTCTAGAACCATTTGGAGAAATAAAAATGTGAGGCTCTCTGTTGATCCTATTAAGCTTAGCATCATGTGATAATGGGATGAGGTTTATGATATGCCAAAATATGAATTACATAGCAATATGTATAAAATATCTCTCCACATTTATAAAGGTTGGAGTTTAGTTGGACTAAGATGTTGTGTTTAAAACATACCTTGTGGAGTTAATAGCTCTACATTTTAAATCTGTTTTCTAGATGCAAAGCTTTGAATTAACATTGACATGTTTGCCAATTCTCCAGGAATATTAATGATATTGTGAACATTTTTATAGCTTTGTTTACATCCTATCTCTTGTGGTTCTTTATAAGGGTCTTGCCTAGAAATTTATTATCATGATAAAGAAAACATTTATTGTCCTTGTTTTCCCACATCTACCCTTCATTATAAATGTTTACATCCAACAAAAAAGATTTGGATATTATTTTAAAAAATAGATGCTTATTCAAACAAATAAATAAACCTTAGCACTAGTAATCAAAACCTGCTTTACTGAGTCTCCATTTAATTTTTACATCATTTCATTTTTGCTCCTGTTAGTTAACTAACTTAAAGGGCTAGCATCTTGTGAAAAATGCATGTATACTCTTCTATGATAATAGATATGATCATGAATTATAAAGTTTGTTCTTCCCAGATGGATACACATATACAGGTCATTTATCAATAATAATCTACAATAAAATTTATATTTTAGGTTGGACATGTGGTCTTGTTTTTTTCTTAAAAATATGTATCTATGAAATGGAAAATACATTTTAAAGTATCTAAATTTCACATTTGAATGAAAATATTCAATTTTTGTATGTCTATTACATGTACACATACAAAGATTACCTATGAACAAATTTTTCCACACCTGCATTTACATAGGATTAAAGCAGAATGTTTAACCAGTTTGAACAGACACTGAAAAGCTCTTTACAGTGAGAAACCATTCCCACTTATTTAGAAATCCTTTTCCCTCAAGGAAACTAAATAACACAACCAAAACATCAGCTTTCTCATAAAAATAAATGGAAAGAGCTTTTATTTCATGGTGATAAAAAAAAAACATATGTTAATTTCTGCATCACAATATGGAAATTTCTCCTGATTAACCAAATCTCACACTTTTAAAGCATGATATGGTCTTCATAATGAAATCTTCTTTGCAAATGTCTCTGACATATTTGAAGGCTCTCGTGTGCATATGTATTACTTTAGAGGTAAATGTTTCTAAAGTAGTAATGGCCCTGTTGTACAAGCAAAATTTCAATACCAAAATGCTTATGTACTTTTATTTTATCGTTTTGTCCTTTACGAATTTGGGACTATATTACATGTTAAATATCTTTATTTAAGGCAGTGAACCATTATTAATAAAACTACCAAATTACTCTCTTACATAAAGAGTACTAACTTCCTAGAGGACAATTTTCATAGTTACACCTAATATGAATTAAAATTAATACATTCTCTTTTTCTGACTTCAGGCATTTCTATACTAATTCTCCAGTTACAAAACTGAACTATTTTTCTATTTCAGTAACTGAGTTGACACTATCACATTCTGTTCAAATTTAGATAAATTATCCAAGTTTTCTGAATGTCATGAAGTTGTTTGGTTGAAAATAGGTTATAATGATATGTACTTTATAGAGTTGTATCAATTAAATGAGAAAGAATAATATAGCATTTATGCAGATTTATTTAAAAACTATGTATACTGGTTTATAAGCAGTATATAATTAAAAATTTTAACAGAGCATACTTTGTGATGTGTGCCTCATACTTATTCAACTTGTGACTAGAGAGTAAGATCAAAAATTGTAAACTCTTATTCTAAAGACCAGATCCTAAACAATCCCTACACTGCCGTATAGTCATGAACACAGCTTTCCTAATCATTCAGATTTCAGGGAAGCCCTGGGTAAAATGATTGACATGGAGAATTGAGATTTGGGTCACCACAAGATAAGAAAAGGAAACTACATGACCTGTTACATACAGTATCAAACAATATTTACTTAGATTAAAGTTGTAGAATGATATTTCTACTGCTGAAGACACCATTGAATTTACGAAGTGGACTAGCTTGGCATACAGTAGATATACAGATTGAGATTCCCAGGGCAGGGGTGTTGCTCAGCGGTAGAGCACTGAGCATTTGCTTAGCATGGTCCAAGGTCCTTGGTTTGACCCTCGGCACTGACAAAGCAAAAACCAAAACATTCAGATCAGAATGAGACTCCCAGCATCTGCCAACCTCTCATATATAGGGATTAAGACAACACTTTTCTGGGGTTGGGGTTATGGCTTAGTGGTGGAGCGCTTGCCTAGCATGTGTAAGGCACTGGGTTTGATTCTTGGCACCACATATAAATAAATAAAATAAAGGTCCATTTACAACTAAAAAATATTTTTAAAAAAAGACTATACTTTTTCATATTATAAACTTAATCCTAAAATTTACCCTAAAATTTCAGTATGTCAGTCTCAAATTTTAAAATAAGAAAAAGACTCAGAAATTAGAAAATACACCCAATGTCAAAATGCTAAGGGGATGAGGTCAGGCGCAGTGGCACACACCTGTAATCCTAGTGGATCCAAATGCTGAAACAGGAGAATTCGTAGTACAAAGCCTCACTGGGCACTAAAGTGCTCAGTGAAAACCTGTCTCTAAATAAAATACAAAATAGGGCTGGGAATGTGGCTCAGTGGCTGAGTGTCCCTGAGTTTAATCCCTGGTACCCTCCCCGGAACCAAAAAATGCTAAGAAGACCCAGTCTTCTTAAGTCTGAACTTAAGTCTGTCCCCATTTACAGCAAACTTTCTTCTAGATGTCTTAACCTGCCACAATAATGAAGATCAGAGCAGGAGAGAACTTCAAGGAAACTTCCAATAGAATCTTAGAAGTATTTCTTTCATTATGTGGAGCAGCATTTCTCAAAATTGAATAAATTAGCTATTTTTGTGCTAGTTACTAAGGTTATATAACTGAATCTACAATATCATTGAACTATAACTATAAAATATTTGCCAAACTATAAACAAGAAATGTTAAGGTGTTCAATGAACTATAATGCACGATTTCATGGCGTTAGCTCTGATTCTGAAAGAATTATAAAAAAAAGTGCTTGAATACATTGCAACAAACATGCACACACACACACACACAAAGCCATGCACATACATTGTCTTCCTACTTGATATCTATGATTTTAAATTTGAGCTGCCCTGCTTCTTGATAATGAATTCAAAAAATATAAACATTGAATTTTTAAAGGAATGTACATGTGGTTTTGAGTTAAGCATAAGATCACAGATCTACACGCTTTTCTGACCTATTAATATCCATGAAATCTTTTGCCACTTATAATTTGATTAATTAGTTGAATTCATTAATTAAATAGATGCTTACAAAATCAATCTTTTCCTTAACTAGGTTTTCTAGAACAAAAATTGTCTGATATAACCTATTAAATATCTAATACTTGGACATCAAATTGTTTATGGCCTTTTAGTTCAAAGTTTAAAAACATATTGATAAATATTTCTATAATTGTTTGGTAACTAATGCCTTAACTTATTCAAAATATAAATACATCCCCAAAATGGCACATAATTATAGATTCATCAATTAAAAATTTTTAAAACTGCCAAGAAAGAATTTCCGTTCTTCCAGTTTCTGAAGGAAGGTTTTTGTGGGTGTCTCATTAGAGCTGTGGTCTTTCTATTCTCTGGACAGTTGATTACAAGTGCAATATGATAATTTTGCAGAGATAGTGATATTGAGTATTGTTTACTTCTTCTGAAAGGAGCAAAGAGGAAATAAATTCACAAAATATTATGAAGCAATGGGATTTTTTATGGGATTTTGTTACAAAGTGTAATATCTGACTGTAATTCAGTCAGTTCCTCCATTCCAGCATTTCAGTATTTTCCCCAAAACAAAATAATATAAAAACTCCCTAGGCTTCTCCCCTTGCTCATATTCAATTTCTCAACACAACAACAACTTACATGTATAGATTAACTTCCCTCGCCATTATGTCCAATAACTATTTCTTGAAAATTTTAGCTCTTGTCTTCACCTAGTCTGACCAGTAATACTTTAAGGATTAGCACTTCTTTAAAATTATCCATGTACTTCTATAGAGAGAGGAGCTAATCCTCTTTGGCCTTTGAACCTCTGTATTGTGTGTTATACTGGCTTGTACAATAGTTGTTTATTTTGTCTGAGCCGCTAGTTACAAGGCGAGTACATGAGAGTAGGTGTTGTCCCCAACTTGTTCACCATGGCATCCATACCCATGACTTAGGGCATGATGTCAGTCTCTGAGCAACATTCCCAGCTACCACCAAGCTACATTCTCAGCCCATGACAAAGTATAATCTTAATAAATACCTCTTAATTGGCTCAATAACTTGTTTCTAACATTCTTGGCTAAGGATTTGTGTCTTGTTCCCCTTTGTGTTCCCTAAAGCACATAGCAGAGTTTTTGACAGAATTAAATATTCAAGGGAAAATTGTTGAATTGGAAACTTGGTGGTGAGAATAGCTAAAACTATTTTTAAATAGTAAGCCATAAAAATTCACCTTTAGGAATAAGTCTACCTTAGTATATGATAAATTAGGTATCAAATCTGACCAAAGTTTGTTTTTGAAAGGGTTTTATGATTTCAAATGTTTTATTTTATTACAATAGTTTCCAAATATTTTAAAGTATTATAAATATATATGCATATATATTTATATAAAGGATATATACATATAGACAATCACCTAAAATTTTCTGTAAACTATTTAACTATAATAATAAAGTTATGTTTGACAATCAGATATGTCATGAACTGAACATCCTATCTTTTTGCAAAGAACATTTGGTAGAACATTTTGTTCTACCAAATGTATCTGGGGAAAACATGCATGTAGCAGCCCCAGCTTTTCTGAATTCCACTGGAACCATATTCTGTGCCTGCCAGAGTAGATTTTTGATTTTCTTAAAGATAGTTCAGAATGTAAATACACAAAGATTTATATTTTAATGTCTTTCTGAACCCAAATCAATAAAAAAATGTTTTTCATCTCCTTTATTCTTTTTCTCTGTTCTATAGAAGTGGAAATAATCTGATCACTGGCTGGTTTTTGCAGCCTTCTATATTTACTTATAATTTACTTATAATTGACTTTATAGATTACATAATGATTTTTATATGTTGCTATTTTCTGATAATTAAGTTCAAATAATCCTAGAAGCTTTGGAGTGATCTCAGCATCTAAGCCTTGCTCCTCAATTTTGGGGGCTGTGTCTGCAATTTTGGTCCTATTTCCCCTGGTGCTTTTGAACCAGAAAACTGCTCTCTTGGCTCATCTGACCTGACTAAAATGAGAAAAGGCATGAAATTTCCCAAGAAGGTATGTCCTAACAAGATTTCAGACCTGAGTCCTGCTACCAAGGGGGCTGAGATAAGGCTTAGATACACAGTTCATCCCTCGGATGCTTTCATCGAGCTCCAACCTGGAAACCTTCTGTGATTCCTTCACCTCTATTCACTTCACAGGATTGGGCCATCACTAATCATAATATAGGATTTTGCTTAGAAGTTTGATCAGCTTTAAAGTTTGCTCCAGCTCAGCACAGACCATACACTTAGCTCTATAGGATGACAGGATAAAGGGACACTTTGCCCTGCACACTCTAGGAATTAATTGAACCAACTATAAATAGCCATTCTAAGCAGAAAGGAAACACTCGTGACATTACCTTGAAGTATAGCATTTCAAGATTGCCTAAAGCTCTTTATGATGGGGAAAAATCACATCTTCTTACTGATAAAGCTTAGCTATAATTAGTATAAGTGCACCCCAAATCCAGAGGACTAAATGTTAATATTTTTAAAGTTTTTTTTTTTTCAAATTTTAGGTAGTGATAACACAATGAAATATAATTGTATCTCTACAAGTAGAAAAATCCATATTAAATTATTTTTAAAAAACTGGAATTTAAGGAGAGCTGATGTCTGAGGGTTTTACATCATAGCATATTTTTCTTCATATATACATAGAGTAAAATACATGGTGTGCATATCTATATTTTACATGCTAGCTATGTAAAAAAACAGGGTAAAACAAGAATGCTAATAATATATATAGTAAAAAAATATTATTTTAAAATATCAAAAGAGTTGTCAGTAGGTATATTTAAGGATGTATGATTGTTCACATATAAGCCATCAGATGTAGTGCTTGGCAAAATAAGGCTGATGTGTCTGTAACATACCACCTGATGGCAGAGATCACAGAAGTGGGCAAATGTATCTAACTCCAAGTAGAAATCCTTACAGGCATAATAAAAGAAAAAAAAATCCTGTAAATTACTAGGATTGTTTTCAGGGAAAAGAACCCATAACTAAGGATGCAGAAACTTAAGAGTAAATTTTAAATAAGGAATATTTAAAACACTCTGAAGTAAGAGTATTTATGGTAAAAGGATACTCTGTGGAGACTAATGTCCAAATCATTACATGGTTTTGAAATTTTGTTCCATCAACATCTTCTTTCTAGCTGATATTTTCACACAGAAAAATTGAAAAGTATTCAGATGCTCAGAAGAAATGCTTAGTATTCTGAGAAAAGGAATCTATGTTCAGAAAAAAATAATAAAACAAAGGTATTTGTTGTATTTTTATTTCTAAGTATCTTTAGAATTGTAGAATCAAGTATAGACTTTGGTAAGACCCTGGGGTTTTCCTAGAATCCAGATAACCTGGGAAAAGTCAAGAAGTTTATTGAACCATGGTTTAAGGAAAACAAGTCATGAGGTCTACAATAATGGGTTAGTTCACTAAGACACTACGAGTCATCAGATCAAATGTGATCCAAATAATAAGGAGTCAGTGATTAAACAGTAAATTTCCTAATTTACCATCGAAGGGAGAACATTTTAAATGTATAAGAATTATAAAAGAATTTTATCAATCAAGAATTTACTTCTAGACTTCTTTAAGGAGTGATTTTGCCTACTCAAAGCTGTCATGTATACCTAAGTAGAATAAATAAATTTAGGGAAAAAAAAAGAACTAACGTAAAAATCATTCTTACCTTGTGAGGCATAAAAAGAGATGCGGTGAGTCAGATTTATCTATGGATCTTATGTTACCAAATCCTGCTCTAGATTTCCAAAATGTTACCATAATTCATAAGGTCATAATTCAAAATGCAATACTATCATTTTAATCTCTTCAATAGCTGTGACTATGTTGCTCTTACTAATTTTCAATTTTGGTGGTTTTTTTTCCTGCTCTAATTGTCTTAATCAGGTTTACTAAGGATTTATCTGTTTTTTTAAAACCAGTTATTAAATTTATCCTTTAACCTTTTCGTTTTACATGTTTAAAGGATTGAAAAATAATAATTTTTAACAAATATTTTGTGAGTTGGGGGCATATAGTTATAGCTCAGTGACAGAATGCTTGCCTAGCATGTGCAAGACCCTGGGTTTGATCCCTAGCACTGAACAAAAAACTTGTGATAAGTAAAAATTATATAAAATTCAAAAATCAGTGTCCATAAAGTTTTATTCACACACACACACACAAACACACAAGAACTAATGTATTTTATCCCAAGTTCATAGTTTATAAAATAAAACAACTTTCAGAAAGAACACTTTTAGAGATGGGAAAAGTTATATGCAGCTGTTACTGCTAGTAAAGAGCAAAGCACATGAATTACAGCCTATGTTCTCTTAGCTGACCTACATTTAACTGATTGGCCAGATCAATCAAAGCTCTTCCTCTACCCCTCCATAAAACATCCTCACTGATAATCCACAGCAAAATTGTATACTCAGCAGGAATATGTTCCCAAAATATTTTATGTAGCTTTCTTTTATCATAAAAATTTAAAAATTTAATTAAACATTTCATAAGCTGAGGAAATATGTCATCAAGAGGAAATAGTTGCTGTTTCTATGAAATATATGTTGGCTGCTTTGGAAACATTCAAAAAAGAAAGTAAAAATTTATGCTGAATATTTGTTGTGTATGAGACTGGTAAAGATGGGAAAATATATGAATATGAAAGGAATCAGATTTCAGGTTGAGTCATAAGTAGCTCTGAGTTTATGCTTTACCAAAACAAACAAAACAAAATAAAAATGAAGATAAAAGCAAACTATAGGCACATTCTGAAATATGGTTCATAAATTATATACATTTTGCCCTCACATTGAAAACTTGGCAAGATAGTGTTTACAAGTGGGTTCAAAGATCACATCAAATATTTTAAGTATGAATTTTATGTTTTAATAATCACCTGCTTTATTTGATTCAAAAATAATTTGACCGACTACAATTCCTAATGGCACTAGATTGCTTTCTGTTAGTAATAAGTGCTTTCAAGTAGCTGATGACCTCTATAATCCTAGACCTTTCATTACTCGTAAAAGCCACATGGCACCTACAGAAGATTCCAGAGAGAATGATCTTTCTTGTTTTCCTAAGTACATTTTTAAGACTAAAAACCAATATCTTTGTATGAAATTCCTGAAGATGAATAACAGATGGATTATTGGATTTAACCACATATAATTATCTAGAATTCTCACTACTAAATACAAATATGGTCATTTTTAAAAAGCAAAATTCTTTTATTTTGTAAAGAACTTCTTCTAAGTACTGTTAGTTATAGGGACCTGGTCTAGAGTAAGGAAAGATATTTCTGAGACTAATAGATATACCCCAAAGTGGTTCTTCCTTTTTTTAGCTGTACACAGATAGCCCACTTGTCAGACTCCCTTGCTGTGAGAGGCCACATGACTAAGTTTCCTGCAATGGCATGAGAGTTGGAAGGGTGCCTGGTCCATGAAAACTGTCATGTCTTTACCCTCAGGGTTCCTCTGCATGGCATCAGCTAAAAGCAAGTGAAATCCAGTCCCTAGGAATTCTCAGCACAAATACCTATACAGGACTATTTCTTGAGAAAGAAAGAAATTTCTGTCTTGTTGAGTCATGAAATTTAGGGTCTATTTTCTTTAAAAAGCTAGCATCACTCTAACTCAGGCACTTTCTGATTATCATAGACAAAAATTGGTCTCTTCCCAACATAGACTTGGCTGTTTATAAAACTGGGACTGAATGAAGAGCATTTCTGAGCAGGAGAGCTATGTGTTACAGAGGCACAAGAAGACTGCATGGTGATTGCACACATAGCAGTTTTCTAGAGAGGCTCAAATGATTAATTAACGAATGCCTATTTTTAGAAACATGCAACTCCAAAGAAAAATGGAAACAACGTTTAGGATAGAAGACATTAGTAGGTCAAGGTACACCATATCCACTTTTCATATGACTGGTATTGTTTGATCACTTGGTTTAAGTATCCTTCCCTGATTTTTCTATTTTAAAGAGATGTTCCTCTTGTAATTAAAAATTAGAGCTATATGTGGGGAGGGGGCAGGGGGATACCTTAAGAATATCCTATATCCCAACAGTCTTTTGTCACATGGTTTTATTATGCATTAATAATTCTTACCTGAATCAATTACCATTACTGTAGATGTTAAATGTTGATTTACTATTTATTTCATTTTGTCTATAAAGGATCAACTGACAATCTTCTGTTAATAACAGCCTTCCCTTCTTCGTATGCACTTAACAAAAATTTAGAATCTATTTTGACTCATGGATTCTTTATTGAATTAGAATGTGTTTACCTTTGTTAGTTTTTATGCACAAATTTTCCTGAATTTGGC
>CM053399.1:21685332-21713114 GCA_028644305.1 Xerus rutilus | reverse complement strand
ATTCAGTAAATTAATTCCCTCATAGTGTTTAACTGAGTGGTAACTGAGGGCAGGTACGTGTGGCTACAGGAGGTGGGTCATTGAGGGTGTGCCTTTGGGGTATATATTTTGTATTTGGCAAGTGGAGTCTCTCTCTGCTTGCTGATCGTCCTGTGAGCTGCTTCCCTCCACCACACTCTTTTGCCATGATATTCAGCCTCAGTTCTACCCCAGAGGAAGGAAGCTAGGTGTCTATGGACTGAGAGCTCCGAAACCATGAACCCCCAAGTAAACTTTCCATTCTCTAAAATTGTACTTGTCAGATTTGTTAGTCACAGCAGCAAAAAAAAAAAAAAAAGACTAAATATTCAAATCAAATCACTGTTTCAGTGACCAGAGCAAGCTGCCATCCATAAATAAATTTTGTCCTCCTGTTTAGGTTTTTCACATCTTCTGCTTATCTTGCCAATTTGTAAGAATTTGTAACAATTATCTTGTTAATTTGTATCCTTTCATGGATTCTCAGCCTCTGAATTCTCTTTATCATTTGTATTGACCCTTATGATTACATTATGCCCACCGAATTTTACTTTCCTATCCTCAAACCCCATCTGAAGTTTAATTCATAACTTGCTTTGACCAGTGCAATGTAAGCAGATATGTCACATGTCACTTCTGGTAGGAAGTTTAACACTTCAGAGAAAAATTATTCAGCATTTTCTTTCTCCTTTCATTTCCCTTGGCAAACATCAGTGGTCCTAGGAGTATCTGCTACCTCAGCCTGGATCCTGGAGAATGGACAACAGGGACCCAGAACCCTCAGCTGATCTGCAACTGTGGCATTGACAAGGAACTCTTTATTATTTTAAGCCACTGAGATGTTGGGTTTTCTTGTCCCAACCGCAAACATTTTTTTTTTTTAATTTAACATATGGTACCAGATGGAATGTAAAGCAAGCACAACAGTATCATAGGATAAGATGAGATATTTCTAGAGATATTCAAAGCAAAGAATTTGGGTTTGGACAAGTTTATGTTGAATCCCAAGACTCACTTTCTAGCTGGGTCATTGCGGTAAAAACTACTCTATCACTATTGTTATTAGTTTTCAAATTTCAAGCTGAAGATAATTTTGCTTTAACTGAACTTCTCTTATCTACCAGACATTCTTCTCAGCCTTAGAAATATAAATAAACACTGAAATAAACACTGTAAATCTATTAATAGAAATAGAATATGACTAAATTCTTAGTCCACTACCTAAAAGATTGTTGATGGTCAAGAGGCTGTGCTTTCCAGTGAGTGTTGATTTAAATGCAGAAAGACCTCAACCTTTACTTCTAACAGTACTGATACCACCTGCTAACAGGTGGTTAAAAAAAGAAAGTCAAAATCTATGTTGTTTTTCCTTTAATCAACACAAATGCCATGAACCAGTCAAGCCTCTTGTTCACTAAATTGCATGTTTGCTTTTGGCATTCAGTACAAATGCCAAATTCATCACAGACTTCCAGGGGAAGAGCTTCCTTTCCAGCAGGCAGCCCCACTCAGTAAGGAGAATGCCTCATTTCTCTCTTTGCTAGGAACCTGTATTGTAGACTGTATTCTTTCTTCTTGCTTTGTACTCGGTAAATAAGACACAGCCAAGGACAAAAATGGACAATTACAAAAGGAAACAAGTAAACAATAAATGTATGAAAAATGTGAATGTTCATTAGTGATAAAGATAAATCAAAATAATAGGAGGTTTCTATTATTCTATTATTCTATTTCTCTCAGCTCTATAAATATTTAATAAAATAAAGATATACTCTCCTACATTGCTAGATAAAATTTCCTAGATTTGTCAGGATGTAAAACACTAAGATTATGTATACCTGTTACTGCAATAGTTTGTTATGATAAGTAGTTTCTACTAAGATAATGAAGGATGTCCCCACAGACTGATATGTTCATCCTCATACTCTTTCGCATAACATAAATTTGCATAAGCCATACTTTTAAAACTGAAGTATTACTTAAATAATTCAGGGTAGAATTTTACAAAGAAATATGCAAACATAAAAATGGTACATACATATCTATTAAAAATTAAAGTATTTACAATAAATCATTGAATGAACAATGGAGATAATTGTATAGAGCAAATATCTAAAGTATGTGCATCAGAGTTAATGATGACTATTTTGGCAGGAAACTATCATGGGTGTATAGATTCTTAAGGAAATTATGTTTTCTGATATTACTAAGGTGAGTATGTTATTGTATAATATGAAATTAATAAAATGCTCAAATTTAGATAAGAGAAAAATCTGAATTTGTCTTTAGTAGAGCAGGCATTATGTCATGAAACATCTAGTCCTTGTAGGGGTAAAAAAATATGTATTTATTGAATGCTGATCAAATTTCTGTTACAAAAATAACTTTAGAAAGTTTTAATTTGCTAAAAAAGAATGTGAATATACAAAAAACTAATAGGTGCTTTCAAGAGAAACAAATGTGCAGAGCATATATGCCTATTCTGTATGTGGTAAATTGGAAATTAAAGATTCTAGCTCCTTTTTCTTTGGAATTATTCTTTAGATGGATGGGTTTCCTTGTATTCTATTATAACCTCTTCAGGAAGTTATAAACAGATTAATACTACAAGACATGCTGATTAAAATGTAATTTCTATTCTTATAAGTGAATGGTGTTTTGGCCTGCAAGTAGGATGTACTTAGCAACATTCTGTTGACATATCACAGCTCACTATCCTGTTCCACATAGAACTTGGTTTCTGATGAATTACTGAGAGAAATATGTGTATCAAACCACTATGTATTCAGTGTTTTTGTTTGTTTTTTATTTTTGAGGGTTGTCATGCTTTTATTAGCCTGATGGGCTGAACTTGGAAGGAAGCAGGGGCTGAGGCTACACAGGAAAACACAGCTGCTGAGCCCATATTAGTAACACAAGTTTCACCTCCTATGTCCACCCCTGTTCAGATATGGAGTCCTCTAGAGACATCTCCACCTGTGAACACATTTTATGGGCCCCCCAAAAGTGTTCCATGATGTTTGCTGAAGATTATATGTAAAACTTTATTCTCCTCTTGGGTCCTGACTCTGCATTTTTACCTTTATTTTAATTGTAGAAATACTGATGGAGATACTTGTGTGTCAATCACTGTTCTCATATCAATATTAATACTGTAGGTGGAATCTCTATGCTTTGGGGGCCTGTCCTTTCCAAGGAAAACTCACCAAGAATCAATAAGCAAATATAAAAGTGCCATGAAGCAGAATAGTGGAGCTGGATATTCTTACTTCTTGGGGTCATTTAGGAAAACCAACTCAGGGGATATAATAAATCTTTTGTTTATATTCTATAATCATGTCAATTTTTCCAGGGTGGAAGTTGGCTGAACTGGGTACAACACATCAGCACCCCAAGTTCCAGAGTTTAGATGACCCTAATCAAATGAACAATACTTACCCATAAACACTGTGCCAGGGGTTAAGGGGAAAATTGGGGCACATATCTCTAAGTATAAATGACCATAAATTAGGAGGCATGAACCAACACAAATTATTTATCTTATACTTGCTGAGGTCAGAAGAGAAACATGGATCTCACTGGCCTAAAAAAACAATGTGTCAGAGGGGGAAAGTGCTTTTCACTTATTTTTAATACTTTTACTTGAGGAATCAATATAAACATACTTTTCTTTGTAAATAACATATGATTTAAAGCATTATTTAGAAGTTTAAAAGAGAAATATGGTAAAAATATTGTTTTTAAAAGCTCTACAAGTGAGGTAATAAAATTAATTACTTTCTTTTTTGTTCCACTGTCTAGATTTTATGGTGTTGCAGCAATTTGCATGGTTAAAAATAGAAAGGACTTCCAGATATCAGGTAAGGGATAAGGTACAACCTTTCCAAAACCGTAACTACGCATGCATACCCACACACATAATCTCTAATGTGTGGCAATCAAATCTCAGTAGTTAAAATATTAAGATAAAATGGTCTTTTCTGTTTATGTATCACATAAGAGAAAAATATGCTGAAATTAAACTATTTTGCACTATTACAAATACGCCTCAATTTTAGAGTTGGAAAAATTTGATAAGAATGATGTACATCTTAGAACTGATGATAGATGCTAATTTGCAATATGGGAATAGGTGTATATCAACATCACTGTAAAGGAAGCAATTTATATTTTTATTTTTATTTATTTATTTTTTTGGTACTGGGTATTGAACTCAGGGGTACTTGACCACTGAGCCACATCCCCAGCCCTATTTTGTGTTTTATGTAGGGACAGGGTCTCACTGAGTTGCTTGGTGCCTCGCTCTTGCTGAGGCTGGCTTTGAACTTGTGATTCTCCTTTCTCAGCCTCCCAAAGTGCAGGGATTATAGGCGTGCACCACTGCACCAAGCAGCAATTTATATTTTTAAAACTGCATTGAGTATTTTGTTAAATAATAATAACTATTATTTATTGGATATTTACTTCATGGCAAACAGTTTCCTTAAAGATATCTAAAATTAATTATTATGAAGTCATACAGGAATTTGGAAAAATTTATGGCTTATATACACAAATATTATTTGTGCACTAAGATTAAAACTACATAAGAAAACTAAGGTAGATGAACTAATGTTACATAGTTTTAGAGTTACGCTTATAAAATTTTTTTCAATTTCCAAAAATCTCTATAAAAGGTTTATAATTTCTTTTAGAATTTCAAAGCAGCAGCTAAATTTAAAAGACTAAACTGCTATAGAAACATTTTGGTGGGTGATTGTATAACATTATGCAGCATTAAGTTTAATATCAAGAAATGCCTCTTGTAACACAAATGTTAAAAAGCGTTCAAAGGCTAATTGTGTCATCGAACAACAAAGCACGTTTCTCATTTGAGTTCTCAGCAAATGGAAGAAATCTAATTCTATTGGTTTTAGACATTTCTTTAAAAACAAAAAAAAAATCAGTAAATCATTAAAATAAGTGTCTGGCTTGTTCAATGCCAACAATATGATGCAATTTCCAGATAAAAAGGAAAGCTCACTAGAAATAGTACCATCTTCTAATAACAGTCCTTGAATGTACTTTAGTGGCCAATTTTAACATTAAGGAAGAAAACAGCAAACATTGCCCATGAAATATTGCTTTCTCTTTTTTTTAGTCAAGATATCTTTCTGTTCTGACAGGTAGTTCATGCTTTTTATTTTAAATACCTATATTTAATTTGATACTACTTGCTATAATTTTGCAAAATTATACACAATATGAAGCTAATTAGAGAATGACAAAGAGAGGCATTATACCAGAGTTATGATAAGAAATAGTCGATATACTTATTAAGATAATTGAAGTAAGGTGTCTTTACATAGGGGCTATTTATACAGCTATGCCACCAATGTATAAAAATATAGCATATACAATTATGCATAATTCACAATACTAGATGTTAAACAACCACATTGCATGTTTATGTACTTGCTATCTCCTATCATTTTAGAGTGCACTCCATCTATGCAACATACTTTTTAAAAAGTTAAATGTAATATAGCCTCAGGCAGGTCCTTCAGGAGGAATTCCTGAAGAAGGCATTGCTGTCCTAGCAGATGACAGCTCCATGCAAGTTACTGCCCCTGGAGAAATTCTAGTGGAATAAGATACAGAGGTGGAAGACAGTGATATTGGAGATCCTGACCCTGTGTAGGCCTAGACTTAGTTTTAAATTAAAAAGAAAAAGTTTAGGAGTAAAATAAATAAATAAATAAATAAATAAATGTTAAAATATGCTATACCATTTAGTTTAGGTGTGGTAGATGATACCATCGCGTTTTGTGTCAGGGTGCTCACAGAAGAATAAAACAGCCTAGCAATGTGTTTCTCACAGTGTATGACTGTCATTAAGTAACTTGTGATTGTATTTTGGAAATTATTCATATTTTTGCAAACTTCCCTCTGCTAATCAGTGATCTTTATGGGTGGATATTATTATATAAGCAATCAAATTCAACATTAAGTCTGAAAATGGGTTACATGCAAGATTTTTACTGGGGAAAAAAAAACAAATCTACCATAGTTTTCTTAAATAAATTATTTCTGTTTATATAAAGTCACAAGTAATGAGAAAACAGAAAAGTTAATTAAAAAATAAATTATTTGGCCCTCAAGCCACCAAACAATCAGTTTGGATTTGCCTGATCCCCTTCCACTGACTGGAAGGTCTCCCAAAGGCCTGAGCAAGGTGCATGGAGGAGAACTTTAATCCGTGGGTTTTAGTGCATGCAGCTGTAGGTAATTACTGGAAACTGTGTCCCCAAAGAGTCTTAGAATATCAAACCTGGGGCAAATATGCTTCACTCTGGCAGCCAATCCGTATGAGTAAGAGGAAGAAAAGAATCAAGACAGTGCATAATTAAAACCTATTTTAGAAAGGCAAAAAGTGAGTACAGAGGGAGTGTGAGTGTGGAGTGATTCTTCAGTCTCTATTCAGATTCCTAGAAGAGTTTGATGGCAGTTTTCTACCTTGTATTGTGTGCATTTGTTGGGAATTGAAAGGACCTGGAAGAAGATTTTATTTCTTTCAAAATTCACCAAGGGCTACTCATTTTGTCAAGTGGCTACAACCAATGTTTTAAACATGTGTCCATGTGTGCTTATGCATATGAAGTCAGCAGTCTTGAAGATTCACTTGGCTTCCATCTTGTCCCTTTGAATATGTTAGCTTATCAGGAGGCTTAGTTTCCACTTGATTTATTTATGTGAGACTTGTGTAAGTCACACATATAAATCTGCTGTGTATCATAGAGATCCAATTGATATATACTGCAAGAAATTAACACACTGAAGTTTGATCACAGTGAATTCAAATGGCCAGGATTAAAAGTGTTAATTTGTATCTGTGTGTGTCTATGTATATCATATATGAATATTTTTAACTGCTTGAATAAATGGATTACATATAATTATGCAGTACATATGTTAATATCATGATTTATTCTGTGTAATTTTAAAAATTCTCCTTTGATAAATTCAAAATGAATAATAGGAGCCTATTCCATTACATTTTCAAATTTTCATCTCTGGAACCAAATATTTTGTCAAAGGTAGTACCAATGTGATCAGAACAATGTCAAAAGGTCCCTCAGTACCTAAAGATATTAATTAAAGTCATTAGTAAATACTGAATAATATACCCTTAGCTAAGAGTTAGAGATGATAAAGAAATCACCAAGCTAATTGTCCTGACCTCAAGGGATGAGACCTGGATGAAGTGATGAAGGGATTCTAGAGGGAATTTTAAAACATTGCTTGGGTTGAATGATAGAGGAAGAAGCCACTGTGATTTGTTACCTTGGTGAGAGTCATGTAAACAGTGCTTGAAGCAAAGTGTTCACGCTCAGGTAGAGAGTGAAAAAGGAGAAGGGACCTGAAAAAATTCACTGGACTGACAAACTGACAATTCTAGACACTGGGTTAGGTACTGAAAATACAGTGCATATTTAAATAGCCTCTTCTCTTACAGAATTCACCTTGTATTGATGGTGTATTGACAGTTCTTTAGAGAAAAGTGAAAGGATAAAGGGAGTCTAATTTGGACAATCATCAAGAGATTAGTGAGGTGGAAACAGGTTGTTTTGTTCTGATTTTAATTGGTTGAATGTATTCAGAATAAGGGAAAAAATGCATTTTTTTTCATTTCTGCCTGTGAGGAAGGAACAAGGAAAATGGAAAATGCAAATCAAGAGAGGAATAGCTGATTTAATAAAGCTGATAAAAATAGAGTATTAGTATTGATTGAAAAATAAGGAATTATTTTGGGAAATAAGAAACAGAATAAAAAGGTAACAGATATTTTAAGATCTAAAGAAAAAAAATTAGTGGTATGCAGGTCAGACAGCCTTATCTTCTCTATAAACCAGGAAGCTGGTTACTTGAGACTCATGAAGTCAAGAAAATGTTTGGGCCACAGGAGAACAGAGATTTGAACAACCTGGAAAGGACTGGAACATGTTAAATAGCCAAATTCTACTCAGGACCAGGCACAGTCATGGGGCACAATTACGTATGCAACTACTGACTTGGCAATTGGCAAGGGAGATACAGCAGAAGATGCAGGTGATAGAGAACTCAGGATTTAGAGAGAACCTGACTGGCTGACCTTGAATTTATGGAGGTAAATCAAGCTGTGTGTGGCATCTGATACATGCATGTAACCAAGAAAGAAAAATGAAGGATAAATTTGGGTTCAGTTGGAAACACATAGTAGAGTCATTGGGAATACAAGCAGCTGCAGTTGGAACACAGGCTTTCAAAGCTCTGCTAGACGCAAAGTGGTTACCAGAGAGACACAGAGATCCTAGGCAAAACTACAATTTGCATGTCTAAATGAGAAATGGTGCCCTGCGACAGATGTGTGCATCAAAGACACAGTCACCAGACAGTGGTTCCTGCAAATTATCCAGCAGTTAACTATGTAAATTCACAAACACAGTCATTAAGGCACTTTAAGTAGCATGTAGGACAGTTTTTCTTTCTACTTTTTAAAAAAGCTATTCATGTTGCACTCACATACGTTCAGTGTATCCGATGATGTTCTCGCTTATTTGGCTCCACTCTCACTGGGTGATCTTGCAGCCTTGCAATAAAAAGAATCATTTCTAGGAAAGAGATAAAATTAAAACACAACATTACATTTAAGGAAGTTAGCAAATAGCTCCAGAAAGTGATTTAAAATTAAAACCTACCTAATGGAATAACCCAAAGGAAACAATTTATATTTCTTTTAAATATTTATGGAAGTATGTATTTATGTTATGTCAACCTGGAGATTTTTCTGAGAATATAAAAGGCTTTTCATAAAATGATAGTAATCCTAATATATGGTTCTGGAAAAATACTTCAGTTTTTCAAAGCTCTCTTTCTACTGACTGTTGAATAAGATTTTTTACAAAGCAAATGAGGTTGTATTAGTGTTATTTACTCCCATCTTTGTTTGTATGCTCTCTTTTTGTCCAATAATTCTTTTGGTTTTGTTTTGTTTTGCATATTGGGGATTGAATTTAGGAGTGCTTTATCACTGAGCTACATCTCCAGTCCTTTTCATTTTTCAGTTTGAGACAGAGTCTCACTAAATTGTTAAAGTTTTCAATAAACTGCTGAGGCTGGCTTTAAACTTGTGAGCCTCCTGCCTCATTTCTCAAGTCTCTGGAATTACTGGTATGTGCCACTCTGCCCAGATAAATAAATTTAGTCTTCATTCTTAAACATACCCTGCTTTTTCATGTATCCTTGGCATTTTCATGCTATCTTTTCAGACTCAAATGTCATTTTTCCCCATTTCCCACCAAAAAAACCTCATAGTGATTCTTTAATACCCAGCTCAAATATTACACCTCCCCTTGTGGAGGTGTCTATCAAAATTATCATCTAATTCTTCTATCTTTCAATCAACTTTGTCATTTAATATGAGATTTATAAGCATTGTTAATTTCTTTTCCTGTCTTTGTGCTTTGAAAGCAGGGAAGATTTATCAGGGTAGAAGTATGTGTATGTTCTTTATTTAATCATCTGCACTGTGTATGTAACAGACATTCAAACACAATGTTCAAATTCTCCTTACTCTATACTGAAGTAAATCAGGCATTTAATACTATTATAAAATATATATACTAAGTCCTGAATTAAATTACCCATTTAGTTAATATTTCTATAGTTCACACTATAACGAATTGGAAATACTTTCCAATTAAAATATTTTTTTCACTTAGTTTACAAAGTATTTTTCTCTTCAGTTTTCCTCCCCTAATTGATCAGCCTGTCTTACTTTCTCCGGGCATTTTCTTTCCATTTATTACAGTAATACAATGCATAATGTCTTACAACTTGACCATCCCCTATTTTCTATAAGGATAATTCCTTTCAAGACCTAGACTTGGACTGTACCTTTAAATAACATTTATACCCTTGGGATTACTAAATTTATATTTTAGCTCACATTTTACATTGTGTTTCATTTAAAACCAACTATTTTCTGGATTTATCCACTTAGCGCTGATAGGCAATTTAGATTTAGAATATCCGAAAGTGAGCTCCTTGCCACTACCATTTTACCCTTCCTTCCATCTCTCCCCAGGTAAGGACCACCTGTTCTCACAGTGTCTCATTCAAAAAGATTGGACTCACCTTGACTCTCCTATTTTTTTTCATATCTCACAATGTATATTAGCAAATTCCATTAATTTTAACATAAATAAAACATGACCATACTGTATTTCAAAAATAGTGCCGTGAAATACTGTAAATTTTCTTCTTCTGAAGTCTTGCTTTATGTATTATTTCCTTTGTCTATTTTCAAAATAGAAAAGTGATCCTATTAAGACATAAGTTAGATCATGTCTCTCCTGTGCTCAAAACCTTCACCTTTCATCTATTTTAATAACAGCTGAATAACTAAAAGAACCAATAAAATTGCACATAATATTATCCCTCATAAGTACTCCAACTTTCTTTCTTAGTTAGTCTGCTTGTACCACAGTGGCCTACTTGCTGCTGCTCAAAAGTCCAGCCATGCTTCATGGTGTGGGCTTTGCATTTGCTTTTCCTTCTCCCTGAGATGCTCCTCCCCTAGTCCAGGTGAATCTTTTACCTTCACTGCATCTTTACTGAAATTCATTCATTTTCTCA
Source organism: Xerus rutilus (assembly GCA_028644305.1). NCBI lineage: Eukaryota > Metazoa > Chordata > Mammalia > Rodentia > Sciuridae > Xerus > Xerus rutilus. The sequence continues at coordinate 21,702,440 of CM053399.1, read as the reverse complement.
GTGAGGGTTTCCTTGCCTACCATATTTAGAAGTGGCACTCTCTGCATTGACTATTCCTATTCCCATTTTAATTTTTCATCAAAGCACTTTTAATCATCTATTTTAAAACCTTTTCCTCAAATAGACTTCTTAAATTGTTCATTTTTAAAGAAAACTCCATGAGGACAAGGGTTGGCATGAGCTTTTTCCACTATTGTTTTTTGGTATGTTGAATAATACCTAGTATGTAGTATGGGGCTTAAATAGATTCAGCTGATGGAAGAAGTGAATTTATTCAAAGAAGATTGCTAAAATAATTTATCAGTTATAGGACCCCAAATTTTGCACTTTTACAGTTACCTCAACCATAGAATGTAGAGGAATATTGGGTCTTTTTACAACTTATTATTATCCATATCTGTCCTAAGAAAACAAAGCTGTGTGTCTGTTAAATCTAGAGAAAAGTTATTTTATTGCAGAAGGAAAGGGTACTAGGTAATTTATTCTCTCAAATAAATAAAAAGTCACTGAACAAATGAGCTCATCATGTGACCTAAGAAAAGCTAGGCTTCAGTTCCTGTTCTACCATGTTTCAGACATGTAACTTCACTCTGAATCTCCAAACCTTAGGTATAAAACTGGAATAATAGATTCTGTCACTTTCACAACAAAGCTGAGCAAGTAAGATGAGACAATCGGTAAACATGTGATTTGAGTATCAAAAACTACTAAATGAGACATACTTCAATCCTGCTTCAAACTATGTGTTTATATGTAAAGCTGACTTTCAGTCATTTTCAGACATCTGATTAATCTTATAGTTAATTTGCAGTGGAACCCATACTGAAGTTGAGTCCTTTGAATGGTACAGCAGGCCATTTTCCACGACAATAAGCGTTATTAGCATCTAAAATAGGCAACTTATTTTCCCTGATATACAGAACTAGAAACATTTCACATTCTGGTAATAAGCTTAATAATGACAATACAAATATATAACTCTTTTAAACACTGATTACATATAAGCATTAATCTCGGGGCTTACTATGTATAATTTTATTTAATTCTCAAATAATTCAGTGTCATTGTGATTATAATCATCTCTGTTTAAAAATGGAAGAACAGGAATTGTGAGATTAAATAACTCATACCAGAGTGGTGACACCAGCATGCCAGGCTAGTCACTTTTGTAATGCAAAAATTAATTTTAATTGAGAAGTCAATCTATATCATCTGGATTCTACCCAGTGGACTTTGAAAAAGCCAATCACATTTATAAATAACAGAAAGTTATAGGAATATCTGGAAACCTAATCATGAATTAAAAACAAAGCAATAGATATTATGGCAACATTTCTGAGGACCTGATTACATTACAATGACTGTTTCCCTGAGAAGCACTCAGTTTCTCCAGTAATTTATTCCTTGTGATCTCTTCTATGAACTGACTCATTGCAATATTACAGAGTAATAACAGTAATTCCTTTTGTGATTATCAGGAACCAATAAAATAGTTATGACAAATATCAATTCGATTAGAAGTACCAGTGCCTAAAGTCACTTAAAGAAATCATTTCAGAATGTTCTTTCAGTAGCAATCTTGCATTGGCAGAAGGGGGCGAAGATGAATGGAAAGGTCCATTTCTTCCTCTAATTCTGACAGTTCATTTTCTCCTGATAAACAGCTACTCTAGCAGGAAAAAAATTCCCTAATCTCCCTCTGACCTTTCTCCATTTGGATGAGAGAACCACAATGAGTCTGAACTGTCAAAAGAAGAGATTCAAGAGAAGGGCAAGGGAATCCTAGAGACAATCCATTCTTCTTGACATCAAACTGAGATACAGTTTCAGAGTACTCCCGTCCCACAATAAGTGGAGCCTTGGTAAAAATCACCATGCTGTCAATACAATTGTGGCAGTAGGTAGCTTGAGCTGAACACACCCCGTGTATCCAATATTATGGGAAGCACATTATTTGATGTATTTTGATTCTGTGTTGTATAGATGGGTTTGGAAATGTCATTGGTCAGTTTGAGCCAGTTAGGGCATTTTCTTAGGTAGATAAAAATGACATCCCTAAAAATTTAATCTAGTTGAGAAAGATTTGAGCAAACTAAGGTACAAAGGGATTATGTGGTTGATCCTAGTTCTCATAAATAATATCGCAGCTGAAGAATTTCTGCCTGACACTGGAACAATTTTTTTCCATGAGGAAGAACAAAGACCAATTATCTCATTTTTTTTTTCTTTTTTGGTTATGGTATGAGACTGGGTGATGTATTTATACTGAACATTAATGAACATTAAAAATTTTTACAACATTATTTATGATCTGAATGATGAATAAGATTTAATTTTAAAAGTAGGTGGTTATAATGACTTTTCTGAAATTTAAAAGATGCTCCAATTTTGGTACTTAGGTAAATATGACCAAAAATTATCACCTCAAAGCTTGTTATATATAATGTGTTGAACCACATTCAAATTATCACATCTCTTTTTGTACAGCCATAAATACTAACACGTGCTCTTGGTAATTAGTTCTTATGTACTGAATGTTTCTTTTCCAAAATCAACTCATGATAAGAGATGAATAGTTTAAAAAATAAAAAAGTGCATTTCTTTATTATATCACTCATCCATCTACCTGACACACATTAACCACTTACTCTGTTTAAGGTGTTATTTTAATAGCTGGTAATTCCACAAAAAGTAAAACAGTTTGTAGCTAACTACTGCTAATAGTTGAGAGTGAAAAGAATATAAGGCTACCGAAAGAGAAAGGGCTCAAAAGAGGATATTATTTGAAGCTTATGGTAATACTTGGGAATAGATTTCATTATTTTTACATTACAGAGCAGGAAATAATACATGATGGCTAAGGGATTTGATCAAAGGACTATATTGCTGAGACACTGAATTTAAATATGTTACTCCATCTGCCCTCTCCTCTCCATTTCCTTGACAATGATTTTTACATCCAGACCTCCTCACTTCCTCTAAAGACTTTTCCAGTACATTGCTGTGAGATTGTTCTTTTTCCATTTTTATCTACTATTCTCTTCATTTTCCACAATGTCTAATTTTAAGATAATTTAAAAAAAATATCAGACTTCTTGTTCCCTCTGCCTAAAACTTAGGTGGCTCTCTGTTGCCTTTAGAATAAATTGCAGTGTTCTTAAAAGAATATTTTATACTTTTCACATAAATATTTCTCTAGTGTTCAAATTTGAGTCAAAACTCTAGACAATTAAGAGTAAATAGTCCAAAACTCAGGGAAGATGTGGGTTTAACTCATGGATGATCCCATTCTTAATTGCAATTATCTCTGAGTTATTTCACTTCACTAATCCTTAGCATCTCATTTGGAAAATGGAGATCATAACATGTAACACAATGTTTTGTGCTCATAATAAATTCTAAATAGTTGATGCTGAATGTTGTCATTATTCTCTATTTTATGCTGAAAATATTGTCCTTTATAATTCCAAGGAATAGACAGATATCTAACAAGATAAAGTAGGAGAAATGGACAGGGAATTGGTACAAAATCCTTGTGTGATACAGTGACAAATGGTAAAATAAGAGCACAACACATGCAAAAAATCACATACTAGGAAGTTCCAACAGAGATCACAAGTATGAAAAAATGGAGTTGGAAAAATTATAGAATAGAATGGAGTCAAGCAATGACATGCAATTTCAGAGTTAGGTTGTCAAACCAGCTTGACTTTTTTTGAAGTGGAAATTCTGTTAAAGCTAAGATAATTATTTTTACTTTGTTACAATAACAAAAATATAAGTAAGATCTGAACTGACCAAGATAAAATTATTGTAATAAAAACACTTTTTCTTATCATATACATCAAATTGGAATTGTAATGAATTTAACAGTAGTAAATAGGAACATTCTAGACCCCACTTCTTACTTGATATATTAAGAATTGCAATTCTTAATTTTATGGCTCTCCAAGAATATGCTTTCCTACCAATGAATGCCCTCATATAAATTTTATACATGCTTATGTTAAATATAGGTTAACTGACAGATTCTTTTGAAATGCTCAAAGTGATTAATCAAGGCTGTTTCATTTAGTGATGAGAGATATTCAGTGATATTTCAAGATTTCAAATTTGGTTAAATTAAGATCATAAGCATGAAAACTCACTTGAACTCAAGAAAATATTTTGGGAATGGGGAAGCTAAATGGTAATATTCGAAAACACAAGCTTAGCATTAGTGACACTAAGCAAATTTTCAGCTATCTTCAAATTGATTGGCAGTTTTACCTGAGAAGTAAACACATGGTTTTGCTTATTCTGACCTAAATAAATTCACATTAGATAAGCTCACACTTTTAGCATTCCTTTATACAAATGTTCATTAAAAAAACCACTAACTACTGAGCTGTGTGTTAAATGATAAAAATAAAATGAGCAACATAGTATTTTTCCTTACTATGCACAGCTCATAGTCTACTCAGAAGATGGGTATAAGAAAAAGAATGAGCACAATGTTTTATTACTGATGATATGTGTACAGGATAGAGAAAGGCATCAGTGTGGCTATTTTAGTTTGGGCACCAAAGAATATGCACCAAGATGGGGTTAGACATAAAAGAAAAAGATTGGGAGAAATTCCCATGAAGGATATTGGGGCAGGGGTAAGCAGGAAAATGAAGGTGCAGCTTCCAAACTTACAGTAAAACTTAGACCCATGTGAAGAATGGAAAATACCAAAGGTTGGATAATAAGCTTCCACACAGTTCCCAGAGTTTCACTTAGCCAATGGAGAGTATTGAGCTAAAGTCCCATATTAGAAGAGTTCCGTCCTCATAGGAGTAGGCCTGAGCTAGTAACAGTCATTGACTGGGAAAAATAGCCCCTTGGAAAAATAGTCTGGCAGTTAAAGTCCCACTGGATGCCAAGGATCATGTCAGGTTATGCTCTCAGCCACAGGACACTTTCATGAGTGCCACCCTGGGAATGGTTAATCTTACTCATGGAGTAGAATTGCAGAGAATGCTGCTGTTTTGAAAGATGAATAGCAAGTACAAAGTGAATAAGAAGGGCGCACACAAAGCAGTCACGAACTAATGCAATGGAACTGGACAACAGAGTTAACTTGTGAGAATTCTGCATGGTCCATTAGGGATGGAGCATGTACCTAAGATAAGTGAAATACCAGAGAGAGAGGGGCAGGAAGGCACTATTCAGACCAGGAAGAGCAATTTGAGTTCAACAAGATGATATGCTTCATTCTGCAGACTGTGTGGAGTAATTGTAGGGATTAATACTTGATAGAGATAGTAAAGGATCTGCACTGTAAAAGGACTCCTGATGTTTAGAGCATATTCTGCTGGAGGATTCAGGAGGCAGAGGGGTGGAAGACACTAGTCATAACAAAAGGCAGAATCATACAAACCTGAGATTCAATCCCAACTCCACCATTTGCCAAGCATGGGACCAGAAGCAAGTAACTTATCACCCCAGAGACTCTTATGCTAACTTCCAGTATCAGCCATGACATGAGTCCTTACCTCATCGTGGCATAAGGGTCATATGTAGGAAATGATTAGAAACATTCTTAGTGGCTCAGGTTTTGAAAGTTACATAAACCTAACACTCATATCCTGTTCCAAGTGTGTGCCCACCTGCATGTTTTTTATCAGCCTCTATAAACCTCAGTTCTCTTAAATGTAAAATGGTAATAAAAATCTCATCTCCCTTATGGAGTTGTTCTCTATGAAGTTATATGTGTGAAGTCTTAGTTCACTCTTGTGGATAAGAAATGTTCAAATAACTAAGTGCCTGGTACTGGGCCAGGTGCTTGCACGCCTTTAATGTTTTGTTCTCACAGAATCTCTGCAGGCAGGTTATTTTCTCCCCTGACATTAGAGGAGCAAATTGATACTTGAAGAGTTTAAGTAACTGGCTCACAGTCACACAGTGACTATGCTGGGTTGTAATTCTTAGTTGCTTGACTTCAAAAATACCATATTTTTAACCACAATTCTCTACCACATTCCCTTCCAGCATGAAGCAATACCATCCACCTGCCGAAGAAAGTAAAATTCTAAGAACTCACTTGTTGGTTACCGTTGTTTCCCTGTATTATTAAAATGGTTTAAAGCAGAGTTACAGATTACTTAAACAAAACTTTCTGGTTGGACCCGAAGAGAGATTTTACACATTTCATTTAAATGGGACATTACAGCCACCATACAGATTGTGATGTAGACTATATTCCATCATTTGGAATTGACTTTAATGAGGAGGATCAGAGGTAGATATGATGGAGACAGTTGTCCTCAAAACTGTCTGCAAAAGTGTTTGGAATGTTTGTAAACATTGGTGTCTTTATTCTAGTGAAAAATGCATTTAGGTCCCATGTAAAAGCAATCTTGACCCAGATGGTTAAAAGCAACAGAAAGCTGGCATACTAGGCTAGTTCTACAGAGAATATATATAAGGACAATCATAGTATGAGAGTCCCCCTCTCACATTTTTTCTTGCAGAGAAAAGGCTGATACAATTTTAATCTGGGTCTGGCATGTTTCTTATTATACCAAATACTTATTTCACCAAGCTTCACTTTCCATAACCAACATAAGATTAATCTAAGTTTGGGGCTGGGGTTATGGCGCAGTGATGGCGTGCTCGCCTAGCATGCGTGAGGCACTGTGTTCGATCCTCAGCACCACATAAAAATAAAATAAAGATATTCTGTCCACCTAAAACTAAAAATAAATAAATAAATATTTAAAAAAAAAGATTAAGTTTATCTTTCCTGAAAGTAAACACCTATTGTTAGGTCTAGAACCTGTTACCTACTCCACAAATGTTAGTTCCCCTTGGAAGCATGGCAAAGAATGATTCTCAAAATTAGTAGATTGTCAGAAGATGATTCTAACAATAAATAAGACAGATACCATATTACTAGCTAGGGAAATGTAGAAGCTTTCATTGTTAAGATTTCCATTATAAAAATGGAAAGGGTACACAGATGTCTCAGTAATACATCTGGATCATATAACTTGGGGAAAATATATTTTATTCCCGTCTACCAATTGAGAAATTTTTATTTTCAAACATAATTTTGCTGACCTTCCCCATAAAGGGGTTCGCCATTAATACAGAAACTTATAAATCTGCATGACTGGCAAAACACAGGTATGTATTTTTTTTTTCAGTTTTATTGGAAAGAAGGCAAAAATAAATTGCCTCTGGAATTAAGAAACTCAAAGATCAAAATGATTGAAGTTTACTGACTTTATTAACAAAGTATACTCTGGACAATTTAGACAGGAGCTGCCTTCAAAATGCTTTCTCCTGAGGAAGTAAGGTGTCCTTGAAGTACCTGCCCTATTGCACCTGTGGAAAGTTGGCAATGCAGAGGAAATTTTAGAAAGAAGTCAGCTCCCAGGCCCTGAGATGATTCCAGAAACAACTGAGAAGCAATCAATAATCTATCACTTCATCATTTTTACCTTGAAATAGTAAGACTCAAGAAACTGCTACTTGCATGGTCCTGGGACATGTCAAGACCATTTCCTAATAATCTTGGCACATGTATTTCTATGTAACATCATTTAACATTAAGAGATGGAAATTTTTAAAACATAGCCTCCTGTGTCTTTCCTATTCATCCTAGCCTCTATATTCTCAAGTTGCATTTCCTACTCAGGCTCATTTGTCCACTGTGATAATCACACTCTCATGCTTGGCATTCTCCTTTGCGGATTCTCTCCTTTTCTGGACATACTCTGCCAAATCAGCCCATGAAGCATCATTTTTTCCCCTTAATTTCAGATCAGCTTACTTTGACTAATTTGCCAGAAGAATTAAAGATAACCTTCAAATACACTGTATAAACCCACAAAAATCATGAATATCTGAAGAAAATCCTACCCTCCAATAATATCCATCAGAGTTGATATGACCTCCATTATTTTAAAACCCAGCAAATAACCACTACCATGAAGGTGAATATGAATTATTTCAGAAGGCCTGTGAGAACAAATCTTTGCTGTTAGGAATGGAATCAGCAGTGGCATCCAGAATTTCAACGTCTGTACAGAAGGGAAAAGCAATGAGTCTACTAGGCAATCCTCTCTTCATGGAGAAAAGATTTTCTTGTTCTTCTGTGTTCCTGATGTGAAGCTGTCCTCTAAAAAACAGCAAGAAAGCAGAATCCTTCTTAGAAGGAAACAGTCAAGAGCATGAAGAAAGAATGGGAAGAAAATTTTTGCTACCTTCTCCTCAGATAGGGCATCGATCTCCAGGACATATGAAGAGCTCAAAGAAACTTAACACCAAAAAAACTAATATCCCAATCAATAAACAGGCAAAGGAACTAAACAGACATTTCTCAAAAGAAGAAATATGAATGGTTAACAAACACATAAAAAATGTTCAATATCTCTAACACTTAGAAAAATGCAAATTAAAACAACGCTGATATTTCATCCCATTCCAGACAGAATGACAATTATCAAGAATATAGGTAACTATGAATGTTAGTGAGAATGTTGGGGAAAGGGTACACTCACATATTGTTGGTTGGACTGCAAATTAGTACACCACTCTGAAAAGTGGTATGGAGATTCCTTAAAAAAAAATAGGAATGGAAATACCATTTGACCTGGTTATACCACTCCTTGGTATATAGCCTAAGGATTTAAAATTAGCATACTATAGTGATGTAATCACAGCAATATTTATAGAAGCATAATTCAAAATATCTAAACTATGGAGCCAACCTAGGTGCCCCTCAATAGATGAATGGATAAGGAAATGTGGTATATATATACACACAATGGAATATTAGCCATAAAGAAGAATGACTTTATGTCATTTGCCAGTAAATGCATGGAACTGAAGACTATTATGCTAAATGAAATAAGCCTATCTCCCAAAACCAAAGGTCAAATGTTTTCTATGATATATAGAAGCTAATACAAAATAAGGGAGGTAATAAAAAAAAGAATAGGAGAAAGATCAGTATAGTAGAAAAAGAGAAATAAAGGTCAGGGAGGAAGGATACAATAGAAAAGACAGTGGAATGAATCTAACCTAACTTAAATACATACATATATGAATATGTCACAGTGCATCTCACCATCATGTACATCCATAAGACACTAATTTAAAAAAAAAACAAATAGCAGGAAGAATAGAGGGAAATAAAGAAGGGAGAGAAATCAGAAGTATAAGGGGATGAATTAGAATTGATTATATCCTGTGCTTTTATAATTATGTCAAAATGAATCTTAGGTATAACTTGAAAAAACCAACACAATTTTTTTAAAAAACCTACAGTCTACAATTATCGAGCACTGTCCATGTTTCAGGCACTTGGAAAGAATGTAAACATTTCTATAAGTTTCACAACTCCACCTGTTAAAATCTTTCTTTTTCAACTCAGTTGTTGTTTGCCTGCTTTTAATTCCCTGATCATCACTAATTTCTCCCTAATCTCAATTACATGTGCACCTCTGTTATGGAATTGAAAAATATTTCTCTTTGTATCATAATTGTTTTTACACATCTTTCCTATCTGTTACATTATAATATCACCAAATTCAGCCACTGTGCATGCATCAAATCTTATAGTAACAAGGATGCTACAACTTGTTTATATCTAATTCCTATAGTAATGTCTTCATGGGGAGAAACTGAAAAATATACAACTAAAAATAATAAAGAATGTTTTATCCTCTCCTTTCTGTTCCCATATCCAAGTAACTTTATTTTTCTTTGGTGACTAATGTTAATGTTTTGGTTTATATCTTTGCAGAGTTCATCACTGAATACCCATGTGCATATGGAATAATTTAATTTTATGGGGATTTTAAAACAAAATTCAGATCCCAGTATGCATAGTTTTGCAACTTGCTTTTGTAAGTTGATATGAATCTTGAGCATCTTTTCATGTCAGTACATACAGATCTACCCCATTCTTTTTAAATGTTGTATAATATTTTGGATGAGCAAATACATGAATCAGTGCAAGATGAGACCAGATAAGCTTTTGGTATCCAACAACTTTCCTGTAATGTAGGATATTAGCTGCCACATAGAGAAAGTAATGAAATAATGCGGCACCATTCCTCAAAGAAATAAGGCCATTATAATATATAATAAAATCTGGAGGGCAGAGACAGGGAGGTAAACTGTGCATTGATTTTTCTAGAAACTTTGATGGTGAATTGTTTTATGTTATGTCTGCTAACCTCTCAAATAAAAAGCTGCACAGGAAGGAAAGCTTATTTTCCAAAATGCTTCCTAGATAAAGAAATGGATACTACTTAGAAGTGTTGTCTGAAATAAGCCAATTGGGTTCAATACTGAAATACACAGTGTGGCATGAGCTGCATGCTACTATGGTCAATCTGTCAGGGAGGAGAAACTAGGTAAGAGGAAAACATGAAATTTTTTTCTGATGCAAAGATGGTGCATATTTGAAAAATAAGACAGACTTGGGGGAATGTAGGTCATCAGCATGAGTTTATACATATTTTATTACATATACATGTTATACAATATCCATTTTGTTGCCTAGAGTTATAGGAATATTAATATGTTAGCATTTAAATATTTTAACTTCAAATTTAAATTTCTGAAGTATTTTGACAATATGCATACCTGTGTGCAATGAGTTCTACCATAAGGGATTTCCTATAAAACAAGAATCATTATAAATTGATGAATCTAATAGGAGGTGCAGATATAAGTATTATTTAATGGTATAATTTTTTCTGTTATGTTTGCCAACATGTATTAAAATGCAACTTATGGGAAAAAAAATAAAATAATTTAAAAAAAAAAAAAAAAAAAGAAGAGAATCAGGTGCAACAATACCTCCATATGAAAAGAAGACTAGAAGCAGTAATAATAATAATACACTTAGTCACTCTTGACTGAGTAGAACAATGAGATTTGGGGTTTAATCCTAGGGCAGACTGTCTCAGATTGAACTCTGGCTCTGTTACTTCCTGATTGGCTAGGCCTAGGAAAAATAATTTTCCCATGCAACAATTTTCTCTTCTGTAAAATGGGTATAATAGTCATTACTTCTAGATTTGTTCTGGGGGTGAAATTAGTTCATATATGTGAAACATTAGATTATTTTACCACAAATTGTTCAGATAAGTGAGCTTTGATTTATTTAATGTATATGTGGAATACACATTCTGTCCAAGATATCTTGCCAGGTTAACATTAATATATATATATATATATATTTTTTTGTACTGGAGATTGAACTCAGGGGCACTCGACCACTGAGCCACATCCCCAGCCCTATTTTGTGTTTTATGTAGAGACAGGGTCTTACTGAGTTGCTTAGCGCCTCGCCGTTGCTGAGGCTGGCTTTGAACTCGCGATTCTGTTGTCTCAGCCTCCCTAAGTGCTGGGATTACAGGCTTGCACCACCGCACCCAGCTATTAATATTTTTATTTTAAGAGTGACTCAGTATATGTAGACAAGACAGCCAGGAAATCACAGAAGAGGTATAGGTCCCTAGATTTGTGTGTCTCCAAAGCCCAGTTTCTAGACCAGATGACATTATCTACAGAGAAATCAAGGAAGTGTGTAGATGAGATTTAGATAAGAATTTTGAAACTATTTTCTTTTCCCCTTTTAATTTCATGTTGAATTTTACTATGAAACAATACTAAGTTAGAGTTTCTAACACTTTTCCTATTTTGGACAAATATTCTTTTTTTCTGAACTCTCAACTTTTTATTCTATCTTTTCTATAAAATTAAAGATTGTAGTATTTGGAGGAGGTATCTTGAGAAATGCAAATGCAAAAAAAGGTGAGTAATTTATTGAAACTACCTTGACATGAAGCCCACTGGTGGCATATGCATGTTCAGGTGAAGCAGAGAAAAGAAAAGCAGAGGGACAATGAGCTTCAAGCAGAGAAACTTTGGCTAGGATACAATTGCCCTGCACTCCATTACAGCTCTTCATGGGATCTAGGTCACAACTAGATGTCCTCAGTATCTTATAAGTCAATGGTTTGCTTAAGGCATCTATGCATACCTTCTCCTGTCCCTGGAATATCCTCTCTTCATCTACCTCAAAACACACACACAAATAAACACACACACTTGTGCCTTGTCCAGGTCTTTATCACTGACCATTTGTCCCTGTATGGTAGCAAGATCAGCTCCTTAAATGAAAGATGAACATAGAGACATAGAACTCTGCATATAACAGTACCACTACATTTACAAAGGCACTAATAAAAAGGTCCTTATGAAATAAAATTGCTTTAAGATCTTTCTTCTTTAAAGTGTAACGATTTTGTTTTGCATTTGAGACAGTATGCTACTTTCATAACACAGTTCATTAAAACAGTTCTCTTGAGAGGGATCTTATTTAGAAAATATAAACTTATGGAAATAACAAAGGCCTGGAAAAACAAATTATTTGATCGGCATATTTCAGAGGCCAATAGCTTTATAGTAGTAATCATACAATTTATCATTGGGTTTTCCCTTTCATGACTTAGAAAATGGGGAGTGACAAAAACTATGTGTCATCAACCCCTCTGGTCCAAATTGAAGCCCCATCTCATCAAGACAGGCCTTCTGGACCTTTGTAATTTACAATAATTCCTGTCTTTCTGAACCTCTGAATATATACCGTCATCATTCATCTTGTCATCTCAATAAGAATGCAACGCTGTATGTAATTTGGTAGGCATACTTCCCCCATTATCTTTTATCCTGCTGAAAGATACATCTATCTTCAGGTTTTAAACACCCAGCATGTGCTACTGGTTATGTGAATGTCTAACCACTGTTCATTAGATACAAATGAACCATGGACTGAAACTGCAAGGATTTTATCTCCCTGGCCGTCCTGGAAATGTGGCATAGAAATAAGAATGGAAGAGAGCAAGTGACCTTTCAAAAGGTTCAAGTGCAGACAGCAAGTTTGGAGCGTGTTGAGCCAATACCATTCTTTCCTGTTCTATAGATACAGTCAGAGCTGACCCCACTATCATATATAACTTTAAGAATTTAAACAAACTTTATTTTTTTTTAACCTTACTTCACCATGCTGCAGGAAGAAACTGAATGTAATTTGCTTTTGTCTGAATGTGTGACCCAAAAGTTCACATGTTGGAAACAATTCCAGAAGTCACATGTTTATAGTTTTTGGAGCTGGAAATTCTGGAAGGTAATTAGAATTTGGTGAGATCAGAAGGGTGGGGCTTTCATGATGGTACTAGTAGCTTTATAAGAAGATCAGAGATTCAAGAAAACATGCTTACTCTGTCTCTCCATGTGATGCTGTCTGTCATGATATGATATAAAAATCACCAGATGACAGAACTATATTCTTGGACTTAACAGCCTCCAGAATTATGAACTAAATAATCCTTACTTGCAAATTCCCAGTCTGTTGTATTTGGTTTTAGTAACAGAAACAGAGTAAAACTCTTAGTTATGTTAGCATAATTCTTTTTTTTAAATATTTTTAGTTGTTGATGGACCTTTATTTTCTTTATTTGTATGTGGTGCTGAGAATTAAACCCAGTGTCTCACACATGCTAGGAAAGCGCTCTACCACTGAGCCACAACCCCAGCCCATTAGCATAATTCTTAAGTCCAATGAGAATGAGAATCTTAAGAGATTCATCCTAAGCAAAACTCAGACCCATACAATCATGGCTAGCATCAATTATATTCAGAACTAGTAACACAGGTGAAATAAAAGCAAATATTTCTATTCAATATTCATCCAACATCAGGCCAGTAAGTCAGAGAACTTCATCAGACCAGACACGACAGAGGGCTTTTATTTAGTCTTGCTTTGACTCCAAAAATTTTAAGACTTTTTCTGCTTTGCATAGTATCTACTCTTACCCATAACACCAATATGTAAATGTAGATAATATCATATCTTTAAATACCAAAAACAACTGAAAGACTGTTTTATGAATCTTGAAATAACATAATTTTACCAAGCAAGACATGATCAAGAAAGTTATAATTAATTTTGCTAAATAATTTTGGAAAATTAGTGTAGATAAAAACTTGGGAAATTATAATGATATTTGTTTCTATAATATTTTAGAAACCCTTATGAATCAGGCTTGAAATAGAAGCAGAATTTCCATCATAGAGGTCAACATATACTACCATTTAGTCCCCTAAGTATCTGGAGGGCATTCATAGTAGTACCAGGACTTAGTTTCTTGGTATTATAAGGTTGTAAATGCTAAACCACTACTTATTAAGTACAATTTCAGATTAAATGAAGCCATTATAAACTATGGTAAACTGTGCCTCAACATAAGAAAATAAACCAAATAATATATTCATGTTAAATGCAAGGTCATGTTAATACACATTCAACGCAATAAAGAGTCACCCTAGAGGTCTAGAAGGTGAGAAGTTCTTGGTTCTCTTTCTAAATTCAAATATCGGTTGAGGCTTGGCATAACCCACCATTTGCAATGTCTTTAGTTAACATATCATTAGAGAAGATTCTGGGTTCTCATCATCTGGCATTTCTTGGGGAACAGCAGAAATTTCAGAAATCCTGTTTGTGGCCCATTTCCTCAACTCGTTCCCCAGAAAATGAACTTAAAGAGGTCCGGGAGCAGAGGGACTGATTTTGTGTTTTATTATCTTTCCACTTCCCAAAACAAATTGCTTGCCTTTCAGAGCTTCCTGCTGTCTGGAAGAGGAAGCTCGAAGCCCTCTCGTTCTTTAGAACAAGGGCTCCTCAGAACAATGAGAACAATTGGCCACAAAGTTGTATAAGAAGCTATGTTGCCCTGAGGTATTAATTTATGTGACATATATATTAAACTCTAATGTAAAGTCGTGTTTTTAAAGATTACTTAATGGTTTGGAAATTGTCCCATGAGATTATGTTTTAAAAAGGAGAGAGCAAACTCAGAGAGAGTAAAATGTGTGTAAATTTATGTGGAGAGCTATAATGAGAGACTGAAAAAAATACTGGAGAGTTCTGCTAGAGAAAGGAGAATTCTTATATATTGTTGGTGAAAATGTAAATTAGTGCAACCATTATGAAAAGCAGTACTGAGGTTTCTTAAACAAACTAAGAAATAAACCTACTGTATGATCTAGCTATCCCACTCCAGGTCTATATCCCAGGAAAATAAAATTAGCATGTCAAAGAGATACCTGTACTCCAAGTTTATATGCACAATTGCCAATATAGGGAAACAACCAATGTGTCCATCAGTGAATGAATAGATAAAAAAAATGGCATATATATACAATGAAATATTATTCAGCTATAAAAGAAAGAATGAAATCCTATAATTTGCCTCAAAATAGATGAATTAGAGGTTATAATAAAGGAAATAAGCAAGGCACAGAAAGACCAATATCACATGTTCTCACTCAACTATGGAAGCTAAAAAAGTTGGTCTCATGGAAAAAGAAAGTAAAATGTTATCACTGGAGGCTAGGAAGGGCTGGAGGAGGAGAGGTGGGTTGGATAAGAAGTACCAAAATATTGTTAGACAAGAGGAGTATGTTCTGTTGTCCTCAGAACAATAAAGTGACTACAATGACTTATATGCTTAATGAAAAACTGAAAGAAAGGAATTTATACACTTCAAACACAAGAAAAGGGTACATTTTTAATTATCCTGATTTGATCATTACACTTTGTATACAGGTATCAAATTTTCATATTACATCAAATTTTCCTACTGTACTTCATAATTATGTACAATTATTAGTTGGTAATTAAAAATTTTCTCTTAAAAAATTGACTACTATTTTCTCTGAGAGAAAATTTAAGGTTATTTTATTCTTTGGAATTTTCTTTCTCCAAAATGTTCTCAGTGATGTCATATTATTTTCCTTCTCACAGAGAAATACAAATCCTCTATTTTTAAAAGAGGTGGTGGGAAGTAAATAAATATTTCTTCTCTACATTATGATCTCTTCCACCGTAATTATAATCTAAAACTAGTGCAGAGAGTCAATATTCCAGAACAATGGGCAAAAACTCTGTTTTGAAACACATGGAGTTAATGTTCTTTTATGTCTCTAAAAGTTGGTTTAAAAACATTGCCAATCCTATCACATAAAGTGATTAAAAAAAGAAAGAAAGAAAACTTAAAACTGTAATTCAACAAAGATTCTCTCTGCATCGGCAAATTCCACAACATATTCAAAGACAGAGGACTGAGTTGGAAATCTCAGGAAGGTTTTTATTTTACTGTGACTCTCCTTACAAAATCTTGATTAACTCCTGTGCTTCACTATAGCAAAATACATATGTTCAACACACAGAAGATAAATTGCTTTGTTCAGTGAATCAAATTTTATAGGAACACTGTGAGATTCTCATTCACATGGTCCAAAGGACACAGTTGTCTCCAAATTAGCATTTGACTTTATATTGACACGACCCTGAAGCCAACTAGCTCTTTTGACTTTCATTATATTTTTTGTTTTACTCACAAACAGCCAGAATGTAGATGAGAAAGCAAGGCTGAGGGGTCTTGAATCACAAACCATGGAAAGTTATATATCCGGCAGTAGCATATGAATTGGGGATGCCAAGAACAAATGACTTTGTGCTGATCCACTGTGAAAATTCAGCAAACTCAATAGCCCTTTAAATTCCTCATTTTATTTCTGGAGAGTTAAAGAGGTTCTTATACTTATTTGCTGACTAACATTCTGTCCAGAGTCTTTTAAGAAAGAATTTTTATAAATTATCAGCAAATATTCTGCCTGAGTTTCAGTGCTTTAGGTAGTTGGTACTGCAATTTTCTGGCAGACCCTATCTGCAATAAAGAATATTAACTTCTGTCAGTCCCTGTGCAACATTCAGAGATGCTGGGCTGTTCAGTACAAAATCTTCTATGTATATACCAAGGGACCTTAGGTGAGATGGCCAGCAAATGGATCTGAATTCCTCATCTGTATATAAGGAATAAATTACATTTTATTTCATGCCTGCCTCATGGAGTTTTGGTGAAGGCATAAGAAGAAATTGGAATTATTTGAAAAGGAGAAAAATATTATATGTCATACTTGCTTCTATCAAAGTCCACATACATCTACCTAAAAATCAACAAAATTCTTGATTTATCTCTTCTCTATGTTCTACA
>CM053399.1:21667630-21684832 GCA_028644305.1 Xerus rutilus | reverse complement strand
TTTTTTTTCAGTGCTAGGGATTGAATCCAGAGCCTCACACAAGCAAGGCAAGTATTTTACCACTAAGTTTCATCCCCAGCTCTCCTTTAGCATGTTTCCCATTTTCCCTATAAATCTGTGCATCCCATGAAGGAAGGATCAGATAGCACAGAATAATAAATATTTGATTAATATTAATTAAATTAATAAACCCTTGCATAAAATTCCTCACTTCTATGGTTAACCAAAAATTAAAAGGGCATATTCTCTGATGCAATAACTTAACTGAATGTGTGCTTGGCAACAGGAGTTATAGAGCTAAACAAGACATAATCTCTGTTCTCTAGAAGCACTAAGTATTATTATTTTAATTCTTAAAACCTTAAATCTTGAAATCTGGTTTTATAGAACAGCTTGCAGAATTCAGGTCTTGTTTTGATATACAGGATTACAACATGCAGAAGAGAGTAGCAGCCTTTACAAAGAAAACTAGCATCAGTGACCTGACCTGTCATTGCTGAGTAAACTCATATAGAAGACCCAATAGGACTAATTCCACTCATCCCTGGCAGAGATTACTTCTTTATTCTGCTGTTATTCTGTCTGCTAACTACAAGCAGGCTGAAACTGACTGGTAAGGACTGGTGTTCAGAAGAGCCTGAGGGCAGTGGTTCTTTGCTTAGCTACATGTTAGAAATACTTGAGAGCATCTAAAATGTATTCAAAGTTATATCACTGATTCTAGGTGGAATTAGTCATCAATACCTTTAAAGCATTCTTATGGTGATTACAATACATATCCAGAATTGAAATCCATCTAATTAGATGAATTAATTTCAATTAATTGCAGCTTTAATAGAGAAACAGAACTTATCATGGTGGCCTTAAAAACCATGTTTCGTGGAACTAGTCCAGAGGTATAAACAATGCAAACAATGCAGAAACTTCCAGATTTATTGGTGGTGAAATTTCCCTGTCCCTGGAAGTGGCAGTCCTCTCCCTCTAGGTCTCAGGCAAACCAAAGCAGCTGGCCATTCCATATATAACAAAAGGATGAAAAACCTATGTTATTATAATATTCAGTATAAAAATTCATTATGAATCAATGGTCACAAGAAATTAATGCTCAAAATTTTAACACAATGGAAACTACCAACACATTAATTTTTTATTAAGTTTAACTATGTTTGAGCATATGGGTTAGACTTTCTAATAAATGACTTCTGCCATTTCTGTGCTTGTATTTAAACAGTTTTTAAAGGTGTTTCTAATTTGTCAGATTATTGCCCTATACTTTTCTTTATTTTTAAATTAATTCCTGAGCCAGTCTGTTCACATAAAATTATATGAGTGAACACAGTACTCTAGTGAAAGTGTGTCATGTTCAATCAAATCCTGGGAAGGTTTAAGCACATCTGCTCAGCTATTGCTCTGTTAATGGCACAACATTCAGCTATGCAGGAGAAAACAGCAACCCACAGGAGTGGCGTAGTGTAGGCATTCATTCTAGGGTTTTCATGACTTTTATTTTTAATAACATATGCAAGTAAATGTAAAATGTTAAATGATGGTAATTCTGCTTTGAATGATTCACATTGGCTGGCTTCTAGTAGACAATCAATAAAGGTATGTTAAATAAAGACAGTGAAGAAAAAAGGAAGGAAAGAACCAGGGAAGGAAGCCAAAAAAAGAAAAAAAAAGGACAAAGGAGAACCAGATGAAAAGAGAAAGGGAAGGGAGGAAGGAGGAAAAGAAAGAGAAAAGGAGAGAGAGAAAAGGAGCGAGAGAAGAAGGAGAGAGAAATTTTGTGCTTTCTGTACTACTTTGTGAGCTTTTGGGTATTTATAAAAAGTATCCCAAAATTGCACTTTTAATAAGTCTGCATTTTTCAGACCTGTTATCAAACTTCTTTGTTTGAATTTGGAGAAAGCAGATATAATTAGATATCAATGCCTTGCTCTCTATATGTGAAATTATAAATTTGAACTTGTGTACTTTTTGGAACTATTGTTTTTGTTTACTTTTTATGTTTAAAATAATTTATATTTTTATTTTTATTTATTTATTTTGGTACTGTAGATTGATCTCAGGGGCACTCGACCACTGAGCCACATCCCCAGCCCTATTTTGTGTTTTATGTAGAGACAGGGTCTCACTGAGTTGCTTAGCACCTCGCTGTTGCTGAGGTTGGCTTTGAACTCGCGATTCTCCTGTCTCAGCCTCCCTAAATGCTGGGATTACAGCCTTGAGCCACCGTGCCCGGCTTTATATTTTTAAGGTACTTCCTGCTAAAGTGACATGGAACGAGACAAAGTCTAGAATTAGGTTTCTGTGATTACTGTTCAGTCCTTCTGAAATAATTCTATAGGATGACCAAGGGATTATTCCATGGGATCTAGAACATAATTTGATCTCTATCTACATAAGACAGTTAATGCAGCTCAGCTACTCCTGGAAATGAAACTCCATCCTTGTCTTGGTGGTATCTCCTGATGGGATACATTCTAGGACAGGGAAAACAGAAGATGCTTGTTACCCAAGGCAGAGGACTTGTATATATATAATCAGTGAGCTCAGGGTAGACTTAGTTGCCAACATGTTACTGAAAGATGGACTGTTTCTTAAATTAAGTTCTGAAACCTTGTCTCTTAACCCA
The DNA here is from genome assembly GCA_028644305.1 of Xerus rutilus. NCBI lineage: Eukaryota > Metazoa > Chordata > Mammalia > Rodentia > Sciuridae > Xerus > Xerus rutilus. The sequence goes on along the minus strand of CM053399.1, from coordinate 21,682,197 downwards.
ACAGAAATACATTTTGAAAGAGGAGGAGATGCAGAACTTGCTATTACCTGTTTAGAAATCAAAGCAAAGACAGATAATAACCCTTTCCACTGAGGCAGTTCCTCGGAGTTCAGTCTTTGCTTATTGTTTCCTGCTTTCCTGTCTCAATCCAGCTGAAGCTGTCAACTTTCTGACATATTTGAGATCTTGTGTCTTGGTCACACTGTAACTGTGGCACACAGTGGTGCTGGATGAAAGTTTGTGGAATAAACCTTCCTTTTCACAAGGCCATCCTCCAGTGGAAGGGTGGAAAGGTTAAGAAGAACAGGAAATTTGGAAAAGGTTCAGCTGTATAAGTTATTACAAATCTTCTGAAAATAGAACATGTATTAAATTCATGAGACACTGAAAATTGAATTGCTGAGACAAGAGCTGTTTTGACTAGAATAGCAAATGTCAGATCATGAATCTATTCACATGGCAAGGATCAAAAGATGATTAGCACAGGTGACAGAGTTGTTCTACTTTGCCTGAAATATTGAGGCCCTATTTTGTTTTGAGGAGGTAGACTCCAAATGTTTCTTACATGGTGCTTATGCTCTGTGTCTTGAACTCTTAGGTTTTACATTTTATGAGTTAAGAGAATAGAAAAGTTGTCAATATCAATTGCATAATTTCTTCCTACTGAAAACTTCTATGATTTTAGAAAAATACATAACTGGTCTTATAGCAGTAGACACTAATATTTTAAGAATAGCTTCAGATTATCTGGAAAATAAAAGGAAAGTCAATAGTGATTTTCGGGGTTTCATGTGCACAAACCTATCTATACAAGGTCTGCGTCAAGAGGAAATATTTTCAGCATGAAGGTTAATCTCATATTGAGTTCTGAGGTCAGAATTTAGGAGTTGGGTGAAGAATGAGTGAAGAAAATTCTTGTCTCCTAGGAATTCCTCCTTGGAATACCAACCTCCTCAAATCTACAGAGATTTTCATAAATTCTTATTCATTTATTTATTCAGTCATTTGCTCATTGTAGGAACTATCTTTTAGAAGTGTCCATACCAGATGCTGTGTGTCTGAGTAAAGGTCATCAAACTATAGCCCACAAGTCAAATTTTGATGATCACTTGTTTTTGTAAATATATTTTTATTGAAACATAGCTACATCCATTTATTAATGAATTACCTATTGCTAAATCAGTAACTGCCACAGACACTGACCTCTGAGACCTAAAATAGTCCCCTTCTGATCTGTAGTAAGAACGTTTGCTTTTCGAAGACAAATACATTAAAATCCCCCAGAACCTAAGAATGTGTTGCTTTCTACGGTCACAGTCCAAGAAAAGGGAATTTGCAAATGTGAGTAAGATAAGGATAAAAAGGTAGTTATATGATGATCAGTCATAGAGAGGGCTGGGATGAGGGAGGGAGGTGTAAAAATGGGAACCAGAGAAGAAAAAGAATACATGTGAGTTTTGAAGGTGGGGAAAGAGTCTATTAGATGGGAAGTGCAAGAAGCCTGGAGAAGCTAGGAACAGATTCTCCCTAGAGCCTGCAGAAGACAAAATCAGGGCTGTTCACATGTTGATTTCAGCCCTTCAGCCCAGTGGCATTGTGTTCAGACTCTTGAGCTCCAGGACTACAACATAATACTTTCTCACATTAAGCTACTCATTTAACGAGTTGCATCAACAAACTGAAAAACATTGTGAGCCCTAGTCTGGGATTTAGTGTATCCATAAAATAATAATATATTATAATATATAAACACTGTCAACTAAAAGACAGGAAGTCCAAATATAGGAAAGTCAATATAGCTGCTTTTCAGTGTGGTCTTGAGCAAATAACTTTCATAAGTAAATCCTTGTCAAAGCACTAAAGACATGCCTGCCAGGTTGGATAATGAAGAAGATTTAATCTTGCTGGAAATATATGTGCAGATATATAAAGTATTATTTGTATTCTCAACAGAAAGAAAGATCAATCTACCTTCTCATCTAATACAAAGTGGAAAAACTCACTTGATTGAATTTTAAAACATGATAATAAACCTTAGGACAGATTAATTTTTCTTAAATTAGTTAACTTGCCATTTCTGAGATGAAAAGTAGGAATAGTCTTACAGTTCTGCAAGCATATTATTTGAAGTAAACATTTAGGAATCAGGAGGTATGCCTCACTTGGCAAGTTGAATAGCAAATTAAACTTATTGAGACAATTCTGCATATTATTCAAGGATACAGAGGATGACATGCTTTTATTCATGTGCTAAGGGATGCATACCTAGGTAGTTTTCATAAATGCAAAACATTAATATTTCAGTCATCTGGGATAATCAGCAGTGCAATCTTTAGACTCAAAGGGAGGGTGATATTTCAAGTGCACAATTACTGTTTTTATTAGAACTGATTTAATTGACATCAAATTATAAAATTTCCATCATGTTCACATAGGTACAATATGCACCTCAATTTTTTGAAAATAATGCAATGCTGTCACAACAAATATCAGTAAATCTTTCAGTTTTACTCTATGTGACGAGTGATATGAAGTTCTAAAATGAGTTTGTACCAGCCTTTGATTACACACATGAACTTTATTCCTCAAATAAGTCTCATCAATGACACAGAACTCAATAGGCAATAAGTCATTTCGGAAACCGTATAAGAATTCTACTAAGCCACACACAATAAAAATAACTTCCCAATGGCATATATTAAGTGGAAGAGATGAGTTTTGAACTCTAACAATATTTTTTTCCAACTGGCTTACGATATATCTCCAAAAGTCACAGAAGCTGATGTGAAATGAATGTGCCCTGCAAACTGTAAACAGTATTTTTGGGTGTGTTCTAATATGTAATCAGAAATTCAACACTTATCATTAAGTCCTAGTTTAAAATGGTATATCTCTCCTACAGAAAAAATACTCAGGTTTCAATGAAACAAAATACCTTGAAAATATCTGTCCCTTCAGCAGATATTGGGTGAGCAATGGGGTTTACACACAAATAATTCTTTAAGTGTTTTTTTTATCATTTCATTAAGGAACTTGTCATACACATTACCAATTTTAATTTTTGCCACTTTATCTATTTAAAAGAATGAGAATTAGAAAATATTTTAAGGTGCATATTGGCATTAAAGAAATAGTGAATTTAGTGTCAGAAAAATCTAAGTTGGCCCTCGATTCACCTGGGATTCTGTTATTACTTTGGAATGGAGGAGGAAAAAGAAAAATAAAAAGTTTTGACAGATGAGGCTGAATGAACCGAAGTCATAGCTCCTGTGTGACTGAAGAAGACTACATACCTAGTTTTGTTTCTGCCTCAAGCAGCATTCAGCTCCTCACAGACTGCAGTCAATAATACAATGTTTGTTTTTAGGATCATTATAGTTCCCTTTCACCCTTTCTCTTCTTTGCACACCCCTTCAACCTGGAAAAGGGATGCACTTGACCTTCATCTGTACTGTTGCTTGTCAGTCTTTAGACAAGATGCCTTGATAAATGCAGCTTACTTTTCTAATGCTTTCTTCTTAACTTGTCATATAAGAAATTTAAGCATAGATATTATATATAAAGGTTCTTTGTTATTTTGCATTTTTAAAAAGTTGCCTTTCAATAGTTCTTAGCAAAATGTTATTTCTTCTAGGAAAAAAATGTACTTAAGAAAGTTCTTAAGATTTTCTCCTTCAGGAAGTGTCCAAGAATAATTAAAATGAAAATGACAACCAAGTATAGGGATATAAGACACCAGCAGCTATGTTGCCTCTCCCCCAAAGACATACGTGCACTCATGCCTTCCATTTGTGTTTGCTAGGTGTTTGTTAAATTGACTGCTCAGCTGAACAGATATAGCTCCTTTTCTTTGGAAAAGTTATGAAAACTTATGGGAAGACTGTGGCTTTCCAAGCAAGTTGGAGGAGACCCTGAGAACTCCACCCATCCTCCTGAGCCTGGCATTAAGAAAGCATAATAACTAAGTTCTTTGTGTGTGACCTGTTTTCCTGCCTGCCCTTCACATCTCCCTTCTGCCTAATGTTCTCTCGAGATCCTTCCTGTCTATCTTTCCTGCACAGTATTACTGAGCTGAAGGAGTCCGATCATCCTTTTCTTGTCATGTCCCTTTCCTCACCCCTAGTCATCTTGAAATTCGAAGAAGCAAGCAGGCTGATGGATGTGAATTTAGAATTTTTAGAATCCCTTGTTAGCTATTTACTAAACAATGTGAATTCCTATGTGTAAATTTACTTTTTCAGGCTCATTTTTTTTTCATTTGTGAAATGATAATGTGGTAAGAATAGAAAAGTGTGCTAAACTCCGTATTTGGGATGATATAATTTCTTATTGTTTTATTCCTAGCACTCTTGGAATCTTTGAAATAAAAGAAAGGCAGTTTTATCACAGGATTTTATAGTATAATAAGTACAAAAATTAATTGATTGGCTTGAATGTGAATTTAAATAGCCCCTCCCACTATGTCCAACGCTGTTCTTGTGTGTAACTGATGCTGGGTTTTTTTTTTTCTGTTCAGATACCCACCCGCCAAAGCATGCCCCAGTGACATTCTTGTTTTTATGGTTACTGTTAGCCATCCTAGAAGTCCATCTACTTTGCTTGATGCATGGATTGTTACTAATCTGTGTCTCTCAAGTCAGTGCCCATCCCTACATGTTCCCCCAGATTTCAGTTCTTTTATTGGTATGACTATCCTGTCCTACATGTCTTCCACAAACACTTATCTTATGGACTAAGGTCTAGATATGAGGTGTCTCCCAAAGCTCATGTGTGGAACAATGCAAGAGATTTTAGAGGTGCAATGATTGGCTTATGGGAGCCTTAAGCTAATCAGTGAATGAATCCATTGGTAGAGATTAACTAGGTGGTAACTGTAAGCAGGTAAAGTGTGAATGGAGGTGATAGGTCAGTGGGAGTGTGACTCTGGGGTTATACTTTGTCCCTGGTGAACAGAGCTCTCTTTCTCTCTGCTTCCTGGCTATCATGTCTTAAGCTGCTTTCCTTGGTTGTATTCTTCTACCATGATGTTCTGCTTCACCTTGGGCCTAGGACTAAGGAGTCAGCCATATATGGACTGAATCCTCTAAAATCATGAGCCAAATAAACTTTTCCTCCCTCATATTGTTCTTTACTTCATGCCCGATAATGTACTAAGTATTCCAGCATTATATAAATACACTTAATTCTCAAGTACTTTTATTTACTCATTTTGTAGGTTAAAAAGTATAATCAGAGTGGTTAAATAACTTACACAACTAGTATTCTTGAACCAATAACCATGTTTGGTCAAGATATGAATTAATTAATTTAAGAGTGGATTTATTCATTAGGTTAATGATTTGGGGTACCCTACTTTGAGCAGATCGCCTCTGTCTTTAAAGAGATCAACAGGGAACTCTCTTGTACTTGTTTTATAAATGTTATATAATTTATACACACATACATATGTATGAATATTATATGTCCATGTATGTTTGTGTTGATATTACATATTGTACTTTTGCTATATGTTACAGAACACAGATCTCCAAATTGAAAGTATCTTAACCACCTAAAAGTCAGACAAAGCCTGGTGATTATAACGTGTCTCTCAACAGAGTGATGGAAACACATGGCCTCAGGTGACTGTTGAGAACATGGTCAGACACAAGCGAGAGAATTCAGAAGCTTAATTTAGCATAACTCAGAATATAGTAACATCACCTTTGCAAAGTGCTGGAGCATTGAAGAGCGGCAGATTGTTTGATGTTCTTTTAATCATTACATGTGTAGAAGAGGAATGTCAGGTTATTGTTATTATTGCATCAATATCTAGTAATACATTATTGGTAAATGAAAGTTAGATGAAGCAAACAGATTTAATCTTATTCCATGGCTGAACTGTGTGGCAGGAAATAATAGGATTTTCCTGTTCTTCCCAGACCCTTCCCACAGACACACATATGTTCACATAATTTACCTAGCTTTGGAAGAAATCTCAAATACCTCCTGGTGGTCTGTATAATGTACTAGAATACATAGCACTAACAGACCTGTTTCTCTGACTCAGTTTCACAATAACATTATTTGTGGAGTGTCTTGCCCATACTATGACTAGGTTTGGCCATATGACTTGCTTTGATCAATACAATTAGGCAGAAATGAGTGTCTACCAGTTCCAATCCTAGTGTGCAAGTGTTTCCCTGGCACTCTGATGAAATGAGAACATGCCTATGCTAATGTGTTGGATATTGAGAGCCAGTGAGACCCAGTCACTCAAGTTTCTTAGTTCTTGCAGCCGGCCTCCATTAGCTGATAGTCAGCAGACCCAAAACATGTGAATGTGACCTGTTAAAATCATAAAATTCTTCCAGATAATCCCAATCTAATAGATGCCAGTTTGTATGCTTCCTTTGAGAATTCAAGGTTGTCTACTAGACAAGAAATTGATAGGGGGCTTACTTAAGCTATGGAATTAATTCATAAAAGACAGATTGCTAGAGAGGTGCTGGAGAGAATAAAAACAAACACAAAACACACAGAAGCAAAAATAGAATTTTATGGTTTAGATATGAGGTTTCCCTAAAACCATGTGTGAGATGATGCAAGAAAGAACCTTAACTTAATCAATGCATTAACTCCCTGATAGAGATGAATTGCGCGGTTTCTGTAAGCAGGCAGGATGTGGCTAGAGGAGGTGTGTCACTGGGGATATGACTTCAGGGGTATATATTTTACCCTTGATGAGTAAAGCTCTCTCCCTCTGACACTTGGTACCATGTTCTGAGATGCTTTCCTCCACCATACCCTTCTACCATGATGTTCTGCCTCACCTCCAGCAGAGAAATGGAGCCAACCACGAATGGACTGAAACCACTGAAACTGAGTACCAAATAAAACATTTTTTCCTCTAAAATTATTCTTATCAGTTCTTTTGATCACAGCAATTAAAAAAGAAACTAAAATATAGAAAGCATGAATACTTGAAAGAAAAAGCAAAACAGTAACTTGTCTAGAGATAAGAGTGTTTCCCTTGAAGAACTCCAAGATTTACTGTAGATCAGCTAGGGTTGGCTCTGAGCCCAAAGGAAGTTCTAAGAGATTACATATAAAAGGAAGATGTAGGCAAGAGAAAAGCCCACTGAGGATGGCGGAAGGAGGGATTGGGGAAATGTGGCAAAATAGGACAAAGTTGCCGAAGCACTGTTTTGTTTTGTTTTGTTTTTTAATCAATTTTGAAGAATAAATGAGGGCCAGGTGTGGTGGTATATGTCTGGTAATCCCAGCTATTTGGGAGGCAAAAGCGGGAGGATTGCAAGTTCAAAGCCAGCTTTGGCAACTTAAGGGGACCCTGTCTCAAAATGAAAAAGGACTGGTGACGTAGTTCAGTGGTGGAGCACCTCCAGTTTCCACCCTCAGTATGAATGAACAAAAGAAAGATAGATATTTTTTTAATATCAGAAAAAAAATCTAGAATGATAGCTAATGTTGATGAGGTAAATCAGTTAATGGAGCCAAGATGAAAAATAAAACTAGAATTATTATTTTTTAGAAAAGATGTTGGAAATCTCTCAATCTAATTTTGGTTTTTAAAATTTCTCCTTTAAGCAACCAACTAGGCAGAATTATATCTAATAGATAAAAGATCCCCTAGCTGAGTTCAGAACAGAATAGGAATCCTGGAGTCCTTTTTTGTGCCTCCCTGGTGGCTCAGAGCCACTGCTATCGAATTTCCACTTCTTCCAGAATTTCCATGGCCAGGTATGCAAGAATCTTCTTATGAACACTTACTCTAGTTCTTGATTTTTTTGCCCATGTCACACGAAGATTTGCTCGATCTCCTGGCTCAGAGTTCAGTGCATTTCTATTTCCAGGGTTGTATCATGTTTCACTGGCTGATGCATTTTAACATTCAGCGTCTAACAGAGGATGGCATAGGATAACTCCCTCATAGCACCATTAAAATGGTGCCAAATGCTACAACATCTGTTCAACGTGAATATCGGATTAATAAATAAAGCCATGTTAAAATCACAACATAATTCTTAGGTTAAAATAATTACAAATGAGAGTGTTTATCCTTTCACATAAAGTTCAAGCTCTTCAATATGATCGGCATCACCCTTGTTTACATAAATTCTGCCTTATGTTTCATTATATCTCAGTCTGACTTGGAATTTTTCATTCAAAGTTTTTGTAATTCACCAACAATGCCATGCGGGGTGTGTTACTCCTTTATAAATGATCCTTCCCTTGCCTGGGATGCTCTTTCTCATGAGCTGAGCACATGATCAATTCCTCTTGCTCCTTTAAAACCCTGCCTCAACCAGGCACTCCTGTAATCCTAGCACTTAAGGAGGCTGAGACAGGAGAATCGCGAATTCAAAGCCAGCCTCAGCAACAGCGAGGCGCTAAGCAACTCAGTGAGACCCTGTCTCTACATAAAACACAAAATAGGGCTGGGGATGTGACCCCTGAGTTCAATCCCTGGTGCCAAAAAGAAAAAGAGCCCTGCCTCAGTATTACCTTCCAAAAAGAAGTTAAACAGTTTCACTTCTCTGTTACTTATTTTCTAAATACATTCTTCTTCCATTGCATTATAATATTTCTGTTTATGTGCTTCACCACCACCACCAGTAAAGTCCAATATAATATTATTTTGTGTTCACGTGGATGAACTCAATCTTCATAACTCTGTGGAATAAGGTCATTATCATTAGCATCTGAGGAACAAAGAAGTTACACAGCTGGGATTTAAATGTAACGATTCTATAGTCTTCTAGAATCTTCTAACAAGATTCTATGTTGCTTCTTGATATGGTACATTCCTTGAAAGTTCAGAGACTGTCTTGATTCTTCAATACTTGCTAACCTTAAGTCACATTAATAAGCCATACACTACTTCCAAGGCTGCTACCTCCACTTGATATTTGTAGAAGTGTCTCTTCTGGATACGCATGGTTTACAAGAAATACTGGGGTTACAGGGACTAAAACCTTCCTGGCACTCAGTGAAAACAGAAGAAAAAAAAATCACTATGCATTTACTCATCAAGAAGGCCACAATCATTTAGCCAATTACATGCTCAAATTATAGTTCCTCACAGATCTACAACCTAACATCCCAGATGCATTTGTTGAAAAATAGTCATTATTCATCTTTGCACTTGGCTTTCCTACTGTACAATGGCAAAGGTGTGTTGGGGAAAGATATTCTTTTTGATTCCAGGTGGTGAACTGATTTGGCTTGTGGATGTTATATACCCTACTTTCCTAATGTCACTTTGCCTATTGCAGGAACTTTGGATATATTTCCTATTCTAGAAACTTGAAAAATAACTCTGAGGTCCTTGGATAATCACAAACAAGGGCTACAAGACAAACCAGACTGTGGCTTAAAGATGTATTCAGTGATTTGACAGGTCAGCAAAAGGCATTCATGATGCACATCAGTCAGAGGATGCTCACCAGCACGACACTGCTGGATTTCAAAAGCAGTATAGAACAAAAATAAAAGAGAAGCTTTAGAGTATGAGGAGGAACACTAATCAAACTAGTGATGCCAAACATGCCTTTTTTTAAACCCATTGGTAGAGTTTAACACCAATAATTTGTAACTTTTCTGTGAGGTAGCAGGGCTTTATTTTATTGGTTTTCTTTCTTCAATTATGGAACCAAAATATAGAATAGAATAGAATAGAATAGAATAGAATAGAATAGAATAGAGAATAGAATAGAAGAATAGAATAAAATAGAATGGTAGATTTCTAAAAGGAAAGATTGGATAAGTGTGAGGAGAAGTATCCCTGGTTAATATATGTCCCAGAATATCTGACAATCGGATGGACTTGATTTCCAATCTTCATGTCAGTGTGGTTGGTTGGCACACACCATTAGTTTGGGTGTCAAATATCTTCTATTGAATCTGTGCTTCCCCCATGTCCTTACAGAGTGTACAATAAGAGATTCATCTCCATTCTCTATAAAGTGATTTCTATAGAGCTTATGAGTCATTTTCCAAGAAAATACATTGATTATAGATTTTTTCAGACAGTAAACTTTCTTCCCTTGACAATCAGTTAGGGTCCGATGAGAAAGTACCTCAGTCCTTTCACTTCTAGTCTGGACTCCTCTTTATTCCCATAGAAAGTTTTTCTGTTTTATAGCTCTACCTGGCTATCTCACAGGTCCTTTGAAACTTACCACATCCTGAATGTATCTCACTTGTTACTTTCCCGCCCAAAAACATCTTTCATCTTCTAGTTCCAGTATGTATCATAATTAATGCTAACATCCTCTACCTGCTGCCCCATCAGAAACCCAAGCAGATTCAGAAGCCATGATGGAGAGACTAAGGATCAGAGGCAGAAGCTGGGGAAATATAGAAGAATGCAGAAATAAAAGACAAATGCTGAAATCCAATGTAAATATGGGAATGGCCACTTACCAAACGCTTTGCTATCCCTATACCTATAATGACTAACCTCTGCCTTTCAAACTCTTGAAAAAGTCCTCCAAGCTCTCAATTTCTCTCACTTCATCTCTAGTCCAAGTTACTATTACCTCTTCCATTTATTATTGGCCTGAGTTTCTCCACTGAGTTTTCAAATCCTCTCTTATCTTTCTAGAATCTACAGGCTATCATTTTTTTTTTTTTGTTTGGTACTGGAGATTGAACTCAGGGGTACTCCACTAGTGAGCCACACCCTCAGCCCGATTTTGTGTTTTATGTAGAGACAGGGTCTCACTGAGTGGCTTAGCACCTCGCCATTGCTGAGGCTGGCTTTGAACTCGCAATTCTCCTGTCTCGGCCTCCCTAAATGCTGGGATTACAGGCTTGTGCCACCACGCCTCAGGCTCTCCTTTTTATTCAGTGATTTTTTCAGTGCAATTCTTATAATTGTCCTCCATTTAAGAACTTTTCATGCTCTGTATCATTCCCCTGGGGGAGAAAATACTTTAGATTCTTAGCAAGGCTTTCACCAGTACCTGACTTTGATTCATCCTTGATCTAACCCTCTGGCTCTGAACTGGTAGGAGATATTGCACCTTATGGAATATATGACAATGTTTGGAGATACTTTTATTTTTACAAATGGTCAAGAGTATGCTACTGTTTTCTGGCAGGTAGTGTCCAGTAATACTGAGAAACATCCTACAGTACACAGTATAGTTCCTTCCTAGAAATTTATGAACCAGTCCTAAATACCAATGATGCTAAAGCTGATAAATCCTGCTATAACTTCATCTAATGCTTCTCTTTTTTTCACTCACTGGATTTAAACCATCAATATTTTTCACTTCCATGAATCTACTACACTTAAACACAACTCTAATCCTTGAATGTGGACTTTCTTCTTGGAATAAACTGCAAATTCCCCCCATCGGTTCCTAATCCTTAACTTGACTAAACTATCCTTCATCCTTAACGTTCAATTTAATAATTTATCAGGAAAGCTTTTTTTTGGAATTGTCACACTAGGTATGCTATATTTTTTTTCCTTAAGTTCTCCTAGAACTCAGTACTTTCCCTCAAAATTATACCTTTATTAACTTTTTTTTTTCTATAATACTCTAAATCCCTTGGGGACATGCTATATTTCTGTCCCAATTGACTTGAACTCTGTCCTGAATAATTCCCCCCATATATATGTTTAATTTAAATAGTCAATACAGTGATAACTAAATGCATGGATCAGTAAATGATTTAGATACTTATCATCAAGTTTAAAAAATTTTAGCAAAGCAGATTTTGGTTCAAATTATGGCTAACATATTGGAATAAGTTGGCTCAAAATGTCCACCATTTTTTTTTCTAATTTAAGACACTGGCTACCAAATGATATCCATGAAAATTTCAGTCTTTTAGAAATTTAGAAATCTAATTTCAAGTGTACTCAATGTGAAAAACAGCTGAGGAAGTTAGAATCAATTTTACCAGCATTTAGAAAGATTGCCACAAACCATAACCAAGGATGACATGGAATCAAGGAGAGATGAAAACTTTCTCTCTTTAATCACAATAAACGTTTTTTCCATTTTATGTTTTCACCTGGAAAACTATTTTCCTTGCCTACATCGCATTCAATTGGATTTTTAAAACATCCATTCCTACCCTCAGCTTTTAAAACAGCAAGGTTGTAACACCTGCTTTCCTAGATATGAAGACTCTAGTCATGTTCTATATGATTAGATAAGATAAATTCTTCTCCCTTTTATTTGGAAACCACAAAGTCTTATTACAAGGAAAGCAATGAAGACATTTTTCAGTTTCATAGGGGCAAGGAAATTTTTTCTTTTCCCATAACACACTAATTTTCTTAAAATTCCAGATCTATAGTAGCTGGCATTGGGGGAAAAAAAATGTTCACAAAGGAGAATGACATAGGTTGAAGTGAAAGTGGCTGTCCTGTGACTTCAGTAGACATTCATTTAGCTGACAAAGCCAGTCAATCAAGCTGAAGACAATAATACAAAAATGCATTTTTGGACATATTCCATTGTGCCTGGAACTTCTAATATTGGACATAAAGATACTGAAATGGGAACAAGACCAATTTTTTTGAGAAGTGGGAATTTTAATGGAACTACACAAGAAATACAGTGACTTGGCCAAATGTGTAGGAGAAATGCTGTCTTGAGCAGAGAGCCTGTGTGCCTGTCAAAGGTGTAATTATGTCATTGCCTTGCAGCACAGAGAAAGACGCCAACCTATAGAGTAGGTAACAAAGTGTCTAATGGATTCAGATTAGATCAGTTCCATAGTCAGTTATATTAATTTGGCACTCTGGAACAGAAGAGAATGTGAGAGTTCTCAGAAGAGTTTGTGCTATACACTTTTCACTCATTTCTGGGTGAACAAACAAAAATTCAGAATTTAGGTAAGAACTTAATTGAAGACTAAAATAAAAGTATAGGAAATAAATGGATCAAGATATTTTTGACCAAAACAAACAAGAACTGAGATTTTCTTTCCTTAAGGTAGTTAAGGGTTATGATCAGTACAGAAGAGATGAGTTGAGAACCTATTTTTTATATTGTAATACTTTTTGGTAGGTCCATAACTGTAATTCTTTCATAAACAGAATATAGTCCATTTCATAGAACAAGGGGTTACTATTGCTTTACAGTTTCTTGCAACATATTCAAAAAATATTATGATGGCAGGTGTGATGGCACAGATGTGTAATCCCAGAGACTCAGGAGCCTGAGGCAGAGAAATCACAAGCCAAGGCCAGCCTCAGCAACTTAGCATGACCCTAAGCAACTTAGTGAGACTCTGTCTTAAAATAAAAAGTAAAAAGGGCTAGGAATATGGTTAAGCCTCCCTGGGTTCAATCCCTCATACCAAAAATATAAAAAATAAAATAAAAGGTGCTGTAATAAATAGTCTCTTTATGTTACACAAATCCCCACACCGGGTGACCCCTATTTGTGTGTGGGCTCTGTGCATAGAGTGAGCATCGCCAGGTAATAAGTGGAAACATTCATATTTTCAAGCTCTGACCAGCTAACTTATATTAAATTACCTAATTCTCATAACAGTATTTTGAGAAAAGTACACTTGCTGTCTTTCTCTTAAATCTGAGGAACGGGAGGATAAAAGAGATTCAATAACATGCCCAAGGTCACAGAGCTAGGGAGTCATAGAGCAAGAACTTCAATTACCACAGATATCTATGGTTTAATAAACTTCAATTGTGACAAATATCAGTGTTCTTTGCTTCCTACAGGAGAGTATTATTGTTTGTGTCCCTTATTCTACAGTCTTACCACCATAACTAGCTTCTCAATTCATAGGCTTAGCCTGGAATGAGGATAACGTCCAGACAAAAGTTTTCCTAGGGCAGAATGGAAGTCACACACACATTTCTTCTTATATACATACACACACCAGTCAAAAACATCACCATTTGAAGAGCTTTCCATGGAATATAGAAACTGACCTGCCCCTTTGAAACTCCAGTGATGACTCAGTTAAGCTCAATGCCCCATCCAAGTGAAAAGATATGGGGTAAGTAATAAGAACACCAAATCAATTATTTAAAAAAGGAACTGCAATATTCCATTAGCCAAAATGATAATATCAATACAGATAAGTACCAAGGATTTTTCCCTCTAACTAACTTATTTTGAGATGTTTTTCAACATAGCAAAGTATTATACAACAAAGCACTAAAGATTAATATCAATAACTTTTTCAAAGAAAGGAAAAATTTCCCTAACATGGTGTTTTTTTTTTTCACCCCCAAGTTTCCAGAAGCTGGAGAAAATGATATATCCTGACATTCTCCATTCAATCAAACTTCCCAATGACTAAATTCCTACAAATATCTCTGGATAAATCATTCAGTGATTTTCTCTTGAGACATTTAGAAACATCACGGTACTCACCCGTAGAACTAATACTTCAGAAATGGCAAAGAGAGATTATGGGGACATGCTGATACATCTTGATAAAGAGGGTAGCCTGAAATCTGGCTGAAAAATGTGACGTACTTCATTCAGCCATACATCAAATGCATGTTTTACATAGCTTAATCCTTCATTTATTCTCCTTAAAATACATAGTGACTTTGATAAAGAAGT
>CM053399.1:21642480-21667530 GCA_028644305.1 Xerus rutilus | reverse complement strand
TGTAATCTGCTTATAATTTTGTGCAAAGTTAGAAAAATTATGATTGTAACAATTTTTTTCTATTTGCCTCAACAAATGTTTTCAGTGAATAGTGTGTACAGCTTCTGATAATTTGTTTTTTTCTGTTATGTTTGCCAACATGTATTAAAATGCAACTTTTGGGAAAAAAAATAAAATAATAAAAAAAAAAAAAAAGAAATACTGGGGTCAAAAAAAAAAAAAAAGAAGTTAGGATGATAGGCAGAAATTGGTGACCTTACATAAAACTGAGACAGTCGATTCTAAGGACTTTTTCTTAAATGTATACTAAAACAGGGTATATTCATTCATTCATTTATACATTCAGTGAACAGTGATTGCATACTAAGATTGTGAGGTGGACCAGGGGTTTACACACTTCATTGTGCATATAAATCACTCTATATACTAGAGTCATACTATAAAATGTCATACTATAAAATACAGATTTGATTTGAGGCTCAAGATTCTGAATTTTGAAGAGGTACAGATGCTGGTCTATGCTGGTCTCATTGAACAGCGAGAGTCTAGCTCAGAATTGCCCAATAGAAGTTTCAGTATTAATTTAAATATTCAGTATCAATTTCACTCAGTATGGTAGCCATTAGCCACACATGTGGCTAGAGTGAGGAAATAAATGAATATTATGTAACTTTATTATATAAATGGAAACTTAAATAGCTACATGTAGCCAATGGACATTATATTAGTGATTATATTCTCACAAAGATGAACATGCTACCATTTAATGGAAAAGAAAATATTTAATTGTATTATTGGCATATGATATGCACTGTCCTACAATGGTATTATTAACTAAGTGACATTGAAGCATACAACAGAGAAAAGAACACGTGACATATAAAGCAGGTTGTAGTTGAATATGCTGGTCTACAATTCTCATATGACCTTAAACAAAATGAGCCTTTACCTTTCTTTCTTTGTCTCTCCCTTTCTATCTATGCATCCATCCTCAGTGCAATCATAAGGATAGGAGGACAGCGTTTTGAATTTTGCCTGGTCAAGATCTGAGCTAGCTGTGGAGACTCCTCCAAATACAGCAAAGGACTTTTGTGTGAGTAGTTGTATTACCACAATTTTATACAAATATGACATCTCTGTATTAATTGAAGTAGGACAAAATTCTGTGAGTGAACAGACAGAATCTGCAACTCCCATGGAGAAAGCGAGTGGACACTCTGATCCCCACTCCAAGGAGAAAAGAAAGTTGTCAGGATAGTGATAGTTGCAGACAGTCTCACCTAAAGAACCAGATCAAATTGTCATGACAACTGATGATCTGTAGTCACAGAAATAACCCTCTAATCTGGCTGACACACTCATTAATGGAACTCCAGCTGTGCTCTGATTCTGAAGGAGACAGAAGCAAGGCCAGGAGGAGGAGCAGATGAAAGAAGTCTCTGTGGCTTCTTAATAGTTCTCTAGATTCTTTCCCCATGGGTTTAGTATGGCATGAAGACAATACAATCCCATGCCATCACCATTTTCTTTTGAAATACAACACTTTTTTTCTCCCTATACACATTTTAGAATGATTGAGCCAGTCATTAAAATTTATACAGT
This sequence comes from Xerus rutilus, assembly GCA_028644305.1. NCBI lineage: Eukaryota > Metazoa > Chordata > Mammalia > Rodentia > Sciuridae > Xerus > Xerus rutilus. The sequence continues at coordinate 21,665,928 of CM053399.1, read as the reverse complement.
TTTGAGGCTATTGCCTTTTCTTTTCCTAAGTTATTGCTGACTAGAAGAAGATAAATTTATCTCCCTTTTTGTTTTGGTTGCTTTGTTTTTCAGTTGATGGTGAAAAAAATACCTCGCTGTAACTATGGTAACAAAGATGTTTTGTTTTTTGTGTTTTTTTTTTTTTTTTGCTTTCTTTTCCTGAAAGTTGGCAGAGATAGTCAGCTTTAGGTTCTGAGAATCATAAAGTATTAACCAATTCATCATTAAAAATAAAATTCCAAACCATTTTCCTTTTAAGTGTTAATAGCTCCAAAACATCCACCAGAAGAATTTTAATAGTCATATATATGAACTACAGAACATATCAAGTCAGTTCCAAAATGCTTACTTAATTTTCTATTTCCATGCAAGGACTCTACTATGAAATCTAAGTACTTATAATTGTATTCAAAACATTACCTTGAATATGTTCCTGCTTTTTACTGATTATGGATTATATTATAGCTTCATAGTATTCCTTAGCTATCTCACTACCACTTAGACCTAGTGCAAAAATCAATGCCTACACTTTTCCACTTTTCAAGGGTCCCAGTTATCTTTCCATCTACTTCAAATAACATACTTTGGCATAACCCATATGTTTTGCTCTATCTACTCTAATTACTTTTTATGAAATAGACTTGGAGCATGCATGATTTAAGTACTTGAAACTTTGATTTTCATAATTGACCTTAAAAGCTCATAACAGAGAACATGCATAGGTCTCCTGTTAGGGGGCCACCGTAGTGTCTGCAGGTGACAGAGAGCCTAAAATCCTCAACCTGGTCATCACATGCTGTTCTCCACTCACCCTCTTATCCACCCAAATACATCTAATGGGAGAAATAGAGAATTCAAAACTGTGATTAATCAAAATTGACCCTGAATGGTTCCCCACGGGTGTCCCCTACAATATAAAAATTATACTTTATTTAGTAGAATAACTACTGTGTGTTATAGCAGTGGTGGTTGTTTTGGTGCTTGTCAAATCAATTCAAAGAAATACATGTTCCAACCTTCCTGATTCTTTTACTTGGTTCATGTTCTTCATTCATAATGAACATACAGTAAGTACAATCACTCACCACATGTGAGAGACTTACAATAGAAAATAGAAAATAATCACTGCCATAAAAGGCCTAAGTCCAACAGAGAAGAACAAAGTGGAAGAAATTAGGAACCAACGGAGAGAGCAGAGAACATGCTACTAAACGCAACGTGTGCTCACGATCCTGGACAAGATGTGTACATAACCCACTACTGAAGGAAAAAAAAAAGAAAAGATCTATGAAGGATATTTTTGAACAACTGACAAGCATATGGATTATAAATTAAATGACACTTTATGTCAAAAATGAATATCCTGAAATTGATAACTGCCCTGTAGTTAAAAGTCAAGGAATAAAAGAGCATGCTGAGTGTAATCTAATCACAACTAATTAGAAAACATATATATAGTTATATATATGTATACTTTTTGTTATTATTAACATGTATGTGTGTATGTGTGTACACATATACAGATTAAAATAAATGTAACAAAATAAGTAAACTTGGTGAATCTGGTAAAATAGTATACAATAAGTGCTCCAAATTATACTTTCAAATTTTCTATAAATTTGAAATTGTTTCACAGTGAAAATAAACCCAATATGATGTTGAACAAAAAGAGGTCCAGTTGAGGGTACCCTAGATATGATAAGAATGGAAGGTCCAGCTGTATTTGCTGTGGTGGAGTAAAAATGTTGGTAAAGACATGCTTGATCCATGATTTTGAGAGATGACAAACACAAATTAAGTAGAGATAAAATCTAGACTATAGAGATGGTTGGCAAAATTACAGCTCAGGGATACTATTTTACAATTTTAACTATCAAAAACTCTTTTATTTTACTGCCACAACACAATAAAGCAAGAACATTGGTTAGAACTTTGGTTTAGACATCAGATTTATCATTAGCATTGTGAGCAGGGTTACTTTTCTTGTCAAAATATTATTTATCTATTTATATACACATATATATGGAGTCATAAATTGCTTAATAAAATATGTGTGAACAATTCATTATTTGGCTTTTTTTTTCATTGTTCAAAGATCATAGTGCATTTATACTGATGTACATAACAGCCACTACACACCCAGGTGTGAGGTACATATGTGTCATAGCGTATGGCTGAGGCTATGATGAACAGAAGAACATGAGATGACTCAGCGACAAGTAAAAGTGATGCAATCAAGAGACTGCATGAAATGTATGAGTCTGCTGAAAGTTTTACACAGCATAATGTTTTATAGTAAAGTAACATTTAAGTAGAAGTAATATACTTGAAAATAACAATAAAAAGTACAGTGCAGTAAATACATAAGACAGCAACATGATTATTATTATCACTATGAACTATTATATATGCACATGACTGTGGTTCATTGTAATATGGTTTGCAGTGCTGTAGGTGTTTATATAAGCATAATCCCAAGCACCTAAGAAAAATGCGTTGTGTTAGGGCAACACTAGCGAATAGGAATTTCTGAGCTCTAGTATAATCTTATGGGACCACCATCCATCCCAAACACAGTGTGTTCTTGACTCACACATCACATTGCAAAGCATGGCTCTGTGGGAGTGCGCACATGCAGGCAGGTGTATGTGTGTGTGTGTGCGTGTGCATACATAAATATCTTCAGGCAATTTAGAGAGAAAATTTTAATAGTTTTTGAATCATCTAATCATACAAAAATCATCAGCGTGAGAAAGTCAGTAGCTTGTGAAGAAATGCTCATGACGCAAATGAGAGGCTTAGTTTAGTGCATGATTTATAGCAACATTGGCTACAGTGATGGAGTGATGGTCCTTTCTAGAGATCTCTGCTAAGCATGTTTTGTGAAATACTACATCCAATTCTCACAACACTCTGACATAGGAAGCATTATTATATTAATGTTAATATGAAGTAACAGAAACTAGTGAATGCCCAGACTGTGGCAGAGGCAGGGAAAAAAGCCACTGTATTTACTCATATTGATGTACATACAGTGCAAGAAGCTCAGGCTCAGTACCTTAAAGTTGCCAATTCTTGATATAATCTGAGTATTTAATTATCAAACACCATGAGTGGTCATATTCTTATTTTGTAGATGAAAGGAAAGAAACTCAGTGTTTATTATGTCACATAATAATTTTTATTTACTTCATCTGTCTCAATTTCAAAGCTCATTGGAATTTTTGCTCTATTTTTCAATCACTTTTCAGACATCCCTGATCTTCAACTGATAGCTGAGCATGGAATGATGTTGCTATTTAATATCCATTCACTGAGAAGGGCATAGCAGGTAGAGGTGAGTAGTGTGTGTGTGTGTGTGTGTGTGTGTGTGTGTGTATGTATGCTCATGTGTGTGTGTGTATTCTTGTTTTCTCTCTTCAAAAAGAAATATAAGCTCTTTTGCAGAAGCTTGTCAAAAAAACATATATATATATATATATATATATATATATATATATATATATCTGTCCATCAGAACCATCCCTTGAAACACAATGATAGCTCAAAGGCAGACCCGACAAATGGTGCCATGCTGGTCTTTGTTCTTTTAATGATGTCTCGATTGAATTTTCTCTGTGAGCAAATTAAAAGAGGATTTGCTAAGTGCCATTGCTTCTCACTCCTGTGGGATTAAAATACCCAGCTGAACTCTTCCTTCCTCTGTGAGGATCAATGCTTAGAAGATTCTGCAATGGTATCTGACCTCACAAGGCTTTTGATGAGTGACAGGACAGGATCAAGTCCAGCTGGTTCCTCCATAGATATATTGTCTCCTGCAGTGTCTGCTCACAGGGGTAGAGCATTTTTTTAAGTGCAGTTAGCCGATGACTCAAAGGTTCCCCAGCAACAATTATGCTGAGTAAGATGGTGATATTTTCTCATCACCATTTTCAATTACAGTCCTTCTTTTTCACTCCCACGGTCCCAGTTTTGTAATGAACTAGGTACTTGGGCTCTGAGTTATAAATGTTTGTTGCAAGAAGGATATGCCCTTTGTCTTTGGTGATAATACAGATTGGTTCTTCAAGTTATTCAGACTATTCCAAGTTCATAAGAAGCCAGAAATAGAAATCTTGTGCTCAATCCCCTGAATTTAACTTCACTCTGGAAATTATTCCTTTCTTATAGTGGTTAAAATAAACCAATCAGCAGTAAAACCAAGCTCACCTTTCTTTTGCACTGAGATTTCACTGATATAAATAGGGACGGTTATCTAGAGCCCATATCACATATTGTGGTATTCTACTGGCTGGAGCCCCTGATCCAACAAAGAAAGGTTAATGCCTATTCAAGATTCAGACCTCTGCTTGTTTTAGTCAGCTTTCTCGCTGTTGTGACTAAAAGATCTGACCAGAACAATTCTAGGGAAGAAAAGTGTATTTGAGGACTCACAGTTTCAGAGGCCTTAGTCTATAAAAGGTTGGCTCCATTCCTCAGGGCTCAAGGTGGAGGCAGAACATCATGGCAGAAGAGTGTGGCAGAGGAAAGCAGCTCACGTGGTGATCAGAAGCAGAGACTCTATCCTCCAGATACAAAATATATACCCCAAAGCCATACTTCCAATGAACCACTTTCTCCAGCCACACCCCACCTGCCTCCAGTTACCACTCAATTAATTCCACCAGGGATTAATTCACTGATTAGGTTAAGGCTATAACCCAATCATATCTCCTCCAAACCTTCTTGCATTGTCTCACATGTGAGCTCTTTGGGAATACCACATCTCAATCATAACAGCTTCCATTCAGGATCAGGATGCTATCTTGATCAGTATCCGTGGCTTAATTGCTGCCAAATATTTCAAATATGTCATCCTTTTTTCTCCCACTTCTGCCAAAAAGTTAGATCATCTCCAACTCACTGATAATTTGTCTGAAGCCATCTTTACCTTTTAACTTCAAGAACCTAAAAGGACATATAAGTTCATTTGTCTTTGAAACCCAAGCCTAGGACATTTTCATGAAAACATGAAATACTGTATATATTTTGCTCTTTAAACAATTAAACATAAACTATTATTGAACATACTAAAATTTGCTAGGTGCAGTGCCTTTTCTAACAAAAACAATTGAGAGCAATTTTGATTACTTCTTTGTGCCAGACACGGTCCTAGGCACTTTGAAAATATTAATTGTCATACATGCTTCATGAAGTAGGTACAGATGTTATTATATTTCAGATGAAAAAGAGATGTTCAGAGTGGTGAGGAAAACAATAATCAGAGACTAACCTGGGATTCAAATCCCTGCACTCAGGTTTCACAACTCCTACTAACCTCTGTATTCCACTGTAAAAAGTGAGAAACAAAAAGAGTATGTTGGTAGACACTGTATAGGAAAGATTTATACATAGTATTCTGATTAAAAGGGATAGGCTCAAAGTTGAAGCCGAGTGCAGTGGCTCAAGTCTGTAATCAAAGTTGATTGTACATATTGTGTTTAAAATTTTTCCTCAATTGATGTGTTTACTTGGGCTGACTTTGGGAATAGGAGTGATTTAACCTTCTTTACCCCAAACATCTATTGATGTAGCTGTATCCTTAGTTTTACAAGTTTCATAATGGTAGAAGGTTTTATATGTCAAAAATAATCAGAAGGGGTTGGGGATGTAGCTCAGTTGTAGAGTTCTTGCCTACAATGCATAAAGCCTTGGGTTTGATGCCCAGCACCACACACACAAACACACACACACACACACACACACACACACACACACAATCAAGAGAATCATCATTGAACATCTTTTCAACACAATGTATTCTAACTGTACAATGGACAAAATCACCCATCCTAATTACCTTTTAGAAGGTTCAACAACTGTATTATTATTACTAGAGACATGAAATATATCAAAATAAATTGATTATAGTCAAATAATGTGCCACTTGATTTATAACACTTTCTCTTGAAAAATTCAGTTATGCCATGCAATGATTACTGTGATTGTCTCCACTTTATAAATGAGGCAACAGGAGTAAAAATGTTGGATAATTTGCCCAAATTATCACAACTTTTGTATAGTAGAGCCAGAATTTGAACTCAAGTAGACTAATTTCAGACTCTATACTATTCATTACTAGGTGAATGATTCTCTGAACATGGTTTGTGGAATACTTGAGATCTTCTAATCTCTTAGGAATTCCAAAAGGATAATATTGTACGCAAAATGATAGCAAGACATTATTTGCCTTTTTCACTGTGATGACACTTTTGCTGAAGGTGCTGAAGCAGTGGCAGATGAATCTTATGGTTCTTCAACAGGAACCAAGGCAGTGGCACAGATTAAATTAGTGGTCACAGTGTTTCCAGCGCACATGCTGGCTGCAAAAAAAATGCCTATTTCACTAAAGATGGTCCTTGATGACTCAGTAACAACTGTGAGTGACTTTAAATTTTGACTTTTGAGTACACATCTTTTTAAATTGTCTATGTGATGAAATTTGAAATACAAAGGACGTGCTTTTTTACATTAGGAAAGTACAATAGTTGTCTCTTTGGGAAAAATGCATGCATGATTGAGTTGTGGGCTGATCTAGTTGCTTTCTATATAGAACATTGTTTTTATTGGATAAAATTAACTATATGCAAATCACGAACTTTCACACATGGCTATTTGGCAGCTATTTTCTCAAAATTTAATAAAATGAGTTCCCACTTTTTTAAAAACGTTATTATTTGCAGCCTCTGATAAAATTTGATATTTTGAGCAAATATCAGAATTTTGGAATACCTGGTTTCATCACATTGACCTGAACAGCATCTGGATACTTATATAATTTTTTGATTAGATATATGATAGCATTAATGAATTTGAATTTTTATATTGTATAATAAAATGTGTCAATATGTGGAAGATCTGTCTAACTCAATGAACCAATATTTTCCAAATGACTAATGCATGGTGGTATAAAATTACACATGAGTAAAATATCAAACAGCTAATTAGGCCAGTATCTTGCAATTGAACAGACATGGGAAGTTCATTAATATGGTTTCAGTTTGCACATTACAATTAACTTAAGAAATTTCCACATTCACAGTTTCCAAAAAGGTGATTAGCCCCCATGTTTAAACTACACATTTGTGTTACAGCTGATTTTTTTTTCAGTATTTCAACTAAGATAACATATCTGAAGAGAGACCACATGAAAAGATGGAGAACTCATCTCTTTTCTATTAAACCAGAACACTTTTAAATAATGCTGGTCTTCTTGTTAAAGAAGATTGTGTTGGAAGAAGAAATTTTCATAGAAACAGGTGTTCATGTTAAGATATAATAATCGGCTCCCTACTAATAGTTTTATATGAATTAAAACTTTTAAAAATTTCTTAGTTTCATTTTCTTGATAAATACAATGTATAAAAATAATAACATTTTTAGATCCATGGTAATTTTATAAAAATATAAAGGAAGCCGGGCATGGAGGCGCACGCCTGTAATCCCTGTACTTTGGGAGGCTGAGATAGGAGAATGGTGAGTTCAAAGCCAGCCTCAGCAACGGTGAGGCGCTAAGCAACTCAGTGAGACCCTGTCTCTACATAAAACACAAAAATAGGGCTGGGGATGTGGCACAGTAGTTGAGTGCCCCTGAGTTCAATCTCCAGTACCAAAAAAAAAGAATATAAAGGAATCTTGATACTAACCATTCTGAGAACACTGAAATAGATTTTCCTAACCTCTGCCTGAAGTAGATTTTATTTTATTTTTTAACTTTCTAGTTGAAAACATCTAATGATAGGAAATTCATTACCTCTTAAGAAACTTCATTACATTTTAATGCCAATCAAATTATGTCATTTGACTTCTATCTTTTGATACTCTTACAATACTCACAAATCCAGCAAAGAAAATCTATTTCCTCTTCTTTAGCGGACCTATTATAATATTATATTATTATATATTATAATATATAATACTCTTATAATATTAATAGACTATTATAATATTAATTTGAAATTAAACCATTGATTTGCCTATTAGTGCTTCTCTTATTTTCCCATAAGGATATTGAGAGATTTTATCAAATATCTTTCTAAAATCAATGTATACCATGAAGCCTTTTTCCCTAAATTCAGACATGAAGAATATAAACAAAGGACACCATCATTCCTTCTAAGTGTAGCCATGTTGGATGCTGGGAATTGCAATTACCTCCCAATAGCTCACAAATTATCCATTCCTGATCTTGAACAAAATCTAGCATATTTATTTAAAAAGTTTAATAATTTAGTCCTCATTTAACTATTTGAATCCAAGTTACATTCTTTATGTGTTAAATTCAGTGGTTTTGCTGTACTGCAGCAGCATCTTTAATAGGTTTGTTGGGGAAATGGGGAAAATACTGACCTTGCGGGTAAATACTCCTGTTCTACTTTCATTGAACTGTGAACTATGAAAGTTTGGGCATGTATTTGTTTTATTTGTTTGTTTGTTTTTTGTTTTTTTGTTTTTGGTAGTGCTGGTGGTGTTTTTTTTCTTTGTGTTTTTCTAGTTTGAAGTTTGCTGAGCCATCAAATAAAAATTTAAAAAAATTTAGTTAGATTATCTTAGATGTCCCTATTAGACATTTGAATTTGGCAATATATTACATAGAATTTACCCATAGTAAATTTAAGAATTAAAGAAAGTTCCAGATGAGTTATTGTTCCATTTGATTTTTTAAAAGCACCCATTAAAGTCACCTAATTATGACAAAAATTAAAAATATCACTCCATTTTAATAAAAATGTTGTTGATTGAAACTTACTTTTACTTATGTTTTCTCTTCCTTTTTGACAAAAGGAGTTATGATCAAAACTTTCAAGTTTGAATGTTTCCTCCTGTTCAGAGACCTTCTCAACATTATTCCTATTCTTTTTTTTTTTCCTTTTGACATCTAATATTTCTATTGCAAATATCAACAAACCAAAAAAAAAAGTGTTGTGGAAGTCACCAGAGACAAAAAGGCAGAAAAAGATGGCTTTACATTTTGGTTCATTTTACTGTGAATTTCACATCAAGAATCTGGCACAAGGATTCCACATCAAGAATCTTAGCATAAGTGAGACAATGCAAAAGCATCATATGAACATAATGACTTGAGGGTAATAGGCCAAGAAGTTTGTGTATAAGCTGGAGAATACAGAAAGTTGGCCCTCAGCATTCACAAAAGCTATTTTGTCTCCCTGCTGTAGATAACAGGGTCTGAATGGAGCCTATTACTGTCACTTTTTGGCTCTATCTTGCTCTGAACCATTGGAATATAATTTTTTTTCTTTCTTCAAAAGTTCAATGTGTAGCAGAGTTTTATTCAGTATTCCTGGAAAACTATTGATTTGCCACCCACACACTTTGGCATGATTATTGAGTTTCAGAATTACAAAATATCACCAATATCCAGGTGAGGTTATTCTTCCATAAAATTCCTGAATGCAGCAAAGAGCATCATGCCAACCCAAAGAGAGAATTCACCCCTTAGTGTTTCCATTAACTAACAATAAGGTATGATGTAACATTGCTGGCCAATTGGCAACCCAGGAAGTCCTCTGGCAGAGAGTTGACAGTGCTCTTCCCAGAAGCATAACACTGGCTGCACTGTAGCAATCAGGCATGTTGAAAAAATGGGGGCTTCCCTCTGCTAGAGATATGTTAATTTGCAATTAACATAGGATAAAGGTTATTCTTTCCAAATTTCTGCCTTGGAGGCTTACAATTTTGCTTTGGATGCTATTCCTACCATAGTTCAAATCCCTGGCAATGTATGCTATATAATTTCCCTTGCTGACAAAGGTTTCTCCAAATGTACTTATTTCCCCCACATCTACAGCTCTCCAAATCTTAATCTCATAGGAAGCAATAATTACTCTTCATCAACTAAATTATATACCCAATAATTATAAAGTAATCTTTAGAGCCAATATACTAAACCTTCTACCCCAACATGGAAATTCCACCATTTTTCCTTTATTCTCTCTATAAAATTTCTCTCTCTTATACATCCTTCACAATTTCACCAACCATTCTTCCCCAGTGACCTGTACATTTTAAGTATCTTGTCTTTTCTCTCTTCCTGTATTCCAGTTTCCCTAACATGACCAACAGGACTAAACACCTGACATCAGAAAATTGTCATCCAAAATGGTCAGAGGTGAAATTTGGAAATGACTGACAGAACACTCTTATAATTTGGGAATCTTTGTTGATACAATTGTAACATTTCCCAGAAAATCCTAGAAATGCAGTTTAATGTATGCCCCTAAGAACCAATTAGCTTCTTTTTTTCTTGATTGATGGTCAAAGTTGTACAATAAGGTAGACTAAGAATCAGAATAACTAAATCTGACTTTGCAGTTCATGCCCAATAAGTTCCCTGAGATATAACCCATGTTGAATTGTCAGATTTTACTTATTTATATCTGCAAATCTATGTGAGCCTAGAGGAAGCACCTGACTCTCATTCACATAAAAGTCGTGAAACAGAATAGAAAGTAAATACAACTACTGAAGCTTTATAGGTATATGAACAATTGCTTCATAGATTGCATAGGTAGCTATATATTAGGCATCTCCACTTCATCTGTCTAAACCAGAACTTTTGAAACTTTTCCAAATTGTTTCTTTTCTACTCTTTCTTATTTCAGAAAAGTGGCATTATTAACCACCTACCTGCCCAAGCAAGTACCTAGGACAAATCCTTGATTCTTTTCCACACTTTTTTAATCATGTACAATCCATCAAAAGAGCTGGAATCTCTAACTTCAAACTCTATTTCCAAATTTTGAATTTCCCTCCCTTCTTTAACTACCTAATTTTAGACACAATCGTATGTGACTACTTAATTTTGCTTGCCTACTTAAAAACTTAATTCACATAATATATAGAATAATATTTCAACTAATCTTTCAAAAGCTTAGGAATCTCCCATTATACTTAGGACAAATACAAAACCACTGTTTTGTCTACAAGGCTCTTTCATCTAATGGACCCAGCCTATATCTCCAAATTTATCTTGTAGTAATCCCTCTTCATCCTTGGTATGATTTGTACAACCTACAGATTTCCTGCCCTAAGAATACTGCGGTAACAAAAGCAAGGTTCAATCTTAGTTACTTTGTAATAGGATGTGAAGAAGTCTAAGGAAACATCACTTTCCAAATTCATTCATTACCTAGTTCCACAGTTTGTGACGTTCCTACAATAGGAATAATTTACTTTGTGTTTGTGATTCTGAAGTATTCTTTGAAAAGGTAGATAATACTTCTTATTACAAGAAAATATAATTTGTCATCAAATTTAATTTGTCATCAAGGGCATGCCATAGATGGAAAGAGGAATGGCCAAGTTGTGAGGTTGGACAGCAGCCTTCATCTACTGTACACACTCGCGACACCAGACCAGCAATGTTGCCAGCCCAACACTTCTTCCTGATTCCAGCTATCTTCTGATTTCACAGTGTCGTTTTTTGAAACTAATGGAAAAAAAAAAAAAAAGACTATTGGGGCTTTGGAAATAGTTAACACTGCTTTTCAACTGTGGATTTAAATCACGGAGCTAACATCAACAGGTATATGATGCATTTTATGAAAGAGCAGAAAAGTGCTATGTGACAAAGAAATGATAGCTAGTGGTGCTATTTCCTGGACATACAGAACGCATGGGAGATGCTGTTACTCAGAGAAGATATTCATCATACAATTGTCTCTGTATAAATACACATTGAAGATAGAGATTTGGGGACTACTAGAATATTAGGGATACTTGAAGAACTGGAATTTGGCAAAATCAATAAATGAGTATATTCTGGAAGAAAGAAAAAATAAACGGAAGATACAAGATGAGAATAAACACGGAATTCCAGGGTTGGGATTGTAGCTCAGTGGTGGAACTCTTGCCTAGCAGGTGCAAATCCCTGGAAGTGACTCCCAATACTGGGGAAAATAAAAAATAGAAAGGAACTCTGGAGACTTCCTTATTATACAAGTGAAGAGAAAGGAAAATACCAAGAGATAGTCAAAGACAAACTTGTAGAAGAATGAGAAAGGTACTTCAGAAGCCAAAGAAGGAGAAAGATTTCCTGGCATTCAGAGTGCTCGAGGACACAAATGTCATAGTAATGTCAGATGAGAGAGGGACTCCAAACCTTCCTGTAGTCTATATGCAGTCTTTGTCTGAGTCGCTTCAGAGAGTTAGTAAGAACAGAAGTCAGATATCAGCAGGCCAAGGAGTGACAGGGAAGTATACATTTATTTCAGAAACTTAGGGGAAAAAAACATAGCTTGAGTTATATTTAGAGGTACTTACAAAGAGTCAATAAAGATGGTATTTTTAAAATTTTATTTTTGTAAGCTGAGAGAGAGATATTATATTTGTAGATTTGCACTTCTAAGATTTCATTAAAGTTTTATATACTCCCATTAATGCTAACCCAGTCTGGGTTCCTTTGAGTTCCCCAAATACCTTAAGTAAATATTGACATTTTTCCTATTAAATTGTATTTTGAGATTATTCCTAGAATCATATTTGGGTACTGACTCAAGTAACTAATAAAATAATGATGAGATACACCAGAGAATAGAAAAGTGAGAAACTAGATTCACGAAATAAAAGCTTCTGAATTTATTATTTCTTTTAAGAAATATTATTCAATAATAAAAAGAAATTATAAAAAATTGCTATGCATAAATAACTTTAAAATTTAAAACTAACACAAAACCTACTTACTTTACAGATCTATGTATTTGGGGGTATTTGCTTGGAACATAAGGATTTTCCTACTTGGAGGCAGGGAAATTGAAGAATCTTTCAAAGTCTTTCTCAGGCCTATGGCTCTATGATCTGCAGTGGGCTCTAGTTCAACTGCTCCATGAATATACCCAATCACTAACTAGACATGTATTAAAGTTCTATCAGCTTCCTCTATTGTCTTCTTGGATGACAGTTTTGCTCCACTGACTAGTTCCCTGGGTCAAGATCCATCACCCTCCACAGTAAAGGATTTCAGTAACAAAGGACAACAGGAATCTCATTATCACCGCCACACACAATGTACCGAGGGCAGATTTTATGCTATTCCTCTTGGGCTTCTGGGATTTGTAATTTCCCTTAGCAACCTACCCAAAATGATTTGATGAGATCCTCAGTATCCTTCCTTTCATGCTTCATCTATGTATGTATTAAATTCTTAAACGAGAATGCCAACACGAAAGGAAAAATAAATGTGGTGAATCCAATTCTCCTCTCCTCTTGCAGGAGCTGCATCAATAAAACCACTCAAGACGTTCAAAAATATGTGGAGTTTTCCATGGGAGACTGCAGATCGATGCACACATAGAACATGTCCTTGTCACCCCTGCTGCGGTGCCTTCTCTCGGCAGCCTGATGACACATCAATAAAGCTGTCTGAATCTCTGGCTACTGTTACAGACTGTAAATGTCTCCTGATATTAGTCTTGCTGAACAGAATCCCTGCATACCTCCCTGACACACTATCTAGCCCCCACCTCCACAGAGGTCACCAGCTCCTAAGCAGGACATACTTACGTGGAGATTGAAATATCAAGAGTCCAAAATTATAAGAAATAAAAATAAAAAATAACATTAGCCTAGGCACTCCAAAATTTGCTGTATTTCCAAAATTATGTATTTGTAAAGATGTAGCAGAATTTTTAAAAATTTGTAAAATCAATTCTTTGCCTCTGTGTTAGTTCCAATGTTAATGTGCAGACTCGTGATTTAAAAAGAGCAAAATTATGATTTTTAAAAGCATTGCAAAATAAGGAACTAATGGATCCGTTCTGATTCCTTTCTTTTTTCTTAACATGCCCCCCAAGTTTTGATAAAATGAGAACTTAGTGAAGAATAAATCAAATTTACTAACTGTATTATTCTATATTTAGAGCAACACTGTCATTTTTTTCACCATTTACTAGAAACATGCCATTTGCTAGACTCTCTGAGTGAGGAAGCATGCATGGAATCTTCATGTCAAGCATCTTTCATTTGGGTTAGCCATTGTGCTTTGGAGATACAAAATAATTGCAAGCTTTCCTTGCAAACATGGAAGTAACCTTGGGACTGCTGTTTGAAAGATAAAGAAAATTTTTCTGTGAGAGGACATAGAGGAGTCACAAAGAAGGCTCTATGGGCAGAAGCATCAAGCATGAAGGTGTGCACCCTTCATGACGAGCAGCAGTGTTGGACAGGAGAGTGAAGGTGAGAAGTACTAAGCATTGACACAGAAAGGCAAGGTTGTAAGGGGCCTCGTACATTAAAAATGATTCCTTCATTAGATCCAGGGTTCCCAGGCCTGGTTCAACAGCAGAATCAGACACACCTTGGAGAGTATTTTAAAAGTAGAGATTTTTCCCCCGCTCAGTACTGGGCATGGGACTCAGGGCTTCATGCATGTCAGGCAAGAACGCTACCTCTGAGCTACATTCCCATTCCCCAAAGTACAGATTCTTTGGTACATTTCTAGTTAGTAGTTGGGGAATGAGCTCTAGCAGTTTACATTTTTAAGCTATTCCAGACACGATTATAATGCTCACCAAATTTAACCATCTTCCCATCTAGTAAATGAAAAGACACTGATGGGCTGAGAAGGAGACAATCTGATATATTTTAGGCTTAATAATAATCACCAGTCCTGGAGGTAAATGAGAAAAATACGTATTAAAATACTTATTAGAGGGTACAAATAGGTGACACACATACTGGTTTTTACAAAATATGGCAGGATTGATATTTCTGTGTGTGTGTGTGTGCACGTAATCACATGTGTATGTGTGTACCCCTGGTGTGTATTCTTTGTGCTTGTTTATTACTTAGTCACTGTATTTCAAAATGTGAAACTTTTTACAATCAATTTGATTTCCTACTTGCCTTGTAAACCTAGAGGATTTGGCAATACTGGCTCTATTTTTAATGTGTCAACCATTGGCAAGAGCCCCCAATAAATAGGACATGCATCTTTATGGCTGCCAACCCTCCACCTGCCTGTTTTTATTTTTAACTTTAACTTGATTCATCCATTCACCTCTCTGTCTAGCCACTGTAGGCACTTTATTTTGTAATTAATACTAGGGGACATGATATTTGAAATTAAATGTACTAATCTTGCCTGCAGTTTTTTAATAAGTCTGCATTTGGCAAAGAGAGGTTAATTAAAAATATGCCAAATCCCACTAGGTTGCTTAATAATATTTATTCATAAATTTTGAAAAGAATTTATTATATGGGAGAAACATGAGAAAATTAAGATTTACTGAGCATTTACTCTGTACAAAGCACTTTTTTAGGAGATTTAAATTAATGCTTTCACTTAATAAGCACAGTAATACTGAAAGTGTTAGAAGATGAATTCTGTGAGGGGCAATGATCTTTTATTGCTGAATTTGCAGTGGTTGCAATAATGACTGGTACAATGGGGGCATCCAGTCAGTATTATTGATTAGCTAAATAAATGGTATGTCACAATTACTAAAATTGACATTCAGAGTTGCTGACAAAGGTCATATAGGTTATAAATTTTTAAATTAGAATTCAGCTCAATCTGCTGGTCTTTAAAACCTGCAAGTCTCCACTGCCCAATATTGGCTATCCCTTTATGTTGAATTGAATCCTCAGCCATATGTGCACTTCTTGACTGAGAACATGGAGTCCTTTGCCACAAGTCAATTCAATTTCTAGCCCAAATAATTTTGTGCATTATCCTGTTCTTTGTTTTTCACTCTACTTAGACAAACATCTTACTTTCTTAAGATGTGCATGTAAGTATCCTGGTGACAAGTGAAGTTAATAGAGGAACATAACACAGTTTCAGACTATCAGGAGCCTTGGAAGACCACATTTGAAAGTTGTGCAGCATGCGTACCCTTCCCAGCCTGCCTTAAATCTGGTCTAATGTTTTGTCTGACAAGATAAGAGGACTCTACATTATTAAAAAATGCACTAGAATGCAAATATCTGCTGAATTTTAATGAAACCCTTACTTGACCCAAGATATTAATCAAATGAAATTGGATTTCGGGAAAAGATTTTGTTTATAGATGAGATGATTTAGCATAGCTTAGCTTGGCTATTTTCCTCCTCTAACATGTATTAGGTGATGCCCTATTTGAATCCTACTCTGACCTTTTCCAGCAGCACGTTTCTGCTAATCGATAGGCATAGCCATCTTCTGATGGTCTATGATTTTTTTGAACAGATATTATAGACATCTATGATACTGAGATAAAACTGTCTTTTAATTGCTTAATTAATTACATTAAGTAAAGGAATGAGGCAACTGGCTAGATTTACTAGAGAATACTTACCTCTGTAAGTTTATCTGTACTCAGGCAACAATTTTATAAATTATTCGAAGAGGCAAAGAAATTTAGCTTAATTCTTTTTTTAAATTTTTATTTATTTATTTATTTTGGTACTGGGGATTGAACTAAGGGGTACTCAACCACTGAGCCACATCCTCAGCCCTATTTTATGTTTTATGTAGAGACAGGGTTTTACTGAGTTGCTTAGCACCTCGCCATTGCTGAGGTTGGCTGTGAACTCATGATTCTCGTATGTTAGCCTCCCAAAGTGCTGGAATTACAGGCATGAGCCACTGCGCCCCGCTTTTTAAAAATATTTATTTATTCTACTTAGGTATACATAATAGCAGAATGCATTTTGATTCATTGTACACAAATGGAGTACAACTTTTTATTTCACTGGTTGCATGTGATATAAAATCACATCATATGTACAGTCATACATGAAGCTAGGCTATGATGTCCATCTCATTCCACCATCTTTACTATCCCCATGTGCCCTCTAGCCTCCCTCTCATTTGACCAAATTTCCTCCATTCTTCCCATGTCCCCTCCCCAATTATGGATCAGCATCCACTTATCAGAGAAAACATTTGGCATTTGGCTTTTTGGGATTGGCTTACTTCGCTTAGCATGATATTCTTCAAACCACTTTCCTTTGTGTATTTTGGAGTTAAATATTACCAACAAATGGGTGAGTTCTTCTTATCTTAAAAATTACTTCAATTTAGTAAGAGATCTCTGAATAGGCAGAATCTCATGCAGTAAGGAGAAATGTTCGTTTAAGCACAACACAGTCTAGTACACAGATGTGACAGATTTGGTGGCCATCCCTTGCTGTGCTTATCTATTCTCATAAATACAAGCTATAGTTTTAACATAAGGTTTCCAAAGCTGTTTGTAACCGTTGTTCTCAGATTGCTTCTGTGGCTGGCTACTAAATCTGTACCTATTAAATGACACCTATCAAGATGATAACTGATCTCCAGGGAAGACAGTTTCCTAACATGAGGCTATAAATCTGAGCTGTCATCAAACAGCATCATGTGTTCCAGACTTGTGTTCTGTTTCTCCTGGCAACTTTACCAAGAGCTTCTCATTCTATGGTAGGTAGTGAGAATGAGCTACAAATTACCAAATTAAGGCTAGAATTACAAGCAATGGCTTTTAATTTTATTCATATTGAGCGATATTTTAGTCTTAAATAAAAGTGTATTTCAGCAGAGGGATACAAAGTCAGTTATTTTTACTTAAAGTAAAGCTCATATATGTTTACCATTACAAAGGGGAATAAAAGCCAATATTTGACATTTATGATTACAACATAAAACTGTGAGGAAAGGCTCAGGATTTGTAGTAAATAAAAAAAAGCAGGAGAAAAGTTATAAGACTTTTATGATTACAATTTTTAAAATATGCATAAAAAACCATTTCAAAGGAATATGTTAAAATATTTTTTGAGATATCACGTTATAGTTTGGGAGTTAAATTTACTTCTACTTATTTGGGGCAAATGTTTATCATAGAAATAAATTACTCTCATCATGAAAAATTGAAAATTGACAACTATAAAGCAAAATAATATACAAGAGATGATTATTTTGGCCATAAAAGCATCCAATTTTGACATGAAAAGTTAACTTAATAAAAGTGTCATTACAGCAGTTTAAAGTTAGATTAGTTTCTAAAGTATTTTTTAATGTACCAATGATTTTTAACATCAATACTTCAAAAAAGCTCCTCATAATTTAATGTAATAAAAGAGAAAAACTGTTAGTCTATACGTACAAATTCTTGGTTGAGGCAAGAACAACAAAACACATGGCAGGCACGTAGGCAGATTTGAGTATATTTCAAATAACATGTTAAATGCTGATAAGATAATATTCATATAAAGAAAGAAAAGTAAAGGACATTCTGACTTTGCTCATTGGGAAATGCTCCATTCATAACCACCTTGGGGAATAAGGCAGGGAGGCTACAAGAAGGTTACTTGAGATCCATTTGAGATTATGTCAACCCACAGAACTGAGGGATTGACAAGATAAAACGGCTGCTTTTTTCTTTTCTTTATTTTTTTTTTCATTTCCAGTTCTTCTGATATGCTTCACTAAACACATAAAACCAGAGACAAAACACAAAGGAAACTTGTTCATACGCTTTAAGTTTTGTGAATAGTTTCAAGGGAGCTAAAAGATATCATGAAGTCATCTGGTATGCCTTCATAAATACTTCAGAACATTATTCATTGTTCGAAATTTGCAGCACCCTTGACAATCAAAATACACTTTTTTTTTTTTTTAAACCACCAAGCAGGTCTGCCTGGCTCTGGGGGACACTTTGTATCAGGGTTTTTTATGTGTGTGATTCCAAATTTTAAAGACCCAATTGGATGAGTCTAAACCAAGTCCTTGGAACAGTGACAATTGAAAAAACATCCACATTCCAAAGCCTAGTATACAAAGTAAGACACCGACTAATGGGTTATTAAAAGAGGTCCCAATTCACAAAGAGAAAGTGGACACCATTGGTCTACAGCAAGCAGGAAGTTGTTTGGGAGAGTCTGTGGTTATAAAGAGCCATGGAACATTCATTGCTCACCTCAAAAGTCAATAGGTCTGAGACAGTGTGATACATCAGACTAGTCAAAAGACATAAGGTCAGGGACCCTTCACATTTAGCAGTGTCTTCTTTTCATTGTCCTCAAGGCTTACACTTAGTCTCAGGGATTTCAAATCCACAGGGAAAAGAAAAAAATTCTACACCCGATTAAATGGCCCCTGTGTCGGGCTGCTGGTTTTCAGCATAATCTGTCCTTCCTCATCTTTCTGAAACTTTGGCTGTCAGAAGAACATCTGTCTTTCATCCTCGTAGGAATTACCTGAACACCATCATCTGCTCCTCGTGAATCCTCTGTCCACTCACCCACCATGCCAAAGAAACAAGCATTGAGATTCCTTGTTTTAAAGGATTAAGACTCCTATCAAAGTCAACTGATTCCCCAAATAGGCTAAAACAATAAAAATATCATTAATAGATAACATATTGATCACATCAAATGTGAAAAATTTGTGTGTGTGTATGTGAATGAATAAATGCAAAACCACATGCTCATTTGTATAAATTAGTTCATGCATTTCTTGATAAAGCTAAACAGGATTGGATGTGTAAATTTTGAATTGCTGAAGTTGCATGCAACCAATGATTTTCCTCTTAATGAAATCACATGCTCTTTTAACTGTGCAATCTAGCTATCATGGAGGCTAAAAAACTATTAGAAAACACAGGGGAAATGACAGGAGAACCAATTAGGTCTTAAAATCTGTTTTATTTTTTTTTCTTTTTTGTAAAGCTTTTTTTTATTTTCTGCAGAATTCAGTGTTGTAGTGCCAATTAAATAAGAAATCATTTAAAATCATTCCCAGGAATCTTGTTGACACTTGCCTCTCTCTGCTGTAGTATGTGGATTTATAGTTCCATGTGAGCATCATATGAATACATTATTTGGTTTGAAGTAAAAGAGAAAGCACTAAACATTTTCTGGTCCAGTCAGTATTTTTCCCTATCACACACATGCTGTAAAGGACACAGGACAGGGATCTGGTGATCAATAAATTCTAATTTTCTCTATAATCTTGCAAATGTATCCCAACTATTGTGTACTCGAGCAGAATCATGGTAACTAGAAATGTTCTCACATGTAACAATGCAAGAAAGGAAGAGAATATAGAGATGTTCTAAGGATTAAGTGATGCTCTGGACATTGGTAGTATTGAAGCATGTTACTGAATCTACCTAGCATGCATAAATTCATAATTGCAGAGTATTTAAAACCCAAAAGAGAGTTGCCATATTTATTCATAGGTTTCTTCTTAAATAAGTTCTTGAAAGTAGAGATTGTGATTTTCATTTTACAAGGAAGAAACTAAGACACATGACTAAATGATTATCCCAGTGGCACTAAGCAAATCTGCTGCAGAATGAGAATTGTAATGTATTAACTTCTACCACTTTCATAACTTCATCTCTAGTGTTGTCATTCTGAATCTAAGACTATGATCACAAAAGTCATAAAAATGACTTTACTTATATTAAAAATAAACATTTCAAAAATCATGCTGTAAAAAATGCCTTAGTTCAAAGATAAGTAAAAATCGGGAAAATATTTATACTGGGTCCAAGAGGTAAAGGAAAAATTCCAGGAAAGATAACAGATCAATGGAAAAATAAGAAAAGAATAAAGAGGAAATTCAATTCACACACGCACGCGCACACACACACACACACACAAGATTGAAGTAGCTTAAAACCATATGGATAGATGCTCAACCTCACTAATTATTCTGCAAAATGCAAATTAAATAACAAAAATGCTTTTCTTTAAACCTTTTGGATTGCCAAAGAGTATAAAATTTGGCAAGAGTGTGAAGAAACAGACATTTTTATATATTGTTGTTGCAAGTACTTGGCAATATGTACTAAAAATTTTAAATGTACATATGCTTAAATGTAGCACACACACTTCTAGGAAATTTTCCTATAGGTAAACAAGTACATATATGCAATAATGTATGTACAACAGTGATCACTGTCATCGGTTACATGTCCAACAGTAGAATATAAAGCAAATCCAGTATGCCATTAAATAAATGATAGATTATTATAGAAAGCTTTCCAAATAGTTTGTTAAATAAAAATGGTTTTCTCAGCATCATTTCCATTTTGCATAATAACAAGTTATCTATCATGTCTATGTGTTGAATACTCTGAAATCAAGATACCTAATGCTGATATCTTCCTTAACTCCCATACTTGACTTTCTCCACCCTCCTTAAGCCTACTGTAATGATTTTCTCATTCTAATAATTACCAGCACTTTTATCTCATTACTTATGCCAACCTCTTCCTCACTCTTCTTCCCTATACCATTTCTAATCAACCAGCAAGTTCTACTGCCTAACTCTCCAAAACATCTTTAAGAAAGCTTTGGTGTCCTTTCTTCATTGATCATGGCCCTATTCCAAGCCACCAGCATCTTCCCTACACTTTTGCCTCCTATTCCTTTCTTCCACTTTGATCTCTCTACAATAGCTTACTATGCCCAGGAGTAGAATTATTTTTTAAATGCAAATGTCACTCATTGCCTAACACCCTTTATTGTTCTTATCACTCAGAATAAGACTTTAACTCTTTAACTAGTCTCCTACAAAGCCCACTATTATCTGTTTGCTGGCTCTTCCTCTAACCTTCACTTGCACCATTTTTCATGTAAATACATAGAAAATTTGCTGCAGGAACCCCCGGGGTGGTGGTGCAGGCCTGTAATCCCAGCATCTTGGGAGGCTGAGACAGGAGAATCTCAAGTTCAAAGCCAGCCTCAGCAAGGGTGAGGCCAGGGGTTAAACAACTCAGTGAGACCCTGTCTCTAAATAAAACACAAAATAGGGATGGGGATGTGGCTCAGTGGTGGAGTACTCTCAGTTCAATCCCTGGTACCAAAAAAAAAAGAAAAGAAAAGAAAAAAGGAAAGAAAATTTTCTGCAGAATACACAGCAAATGGAAACAAATTGATAGGAGGGAGAGCTATTTTGATTTGTTGGTTTTGTGATTTAGAACCCACACTGCTCCCGTATGGTCCCTGTATTGTACTCACACATGGATCTTGTAGATCTGCCCTTTCAGTGTAGGCTGCTATTCTCAGATTGGCCCATCAAATGTCCAAAGAGTGACCTTTGCTGATTTCAAGAGGTTTTCCTATTCTCAGTGCTTTTAACAGAGATGCCGTTGTCATCCTTCCCCTTTGCCTGCCCTGAGGACAGCATAGGAAATTTTTAGGTGCCAAGGACTTTCACACACTGATCTTAATTTGGAGGTTGGAGGCTACCTCATAACCTAGTTAGGTTATAAATTTTCTCCTTTACTGTTTTTTAATCCTATTTCCTTATTGGATTTTTAAAAAAATTATTTTGTAGGGATCAAAAAGCTTCACAAACTGTTTTGGCTTCCCTCATCATTACTAAATCCTCTTCACACTAACCCCAGTATACTGTTTGCCTTTTTATAATATGAATTATGCATTTATTTCTTCTTCAATTACATTAGTTTTTTAAAAAATGGAGAAATCTCAGCAGAAAATACAACTAAATTTTGTAAAAATATGTAGACAGACAGAGAAATGATATACCAATATGGCAAAAAATAGATCTACAAAATTATTTTTCACTAATCTGATTCAGGTAGCTATTTTGGGAGACTAGCTAGTTTATTTGTTTTGATCATGTGTTAAAATTATACATATTTGTATATATGCATGCAAATCTATGTGTAATTTTTAAAAATAGACTTATGTTTTACTTTGTACATCATTAATTTGCAAAGTCAGGGAAGTTGAGGAAAGCCTTTTCCTACCATGTTGGACACGACATGGTAACATAATGCTGAAAGGAAGAGTGACAGCAAAAAGAGTAAGAATACAGTAGAAACACTGTTGTTTTGTTTAAGAGAACAAAATTAGAAGCAAGACCTTGTAAGCTTTGCTCTCCTATTAACGGCTGTGTAGCCACAAGTGAATCACATAGCTCATTAGGGGCCATGATTTTCATATTAAATTGACAGGTTAGGAACACTACGGTATGTGTCTACAGAAGGCTCAGATTATAAAGCATGCTTAGTTTGGCTATCATAAAACAAGGTGAATTCTTGCAAATATTTTGCATAAAACATTTTTATTCCCAGTTTCTCTTTTAAAGTAAGGTTTGAGATTAGAATCAGACTGGAGGTAAGTGATTTCATAGAGGGTTTGTGCTCACTCGTTCATCCCTGTTTTGAGTTGAATGTGTACCCCCAAAACATGTATATCAAAGATCTAATCCCTGGGACCTCAGAATGTGACCTTTGGGAACAAGGTTTTAACAAACATAATCAAGTTAAAACAAGGTCTTCAGAATGGGTGTCAATCCACTATTAACTACTGTCTACATAAGAAGGGAGAATTGTTTTTTCAACAGTTTAAAATTTTTAAAAAAATTTTTTCTAATCAGTTATACATGACAGCAGAATGCATTTCATTTCACTGTACACAAATGGAGCACAACTT
>CM053399.1:21624611-21641980 GCA_028644305.1 Xerus rutilus | reverse complement strand
AAACAAAAATTCCATACACTTGGTGGCTTATAAACAACAATTGAGTCAACATACTTCTGGAAGCTGAGACTTTCAAGTCAACGTGTTAGTGGACTCAATGTCGATCCTTATAGACAGTCCCTTCCCACTGCAGGATCACAAGGCAGAAGGAGCAAGGAAGCTCTCTGTGACCTCTTTTATAAAACACTAATATCTCCCAGAGAAACCACCTCCTTATACCACCGCCATGGGGGTAGAATTTCAACAGAAAAATTGGGCAGTGGGGGGCAAGGAGGTGACACCGAATTCAGACCCTAACATATGGCTAGTGGGATTTATAAAGTTTAAGTAAATTTCTCAACATTATATGACTTGGAAATGGCAGGCCATAAATTTCACCCCAAGCCTGTCACCAGCATATCTCATTCTTCACAGTAATCCTGATCTTCCTAAAAACAGGAAGTGATAAAAGGCTATAGGATCTTGATTGACTGTCCTTATGCAGGACTGTCCTCATGCAGACTTCTTTTTTTTTTTTGGCTCCAGCTCTCTTTTGAGCTTTTCCTTTATACCATAATGTTGGAAGAGATATAGCTGGTTATGTTCGAAGATAAACTTGGAAGCCCATAAATTCCGTAAAAATACTCTACAATAAGTCGACCACAGATGTCTTTAATTCTTTCCATGTGTGGGAACTATTCTTGTTCAAACTTCTTTCTTAAGTATTAATCTCTACCATACTCTGTAAGGCAAGAGTAAGCTGAACAACCACCTTGCTTTGCCTAGGATGAAGTGGCCTCAGTCCCCCCAGTGGGATATTTAGAACTAAAACTAGGAAAAGTCCTGGGGAGACGGGGTGAGTTGGCCACCCTAGAGAAAGCATCATTTGCATTTCATAGATGAAGAAATGAGGAAGCAGCCATGTGGTCAGAATGTGGCAGAACCAAAGCTTCCATATCTGTCACCATTTTCTGACTCAATATCCATGCACAATCTACCACCTGATTAGAATCAACTTGTTTTAATATCTTGGGGGAATCTTCATTGGCTGAGGGCTCATTAAATACTGTTATGTGGTACAACCAAATGGAGCAATAATCTAGTTTTTAAAGCCAGAACAAAATATTCATACTTGACTATATTCTAAGTTGAATTTTTACTATTCTTTCTAATGGCTTACATAGAACAAATATTTCAGGAGTTTACCATTCTTAAAATTTAAAGTATTTAGTTTTCTTTACATTTAAACCATAAACATAATTTTAGTTTTTGTCAGTAAAAATGATGTTGTAATAATAACTTTCTACTGAAAGATATTTTTATATAATCTCAAGGCATTTATATCAGTGAGGGCATGCAAAAGTATATTATAGGAGTGAATGCTCTGAGATATTATTGATATTATTTAAATTTTTTTTTTTTAGTTTTTTTTTTTAATTATTTTATTTTTTTTCCCAAAAGTTGCATTTTAATACATGTTGGCAAACATAACAGAAAAAAACAAATTATCAGAAGCTGTACACACTATTCACTGAAAATTTAAGAAAAAATACAAAAGGTGTCAATGTTAGGAATAAAATTCTAGGAAAGTTCTTCTTGCAATATTAAATCCAATAGAGCAATTAAATGGCCACAGAAATAGTCAACTAAGAAAGTGATGAACATTGAGAATAGCCACATTTACATATAGACACTAAAGCAAGGTAGGAAATAGAGAATCAGAAGAAGATTCCTGTCCAACTCCTTCTCCTGTAACACCCCCCTTAAAATGACTCTCATTAAATGGAACTGCACAACTTGTCTTTAACATTCACTTTTATTTTAACAATATTTAACTGACAAATATAAATTATATATATTCAAGGTGTAAAATGCGATAATCTAATATGTACACATTTTGAAATGATTGCCACCTTCAATCAATGAACACAGATGTCACCACTAATTGTGTGTGTGTGTGTGTGTGTGTGTGTGTGTGTGAAGTGGTGGCGATGCCTACAATTTGTTCTAATCTAATTTCAAATTAACACACCAAATTAGTCATCATGCTGCGTACTAGATCTTATTTTCCCATACCTCACTCATAACTGAAAGTTCATACCCTTTTAACTAACATCTTTCCATTTTCCTGCTCCAGGTATATATCTAAAGGAAATGAACTCAGTATCATTTTTTTTTTTTTTCCGGTACTGGGGATTGAACTCAGGAGCACTTGACCACTGAGCCACATCCCTATCCCTATTTGTGTTTTATGTAGAGAAAGGGTCTCATTGAGTTGCTAAGTGTCTCGCCAATGCTGAGGCTGGCTTTGAACTCGCCATTCTCCTGTCTCAGCCTCCCAAAGTGCTGGGATTGCAGGCTTGAGCCACTCACCCGGCTGAACTCAGTGTCTTGAAGAGATAATCTGCCCATTCTCACTGCATCACTATTCATAATAACCAATATACATAAGCAAGAGATAAATGGATAAAGCAACTGTGACTGTGATATATAATATATATTATGTAGATTCATATATATGCATGAGTATTATTCAGTCATGAAAAGAAGGAAATCATGCAACTGCAACATCATGAATTAAGTCTGAGTACTTTTCTATTTTAAAAAGTCAAGAATATGTAGCTAGGGTGCAAACACAATCTACAGTTTAACAAAGAGTAAGAAAACATTAAATGAAAAATCAGCCAAAAAACAGGCAAAGAGATTTAAATAATGACACACTATATCTTACTATAAGGAAAAGGGAAATAATTAGCTCTTACTATTCATCTCAGGACAGTTTCTCCTAAGTAACATGAAGTAATCATGCAAAATCTAACAGATACGTGGATCTCAGATCACTTCAATCAAGAATGAAGTTTAGCCAGGTGCTATGGCAAAAGCCTGTAATCCCAACAGCTCTGGAGGCTGAGGCAGGAAGATCGCAAAGTCAAGGCCAGCCTCAGCAACTTAGGGAGGCCCTAAGCCACTCAGCACGACTCTATCTCAAAATAAAAAATAAAATGTTCTGGGGGTGTCACTTAATGGTTAAGTGCCTTTGGGGTCAATCTCCGGTACCAAAAAAATAAAAATTTAAAAGGAGAGGAAAAGCCCCATAGCAGGGGTGAATACGACAATGGACACAAATATACTTCTCTATAAGGAACATCTTATAAACTGTAACAGGAAAAAGAAAAAGAAGATGCAAAAACTGACTCACTTTCCCAACAACAAATGAATAATGTATCTTGAACAGATGTCTTCCTCCAGATTCGTGATCTTGCTATAATAGGTATGCAGTCCTCCTACATTGCCCTTATTACAACATGATGCTCAGGTGCATTATGAGACCATTGTTCTAGTAGTGAAACCTCGCTGATGTGTGCTCAGCCCTACCGCAAGAGGGCCGGGGCCATGCCCTGTCTATTTACTCTGATAGTGATGAATGAACACAGAGGTTTTCAGTCTGGAGAATCAGAGGGTTAAATCCATGACTTTCCTCTATCAACTCACTCCGCTACTTCAAGGACCCGAGAATTGCCAGAATTGCATTTTTGTTCCCTGAACTGACTTTCTCTCAGAGGAGACCCTTTACCCCTAAAATACTTCCATAACGGCATCATTAGGAGACATTTAATTAAACAGGTCAATAAAGTATGGCCAAGTTTGAAGGGACTGAAATGGGTTTTGGCAATGCTAAACTCATACAGCTCAGAGAATTTTTCAGTGCAGATTAATCAAAGGAATGAATAAAGTTGTTTGTGTGTTTTTTGTTTTTTTGCTCCAGGGACAGGATCAGTTGATGTCTGAGCCAGAATTCAAAATCAAGAGAGGCTTTCACTCTGCCTTATACTGAGAACATTGTTTCTTATGGTGAATGTGAATAAAAATAAAGTTCTTTCACAAGTTCTCACTCCATTATTCATGAACACCTCTATATCTTGGAGGGTCAGGCAGTGTCCAAGTAAAGTAGCTGAACAAACGTTCGGATCAGGATGCTGTGAGAGTCTTTGCTCCCTCTTCCCAGCTACTGATATCCTGGGTTTCTGTTATTTTCACTTGATTGAGCAAGTACAAAAGTTTTCTTCTAACTTATGCTTGTGAAGCCTTTATTTTCACCTCCACTTAAGGCAAAGTCTTTGTGCCCAAGGAGCAGCTAGGAAATCATGCTGCTGAGAAACTTTTCACTTTTGCTACACTGTTCAAGGAAAGAGGATAATCGCATTACTAATAATCATTGTTCATTTGTTAATTAACAGAACAATTATTTATTGCCATCACCAGGCACTGATCTGAATACTGTGATAATAGAACTCAATAAAATAAGCTCCTATTCTCATGGTCCTTACATTCATTTGTGGAGAAACGGAGAAAGAAAAAGAAAGAAAATATACTATACAGTAAATACTAAAGGGAAATCATAAAGTGGAGTAAGGATTAACCATGTAAAAAAGAAGTGGCAGATCTTATTAAATGCCCCACACAGGAAACTTTCAATACCCAAATTATTAAGTGGATACTATATGTATACATTATATATGGTAAATTACAGAGAGGCTATTTGATCTAAAAGAATTATATGAACTTGTACAAGATCACTTCATTATTAATTCACAGAACTAGAATTAACCTCTTCATTATATTATGCCCAAATCTGGAGTTAGTCTGGACTTTTAATGTCATTTCAATATGTTTTTCCTTAATAGAAATAACCTTCAAAATGATATTACATCCAGTGGGTCTCACTTTGTCTCACCTACAATTTATCAAACGTTAGCTTCATCCATAAACCAATGGCAGGAAAAAATATTAGTTTATTTTTCCCTTTAAGACTACAAAAATAAAAAGAGTATTTTACTTTAACAAAAATAAATCAGAAACTGTTTCCTGAGTATTTCCTTGAAGCAAATAAAATATAGCAATAACAGAAATGACTATGACAAAAATTACCTATATTCTTATTTTCTAGAATACCTTGTTTTTGCAAATTTCTTATCTCTTATTGTCAATTATATACTTCTAGATATGCACCAAGTCTTTCTGTAGCAAAGCACAGCTACAGGAGGGCAGCTCTTGGCAGGTACTCTGACCACAGTGAATGTGTATATTGGGGGAGGGAGCTTCACCCTTACTTTCAGAGGTCTCCAGCTTCTCCTCAACACTCCATCAGACTGACCTTCAACTCGTACAGGACAAGAAGACACTTCAACTTTGGATTTTCCTTCTTTAGCGTCTTCATTTTCTTTCTTTCTCTCTCTCTTTCTTTCTTTCCTTTTTCTTTTTTTTTAAATAAATTATTCTGAGCAGCAGAAGCAATGCATGGGAAGCTTTGCAATTCCTGTGTACTCTTGACACCAGAGACCCATGATCTCTGCATAGGCACTCCTCGGGCAGTTGCCCTGAGTTTTGAACCTCTTCCTTCACTTCTCTTGGGACCAAAACCTATCTTTGGCAAGCTGTCACAGAGAGAAGGAGCTGACAAGTTAATACCTGATCCCAAAGGTCAATTCTTCGTGGTACCACTCTAATCTCAGCAACAACCTTGTCTCATTGTGACTGCCACTTCTAAGGGTTCAAATGAAGTGCATGTCATTATTTGCTTCATGTTGAGATATAATTTACTTAAAGTAAAATTGTCCTTTTAAAATACATACATCTATAAATGTTGACAGACTCCTATTGCAGGCAAAATATAGAATGTTTTTTGCATCCTCACAATGGTCTGTTGCCTTTGTAGTCTTTATACAGTAAAGTCTGTATACTTTACCCCTGTCAACTTGGACTGATATTTTTTCCAATCACTTGGGCTTTTGTAAAGTGTCATGTAAATATACAGTATCAAATAAATTAGATCATGATATTCCTCTTATTAAACCATTCTAATGGCATCCCATTGAATAAAACAATAATTCCTCACCAGAGAGACACACACTGCTCTTGTAGGTTGAATTGTATCTTCTGAAAATACATATCAAACCCCTGGCACCTTTGAATGAGATCTTATTTGGAAATAGGTTCTTTGAATATGTAACTAAGATGTGAATTAAGATGAGCTCATACTGGAATGGGCAGCTTAATTCAATGTGATGGGTGTCCTTGTAAATAGAGGAGAGACATGGAGACAGGTACATACAGAGAAGGCCATGTGAAGACAGAGAGGTGCAAGAAAAGATGAGAGCAGAGATTGAATGTATGCATCTGCAGGTCTAGAAGAACACAGGATTGGCAGCAACCACCAGAAGCTAGGAGAGAGAACATGGCCCTGACATCACTGTAATTTACAACTTCTTTCCTTCAGAAAGAACAAACTTCTGCTTTAAGTCACCCATAAAGTACTTAATTATGACAGCCACAGGAAAATAAGACACCTGCCTAACACTATCCCACCCTGGTCTTCCTTTTCTGCAGATTCTGGAGTTGCTTGGGCTTGTTTTCAACTATTCAAATCCATGGTTTCCTTTCCACTTCAGCTCCTTCACAGGAGTTGTTTCCTCTTTTAGGAATGTTCTTTCCCCTATTACCTGGTTAAAATCCTTCTCATTTTTCAAGGCTCAGTGGAAATGTCATTTTCTCTGAGAATTCCTTGATCCCCTGAAATAAATTAGGCTGATTTGCATTGCTCTCTGGCCTTTTCCTTCATAGCATTCCTTTCAATTTATAATTAAATATCTGTTGAATTTTGTGTTTACCATTTACCCCTCACTTTAAATTGTAAACTAAGAACCAGGTCCATTTATCTCATTCCCTAGTGTGTGTTGTGATTGTGCATGTGATTAAAAAAATTTAATTCAGATTCTCCAACTTTTATTGTTGGAAAGAAAATGTCCAAGAAATGAGGACAAGATGACCTTTGACCCTTGAGATTCTTTCAATTCAATTATTACTGCTACCTCACCTCCATTCTCCTTCTAGAGTGATCTCCCCTATAGTTCTGACAAAAACCCTATCCTACACTCCTGCTGAGAAGGAATGGAATATTTCAAAAATTGAACCAATCTCTAAAGGAATGCATATTTTAATACTCTTTGATAGCAGACTGATAAAAAGTTGAGATTCAACATTGAAAGCACTCTAAAACTCTCATAGGCATCCTGTAACCAGCATTCTAGGTATTCTATCTCAAGATACATCCCCTAGAAACTACTTTTTCAGCATGATAATGATACTGTGGTTCAGATAAAAAGCAAAAATTTCCATATTGTGTCCACCAAGGTCAATCCTTTAAAGTCCTTACTTTTCACATTAGAAATAGAATTTGTTTCCAGGTGCAGTCACCTCTGGAATAGATATTCTTTCACAAAGATGCCTTCCCCATATTCCTTCTGCCTGTGTGAAGGGGCCGTGTCCCCTCTATGAGTCATGAGAGTCTTAACCACATCATACACAAACTATTTTAAACTATATTTTCATACACTAACTTGTAAGGACTTGCTTGCATGAATACTTTTTTTTACTGAAAATTTTGAAATAAAATCAACTATTTCTTTTTTATACCTCAATGGTGCCGGTAGAGTGTGGAATACAGAGTATGTGCTTGGAAAGTCCATGTTGATTTGAATCGATATTCACCTTATGTTATCTGAGCTCTCCACAGGAATGCCTTCTTGAGCATTCTCAATAACTTTATAAGCTTAGAATTTTATAATATTTATAGAACTGACAGCAATCCACCTTTCTGAATACATAAAATAAATAAATGCAAATCTAGTCAAGATATGTGGAAGTTAACTATTGGAAGGAAGATGTGTTGTTATTCTGGGAATCCTAAGTTTTTTACTTAAAGAAGGTAAACTAGTCTGAAATCTGAAAGTAAACTAGTCTCCTGGCAGAACCTGGATTACAGGTAAGCAAGGACTCCTGTTGACAGCATAGAACTTTCATTTGGCTAGACAACATATTCCAAGGCCACATGTAAACCCTCAAGTCTCTTTGGGCTCCATTTCCAAACATTTGTCAGGCTGTGGATGGTATTCAACAAGTGAATAAGACCTACCTCAGGCAATTAGACCATGTGTGAGGACCAAGAAGAAAAAAATAAATTCAGATACAACAGTACACATTCTCTGCCCCTCAGAGGTGAAAAAGTTTTTTGTCCTAAAACAATGGACAATCAAAGATTAGTAGGAGTCCACAACATTAATAACACAACTGCAGAGATTTCCTGTTGCAACATTACAAACTGAGATGTATCTTTTCTAGCATCATCAACCTAATGATTGAAGAATGTACTTTAGAAAGTATGAATGCCCCAAAATGCCAGAATGGAGAAATAATAAACCACAAAAGGCACAGAAAATCATAAATTATCTTTGGGTCAGAGGTTAGTGCTAGTATACTTTCTCTCAGGAAATTACTGTGACTCATACATCTACATGTAAAAATCCATATGGGAAAATCAGTGAACTCAGTCATATATCCTAACTCTATATTCTAACCATGTAAAGTTTAAACCATATTTAAATGTATTGGAAGTAACATAAATAGAATAAAAAAGAGCAAAAAGGGTAAAAAAAGAAGAAAAATGGCAATAATATCAAATAATATCACATCCTTGATAAAAGAACTATGTGAGAAAAAGGGTTATCTCTAAATTAAAAAAGTTGAAAGGCAAAATGAAGATATAACAATGAAATGACAAATGGTAGAAAAACCTCCCTATAGAATGTTTCATCTACTTGACAGAATAACATTCTAAGCAGAGCAAGTCCAGAATTTCTTAGACATAAGGAGCTTAGGAACAGTGATGAGATTGGAGAAGAGATTCAATGGGGTTATGTTAAAATTGTGTTTGCATAGCAAGCAGACTTAGATTGCCTGCTATCTATCAATAAAAAAAAATTTTTCTAAAGATGTTTTAGGTCACTCTTAACATAGGATTGAGAGACTATTAGGTGTTCATACCGAAAAATATTGTATTTATTTGGGGGGCTCCATTGCAGGGAGAAGGGATTGGTAGCTTGGACAACAAAAACATTTTTGTGGCCTCCAAGCAAATGGGCTGTTTGGGTCAAACTGATAAGGCTTTAATTATGTATTCTCTGTTACCCTCTTCAGAACTTGGCTTGAGGTGACCTAAACAAAATTGAACAAGAAATTGAGATTTTTTTTTCCCAGATTAGGCTTGGTTCAATTTGTTAACTTTTTTGTATTTTTTTTTTGTAATTACTTTCCTCATCATTCAACATTAGTAAAACAGGTAATCCTTTCTGGAAGCCAAACAATACCCAAGCTTATTTATTATTTAAGTATGAATTCTGTTATGTTGGTTTCCTTAAATCTTTGTAAAGATATACACAGGGTGAGCACAGGCATATGAATGAGGTGAGAGTTTTTTTGTTTTGTGTTGTTTTGTTTTGTTTTGTTTTGCATTTGGTGAAGATAAGGAAAGCTGCTCAAACTAGGAAAATATGCTGGATCATGTTTTCAGGACTGATAGAAGCAGGTTGACTTTTGTCAGGCATGGTGGTGTATACCTGTAATTCTAGCAAATAGAAAAGCAAGAGGATGGCAAGTTCGAAGCCAGACTGAACAACTTAACAAGACCTTGTCTTAAGATGAAAAGTAAAAAGGACTGAGGATGTAACCCAAATGGTAAAGCACCTTTAGGTTCAATCCCCAGTACAAAATAAAATTAAAAAATTTTTAAAAAAGTGTTCTGACTTAAACAACCACACAAATTTTTCCTGGAACTCTTGGTCTTCATTCCTCAAACTAGGATAATTTTGTGTTTCTTGTCTAAGTAATTAAATAAAATATGCTACTGAAATGTCCCATGGAATTTCTAATCCATTTAAGAATATTAACTCGCTTATTCCTCCCAACAGAATTTTGAGATACAATTCCATAGTCCCAGACAACACTGAGAAAACCGAGGCAGAGAAAGACCACACAGCGTGTAGGTGGAGATACTGGTATTCACACCATTGAAGCTGGATGTCAGAGTCTACACACTTAGCCACTGCTCTGTACTGTCCTTAGTCTTAGAATTCATTTGGAAGGATTTTCAATTCATTTGTACTTTATTTTAATGGGATTGAAATACTTTCCTCTTTAGTCTATAAAATAAGAAAATTGATTATTTTCTTTTGATAATTACAACCTTTATCTTCTATTGACAGTACAGTGGTTACAATATTGAAGGCACCTAGATGTATAAATCATGTCAAGCATCTCTTTCTTGCAAACAAATGGTCCCACTTGCTTCCATGAATTCACATTTCAACTGAAGGTAGCAGGTACTTAATTTGGCATAACATTGATCACAGGGGATATTCTCCTTTTCCATTTTTTAATTTGTAAAATGATCAACAATCAGCTCCTATTTGCCTTCATAAACCAAACACTTAGGAAGAAAGAAGAAAGAAAATCCACAGTTCTCAAAGATGCTTAGCTCCAGCATTGTCAGATCATGCCTCAGAGAGCTCAAAGCAAAGCAAACTTCCATTATACTACTGGAGGCACTTGACCTTGGGAAAACTTAATATTATGGGTACCACAGGGATTAGCAAATGCTCCATTTTCCAACTCCATCTTCAATTACTTTGATGAGCAATTAAAATGCTAATTAAAAAACAATTCAAAACTTAACACTCAGAAGGTTATGAAATAATGCACTCATGTGTCATACTACAGAGACAATAAGAAGTTCCCCAAACAAAGAGCATATGCAAGAATTTAATCATCACAATAATTTTAATATTAAGATCTTTTTATGTGGGTACATAAACATACACACCATAAATCTCCAAGTAAATAAATATAAATAAGCCTATTTATTTGTAACAAATTCCCTTTATGTAAACCACTAGTTTGCAAAAATATAGACAATCATATGAAGATTCTAAGCAATTTTCCTAAAGACTGAGTAAGAATTAAATCCAGTTAAGCTCAATGTGGCTAATTAAAATATCAATAACCAAATTTGCATGTATTTGAGGGCCACTGAGTTTTCACACTCATTCTAATACTTGCACATTCAGCTCTTTATTATTGGTTCAGAATTGCTCCATAGTATGTTGAAAGTTTTAATTATTTAGTTTTGCTTGATGCTACCCTCTCATTCATATATCACTGGAGTGTAGTTTTTAATTTGCAGCGTATAGAAATTGAAGTATTAATTTGAAACCCAAGATAGCAGATTAGTAGCTAATAATAGGAACTCTCAGGGCCGGAGATGTAGCTCACTGCAAGAGCATTTGCCTAGTATGTACAAGGCCCTGAGTTCAATGCCCAGTAACTGAAACACACAAACACACACACACACAAGTCCTCATCTGAAAGGCCAGCTGTACAAGCAAGCGACTTTCCTATTCACTATGCTGTGATAGAGCTCATTCCTAGCAAAAAGGGATGCTATTTGTTGATGAAACTCACAAAAATAAAGCTATTTCAACACAAAACAATCCCTCTTGAGCACACCATTCCTTAAATGGGGAGAATCATATGACTTTTAAAAATAAATTTAATTTTGGGGTTGAAATATTAATATTTATATGTTTTTCAACCAACCAAGTAACTAAATCCAGTATATTCACATAACTGAATATCAATCAAATTATTTTTTAAAGTCTAAAAATTGTTAAAGAGATGGGCCAAGTTTTCCTTTAAAATATATTTCTGAAAAAATTCTTTATATTTACTTTTCTCCCCTATTTTATCTGCAAAGGAATACTATCTCAAATTCCATAAATGTGTTATGTTTCTGCTATTGATATTTACCCTCCATTTTTCTTGTCTACTTTAGTATCTTCCTACTTAAATTTGTCCTCCAAAAGGTTGTCATCTGCCTTTTAAAATAAAATAGTTTTAGTATTTAAAACACAAACAAACACACAAAAATAGATATACAGATGGCTATGCCAAACTCTTCACCATATCATTCAAAATCTTTTCAATAAAACCTCAACTCCTCCTGCCTCTTCCCACATCCTCTTAATTGATCAAATCATTTTGCTCCTCTGAATCTTTATCCAGAGGGTAAAATTCTCTTCTGCTTAGAATGCCTTTTTCCTTGTCCATGTGTATATACATATAACCTGATCTCCTGAACTAAGATACTATTCTTATATAAATTGACTTTTTGTGGGATTAAGAATATCCTCATCTCTTGTGGAAATAGAAGATTCGGAATGGACATAGAAGTATGAGAGAAATTTTATTTTATTAAAATATGAGTATTACACATATATGTTCATGTATGTGTTTAAATATGTGCTTATGCTATACACAACTAAGATGTATTTTACCATAGAATTGTTTCATCTTTAAATCTTCTGAGGAATTATTTGTAAAAAAATACTAAAGCCAATTTTAGATGGTTTGGTCATTGCCAAACCAGTCAATCACGTTACAGCTGAGTAGATGGGCTGGAAAAACAGTAGGTTCTATGTGTAACAGCATTTTTTGTAAGTCAGAGAAGGGTCCCCAAACTCAAATACCTGCTAAGCATACACCTTTAGCATCTACAGTATATAAGACAGTCAAGGTAAGCTGTTCACACGCTTATGTAAGCATAGCACCTGCTTAGCTTTATGTCCTTTAAAATACTCTGTGGGCCTATTAAACAGTCAAATAAAATATATTCTAAAAACTATATTGCTCAACAGCTGCTGGTTTGAGTCCTCTGACTTTAGAATTTTCAGTTAGCTTGTATTTTCATCTTCAACTTTTTGTACTGAGTCTGTTTCCTACTTAGAGAAAATACACTGGACAATTTTGAAAACAACTATATTTACAAATCATAATTATTAAATGATTGAACAGTAATATAGACATACTGGCTCATTTACCTCTGTAATTGGTTTTGGTAAGGCTAGCCCACATTTTTGTCAGTGAATCATAACAACAAGGATTTGTTAAGTATCTACTGTTTCTTGAATAGGAATGGAATCTGGGAACTAGAAGAGAAATCAGACCCGGGCTCTTCATTTGAGATGCTTCTAAAAGGGTTTATAAGACCACTATAAACAAATAACTGTAATATAGAATATCCTTGGACATTGCAGCCAGTCAGTATATGCTTGCAATAAGAACATGTGGAAGAATGGATGAGTTAAGCGTGGATGGGGTTATCTGGGAATAGAGAAGACAATCCTGCCATGCAGTCAGTTAGAAGGAAAGGGATAAAATTGGTCCCTAGGAGAAATGATTTCTGAGAAGAATTATGAGGACAAGTAGGAGTTTTCCAGGCTAAAATAAGCTAGGTATTACAGGGAAAACAAAGTTCAAAATAGACAACACCATCAAGAAATGTAATCTGGTATGAATTTTTTGCAGTTCAATGCTCTTATCTCTTTGTGAATTGCCATATATTATAAAGATTATAAAATATGCAGAATTAATTTTGGCAATAAATGTTAGTAGTGTTAACTTAAAATATAGAAAGCACAGTAGTGAAAAAGGCAGTTATAAAAAAATGTAATTCACTTTCTAGACATTTCCAAATCATTATTTCTGCACGCTGAGCTGTGCTAGGTGTGCTATTCCTCAAGAGAACTGAGTTAAAATATTGAACCTAAGGGAGAAAATGGGAGAGTCATTCAGTACAAGCAGCCTAAAAAGAAATCCTCAAAGCTTCTGAAATATTGCATTTGATCATGTTCAGGCCTGTATCATAACCCTCAATGATACCCTCAGGGACTGACCTTCTTTCAGTGTATCAAAAGCCTAGACAGAATTGCAGCAGGGAGCTTTTCATGACACCAGGGACGCTGTGTAAATCTCCCAAGCAAAAGTCATATAACATGCTAAAGTGACAATCATAACTCCTTTGTTGCCATCAAACACAACCACAAACACCAAGAAGACACAGATTGAGTAGCTAAACCATTACCCCTTGAGGGGACCTTTCCAAAAGGAGTGCTTGTTTTCTACTGTCATGAATGATTTCCAAGGAGAAATTTCTTGTTTAAATTATCCACAAGAGTATTTGGGACAAGACTGATAGCAGGATACACGAAAAAATAAAATACACAGGTTCATGTTTGTGTATGTATACCTCTCTGAGGCACTGTTTTTAAAATATACAAATACACATAAATGTGTGTATAATATTGCTATACACACTCTAAAATTCTCATTATATATCAGACCAGCTATCAGGTTTAAACTCACTTAAGAATACATTTGCATTCTGAAAATTTTTTTGGCATTCAAAACCCTATGCTTTTTTCTTGCATTTTCCTTATCTTAATTTAATTAGGCTTACTAAAGAAAATGGAAGACACACTGGTATGAATTACCAATGCACAACTTTGTCCAAGACACTGCTCATACCAAGTAACTTTTAAGAAAAAATCATGTTGTTACTTTTCGTAAGAATCTCTGGGGCCGAAGGCCTCTTTACTTGACGGTTATGATATTAAAAATGATTAGTAGGTGTTTGCACAGAGTGGCTGAAGAAGCCAAAGGTTAAGCAATGGCCTACACTTGCTGCAAAGCTGCTACCGCCAGGGTTATTGATAATAACTGCCACTGTTCTTCCCTTTTGAACTATAGAATCTGGGCTGTGAACATGTCGCTTTGCTTCCATACTGCAAACATGAATGCAGTATCTGGTCTATCCTGGACACTACTAAATACGTCTTTGTTAAATAAAAAGTAAAATATGTAATGCTCTGCAGTTTACAAAGGATTATTCATATGTGATATTATTTAATCTTCTTTTGTAATAAAAGCAAGAAAAAATAGTTTAATAATATGAAGTCAGATTTCACATTGTAATTAGGCTCACAGAAACTATCAATTGTCTAATTTTGGTATAATATCAAAGAAAAATATCCATAATTACATAAAAACAAAATGTATTAACACATTTCTGCTTTTCTGAACTACTGTTCATGAGGTTGAATTTTCCTCCATATATTTCAACCAAGATAACACATTGTAATGAACAGAATATGCAAGATATAAGAAGACACCAACTTCTAGTAAGCCAGACAATAAATGACACTGGCAAACATGCAGCAACTTTTCTTCACACTATGTTTGGTGGAAAATAAAGTTATTTTTATTAAAAATGTTATTTAGGTTAAAATGTGTAGAGTTTATTATTTTCATTTTTAAAAATTAGTAAATATGTATTTTAAACTTTTCTCATTTTTAATTCCAATACAGTAAACTTGGAAGTTTTATCCCATAGGAACCAAAGGTCCTTAGGGTTTTCAACAATTTTTAATTGTGTAAAGGGGTTCAGAAATGGGAAGGTTTAAGAACTCCTGAAGTAGAATAGAATACAGTTTACAACGAAATTGGTAGGCAGTCCACTTTAACTAACAATGATTTTGATATTTGGTGAAATAGGTACTTTGCAAAGTATACCTCTTCAAGGTTGGAGAATTCAAAGCATTATTCTTTTCAGCTGAACATTTTTATCCTTCCCTTTTGGGTCTTCTGGATTTTTATATACTCCACTGGGGAGTATATACTCTTGGGGAAATTCTAGAACTAAAGCAATCCACTAACAATTGGTTTCTGGTTGCCAATGTTACCAAGATCACTTCATTCTCTAAACTTTATATATGAATACAGCAGGTGATTCATAATCCTTCATAATGTCCCTCTCCTTAGCAAACCTATGCCCCTTGACAACTATCTTGCCTTTGCTGGAAGTGCCAGCAAATTAAGCAGCCATTGGTTTTTACTCCTCTTTCATTCTCTTTACCATGGACAAATCATTTTTAAAAATTTCACTGGACAACTAATACACATAGTCTAGCAAACAAACTTTATATCAACATTTGTGAGATAAGTATACTGAGGATCATACTTTTGACACCAAAATGTAGACATTATCAAGGTTGCCATCTGAGTAATGAGCCAGAGTGTTTAAAGTCAGATCTGTCATGGAGGATTCTAGCTGTGTGACCAGGCACAGGCATTCCCCTAACATAGGTGTCAGGTTGACCCTTTCTTTTCTAGTCCAGTTCAGACCTTCATAACAAGATAGCTACTCAACCCCCTCCCCATACTGACCAAAGATGCTGCCTTAAAGAGTGCTGTAACAAAGATAATTCTCCAATGGTGGGAGGATGGCCAACCCTTCCGGCTTGTCTGGAGCTGAGGGCTTTCTTAGGACTTAGGATTTCTCTTGCTAAGTTGAGGAAATCCCTTGGCAGCAGGAACTTCTAAGCAGGAAATTCTTTTTTAAACAATGTATTTATTCTCTTAGGTATACATGAGAGCAGAATACGTTTTGATTCATTGTATACAAATGGAACATGACTTTTCATTTCTCTGGTTGTACATGATGTAGAGTCACGCTATATGTGCAGTCATACATGAACCTAGGGCAATGATGTCCATCTCATTCCATCATCTTTCCTGTCCCATGTCCCCTCCTCTCCCTTCCCTCCCCTTTGACCAAAGTTCCTCCATTCTTCCCATGCTTCCTCCCCCATTATGGATCAGTATCCACTTATTAGAACATTAGGTATTTTGTTTTTTGGGATTGGCTTACTTCACTTAGCATGAGATACTCCAATTCCATCCATTCACCTGCAAATGCCATAATTTTATTCTCTTTTATAGCTGAGCGATATTTCATTGTGTATATATACCACAGTTTCTTTATCTATTCATCTATTGGATCTTTAAAACAAACTTTCAAGCAATTATTATTGATACGCAAACAAAAGGTAACTCAGTGTTTAAATAACTTGTCACATTTATACAGCTAAGAAATTATAATCTAATATTATAACTCAGGTTTTCTGAATGTAGTACTCTATCCATCCAACAGCATGCCACAAAAGTAACCATTTTATTTTATTTTATTTTATTTTATTTTATTTTATTTTATTTGTGTATTTATTTTTTGGTACTGGAGATTGAACTCAGAGGCACTCGACCACTGAGCCACATTCGCAGCCCTATTTTGTGTTCTATGTAGAGACAAGGTCTCACTGAGTTGCTTAGCATATCACCGTTGCTGAGGCTGGCTTTGATCTCGCGATTCTCCTGTTCAGCCTCCCAAAGTGCTGGGATTACAGGCTTGCGCCACTGCACTTGGCTAAAACTAACCATTTTAGGTCCATCTTAATAACCTATATTAGTTCAGTAATGGCACACACTGGGTGCTTACCAAGTCTAGCAGGTAAAGAAGTGAAAGCTAAGTGCAGGCAAGTTTGAGATTCATATGTCAACTGGCTGCTGATATGCATCTCAGTTTGGAAAACAGCAACCTGAGAAGCCAAGTTCTAGGAAGGGAAACATGAGTTGTTCTGTTCTTCAGATCTAAAGAGACTGTTCTGTTTAAGGAAACATATCAGATGCCATCTCTGTGCAAAAAATGATACAGGTGGGTTGAACCATCATCTCTGTTGTCAGAAAAATACATAAAAGTGCATTTGGTAGAAAAGATTGAAGATAAAAACCTATGATTTCAGAAAATCTCCTCGTGGAGAAAATGGTTC
>CM053399.1:21608944-21624111 GCA_028644305.1 Xerus rutilus | reverse complement strand
GCCTACAAAATTGTGAGCCAAAATAAACATTTTTCTTTATAAGTTAATTATCTCAGGTATGTGTTATAGATCATGTAACTGACTAAAACACATGCTCACACATTCTGTTAATCCAGTCTATTATTTCATAAATGATAAAATGAAACCAAAAAGCTAATTATTTTTCACAATGGCTAAATGCAATGGAATTAAAATTCAAAAATAAAATAAAATAAAATAAAATGACACAGTCTGTATAGGCTTTCAGCAAAATAATGGCAAAACCCTTTAGACAATCTGTGTGCAGGAGGATAAAACAGTTACTACCTAGTAGAAATGACAGAAAGTTAAGATTGGTTAACTCCATATATGCTAGAGCCCCGAGGCCTAGTGTTCTTGAAACAGGAATGTAACTGAACAAACTACATAGAGTTTCTGCAAAGAAGAAATTAGCTAAGATAAATAAAGTTTTCTTTTCAGGTTTTTTGTTTGTTTGTTTGTTTTGTTCCTTAATCCTGTAACCAAGGGAGGAAGGAGATTCAAGATTCTTGTGACAGTTGGAATGTAGAGACCATGAACAGTTATGGTCAGGATGAACACTTTCCCAAGTATTTAAGGAGTATATGTAAAGACTAGACGACCAGAAGAAGATGAATTAAAGCCGCTCGGCAAGGCTTTATTGAAAACACATGCTCTCGGGCAGAATCCTCCTGTCTATCAGAGTGTGTCCGGGAGAATGGCGCTGGGGCTCCAGTGTAGGGAGAATTCGAAAGGCCCAGTCAGGAAGGGGAGGGCTTGGGGGCAGGAAGAGAAGGCCAGAGTCCTTCCTGGATAGGTCAGGAAAACCCGCTGATTGACAGGAGGCGTGTCTACTGGTGACTGTCAGCGTCTGGCTAGCCGCTCCTTTTCGCAGCTGCCCTGCTCCCGGCTGCCCTGATCAATCCCTCTAATTGGACATCTTGGACCCTGAGCTGACCTAACAGTATACACAGAGCATTTTTCATTCTTAAACTCATTCAGACTTGTGAATTTAGTGCAGATAATATCTTGGATTTCTTTCTTCAAAATGCTAGGCAGTCTTGGAAAAGTGCTTTCATGATGTTCTAATGGAAAGATTGGCTTGGCCAGGGGAATAATGTCCCACAAGGAATGGAATTTTGAATCATTATTAATAGTCAATTAATTACTTTCTCAGTTCCAGGCCCCTTGAACCAGTATTTCACTATGAGAAACTCATAAATTCTTTGGTGGTGAGAATCTAGAACAATTTTTTGTTGTATCAATAACCCAAAGGATTATTAATCCCTTAGAAATCCGTTCACTTTTAGTGAGAAAAAATAGCTTCATTTGTATTTTTTTCCTTTTTGTTTTTCTAAATACCTTATTCTTAAGAGGTACAACAGAATGAAAAATAAGTCTATAAAATTAGACCCAGTTCAAATTCCAGCACAAATGATCACATATATCAAATTAAACCATTTTTTAGAAAAGTAAAATCAGAATCAAACTCAAATCATGTCAACGATTTTATTTAACTTAAATAATCAATAAATAAACCTGTGTGAGATCATAAAATTTGAAAATAAAAATTATATATATATATATACACACACACATATGTATGTATTCAAATAGAAAGGTGAAATAAATATAAAAGTTGATTTTCCATTGGTGGGTGAAAGACAAGAAGTCATTTGTCCCTTTATAGGAAGGAGTTTGATTGCATTTCTATGGTCATAAATCATTTGCATTCCCATCTGTCAATAACTATACAATTTATATAGTTATAATACAAAAGGTTAAAACCCTATTGAAGAAAATCATCTGAAAGTGAGCACACTGAACACTTGTTTATACTGGAGACACTCAGTCATCTTTATAATCTACTTCAAATTATTTCACCATATTTCCTGACATAGGTTGTGTCATCAAAGACGAGTAACTTAATGATTTTTTTTTCCTGTTTGAAACAAAATGAAAAAAAAAAAGATATCTACTCAGATTTGTGGTGAATTAAATTTGAATATATATCTAATTCAACTCCTACTTCCTAGCTGTCACTTCGTAAGTTTCAGGCTTCAGAGTTACTTATCCTTGATAAGTTGTTGGGATTTTGTTTTTGTTTTTGTTTTTTTCCCTCAATAGAAAGTGACAAAGTGGTTTTTCAAATTGTTTTTGGTGTTATTAGTCATTTGGCTTGCTTGCTGGCTCAAGTAGTCCCATTTCTCTGCCACTCTCATACACAAACACATGCGGTCAAAGCCACTTGCTTGTACAATCTAATTTAATTCCATTTAATTCTCATAAAGATGCAATGAATTTGATTTTCTAGTCAATGAGACTGAGGCTTAGCAAAGCTAAATTGCCTGAGATAACATGTTCATTAGGTAAGTAGTCTGGTTTCCTGTTTAAGTATACTCGCACTCAGGGCACTTAATTTCATCTCCCTCCCATTCTTCCTCATTTAGAGTATTGGCTGTGTGAGGGACCCAGCCACTCCGAATAGAGCCTTGGTTTTCACTCATGCTTACTTTCCTTCTGTTTGGGTGGTTTTATATTTTTTAGATTTAAAAAATTTACTCCTCCAAAGCTCACTGATTCTTCATCTTTCCTGGAAAAAAAAAAAGTTTGGCTACCAAAGATGAATTATATAGAGAGAATTTATTATTTTTAACACAGTAGCTGTACATCCCTGCCAGTTACCATTGGTGACAATACAAATCACAAAGAGTAATCAGACAAGCCAGCTTCCTCAGGTGTGCCAGCCTCTGTGTGCAAACACAGGCTCTGACAGCAATTTGTAATTGTTGCTCCAATGCCTTCAAAGTACAAGTAGCAAAAAATACATTGTGCATACACATACACACACACACACACATGCACACACACAACTAGAACAAAACCAGCTTTAATTCTGTTGAGGGGAAGCAGATCCCAAAGGCTTCCAGTGATCTTCTCTTTATTTCTATATAAATCCCTGTAAGCCAGTTAATCCTCTTAATTTCCCTAACCTCATTTCCATTTCCAATGCTAATTTCCCACCAGGTTCTAAATTCCCTGGGTGAGGTATTTCCTTAGCCTTGTTCCCTCTTTATTCGCCTCCCTCAGTCCTTCTAATTTCAGGGAGACATTTTTCCTACTGCCTACTCCAATGTCTGACACTGCAAATGTACTCTTCAAGGTGAAAGCTGCCTTTTTCTAATTAGAAGGAATTGAAAAGAAGAAATAATATAGAGAGTTTAAGGCAAACTTTGGCAACACTGACATTTAGAGACTGTTCCTAGGAGCCTTCGCAAGTTCAACTTGTAAACTCAAAACATAGGGGAGACACACACACACACATATATATATAGACATACAGCATAAAGAAACCTCAGTCACAAATACTTGTTTTCATGAAAATTTTGATAAGCTTCAGGACATACTGCCTCAAAATGTGGCACCTTGGTATTTGAGAGAACAGTAGAACAGACTACTTCACTCTCCACTGCCCCTCACACTTGAACTTCTAAGGTAGGCCTTTGAGCCTTTCTTCCCCTGAAGCAGCACATAGACCCTCATTCCAAAGGTGTTTTCCTATACCTGGAGGAAAGGAATGTCCTTGTTTCTGAAGAAATAGGAACACAGAAATACCTGAACCCATCAACCTGGCTAAAGTTCTTCCTAGTTTCTTTCCATTAGCTCATGTTCCCTTTGCCTGATCACCCTTGCAGGACAATCATAGTTGTTCAACCAGTGCACCATAATACACAGATTTCCCTTCAGGCTTCAGGTCTTTATTTACTTATGAAGGCTTCTGCATTATATCAGACTTATTAAAAATAAATTTATATGCTTTTCTCTTGTTAATCTGTTTTTTTGTTTGTTTGTTTGGGGGAGGCATACCAAGGATTGAACTCCGGGACACTCGACCATTGAGCCACATCCCCA
Source organism: Xerus rutilus (assembly GCA_028644305.1). Lineage (NCBI taxonomy): Eukaryota > Metazoa > Chordata > Mammalia > Rodentia > Sciuridae > Xerus > Xerus rutilus. The sequence continues at coordinate 21,620,202 of CM053399.1, read as the reverse complement.
GCCCTATTTTGTATTTTCTTTAGAGACAGGGTCTCACTGAGTTGCTTAGTGCCTCGCTTTTGCTGATGCTGGCTTTGAACTCGTGATTTTTCTGCTTTGCCCTCCTAAACTGCTGGGATTACAGGTGTGCACCACCGCGCCCACCTGTTAATCTGTCTTTTAATATATATTGGATAGCTCTGACTTTAATACAGGGATCTGATACATAATGCACAAAAATGACCATGAGGATGTTTATATGGAAAAAAACAGTAGTATGGAAAAACACCACCACCGATACAGTGTCGTGGGTTCTTTGAAGCTTAGCTGTGTTCCTGTCATGTTAACCACCTTGACCTGCCATGAACCCAGTGATGGGTATGGGAAAAAAAACTTTTCCTGCCCTAAAATGTGTAGAGGAGACATGAGAGTTTAACTTAAAAATATGCTGTGACAAGTTACACTGTGAACAAATTGGGTATTTTCATCTTTAGGAAGATCTATGTGTGCACTATTGATACTGTGAAGATTCTGGCGAGAGAAACTTCTTCACCTGCAGGATCATCATAATATGGAGCAGCTGGAGGAAAGATGAGGCTTGAAAACCACCTCTTTGCTGTCAAATATGACAGAAAGTCTCTACTAGACCAAACTTTATTCAAGCTCCTCAGATCTTTATCTCACTTAGGTCTCAAACTTTGGATTTTCGTGTTCATACACACATTGCTCGATACCTGTTCGAAGTCCTCATCCATCACCAACTTTTGCTATACCTGTTATCCTATTTGCCATGAGCAAGAATCACATCAAATCAGGTTAGCCAGAATCTCTCTGTACCTTCTACTTCCTTACAAGATATTCTCCTAGTAATATTCCATTCACTGAACTCACTTACACTCTTCCTTGGCTATAAATCCTTGCTTTTTCTTGTGATTTGAATTGAGCACAGTTCTATACTGCAGTCTCTTTTCCCCTATTATAATAGTTTCTAATTAAAATCAACTTTTACAGCTTTTGGCATTTCTTTGTTTTTTGGTTGTTTTTTGGACAGTCTGTGTACAACAAAGTTTTGTATATCTGCAGCAGCATGTCTTCCTACCCAATTCCACTACCAAATCAACAACAGTTAGTAGACTTCAGATCACACATACAGAGGGCAACTGTGGACTCCACAGGAGGTATAGCTATGAAGTGTGGGAGGTCAAAGTGGTTAACATGACAGAAACACAGCTAAGCTTCAGAGAACCCATGACACTGTATGTCAGTGGTGGTGTTTTCCTATACTACTGTTTTTTTCCATATAAACATTTTCATGATCTTTTTTGTGTATTGTGTATCAGATCCCTGTATTAAGTTCAGAGCTATCCAATATTCCTGTATTCACCTTTGTACATTTCACAGAGCTTGGTCAAGATTTTGAATATACTGATGATTCATGAATCACTTGTTAAGTGATCAAAACAATCTGAGTATAATATTTGGAAGAATAATAACAAACTGCTGGCCTGCAACCAGAAGTGGCCTATTAGGAGAGTTTGCTTGGCCATTCCAACATTTTACAAATACTTGGAATTAATTGTCACTATCTCAAATCAATAAATTTTACATTTAAATAAACACTGATTTAGATTTCTCTTGATACACCAGGAAACCTGACTGCCCTGGACGTGCTTTCTTACCTATAATTGGCTGGAATGAAGTAAGGAGCAACCCTTTAAAGGGATCATGTGCTTTTCAGCTTGCCACAGAGTTTCCCATACCTGTTATTTCACACCAGGCTTCTGTTACTCATTTGACCTCTTCGCCTCAGTTTCTGTCTATGCCGGGAATCTCAAGCTGGTTTGACGGGAAATATTTGTATCTCTGTGTATCCACAGCTAAGCTAAGCTTTAGGAGACCTCAAATTCCTTGGAATTTTATATAAAACTGTATATGCGTTCATGTTTGGATTTTTTCTGAGGGAAAAAGTATCACATTTTCATAAGAATGTGTCTCAAAAAATTCAGGAAATGAGATTTTTAAGATTGTTAATAAGCAGGTATTCACTGAATACCACATATTAGAGTCCTGAGCTCTCTCAAATGCACACGTGCACACACAAATGCACACACATGTATAAAGCCTTATAGCAAAGACTTAATTAAAGCTTCAGTGAATTAATTCAGCATCGTGCTGACAACAGAACAATGTCTGTAGCAATTCTCAGCAGAAACATGCATCTCACTGCTTTAGTTTTTTTTTTTTTTTAATATTTTTTTAGTTGTAGATGGACACAATGTCTTTATTTTATTGCTCTGTATGTGGTGCTGAGGATCGAACCCAGGGCCTCACGCATGCGAGGCAAGCGCTCTACCACTGAGCTACAATCCCAGCCCTCACTGCTTTAGTTTTCATAGACCCCAAATATTGATCGGACTACTGAGCCTCCATGCTTGAGCCAAGAGAAAAGTTTAAGTCCAGGCAAAGTCTTGTGAGGTGAGTCTTCTCAATCTGAAACTGAAAGTACAAACACTGCCTGTTGCTTTCTAAACACCCCCAATTTATACAAAGTGTGACATTTTAGAAAATCAAAGTGTTTAATATTGACTCAACTCAAACCAAAGTATTCCATCTGATTAAATACACAAGAACTTTCTTTGGTATTTAATCATCCTGAATCTAAACTAAATCTCTGAGAAGCTAGAGTGCCTCACTTGTTTAAAAGTGTTTTGTTAGGTTGTATGTTTTAGAAGGAGCAGCACATGCCACCAAACAGTCCTATGTGAATATGTGCAGATGTGCTTACACCACCTGAATTAAAAGGACACATTAAGATGAGAGGAAGTTTTCATTTCCTTAAAAGTATTGCTTTGGAAAAGAATCTGTTTTAGAATTCAAGAGGTCATTTACGAAAGATGTTCTTTTCAGGAATACTGCATTAAATAAGTTTTGGAGAAATGAGAACCTTCCTCTTTGAAACATGTGGCAACTCATTTTCTAGTTTTCTGCACAGAGAGGAGTATCTTCTTTCAAAACTGCAAAATAGTAGCATAAAATTATTTGCAAGAATGGCTATAGTTACTGGTGCTAATTCAGGCAGAAAAAAAAAAAAGACAGAAAAGATGACCATTCATTGCATTAGAGATGCCTTTTCAGAAATTAGGAATGTTAGATTATGCTTCACACATGCATAAACAATTTAGATTGGATTTGCTGACCACGTTTAGGCATTCAGAGAGTTTGAGGGTGGACTTGCATTTCATTCATAAGACTTTAAAATTGTATGCTTTGTGTAGGATTCTGTAATAAAGAAATCGACTTGCCTAGCATTCTAGAATTTACAAACATTATGACCCATGATCATTACAAAATGAGAGAAGTCACTATCAGTAAGTGACTGAATTATAATCCAAGATCAGACACAGTTTTATACACAAATCTGTATAGTACCATAGTACACACTCTCAGATACATTCACACCATCATACACAAACACATTCACGCACTTGTAAGCTCACACTCAACATTTGCATATGGTAACAAACTAATGGTCATATACTCACACACATCTGTACTCATACACTCAAATACATATGTTCATTCAGTGATAGATCTGTACTGATGGACACTAATATGCATATCATATACTCACACATATGTATGATTTTGAATTTTGTATGGGTCTGATTTGTTGGTCTTCTACAAGTGTACTATGTTAAAAGACAAATTTCCCAAAAGAAAATATGATGAACACCATTTACCAACCTAAATGTCCTGGTACAAATCCCTAAATTAGAGTTAAGGAGGAGAATAAAGAACTGTAATACATATCCAACTAAAAATGTTTACAATTATCAGTTTATGGTTTAACCTCTTTATCTTGAAATTTCTCCTTTTTGTTAGAGGATGGTCTACTTGCTCCATGGTGACATTATCTTTGTCAGATGATAGCAAACATTTTGGGGTTTATGAAATACTCAGGTTCTAATCTGCAACTAGAATGTGCTTATAATCAGTTAGGGAGACCTTTCATGGTGCTAGAAAGCAGGTGTGGCACCCCATGAGCAAGAATTAACTTAAAGGTCCCTTTGTCAGTTGATATGAATATTCATCCAAATCTGACCTCTAAGTCTCTTTAATCCCTTTAGTTAGGTATCTAACTTTATGTTCCTTCTCAAAACAAAATTGTCTCCAATTTACAATTTTAAGTTGCTTAAAAGTCAGAGCAAAAATGAGCCACATGGAGAGACCATAAGGAGTGTAGGTGGAAAGATTAAAATTGAAGCATAATTCACTGTCTAATGCACATTTACTTGCCGCAACTCTACTCTCTCCACCTCCCTAAAGCTCCTTTCTTCATCACTTTCTCTCTAATATTTTTCTGTGGTTCACTCACATCATTTTTCTCTTAAATCTTCAGGGAACAGAGCTGGGTAATCAAATATCCAGTTTGCTAATGGGCAATAGAATCATAGTTGGAGTTGGATGCTGACCTGTATTTCACATCTTAATTTGTGTCAGTCACAAAAATACCTTATTCTCTTTTTTTAAAAAATTTGTTTCTGCCATGGGTGAAAGGATAAAACCTGAGACAACCACAGACACACAAACGACTAATAGTAAAGGAGCAGCTGTCTTTCAGTTCTTACGTTTATCTTGTTCTAATTGGTGTGCATGGTAATTGTGAACCAGGAGACAATTACTAGATAAAAAGAGACCCTGGGTGGCACCTTAGCATTCCAATGAACTACTGCCACCTGTTTTTGCTTCTTGGCTTTATGCAGGCCTCAGAGAAACATAAAAAAGATTATATAGAACAGATCTTTTTATGCATTATAGGGAGGGGCTTTAGTTCAGAGTGTCATTTGATGAGGTAGGTCTGTCCTTTTTTATATTTCAGTGATGCCTGTAATGGGCATAAGAGAACTGATTTGCTGAGGTTGAACTGAACAACCAAATAAACAAGTCATGAGAAAAAACATGCAAATTTCTTTGCCTCATTCCTTTTATGGCTTCAGATCAAACCATTAATATACATAGAAAGAATATAGTACTGAATTGCAAACAGTAGTTCCCCATCCAATCCCTGAACCCAGATGTTGGCTGTAGCTAGAACATTTCATTAATTGCAACTTTAAATGTGGCTGCTATTCTTCCAATTTGGTATACAAGGAATCTTATTCTTTCCACACACTTTTCCAACTCAATAATGATATTTAATATTTCAGTCTTTGGTCCATGTCAGACCAAGTGATTTACATGTATTATCTCAGTTAAACTTCCATAAAATGCTGTCATTCTTCCCATTTCACTGATGAGGAAACAGAGGTTCAGAGAAATGAAGCAATTTGTTGAAACTAATGTAGTAACCAGGAAAATTAACAATTTTGCCCATAAATGTCTGATACTTCAGTATTGACCTTGATGTTTTATTCATCAGTGTAACTTGAGAGAGGAAAGATTATGTAGATATTAAACAAACATCTTGATTCACTAAAATATTAGTAGAGATTATTTGGAGTTATGAAAGTTTCACTTCATTTAGTTCATTTCTTACCCCAAACTCACAACCATCAAAATGACCATTAAGATATTAAAATCCCTATTTAGTGGGTACAAACCCTGGACATATAGGTCAACTGACTTTCCATGACACTTAGGTATATGCAACAAACTCTTTCCCCATCAACCTCACATACCACAACCTCACATACTTCACAAGTGAAGCAGAAAGAAGATACTTGCATTTTCATAATCTGTAAACCATTATCTTCCCTGTGGTTGAGGCTCCATTATGATTGCCACGTCTTCAGGAAAATTCAAACTGAGCATCATGACTAAGAGGATCATTAGAAGTATTTTATGTGGATGCATAAGGAAGAATATACACTTCAGCTATAAGAGAAGGAATCAAAAGAATACCTTGGAACCATGTGACAGGAGTGGAAGAAGCAACACTAAATCAAAGGGATTTTTATTGTGAAGGGAGGAAAATGCTTTTGCTAAAGACTCCATCAAAGTAATATTGGCTCATATTTAGCATGGAGCTAAAATTCAGGAAATCAGCACTTTCATAAGTCTTTCCCTAAATGTCTATTATTAGATTGTTGGTCTTGAATATTTCCTTAACTCCATAACAATGAGAGATAGTAATAGTTTGGAGCAATGTCCCCTTGACAAGACTGAAGCTAGATCTTTGTGACACTAACACAGTAGAAACAAATTTGTTAATTGTCATGAGGCAACTTACAAATGTAAATGGTGAAAATACACATAAACAAACCATATTCATATATATTAAAGTACTAAATGTTCTGTTACCAACTATAAGACTTTATAGAAGAGCAAAACCAATATTTACCAATTTCATAATAAATTGCTTAGAATATAATTAGATGGCATGCCAGTGGAGAAAAACTGTCATTAATCATTCTTAATGAAATTAATTTGTTCACCTGCTGAGACATTTAAACTGCCTGTAAATTTCATATTATGTAATACAGTTGTATAGTTATATTAGTCCAAGTTTCCTCTAGAATGCATTCAGCATAGTTCAACTGGAAAAGCTACAGGGACATTTTAGTACATTGGATAAGTCAGTCATAAAGCCTGAGGCCTATTATTCTTGTTTGTTTCCTGAACATGAAAACTGAGCTCTCTTTGAAATTGGTTAACATTCATTTTTCTTGAGCTCCAGTTAGAGGCTTCCTTTTATTCATTTCAGTTGGCATTTTTGAAAATCATTACTGTTCTCTGGTACCTATGCCCTTGGTTTTTGTTTATTGGCCAAGAATGTACATTAAAGTCATTTAATCTCACAAATTTTATGACAAGACAAGGATATTTCTCTTTTACTACTCATAAACATATATTAGGTGTTTAAGAGACTTTACAAATTTCCTACTCAAATGTCTTCATTTTGTTGAGACAACTGAGCTGGCTGAAGTGGTTAATGGCCAAGCCGTGCAGCAGGGTTAATGGATGGCATCAGGAGAGACCCACTCTTTTACTTCCTTTTCATATCTCCAAGCTGTTTCACTTCCATGGGACTATTTATAACCTCCTGGCATTTGAAAGCAAGTGAGTAGAAAGATAATTAATCCTCAACATTTGCTACTGAATGGATAGAGTCATCCAGACCATGGAGACAGAAGGATAAATTGACGCTGGTGCTTTTCATCTGCCACGTCCAAATGTTCCTCTTTTTCTGGGAGCTCCTGTGGACTTCCAGAAAGACATGTGCTCCCTTGGAGTTAAAAAGATGAGAGGCGGCCACTGATGAGTTCACGCAGCTTTGGTGGGAACAATCAATTATCCCACTGATGTGAAGGGCCAAGGATTCCCCATCTGGCCTGGATTAGCAATCTCTCTGTAACACAGAGAAGTCCCAGCAGTTGCATGGTGCTGACTTCCATCTGGAGAGTATTTTTGTAGCTCAGTGGGCAGTGAGGCTTTGATAAGGGTGAGGCAAAAAGTACCCCATGGGTGTCTTTCACCTCAGAGAATAACATAACCTTCCAGATGGTAAATTTCAAGTACACATGGAACACACAGTACTTCTCAATTTGTGCCCATTCGCTCCATGGAAAGAAGTAATAAACACAAAACTTAAAGAACTGGGTGTGCCTTTTATTTTTCAGCCTAAGACCTAAAGATTAGAGAGTCAATCACTAGAAAGGAAAAGTTCAAAGAAACTAACTGGTTTTATTGGAATGAACCAACTATATTTTATTAACATCATCATTTCCAAAAGATTTAATGATTAATTTGCCCTTAAAAATTCTATGAATAAAATTAGAATTATGTATTCTTCCTCCAAAAATATGATTGTAACATTAGCTAACATGCTTTTTTGTGCCAGGTATTGGGGTAGGTACTTTGAGTTCACCTCCTTTCCTCTTCAAAACCACTCTACAAGGGAAGTCTCATTGGCTGTGTTTTCAGACAAGGACACAGGCTTGGCGAGACTAAGTAAACTAACTCACACAGCTAATAGGCGGAGGGACCATTCACTATGTTTTTCTGACTCTAATTCTTGGGCCTCGAGGGAGTTTGAGAACACAGCACTTGCTGGGGACCATGCAGAAGCTACGTGACCAATCCTTACTAGTATTAGTTTCTTGCTTGAGGGACAGGAAGGAGAGGGGATTAAAGAAATCACTCTTATTAAAAATGTAATGACAATTTCTGATAAAACAGTCATGGGCTGGGGTACTTCAGAGTAACTCTGTAGAAATGACTCATTTGGCAAGTATTAAGGAAGGTGTGTAAGTCTTGATGATCTTAGCTTGAGTGATTTTTTTAATGAAACTAAAAGCAAAATCTACCAAAGGAATAAAATAAATTGAATTTTATCATTTTTTTTAAAAATTGTGCAAATGCTGCTAGAAGCAACCTATAGAATATTATATATTTCCAAATCATATATCTGAGAATAGTCTTGTATCCTGAATATATAAAAAACACAACTCAACAATACAAAGACAGATGATATGATGAAAAAATTCACTAAGGTTTTGAATAGATATTCCTCCAAAGAAGATATGCAAATTGTCCAATAAGCACAAAAGATACTTTATATCCTCACTCTTACTCTTCTTTCTCCTTTGGATCTTACATCAGGGGAAAAATAAGGAAGTCTGGGTTCTTCCTCTTTTGGTACTATTGAGATATACAAAATCAAACCTCTTCTTTTATGTGGCAATCCTCACCCAGGGTCCAGCCTGTAATCACAATAAAAATCCTAAATCTCTTTTTTCTTCTCTCTTACATCATTTTTATGCCACCTGGGGAACTTCCCTGCTCTACCAAAGAGTATCATTGTGATATAGTGCTTCATTGGTGTGCGGCATTGATAGTCTTGATGTGCAGTTTTGATTGGGAGCTACTTCTGTCCATACAGTGTGCCTCCACCACATTCCTAGATATAAGCCCAAGGGAACCAAAATATATTCATATAAAACATTTAAAGACTAAAACATACATGAAGTTCACAATGCCCTTATTCATAAAAGCCAAAAAGTGGAGAAAAACACAAATATTTATCATCTCATAAATGGCTAAACAAAATATGGTACATTCACACAATGGAAGCTGCCCCTGTGTATTTGACAGAAAAAGGAATGGAGTCCTGTTATCCCTGGATAAACTTTGAAAATATGAAAAAAAAGGCAAAATAGCCATAGTTCCATATTACATGGTTCCATTAATATAAAATGTCTGCAGTAGCCAAATTTATAAAGACAAACATAGGGTTAGTGTTCTCAGGAAGAAGAGAATGTAGTGATGGGGAATTATTGCTTAATGAAAATGGATTTCTTTCCAGTTAATGAAAATACACTGAAATTGCATATTGGTGAATGTTGTTCAATCTTGTGAGCATAGTAAAGACTACCCAAGGGGCTGGAGTTGTGGCTCAGTGGTAGAGCACTTGCCTAGCATGTGTGGGGCACTGGGTTCGATTCTCAGCACCACATATAAATAAATGAATAAAATAAAGGTCCATCAACATCTTTAAAAAAAGACTACCCAAATGTACATATAAAATTGTGAATTCTATAGTAAGTGAATTATATCTCAAAGAAAAATAATAAAATAAAATTAAAAATTTAAAAATATTAACTTGATACACTTCTCAACAGAGCTTTGGTAATCTCAGTTCTTGATCAAAAATTCTGAAATTTCCTTACTAATCACAGAATTAAAGTCCAATTATTTGTAATATTTTCAAAGTAGGTATAATTCAACCCAATCCTCATCTGTTTTCCACTATTCCTCTTGAAGTCTTTTATGTACCAGAAAAGATGAATTTCCCAGACTTTTCTCCATGAATAGTCTGTTGTACCTTGTTGTACTCTTGATGTACCTTCATATTTCTGTGTGTGTGTGTGTGTGTATATTCTATCCTTGTAGGTGAAATTATAGATCTAATAGCTCCATTTCTTCTCCAGTGTGTATTCTCCCCTTCCTGGTTTTCTGAGAACTTTATCAATAGATCTGCATAGTAAATTTTGTTCTGAACTTTGTACTTAAATTTATTTTGTCCTTCCCATAACCACTTCTTGCTAAAATACTTGAGAACAGAATAACCATTTTCTTTTTAAGATGTAGGTACTAAAAACAAATGTACTTATGAAAAGGTAAATGAATGACCAAGTGAATAAATTACAATTTGGACAACCTAACTGTGTTGAGAGTGTATAAAGGAGAAAATATTTGAGCTAAGGCTTTCAGTTTAGTTTAAATTCCTTTTGTGTTTATTTTTTTTTCCACTAGGAAACACTACTTTTGACCATTGTGAACATCCCTTGTATAATGTTGATATGTAACCTGGAGACATTTTGTACTTTCTCAAAGATCCCCATGGTGTCATTTATCTCACAGATAGATTTATCGAAATAATTTAAAATTCTGAACTCTCATTCCTTTATACTAGGCATACTAATCTAGTTCCTTATATACATTGGATGTTGCAATAGGTACCATGGATACTACAGTGAACCTAATGGACATAGACCCTGCTAGGAAATGCCTTGTAGAGGAAACAATTGAAAAATGGAAAGGGCTTGGCTGGCTAGCTCATAAAGAAGTCCAAGTGGTTGAAGAATTGTGCACCATAAGCAGACTAATGAGTATTATGTTTCAAAAGTAAGGGAAGTGCTAGATTATACAGAGTTTGGGAAAAAATATACATTTTTTTTTATACTAGAGCATGTCAATCCCCTTGGAAGGATTGAACTAGTGGCACACACAGAATAAATTTAGGTTTGGGGAAAGTTAATGGTGCTAGTTTGGTTTGCTGCCATGTTAAAAATGGATTATGTAGCTGCCAAAGAGGAACCAGAGAGAATGGTCAGGAAAATGTTATTGTATTAATTTCAGAAGAAAAGTGATGACGGCTTGGACCAAGTGGAAGTGGAGATGAGAAAAAGTGTACAGATTTCCAGATACATTTTGTGTCTAGAAGTGACAGAACTTCTGGGTCATTTACTATCGTGAGAAAGACCTCCCATCTAGGTATTAGCAGAATGTATATATGGGGCCAAGTAATACCCCAGGAACTGTGATTGGAGGTCCAATTATCTGGGTTGTGAGTCTCGAGGACAAAGTAGATACAGATATATTATGGAAAGTTCCAGAAAGGAGAGACTTTGTATTATTGGTCTTCCTCACCCCAGTCAGAATGGCAGCTATCCAAAATACCAGCAACAATAAGTGCTGGCGAGGATGTGGAGAAAAAGCTACACTTAAACATTGCTGGTGGGATTGCAAATTGGTGCAACCAATCTGGAAAGCAGTAT
>CM053399.1:21589577-21608844 GCA_028644305.1 Xerus rutilus | reverse complement strand
GGAAAGGGGAATGGGTATAGTAAAGATGGTTGATAAAAAAAAATATATAAATATATATATATATAATGTTCATTGAAAGTGCATATAAAGGTGTTTAATATGAAGAATGTAATCTGCTTATAATTTTGTGCAAAGTTAGAAAAATTATAATTGTAACAATTTTTTTTTCTATTTGCCTCAACAAATGTTTTCAGTGAACAGTGTGCACAGTTTCTGAAAATTTGCTTTTTTTCTGTTATGTTTGATAACATGTATTAAAATACAACTTTTGAGAAAAATAAAAAAAATAAAAAATAAAAAAATAAAAAAATAAAAAAAATAAAAAATAAAAAAGAATGCCTGATTCATACATAATTGACATGAAGAATGTTAGATTAACAAATAAAATGGAATTTGTCAATAATCTGTAGATGTAATTAGCTTATCAGATGGAATATAGAGGCAAATTCCATTGATTTGGAGGTAAGTTGTATTTACAGATTCATTTCTTCCATCTCCTCTGATAACTACAGAAACACTGACATGAACACTAATGCTAAGAAGTATAATAGTGCAGAATGCACAATACCATATTTAGAGTCAGTAAGATCTAATTTTTAAAACAATTTCACCACTTAAAATAGTTTGGTAACCTCGAAAAATTTACTTCTACTCTCTCAGCTTTAGTGGACTTGCCTATAAATGAACTAGACTATCATTCCTTAAACAGTTGGAGTGAGGACCACCAATGTTTGAGCACATATTAAAAAAAAAAAAAGGAGTGGCACTCACTAAATAACTGTTCTTAAAATGACTTCTGGAGTTCCTGGCGATTGAGAGGTGCTCAACTGAAGAATTTCCTCAAGACTAATTTAAGGATGTATTTCTTCAAAGACAGTATCTCTCTCTCAGCATGTGATCTTTTGACTCACATTAGACTCACTTTTGAAGCTTGTAAAATAATGAGATTCTGAGTATTCTCCTAGATCAATGAGTCAAAATACAGAGACTCTTTTTTTCATAAAAAAGTACCTCTATCTTCCTAAATCATATTATGGATGCTAAAGTTGAAGAATGTGGTTTCACTAGTTTTTGAAAACATCTGGGTACTTAATTCCAAAAATCTCTCCACTGTTCTGTCACATAAAGATATTTTGAACAGCTAACACCTAAAGATGGATAGTTCTGCTGATGTAAATAATTCTCCATCAGTTAATTGTACTTTCTTGCATGTTTGAGCTACAAAGAAATGAACAGTGAATGGTATGTCAAGTATGTTACATATTTTTATTAGCCTTACCAAATTTTATTTGCACTCAAATAGAAATGGAGCAAACATAATGCTTTTCATCTAACTTCTAAATTGCTGTACCAAACATGTCTCATCCAACTATTTATATCAAGAGGAATAAAGCTTATCCAAAACCACATCTCAAACTCAGCCTCTCAGGGTCTGAGGAAAAAAATAAAAAAAAAAAAAACAAATAAATGAACAAACAAATATTATAATGGACTTATCTATTTTTAATTTTTTTAAAAAATATTTAATTAATGACTTCTAAAATATCTTCCAAATCATGTTCTTAAGTCTGAATTGCAGTCTCAAAATCTGTATTGTATAGAACCTGGCTTTGGGAAGCTCAAAACCTCCCTCTAGTTTTCTTAAGAGAGGGCCTTTCTAGCTGCATTTCTTTTTCTTGCTGGAGTCTCTGTGTTAAAGTCTACCTTGTCCTTCTTGTATCCTATAAACTATTGCCCTCTCCATCACTCAGTATTTCTCTTCTTTCTTCATCTTAGGCCAATAGCACAGTCTGTTCTACCACACAATATATTATAAGAAAAAAAGAGGTGGGAAAACTGGCCTTTTAAAAGTTCATCTTGTATTAATTGTACTTCAAATACGTTGTTTTTAGAAAAAGCATTCAGAGACTTTATAGAGACAGGAAATTACAATAATTCACCATACCTAAATTATTCAATGTTTCTAACAGTCATTGAAATCTTCTATGCTCTGTATTGGATAAGATCCTTAGAAGCCATATATACCTGGGAAAAAACATAGTCCCGGAGTATCTCCCCAACCTTTATCCCTTGGATCTATCCTAATTCCTATGAGTCATATATTGACTTGGAAGTTATGAAGAAGAAAAAAAAAGTCTTAAGAAATTCTAGTCCTTTTATATTTATCTTTTAGATTAAGAATCTTCCATTTGAAAGGCATTACACAAAATTTGGGAGAAAGTAAGAATCCTTCACAGAACTAATGGCCTAAATTCTGACTTGAGTTCAAGTCAAAGGAAAAAAAAGTCTCTCTGCATTTGGAGGCACATATTCTCTTATTCAAACTTGTCATCTACATAAAGCAACTTGGTGGCCAAAGATCTAGGAGCCAAATCCAGCACCCTACTTTCTGCTCATTTCTTTCTGGCATCTGGTATCCTGGATTCCATCTGCTGACTTTAGATAGTCTCTGTTCACTTTCATTTAAAAAAATCATTCCACTCCATATTTAAATGTAAATCTAGTTAATTTCTTTAGCAGTTCAGCATGTTTTACATCTTAAGTTATTAAACGGGAAAAAAATCTCATTTCTCTGCTATAGTTTACAAATGCCAATGTGAGAAATGCTGAGGTATGATAAATAAGTCTTCATTGATTTAAGGTGAAAAGAGAAGAACACAAATATAAAATTTTTAAATAAAAGTGCACATTTGTTTAGTAAAAAGGAATATTTTTTTATAAAAATGTTAATGTTTAACCATTCTGTATTTTATAAATGAACGTTATATTAGCTTTTAGCTGTATTTTATACATTTTGACAAAACAAAATTTGGCAATCAGTTCTCTATTTCTCCTTTTCAATCAAAGTTTATTAATCCATGAAATCTAATTCAGAAAAGTACTGGAAGCACATATTCTAATTTGAAATAACACTTTTCTAGAAATGAAGAAATTTGTTTCTTAACTCTATCCAACTTTAGTCATAAAATGAGCAAGAGTCACTGATTCTCATTTGATGGAGCACAAACTATAAGAAGGCTCCCAAATATCCCTGCCTACTGATTCTACTGCTCTTGAGTCACTTCATCGCCCTAAGTGTGGGCAAGACTTCTCACTAATACTATTATGCATAGGTGACGGGATGTCCCTTCCATAATAGCATTACCCGAACTTAAACCCCTCTTGTTAGGAGACTCTCTTTTGTCAACTTAGATGAAGCAAGTAGCCAAGACTGCAGAGGCTGATGTGTCAAGGAATTGAGGACAGCCTCTGTTGAGAGCAAGAAACTAAGCCTTACAGACTATAAGCAACTGAATCTGTCAATAACATTGTGAGAGGGGAAGGGGATCATTTCCCAGTCACAGCTGGATGAAACCCAGACAAGGCTGAAACCTTCATTGCATCCTGTGAGAAGACCCTGAACCAGAAAAGAACTCAGCTGAACTATGCCTTAGAAATTGTGAGATAATAAATGTGCATGTTTTAAAATGCTGAATTTTGGGGGAATTAATATAAATAGAAATTCAGTCAACTATACTCACCAGGAGATCCCTGAAGAAATTCTAGATTGAAAAGCACTGAGTGACTCAATTAAGTCCATGTTCAGTTTATGTTGAAAATAATTTAAAAAATCATTGTGAAGAAGATTTTTTAAAGGAGTTAATATGATTCTTCCTATGTTTTGTCTATCTTAAATAGTAAAGTCAATCTTCATTACCCCCAAAGGCTATTTAGTGTATTTTAACTGAAATGGTTTGAGCACAACAGTTTTCATTCGTCTCCTATGATGGGGAATGTCTTAGTAATCCCAGTGTTAGGCAGTTAGAGAACTTAATTGCCATGCTAAGTTATCTGCACTCTTCATTGAATCATATATTAGCATGACTGGAACTATTTATTAGTTAAGATCAGAATAATTATCAGACAGAAATTTGTGATGAGAGATATTAGTTGCCAATCCAGTTTTGAATCATAGCCTTGACTCAAGCTGTCTCCTGTGCAATTTCTGATCCTCACTACTTTTGGGACCCTAGGCATGTGACTTATGTTTCCCATTAATTACTCATTTCCTCAAACTGACTTTTTATTAGAATGGAAAGGAAAACTAATTATTTCTTATATTTATGAGGTACATAATACCATAATTATCTGCAGAAAAATGAGTCAATTCTAAACGATAAACATGCATTGGGTAATTTGTAACTGAATTGGAAAGAAGGTAGGAAACTGGGCAGGCAGCATAAAGCTTGCTCCTGTCAGGCTCCAAAATATGTTCAGATAGAGGGATTCTCCAGGAACATGATTTTTACTGGTTCCTTCATAATAGGTCAAAATTTTTGAAACTTCTGAGTAGACATGGGTATTGATAGAGGACATTCAAATGTAACTATTTCCTAAGTTCTACATTAGCCTAAAATGCCAAGAATGCTGACAAAAATATGACACATAAAAGCCATGACATTTCTTTGTCCAAACACTAGAGTAATCCATGGTTCTAACTTAAAACCAGCCATTTATTCTCAAGTCATCAATTATGGTTGCTCAATGGGACCTAAGTTACACTTAAGAGCAAGATGTGGTGTGCCACTGTATAGAAGGGTGACTGTAGATGTCAGTTATGTACTACACATTTCAAAAACTAGAACAAAGGATTTTGAAAGTTGTTTTTTACTAATAAATGATAAGTGTTTGAGGAAACAGATATGTTTAACCTGATTTATACATTACACAATATATAAATCTGTGAAATAGCAAGTGGTATCTCTTTAATTTGTTCAAATTTATGCTTTTATGTACTAGTTAAATAATTTAATTAAAATAAAATAGTGAATAAATTTAATGCCTCTTTTCCCCCTTAGAACACATGATTTTGACCATTTAGTTTTTACTTTGTTTTAAATCAAGGTCATTTTGTAATCTATAAAATGAAGTAACTCAATGGTTTCTTAGAAATAGGAAGAATATGATTCAGAGTGGTTTGCTTTACCGATGGATAAATAACAACAACATAAAAAATACTTTAAAGACCAAAAAGGTACAGAAATGAATGAATCTTAGTGAATTTGGAGTTGTTTTTATTATTATTACTATAATTTGGATAGTAAGTTGTTTTTCTGGTTGATTCATTTGGAAAGAAAATCCTGCTTTCTGGGATCAAAATGTGACTCAGATAAATTTAATTCAATAAAAAAGTGCTAATCTACTAAATGCCAGCACTTGGCTGGGCAGTAGGGCTCTAGCAGTGGGTAGGCAGGCATATTTCTTATACTACAGAATCCAGAAGGAAGGAAGACATCAAAAATATGTTCAGCTGGGCATAGTGATGCATGCCTGTAATCCCAATGGTTCAAGAGGCTGAGATAGGAAGATTCCAAATTTAAAGCCAGCCTTAGCAACTTAGTGAGGCGCTAAGCAATTTAGCAAGACTCTGTCTCAAAATAAAAAGGGCTGGGGATGTGGCTCAGGGGTTAAGCACTCCTAAGTTCAATCACTGACTGGTACTATATATATAGAACACCCCATAGTGCTGGGGATATAACTCAGTGGTAGAATGCTTGCCTAGCATGCACAAGGCCCTGGGTACCATTCTTAGCAAAGCAAAAAGTAAAATAAAAAGCACACGCAAATAATAATGAATGATGAGTGTTTTAAAAAGAGAAACATGGGATATCAAGAGAGCATGACTAAAACATGCTTTTTTGGGTTTTTTTTTGGTACTGGAGATTGAACTCAGGGACACTTGACCAATGAGCCCCCTCCCCAGCCCTATTTTGTGTTTTATGTAGAGACAGGGTCTCACTGAGTTGCTTAGCGCCTCGCTGTTGCTGAGGCTGGCTTTGAACTTGTGATTCTCCTGTCTCAGCCTCCCTAAGTGCAGGGATTACAGACATGTGCCACCACGCCCGGCTCCAAAGTTTTGATACACAACTCAAAAGAATTTGGGTTTGGCTGGGCATGGAGGCACTCACCAGTAATTCTAGCTGATTGGGAGGCTGAGGCAGGAGAATAGCAAATTCAAGGGCAGCCAAGGCAATTTGGTGAGACCCTGTTGAAATGAAAAATTAAAAGAGTTGGAGATGTAGTTTAGTGCAAGAGTGTTTGCTTAGCATATGTGAAGCTTTGAGTTCAATCCCAGTACTAGAAAAAAAAAAGAAAACAAAGACAAAAACACACACACAAACAAAAAACCTTGGGTATGTTTTTCACTTAACCCAAGGTAACATGAGAAAGATAAAGAGTAACTTGATAAAGAGATACTATAACTCCTTTGTGTAGAGAGGTAGAAGAAGTTGTAGTAACTTCAGAAACTTTCTGAATATGTGTGTGTGTTTGTGTGAGTGTGCATGTTTGTATGTGTTTATGTGCATTTTACATGTTTATCTCATTTCCTTGTCTTTCCTGGTGTTTTGTGCCTTATTTTGTAGTTTTAGTTCTGTTTTGTTTTTGCTTAAATTTTTAATGAACTGTTTTAATCCTTTTTCTCTTTATAGTTCTCTTAACACTCTAGAGTCTTTATACTCTCTCTTGACATAGATAGTGCCTGCTTGTGAAACATCATTATCTCCTTAAACATGGCTGCTCAAGAGCTATTCTTGGCTAGACAGCATTTGCCTCTACTTGGGAATGCATTAGAAAAAACTATCTCATGTCCTACCACTGAGCATAGTGAATCAGAATGTTCATTTCAACAGGATTCTCAGATGATTTATGTACACATTAAAGTTTGAGAAGTTCTGTCCTAAAGTAGTTAGCATGTTGTCCTGAGCAGCAGGAGTATTTCTCGGATCTCCAGAATTTCTTTCTCTTGTCTGGAATGATTGTATCCATGGAGACTCAGAAGTGCTCAATGGGTATCTCTTATGTCAGTCTCTTCTCCCAGTTCCAGACACAAATTCCAAGTGCCTCCTCCTGGTATCCTGCAGACTTACAAGATTCAAAACACTTAAAATAGTCTGCTAAGGCTGCTATAACAAAGTATCACAGGCTGGTAGTTTAAAAAAAGATATTTATTTTCTTACAATTCTGGAGGCTAGAAATGTGTGAGTGCAGTGCTACCACATGTGGTTTCTGTTGAAGGCTCTCTTCCTGGCTTGCAGATGGCTACTTTCTCCCTGGGCGCTCACATGATTTTTCTTCTGTGCATGTGCATGGAGAGGAAAAGCTCTGTTGTCTCTTTCTAGAAGGACACTAATCCTGTTAGATCTGGATCCGCATTTATGACCTCATTTAAGCATATTTATTTCCTTTGAGGTCCTATCTCCAAAACAAGTTTTACTGGGAGTCAGAACTTGAACATACAGATTTGGGGGCCACAAACCATACTGAAATTTGGATAAGTTATTAACCTTATTTTAGAATGATCTTACTCTTTATTAGTTAATTTATAATTATTGACTCCACTATTTCCCTCATTCAGATATAAGCTGGAAAAATAGTTATCCTTGATTTCTCTTTATTCCCCCCCTCCCCATTCATGTAGTCACTCAATAGTGTCAACTTAACTTCTACTTCTTCCTCAAGTCTGTCCTTTTTGTCTCTAATACTATCTTCCCGCACTCTCCCACATACAAACTTTCACCAGAAATTGCACATTTTCTTCCAAGTCAGCTAAAATAGACAATATCTCCTTCCCAAGGCATTTGTACTTAACATTTTGGATATAGAAATCTCCCTTCTTTTAACAAACTTTATAAATCTGCACCCTTGTGTTATACTTACCACGCTATATTAGAATACCCTGTTTTTTTTCTCTTTTAATTATTCATTCTTATGTAAAGTGAGAGGGAGGGAAAGGATAAGAGAAACAAGAAGAGAGACAAAAAAATAAGAATGGGATTAGGAATATGCCCTTTCTGCAGAATTTGGGTTTAGTCCAGAAGTATTCTTTGCCAAAGGATGTTCCAGGAGAAAAGAAAGGTTACAAAGAGACAAAGACATAAGCAGGCTAGGCAGCAGAAGGAGAGTGTTCTTTGCCATAAAATATGCTACAGGTAAGGTATACTGAGGAAAACAGTCTGCTCAATTTCATAGTAAACTCCTAGAATCTAAGTATATTACAGTGCACTGAAGTAGTGAGGGTGAGGATAAGAGATCAGAGGTGATGTGCCGAGTGTTTGCCATGCTAATGTAAGCACAAAAATCTTTTTAAATGGAGTTTTGTATTTGCCTAGTTCCAAGACTGCTTTGAGAAAACTCAGATTGAAGAATTATGAGATTAGAAAATGGAATATGTTTACTACCTTTGGGAAGTCTAATATTATGGGCAGCACACAAAGAGAAGTGTGAGGTGATGCAGATCCACCTCTGCTAATTTGGATGCTTCCACTATGATTGACGTGCTCAAGTGGGCAAAGTCCTCCAGGTCTTTTTACTGCTGCATCTCCTATATAGGAAACATGGCTGGACACAAAGTGAGGACGCCATAAAGATATTTTTAGTGAAATAATGGAAGTTAAGTTTTGACATATACAGTTTCCCATGGGAGAAATTTACATGCTATGGATAGGCATATAAGGATGAGCAGAAACACATGGTGCATACCCTGATGCAACTTAACAATATTATGGGAAGTAACCTTTGCTGGATTGAACAGTATCATCTAAAAGTTCATATCCACCTTGAACCTTAGGGTGTGACCATACTGGAAACATGGTCTTTGCAGATGTAAATCGCAAAGAGGAAATTGTTCTAAATTCATATTTTCCATCATCCAATGACTGGTATCTTCAGGAGAGAAAATAGGACCATATAATCATACACACATGGAGGCAAGACAGTCATGTGAAGACTGAGGAAGAAGGTGAAGTTATGCGACCACAAATGATGGAACTCCAAGGATTTCTAGCAACCACCAGAAGCTAGGAAGTGACAAGAATCTTCCCTTCAGAACATTTAGAAAGAGGAATATGTCCCTGCTGACATTTTGACTTCAGATTTCTAGCCTTCAGAACTATGAGACAATAAATTTCTATTGTTTAGAGCTATCCAAATTTGTGGTAATTTGTAATGATGGCTATTGGAAATACAACCAATAGTCATAAGTTTAAAGAAGAATAATTTCCAAATATAAGGGATCAGAGGAATGGAATCAATCTTTGCTAAACAGGATCTCTACAGTGTGTTAGTGAGTAGGACTAGCACACAGGCATTTTAGCAGTCCTGCAAATAGGAATCCTTTCCCTGTCTTTTCAAAAAGAAATATCCCCTTATTAGTCCAGGAAATATTGTTTCTACACATTGTTCTCTGTAAAGAGCATATAATAGCAAACAAAACAAATAAGATCCTTGTCTAAACTGAGCTAAAAGTTTAGGTAGGGGCTGGGGATATGAATGGTCATTAAACAAATGAGTAAACATAAGCAAGATATTTTGATTTTATATCTACATGCTAAGAAGCAAATCAAGTGATATGATTCAGAGATGGAGAGCCTGTTAGAGTTCAAAGAACAGGCACTATTGATGAGGTCAGGATGGTCCCTTTTGGGAAGCACCTTCAGGGGAGAAGCTGCATTTTGAAGAACTAGAGATGAGTGCCCCAATTAGAAGGAGGAATTAGTAGAAGGGTTCTTAAGAGAATGTAATCTGGGCATGATGGAGGAACAGAATAGTGGACAAGTAAATGGAAAGATTGACATCCATCACGGTCAGATCACCTGAATTAGGCAGGAAACAGCTTTGGAAGCCAAGATAAGGAGCTTGCGTATTTTATTGTTTGTTTTGTTTTGTTTTTAACACCATTAATGACCATTGAAGGACTTTGAACAGAGGAATAACAATCAGGATTATACTTCAAAAAGATTGTTCTGGCTGCCATGTAAAGAAAGGATCAATCATATAATAGTAAATGGCAGAATATCTGCTGTTGCCTTGGACTAAAGTCAGCTATGCAGATCAGGTGTGGTTTTGAGGTTGAATTGGCAGGGTGTGTGATGGACTGGACATGAGTCATAAGGAGCTGAAGCAATCAAATATGACACCCCAGATCACAAGCTAAAAAACTGAAATCTCTGGTATATGCACAGTGGAGCCTGATTTCAAACCCTAATGGATGCTCTGGAGAAAAAAAGTGATTTACAATTCTCAGTTGCTTAATCCACCTAAAACTGATGATTTCTTCATCTGCACACTCCCCTGGACACTCAACATGTGCAACAAAGTTCCAGTTATGCATGTTGATGATGCCAGAATTTTATATTGAATGATGTCATTAGTCCTTGATATACAAGTCTAATCTCTGCTATTTGTTCAAACTTCTTTCTTCAGGTTTAGTTCAAAACCCTTTTTTCCTATAAAGTCTTCTCTGAATTCCTATATACCATCTGCTTTGGGACAATGTGTGTCTTTGAAATGTAAAGTAGCCCATTTGTATTTGATAAATAGGAAATAATGACAGCATAAGGAAAAAGTAGTGCTGGTTTATATGTGATTTTCCATGGCATACTCATATTTCAAAGAGAACACTGGCACAGCCAAACAGAGCAAGCCACGAAGGAATATAGTCACGTTGAAGTATCTGTTCATTCCACGTGCTTCCTCCTCTCTCAGTTTGACAATATCCTCTGGCTTGGAAGGGCCCACTGAGCAAGTCTCCCGGATCTTTGTGCTCTGTTCCTTTATCTTCATATTCGCACAGCTTCTATTCCTCTCTGTGTCCCGTTCTCTCAATCTTCGCCTTCCCCTAAGACTAAAATATGGTTCTATATTTATCGTAGCATCTATTGACTAGAAATCAAATATCTTTGTTGTTCTAATAAATTTTATTAGGACTATTTTTTTCATTAAGTGATTGTAGAACTGCATCTGTTTTAGTGATCTATCCAATATCATTTGTTTTCTATAAACTCATTTTAGTGCATAATCTTACAGAAATTAAAGTTTTCTAGGATTCCACGTATCACATTGTAGCAAATATACCTTTAAATAAATACAACCTTCTATTAGTTCTTAGTTCAATGATAAATATGGTTATGTATCAACAAATTGAATTTTGTCTTCTAGATCATAAAGTTAAAAACTGGATTGTATCATATTATATTTAATATTTATTTTTATTCTTTTATATTTATTTTATAAATATGATACAATGACCACATTTTCCTCTTTCCCCCTTATCCCGTCAATGCCTATATACCATAGAATTGAGCACAAATAAAGAACTTAAGAATAGTTATTAAATTAAATTAAATAGTTCTGACTCCAGCATATAGGCATGTGAGATCTATGATATCTTGAATTTTGGGGGTAATTAATATTTTATAAGATATGTGAATAATACCTATAACTTTGAAATGCAATAATGTTTAAAATATTACTGAAATACTTTATATAATTTATCATAATAATCATAAATAAAAAATTTTTAGGATTTTATATGACTTCAATTCAATTTTATAAAACATATTTTTAGATTTTTAAAAGAAACTCTAAAGGATCAAGAACTCAAGAGTGTTTAGTAATACTTCTCTTCTTTTTAAAAAAAAATTTTTTTTTTAGTTATAGATGGACACAATGTCTTTATTTTAAATCTTTTTTTTTATTTTTTAATTTTTTTAGCTGTAGATGGATACAATGTCTTTATTTTATTGCTTTGGTGCTGAGGATCGAACCCAGGGCCTCATGCATGCGAGGCAAGCGCTCTACCGCTGAGCTACAATCCCAGCCCAATACTTCTCTTCTTTAAGAGCCAAAACCTTTGATAAGCTTAGAGGCATACAAGCATGATAGATTCATACTTTACATGTACTGATTCTTAAAACTACTAAAGAAAATATAGAGATCACTTCATTTTAAGAATTCTCCTTACCATACAATAAAATCATTAGCCTTGCTATTTGGTATATATGAGTTTTATCTGTACTTGATTTTTCATATTCAAGTAAAAACTCCCAGTGATTGCATAGTAGCACTTATTCAGTTTTCCCCTAGAGCAAACCCTCCTTCACTATCTACTTTTTTAAAAAAAAATAAACAAGACATTTCGTTTCCAACATTCCTCTAACCATGGTCCATCAGGGGCTGCAGATATTATAGATAGAGCTCTGAGCTCAAAAGTCTTGACAAAATAATCAGCACTTAGAGCAAATTGTCAGAAAGAACAGGGGAAATAGGCCATTTTAAGTTCTTTCTGACTTACTAAAATGCCAGTTTGGAATTACAGCTGGAGTTCATAGAAAGTCCTTGAAAACTCTGCAATTTAACAGCTAACTCTCTGCTTGTCCATAAGCAATGACCTTCATTTTGGAGGAATAAGATTTCAAGCTCACTTCCTGGCAGGTTAAGCTTATTTCAGGTATGGTTGTCTGCAAATGAAACCACAAACAGAAAGACTTACAATTCTGAAATGGACTTCAATGGTCCCTGAAATCCAGGTCTGGTCTTGGAGGAGAACTGTGCTGAGTGCCTCTGCATCTGAACTCCCGCCCCCCACTTCCTCCCACCACTGCCAAGTTTCACTAAAGCCATGGGGAAGACAGTTTGCAGGAGGTGTTTAGGCTCAAGAGTCACTTTGCCCCAGGCTGTTCTCTCCTCATTTCTTCCTTGAGAGAATCAATACCAGCAGTGAAGGTGAGGGTGACAATTGCCAGTGGCTCTCATAAGTTTCTTAAACATATTTTCAACTTCAACTCCCAGGAGAAACTATTGCTGTACCAAGTTTACTAGCATGAGAATATACTGTAGCAAGTTGACCAGAATGAGAATAAATAATATGCACATTGCAACACAATGATAACAGTCACTTTATTAAGCCTCCATGATGGACCTCTAAATTTATTTTTTATATATTTCTAACACAATCAATATTACCCTAAAGTAAGTGCTACTGACTTAAATTAAATATTAAACCTAATATTTAATTTACCTATCCATGCAAGGTCTTCCTTCCTGTAATCGCTACCCTTTCACTATATCAAATATTTACTCTCTCTAGAACCATCTCTTCAGCACATAAATATGCTGTATCTTCTATAAAACAAATAAATACTATGTATTTTTAAACTTCTCCAAATATCTCATGATTTTTATCTCCTTATAGTGACCATCCATCCCATTTCTTTTCCTTTTCATAGAAAATTTTCTGCAAAGGGTGATCTAAATTCATTTTCTGTCCTTGGTCCCCTTACAATTAATTATCTTACAGCCCTCCAATCTGGTTTTCAGTGCTACCCTTCTACTAACCCTGCTCTTGTCAAAGCCCCTAGTGGTTCAATCTTGGTTGTCATCTTATTAATATTTCCAGCAGCTTGTGATTCAGTAAATCATCCTGATCTTCTTGAATTACATTCTTTCTTTGGGTTCAGGAGCACCACTCCTGGTAATTCCTCTCCTCTACATGTGGCTGCACTTCAACATCCTACCTTCCTGTCCTGATGCCAAAACATGAAATTATCCTCAGGATTACTTTGAAGATCTCTTTCATACTCACTTTCATAGACTAACTCATACAACTTTGAGGCTGTATATGGCCAGGATCTATAATCTTAGGATTACCACTGTTCATTTCCAGCCTGAATTTACCCCATGAACTTCAAATAGTGGTAATCAACATCTTCATTGTGATATATAATAAGCTTCTAAAACTCTGTCTGCAATGGTTTGGACATGGGTGTGAATATGACCCTCAATGATGCATTAATAGAAATTTATTATCTATTTTAAGATACTAACAAAGTAGAAACTATTTGACTCTGGTTCAGAGATAAGGCCTTTGGGAAGAGAATAGGATTAGAGAAAGTCTTCAGGGCAAAGACCCCATGACTGAATCCTGGTGCTTTTTTACAAAAAGGATGAGAGACCAGAAGGTAAACACACACACACACACACACACACACACACACACACACACACACGTGCTCCCTGTCTCATTCATTGGTATATTGCACACCTTTGGGACTCTACCAACAAGAAAGACATCACCAGAAATGTGTATTTAAATCTCTAGTATTAGGCACTAAATAGATACTTTTTTTCTTCAAAAAAAAAAAAGTATTTCAGCTTCAGATATTTCATTATAGTAATGCAAAATAGACTAATACAATTTCTCGAAACAAATTTTTGATGTACTCATTAATCCAACTTGCCTTCCAACATCAGTGCCCTTTTCAGCTATTGGCAAACTATCCTTTTACTAGACAAAGACAAAAAGGTTTTAAAAGCTCTTTTTCTTATGTGTTGTATCCATTCCATAAACAAATTCTATGGGCTGTATCATCAACTTATTTCTAAGATTTGACTATTTTCGATACCTTGACTGCTAATAATGCCATTTCTACAAATCACCACTGAACTATGTAATTAAAATAGTCCCCTGATTTGTTTTGTTGTCTTCACCCTTTTTTCTCTCAGAAGTCAATTTTCCACTTGTCATTCATGGTGATATTTCTAAAATATATGTTAGGACTCATTTCTTTCTCTCTGTTTAAAACTTTCTAAGAGATTCCTAACTTCTTAGAAATAAAATCTAACATCTTTACTATTGCTAAAAGGCCAATGTGCTTGTCCATAGGTGATCTCTCAATTCAATTCCTCCTATTATATTCAGTTATGTGGACATAGTCCTATAACTGAGACAGAAGATAGCCTCTGGGGAGGGGCAGGTTATGTTATATAATATAGTGAGAGTGAGAGAAGTTCTTTTGGAGCTGCTTGTTGATTTTATCTTCTTTTTCCTAGAGGAATAACAGAATCTTCCAGAGAGATAAAAAGGAAAGTGGCCAGGAACAAACCCATAAATGTCCAGAATTTGGGATGGGATATGATACAAGAATTTTAAGGAACAGGGAGATTTAATATTTAATTTAAGTCAGTTTGCTATACTATTCACTCCTACAAGGTTAAAAAATAGTCCAGAGTGTCTGCTATACAAATGCCTTATGTGAGTGGTTTATGTGGAATCCAAGGAGAAAAAAATTCGTTACAATAACTGGGTCTATCAATTCAGGAAAGGGACACTATGTCCTCATCAATAAGCTTATTTTTAAACTGAACAAAGTATAAGAGCTGAGACCTACATGACCAGAAAAATGAGATCTCCACCTCTAACCAAAGCTTCAGCGATACTGAGAAGGTCACTCTGTTCCCGCTCTCTGAAGATGGGATCAAATCTATATCATTTTCCTTTTAAGATATCGACCTGGTTATTATCATCATCATCATCATTGTTACACGATGGGACCCATAATGGGATTCAAAGTGACTTTTTGGTGGGAGAGTTTATAACTGTAACATTCTGTTTTGTTAATCCCACACTCAAAAATATTACAGAAGTTAATTTAGGGGTGAGTTTATGCCTAAATGCTATTCTGTTGCATTTGTACATAGAATATCTGAGGTATTTTCTGACAGATACATTCTAGAATCATTTTTCCCCCTAGAGGGAGAAATCAAGGATGACATAGATTAAGTGTAGGATATTGTGCAAGGCTACAGAGTTATGAAATGATAAGCTAGGACATCAATCCAAACATCAGTATTCTTTCCATTATAATACTTTCTCTCAAAATTCCTAAGAAATGATCATCATCTATAATTAAGGCACTAGAAAACACTTGATTCTCCGCTCTCATTTAAGCTTCAGATTGGAGAAATTTACTTGCAGTTAGAGACACTTACCTTGATAGGCATTTTCCCGCTCTTCCATTATGCCCAAATTCTCTTAGAATTTATGTTTTAGTGGCTTGTCTGAGTGGAAATTTGATATTTTTGGAAGCCTTGCATTCTTATACTCTAACAATACATGATTTACAATATCTATGCCATAATTATAAGTGAAAATTATTCTAGACACTTTGGTTACAGTGGCATTTTCTAAGGAACTGTGAAGGTGGCAATTATCTCCTGAAATGAAAATAATAGCCAAATAGACAGGCCCTGAGCTTATTTGTAGAGCCATAGGAAAGACACATTATTACATCTGAGTTATTGTATCCATCAATCAAGTTTTCTTAATGGAAAGTTGTAATTAAACACTAAATGTATCACTAATTCAAGTGTGTCACAAGAAGCAAATAAGCAGGGGACCATTGAATAGGCATGCATGTGAGGAATCCTATATGAAACAGATTGCACTTCAAATTGCATAATTTGATTGGAGCCAGTGGACAACTCCATGCAAATATAAAAGATAAGAAAATATTTTTTAATTTTTATTTTACATGGACAAGAAAGCACTAATTAAAAAGTCCCACAAGGATACAACAATAAATCTTCACCCAGCAGGAGTCACCTCACACTAGCCATCCAAGTAAGCATCAAGAGTATTTATTGGTTTCAAAATGTTTATAAGCATCTCCTCCCTTTTGGCAAGTCCCCTAGGTTAAAAAACAACCACTTTGGTTTGAGTTCATCTTGTTATCAGCCTACTATAGGGAGACCTCAGGTTAAAATACTGACAGCTAAAGGATTTTGAACCATTGTGATCCCTAATGTTTTTCTTAGAAATAGTTACATTTAATATTTCTATACAGAATAATATAAGAAATGAAATAAGAGATTTTATGCATACACACACACACACACACACTCTATAGCATTTGAGCTAATATTTTTACATTTTTTTATTCTGAAATGAAAGCAGATAAGAGTAGCCTTAGAATACGTCATTATAATTCAGCCAAGCTACTAGCTACTACTGTGTTAATTATGCATAAAAAACAGAGTGTTATTTATGGCTGCTCTGGGACAGATATATTTATACTGTACAGTCAGGGTCTCCCTATGGGCTGCAGCTTCATCAGTGCTCATCGAATTTAAAAGGCACTCTTCAGATTTATTTCAGGTGGGGGCCTCTGAACCCAAGGGCCACCTTGATTGAACTGGTGTCAATGGTTGCTTGTCTCATCCCCTGAGAAGCCGCTGGCTTTGAGCTTGATTGGGCTCTGATTGATGTGTGCACCTTAAATCAGCTCCCAGGAAGTCCATGAAGAATGAAATGCCACAAAACTGCACAAGCTCAGATAAATACATAGAGCAGAATCAGCTGTGATGGAGATTTGGTGCTTGCGATGTTGACCTGGAGGTCAGACCATTCTTCTGCTTGACTTCTAAATATGCAATTGCAAAAGTGCTAACACAAAATTAGAGACTAGTCGGTAGCATTTGGTGCAGCTGACCCTGAAGGATATCAGAGATATCAGTGTCTGGAAATCTTATCCCCAAAACCACTGCACACTACAACCGCAAAATTCATGTACCTTTTTCTGGATATAACGAAATCTTATCTCGAGTTCCTGCTCATTTTATGGTGACTTTTTGCCAGGCATTGAGAAAAGTGTTTTATGTACAATGCTGTTTAATTTTCACAATGATAGGAAAGCAGACAGGGATCATCACTGCCATTTTGCAACAGAAAATAAGATGGATTCATTTGTTCAAGGTCATATAACTAGCAAGTCCCACAGGCAGTAATTTAGTGCAGTTATTCTGTTCCAAAGCATCTGCTTTTAACTGTTGCTCTATCCTCCTTCCCTGTTTATCCTTTGTGCTTGTGGTTTCTCCCTTTCCTCTTTGGTTATAATATTCTGATAAGGTTTCTACTTATTTTTTCCTTCCCCTTTGACCTGTTGCTGATTTCTTCCACCTCTTTCTCCCATTTAGTCTTCTCCTTGAACCAGAGGTCTCAAAAAATAGCTAGGTTAGATGTTTATTATAGTTATAATATGTCTGAACAAAAGATAAGATGCCTTTTCAACAATGAGTGCTTTGGCTGCTAAATTATATGTTTTCTCTTTAGAATATGGAATAGCCACACAACATGTCTCAGTGCATCACAAAGGAACCAAGCACTAGGGAGAAGTCATGCCAGCTCAAATATCTGGGCATTTTTCTTCCCCAGGTTGGGCAAGATATAAAGAAAAGAAAGCTAATTCTGCATAAACTTTGACACAACAACTGCTGAGCAGTTCATGAAAAAAATTGAAAGTTTGACAAAAATCTGACCATAAATTCTAGCTAATCCATAATGTGTTATTCATCTGATTCTTCTGCTAAATTTCTTTTCAACTTATAAATGCAAGCAGACTAGTAAAAGAATTAATTTCTAGAATGTTGACAAATGCAACTTACCTATCCACTAGCAGGCAAGTAGGGAATTATTTGTTGAATGAATTGTGATTGTACATTTTTGATCAAAAACTGTTTGTAGATGAAATATGATAAGAAAATAGTCCAGCAGCAACTTGAGCAGGTGATACACAAAGATCACAAGTTCAATAGCAGCCTCAACAATTTAATGAGATCCTAAGCAACTTAGCAAGATCCCGTCTCAAAACAGAAAATTAAAAAAAAATTTAAAAAAAGGATACTGGAGATGTAGTTCAATGGTAAAAAACCTCTAGTTTCAACCTCTAGTACCAAAAACGAAAAAGAAACAGAGTTCAGAACATTCATATCACACTGACTTTCTCTACCTACCACATTCCATCAGCTTTTCCAGGACTATACTATCTATTCACACATATGCACCCACAGAAGCTTCCAGCTGCATCCTCAGTGTCAGTTTGAACAATTCAGCTGTGGAGGAAGACCTGCCTCTTCAAATCACATTTCTGATTCAATCCAGGACTACTTTGAGGTGAAAATGAGATTCCATTTAGTCAATGTACAGCCTCCTTTATAATAAATTATTACAATATCCAAATCCTTAGATGGAACAGGCAATATGGACATTGTGGAGGCTCTTGGAGTATCAGAATTTGGACAATTCATATTAAAGCAGAGATAATATACATATTGTTTTCTACTTGTCTGTCACACCAAAATATGGACCATCTAACTTTGAATCAGTGTGATGATTGCCAGTAGAAAAATAAAAGAGAATAAAATATATACTTTTATTCAACAAATCTGTACAGAATATCTAAGTGTGGAAGGTGTCTTCCTCTCTTGTGCTTTAGATCTGAACCTTGTGCCTATGTCCTTTTTGTATAGACCCCTAAAGTAAACAAAACATTGTCTTACATCTTCATTGATATTTGTCAAGGCACATTTTCTGAAAGAATACACAGGGCTCAATGTGAACTAATGCTTGTAGGAACTCCACAAGTTGCCAAAGGAAGAATATTATTGAGGGATATTCTCAAGAGTGAGTAAAAAAAGAGAAATAGAGAAACACTAGACGCGACATGGGGGAGGTGGGGGGCAGGAAAGGGGAATGGGTATAGTAAAGATGGTTGATAAAAATATATATAAATATATATATATATATATACTGTTCATTGAAAGTGCATATAAAGATGTTTAATATGAAGAATGTAATCTGCTTATAATTTTGTGCAAAGTTAGAAAAATTATG
>CM053399.1:21468504-21589477 GCA_028644305.1 Xerus rutilus | reverse complement strand
GTATGATCTTAGGAAAATGACCATCTTTCTGAGTCTGCATTCCTTGATTGTGCATTGGAGACACAAGTTGCTCCTGTCTCTTAGAATTTTGTGAGAGTTAAAAAGGATACTGTTACCTGACAAAAACCTAACTTTAAATGTTACTCTTTGACTTATTTTTTATAATAATACTTCCAGCACTTTTTCCATCTAAATGTTACATAAATCTCCTCCTGATTTACTTCTAATTTAAAAAGCAAAACAGATTTATCTTCACTTTTAAGTCTAATTAAAATAATTGAAACCCTAATGTTTTAGAAGGTTAGCTAGAATTACAAGTGAAAATGCTTGGCATACTCTGAAAATCACTGAAAGATGAAATTCCTATATTAGCCAAGACTGACTCAGACACTTTATTTCTATGTGTCACTCCTCAGACTCTACCTCACAAATCCAATAGATGGTGATATTTTTTAAAATTTTTAATGTAGTGAATTTTGAGTTTGTTTTTTCATATCCACAGAAATAAATCAAAATATATAGGAAATGCTTAGAAATGAGAGCTCCTCTAGAACTCTGATGAATATTTGAAGCAGGAAAAAAATTAATGCCATATGATTTTAATCTTAGTTCTGAATACTGTCCATTTAAATAGCTTTGTGACCTTTGAAAAATACATGTAAATAATCTTTGCCTTTCTCTTACAATGTAAAAATTTATCTTTCTTCAAGTAGCAGTAGAAAAAGGTGATGGTGTATAAAAGTTAATTTGTACTGTTTACCATGCTCCAAATACATCTATGTATATACATATGTATGCATATGTAGTATATATTAAACAAAGTATTGAGAATAATACTTGGATTTTATAAAAATAACATGTTTTACAAGCATTTAAAAAGCTGCAAGAAATCTGTATTCATATATGAAAAATTATTTAGTTTTTCTATGGTAATATTTCTATAGCTAACATTGGTGGTATATGAGTTATAAAACTTTTGTAGTACTAAAGATCCCAGGATTCATGAAATAATAAGAACCACTTATTTAGCACAAATGTTATCATATTTCTTTAAAGGATAGGATTCTATGTGAGAATTGACCAGTATTAGACTATATGGCTATGTGTCCCCCCAAATAGTTGTTTTTACCTTTGTGTTTATTTCACCTAAAGAATCTTTAAATGCTGTTTTACAAATGTACAATACTATACTGTTCTATTCTTTTTTTTGAGAATAAATCTATCCAATTTTATTTTTTCTTTCTCCTTTTTCCATTTTTATTGCTGCATTATAGTTGCACATAATGATTGGATTTGTTGTTACATATTCATACATACACACAATGTAACAATATAAAGTTGCCAATATAATTTCCTAGTATTTCCCCTTTCCCACTCCTTCTTCTTATCCCTGAGACCTCTCTCTGCTGATCTTCCTTTGATTTTTTAAGGGATACCCACCCCCCAATTTTCTTCTTCTTTTTCCTCTCTAACTTCCACATATGAGAGAAAATAAATGACCCTTGGATTTTGTTTACATGTACAGGGAAGGAGTGAGATAAAGGTACTTTGCAGAAAATCCAAGAATGATCAAAGGCAGAGTTTGCTCTCCCTAAATTAAATAAAGAAGATATAGACAGAAAATTCTGAATGAAAAACTAGTTTTCAATATATTTGCAGACAAACTATAATTGAAAAACAAGCATAGTGTATAGTCAGAAAAAGTTAGAAAGAAGTTGATTTGATTTTTCCAATATACATTGAACATAGAATTAGAGACAAATTTATGATTATAGTCCTAAGCACAAATGCAAAGCTGTTCTAACTTATATTTTCTAATAGTTATGTAAATGAATTAATTTAAGGAAATGATCAGCTTCAAAAGAGTGTTTCATAGAAACCAGTTAAAATGTTAGGCCAAGTCATTGTTTCTCAAAGGAGTTGAAGGGTGTAATCCCTTCTTGGAGCCATGGAATGCTAGACTGCGTTAGTCACATATTGACAAACAACACATATAGACACATACATACTTTATTTCCAATTTATGAGCTCATAAATGGGATTAGAGTATATATCAGTGGTGAATTGCTTGCCTAGCATTCACAGGCCCTGAGTTCAACTTCGAGCACCATCCCCCCAAAAAAACAAAAATTGAAAAAGAGAGAATAAATGACTGTCCATCTCAAAGAGTGAACCTTAAAAAATAACAACTCCAAGTTTCAGTGAAGCAGAAAGAGATGCAATTAATCTTTTGAAGAAACCCAAGTAAAATTCCAAATTTCCTGAATATTGTCAGAGACCTGAGTTATCTTTAAACGTATAGAATTGTATTATAGCTTTCAATTATGGGACTCTAAAAATGTGACTATCTAGCTGGAAGGAAGGAAGGAAGAAAGGAAAAAAGGGAGGGAGAAAGGGAGGGAGGGAGGAGGGAAGGGAAAGAAAGAAAGAAAAACTATAAAGCAGCAGGGTCATACAGTAGTTGAAAGCCTGATTTTGAATTTTCAGTACATCTAAAATCTGAGGCCCTCTCTCTTACCAGCTGTGTATTACTAGGAAAGTCACTAGATCTCACTAAACCATTCATTTGTTTTTGTTTTTGTTTTGTTTTTTTGTAACAAAGATTAAATTCACAGTTGCTTAACCACTGAGATACAATCCCAGCCCCTTTTTATATTTTAGTTAGAGACAGAGTCTCACTGAGTTGCTTAGGGCCTCACTAAGTTGTTGAGGTTGGCGTCAAACTTGGAATCCTCTTGCCTCAGCCTCCCAAGCGGTTGGGATTACACTGCGCCTTGCAAACCATTAATTTATAAAATATTAGCAATAATGTAAGTTTTCACATGGTATTGTATGTGTTTGCATGTGTGCATATCAGAGTGGCTATCATTGACTGTATGCTTCAGGCACTAGATATGGTTTGAGAATCTCAATGTCTAGATGTATTTCTGAGAGAGCAGGAGTCACCTTATGGAAATCAGTAGTGACTGGGAAAATGTGGGTGTGAGAGGTTGTAACTGTGACCTTTATCCTCACTCTTAGTAACTCTGACAGACACAGCACTGAAGAAGGAAATTTTAGACAACCATTAATGCCAATACAAATAAAGTTTCCTGTTTTATTAGGTTCAAGGGATTCCTCCCTTCAAAACAGATTTTGCAGACACAACAATTAAAACTCAACTCTTCACTCATTTATTGCTCTACTTTTCAAATGAAGTTTCTCTGGTTTTTACATCGAAAGACCTTTTTATCCGCCAAATCTGAATCTGTGTATCTCAAAATACAAACTCCCCACTGAAATGATAAAATGAAATGCTGATTTTACTTTCTAATATGTCAAAATGTACCATATACTCACACTAATGCCTCATGTCTTATGTTTTAGTCAGCTTTTGTACTGCTGTCACCAAAAGATCTGACAAGAACAATTTCAGAAAAGTTTATTTGGGTCTCATGGTTTCAGAGGTCCCAGTCCATAGATGGCAGACTCCATTGCTCTGGGTCTGAGATAAGGGAGAATATCATGGCTGAGGAGTGTGGAGGAGGAAATTAGATCAGGACAAGACAATTAGGAAGCAAAGAAAGACTGATGCACTTACCAGGGATAAAACATAAACCCCTAGGGCATGGCCCCAATGACTGGTCTCTTTTAGCCACACTCTATCTGCCTAAAGTTACCACCCAGTTAATCCTTTCAAGTGGGTTAATGCACTGATTAGGTTAAGGCTCTCATGACCCAATCATTTCACTCTAAATTTTCTTGCACTTACACCTCATATCTAAACCATAACACTCTATTCTCAGTATTTCAAAGATCAGTAGCCCTTTAATAAGGCTGTCTTAGTTAAGAAAAATATCAAGGTTATTTGGTTGGTCTGAAATTAAACCACTATAGTATGTTAATAAAAAAATCATTATGCTTATTAAAATTTTTTTGGTATTTAATGTATTGTTTGATAATAGAGAAGTAAAATCAACCTATTAATAACAAGAGTTCATGCCATGAACAAACAATTTTAAATGATGAGACATACTGGTAAGAAGATATTGTAAAACATTGCTATAAAATTTCCAGAATTTTATTTTTTTCAGAAATTTTAAGGAGATATATAGCTGCATTAATTTAAATTCTTAAAAAACTAGCATTTATTTTAATTGACATGTTTATAATCTAAAATATTCAGTTCAAATGATAATAAGAACAATTGTATATTCTAATATGAAAGGAGTATTAAATGCCTTTCTTTGTGCTTTCTTCCAGGCCTGTTGACTTTAACTGTGGGTCACAATCTATTTTTAAGCTCAGCAGAATGCAGTTCAAAGAAGGGAAAAGCTGCTATTGTAACTCCCATCCTGCCATGAGAGTAATTTTATAAGGTATTATTAAAATGCATTATTTTATTTTAAAAAAAAAGGATTACTGTTAAATTTTACCACTAGTCATGCATGTTATCAGGCCATACAAGATTAACAGGTCTATAGGAAAAGACAGATCAGTCTTTTGTTCAATATTGTAGGACTCTCTAACATTGTTTCCTTAGAAAAATGCAGCATGAAGTTTTTGAGGCAGAGGCATTGGTGATAAAATTTTTTGTACAATTCTACCTCTTTTCCACTATTTTCATTTCATTTCACCCTATTTCTTTTTTTTTTTTTTTTTTTTTTTGGTACTGGGGATTGAACTCAGGGGCACTTGACCACTGAACCACATCTCCAGCCCTATTTTGTGTTTTATGTAGAGACAGGGTCTCACTGAGTTGCTTAGCGCCTCGCCATTGCTGAGGCTGGCTTTGAACTCGCGATTCTCCTGTCTCAGCCTCCCTAAGTGCTGGGATTACAGGCTTGCGCCACTGTGCCCGGCTTCACCCTATTTCAAGAGCATGTGTCCCAGAACTGTAGGCTATGGATATGCACTAAATGGTACCAGTATTTAATTACTGTTATAATTCAGAAATCTGGACTGCACTCTGATCCAATATCCCAATCTCTTTTTCTATATTAAATTAATTGTCACAATCTCTTGACTATCACTCTAAAATTAATTGTCACAATCTCTTGACTATCACTCTACGACGTTTTTCCATGTCTCTCCATTCTGTCTGCTACCGCCATAGCTAAATCTATGTCCTTCTCAAGTTTATCCATATAACACTAAACTAGTTTTTGAGTTTGCCACCCTCTAAAACATTTCTACTTGCCAGTTGACGTGAAATCGTAAAAATGCAAATGAAACAAAATGTCCTGCCCCGGCCACACAAAACTCTCAACACAAAAAGATTATGAATCTTTGGTACCCATGACTATGCTCAATGGTTTCTATCCATCTCACAACTGGTTTATACATTTTGCTAATACCTTCATCATCTCTATCATAATTGCAATTAATTTATTGAATTCTTAATATTGAATTTTTAAAAAATGTATTCCTAGTTTTATAATTATTATGCTAGACTACCTGAATTCAAATTCTCCGTGAGCCATTTACACATTTGATAAACTCAGGATTGGCTTGACTTCTCGGAAACTCATGTTTTTTTTATCTATAGAAGATGAAAATATTCAGTCCTAAAATATAGGTGATTGCTAATATTAAATATAGTAGTTTTGTAAAAACTCTGAAATGCTTGGTATAGTGTGAGTCCTCACAAATATTAGCTCTCCATTATTGAACTATATAAATTATTTGAAGACATTTTATCTCATGTTCATACCAATGAACAAGTAAGTTAAGTTCCTTATTTGTTAGACAGCTGTACTGCTAACTGAAGGATGCAGTTGGAAAAAAATAAAAAATAAAAAACACTCCACAGTAGGTAGCTTAAGAAGAAAGGCTTTACTAGAGTGTTAAATGGTTTATGGAATCATTAGAAAGGCCAAAATAATAGATTATATTTTATAAAAAGTACTCCGAAAGCCAGAACACAGAATCAGGACTCCATGGAGATTTATGAATCTTTACTATTAAGAAATTCAGGCTCAGAGAAGTAATTTACTTGCTCATCCCGTGAGTAAACTTTAGAGCAATGAGATGATCCACTTCTAAGTAAATAATTAAATGATTTTGACTTTAGTTTCTTCCTCTCAAAAACACAAGACTAATGCCTATCTACTAGATACTGTTCATTTATATTTCGTTTTGGTAAAATTTAAAGGACATTGTGAAATGTATAATGTGATGGTTAGGCATATTATGAAATCAGTTGGAGAATGGTCATCACCGTCAATAACCTTACTGTTATTAACCTTGGTCTTTTCTAGCTACATCTATTAACCAAATCCATTTCCTCAAAAATAGTTACCACATGACCTCTTTGGAAAAGTACACACAGTTTGCAGATGTTGAGGGGAAGATTCTCTCCAGATTTAATATTTGGTGAAGAACTATCCTCCACCATCAAGGCAGAAGTTGAGGAGGAAAAGAAAAATTGAAAACCCTTAAACTGTGATTTTAGAGAAGACATTGATAATTTATTTCTTATTTCCTTCAAAATCAGAACAAATAAAAGAGAAAAAAAGATATAAGAAAAACTGAACTGTGTCCATACTGAGATCCTAAAAGAGACTATCCATCTTATGGAGATTATCTTCAAACTAATAAACATTTTTAGGAGAGCTAAACTAATAGAAGTAAAATTCTAGACAATAAACTGATTTTTCCCCTTAATTTTGAATAGCCCAAACTTAGGGAACTATTTGAAGGATCAATGTTATTCTCAACCTATGTGTTATAATCTGGCTACCCTTAAAAACAGTCTCGCATATACATACATCTTTTGGAAGTAGTTATACAACCATCTCATGCACAAATATCCATATTCTGGACATAAAATCATGCATTTTTATTAGGATTTAACACTTCCTCAGAAAATATCTTTGTAATCAACATAGAAAAGGAATAATTTCATCTTATATGTAGATAACATAGATTATTTGTTCATTCTCCATCCTCAAGAACTTAAATATGTGGGATTGTATGTTGATATCTTAATAAATAGAATTTGATAATTATGGAACTAAAAAGAAGTAATTATTCCCAATGGCCTCTTTATCAGTGGCCTAAGGTAAACAATCAAGACAAATAAAGCAAGCAGGATAGGTCTTAAGACACCAATTATCATCACAGCAGCAATGATCATCTCACAAAATCCATCATTACTCCAGTTAATGACTGGTGAGTAAGAGTACAGATGACATTTGCCTTGGTCCAGAAAATTCAGGACATTAACTGAGAAACTGACCATTAATCCCAGGTAATGTAAAGACCAGTTTTCAGAGGATCATTGCTCAAGCAATCTTCTATTCAGCTTAAGTGCAATTCAGATTGCTAAATCCATAATGATTTAAAAAATATCAGTGCATTTTCACAAAAGAACCTGACTTAGAGTCAGTTGATTCAATGTTCCTTTTCCTAATACAATGTTGAATATTTCCCAGTTGGACTCCTGACATGTAACTTACAATGTTTGGGTCATAGATTTTTAGCTGTTTTTTGCAACAACCAATGACATATTCAGCCATCTTCTGAATTAACTATAAATTTTATGAAAATGAAAACAGATATGCTGTCAAAGTCATCAAGGATATTATAAGAAAAATATGTAGAGGTAATTTTTAGAAATACAAATCACTATATCCATGCAGTAAACTTTATGTACTTAAGATTGATCACTGGAAAGAAAAATATTATGAAAATAGATATAAATATTTGCAACTAATAAAATGACTGGAAGCAAAATTTAATAATCATTAAATATTAAGTATTTAATAATAATATTCCAAAGGAAAAGGTTTTAAAGGCTGGCTAAATATCCAATAATACGAAGTATATTGCTACTTTTATGTAAAGGAATAGCATCTACCCACTGAAAATCATAGTGCAAAGGGAAGGCTAATTGGTTTTGGAAAATGTTTGCAATACACTGTTTAGTGAAGCTAGTGTCAGGGGATGTACATAAGGAATTATACAGGGAGAAATATAAATATTATTCATGACACAAGAGAAAGAGAGAGACATAGATAGAGATGAGATACAAACAGAGACAGAAATGAACACCATCTGGAAGAATTATACACCACGGTAGGTGTTCACATCCTACAATGTTCATTTCTGGAGTCGGGAAAGAATTATAGGCTCTGTTTTATTATTTTTTGGCTTATCTGTTTTCTAATTTCCTTATAATGGACATGAAGTATTTTTAATTAGATAAATACATATCTATAACTTTAAAAGAATTGACATGCTTGATAGTTGTGAAACAAATAATTAAGAA
The DNA here is from genome assembly GCA_028644305.1 of Xerus rutilus. Taxonomy (NCBI): domain Eukaryota; kingdom Metazoa; phylum Chordata; class Mammalia; order Rodentia; family Sciuridae; genus Xerus; species Xerus rutilus. The sequence goes on along the minus strand of CM053399.1, from coordinate 21,581,226 downwards.
ATAATATATCTCTTGAAGGCATAGAACAAATTTAGCCAATTGAACACATTTATCAGTGATCATTGCAGTTACTCTGCCCTGGCTATCTGCCACTTCATATCATGTATATTAACTATAACTATGAAAGCACAGAACAAGAGGGACCAACCCTGGCTGAAGATCCTTTTATTCTGATGAAAGGTGAGATGACATGGATGAGATGACAAATTGGTCAATCTTGCAGATCAGAGAATGAACAATGTTATTATATAGTTAGTAGTTCATTCCTAATAATACATTTCATTAAGAAGAAAAGAACTAAATATAAGATGATGCCTCTTAAGAATGTCCCTCTGGTATTAAAAATGAGAAGATTAACTTTTATTATGCACTATTGACCAATGGCTTGTGGTTCACAGGGTGAAAGATGTAACTTTCCTAATAACATACAGCAAGGACAGACTGACATTGAATCTAGAGATCTCTAATTCCAAAACTCTTCCTCCTCTCAGGCTTTTATAATGCAAAGGAGGAGAATGCCTCAGGGATAATCCTGTAAACTAGATCTCCTTTATAGATAATGCACAACACATTCCATGTTATTCTCAAGGAAAAAGAAATATAATTTGAATATTGGAGCAAAATTGGGGGGGGGGAAATTGAAGTTCCCTACGTTAAGAGTGTATAAAGACATTCATATAAATGAGAGACTATTTCATATAGATATTATATATGAATTGGAGTTTATAATGACACATTTCTTCCATTTTTACATAGTTAACATTTTCAAAACTAATCAGGTACTAGGAATGTGCTCAGCACTGCTTATGTATTCTTTCTTTTAAACCCCATAAATGCCTTATTAGTCAGATCATATTTTTAGTACTATTTTATAGATGAGCTTAGTAATGTACATGAGTTCCTAGAATAGGAAAATAGCCAGAATTTGAATCTGGCTATCAAATGATAGCCAGAAGTATAATAAATGAGTGGGATGCAATTATGCCTACTAAATATTGTCACAACATAAAACACATAGAACACATATTTGATGAAATACTCAAATAGACCTAGAATTATAGTAGAAGCTTCAGCATGGTAGAATTTTAAATGTTATCATCATCTTCAATATGTTCAAGTATTTTCTTTATTCACGGTGAAAAATAGATTTGTTAGGTTAAACTGTAAAATAATTGCTGTTTTTATTTTTTAGAAATGGCTCATTATTGCCATTTTTCTTTGTTTCCTTCCAACTTTATAATAACGGATCTTTTGTTTAAAAGTACAGATGTATCTAAAGTCAGGCAAACACTGTTTCCATTATCACGGAGGTATTAGCTATTTAGGAAGGGTAAATTTCAGCAGAAGCAGCCTACAGGGGGAAAAAAAAAAAAAGCTTCCCATCTAAGTTACTTTATTCTCTCTGAATTCTCCACAGTGCCTAGCCAGTAGTCTATGCTGGGGCACTCAATCATTTTTATCCCCGATAGGGCTGAAAGTAGCACTACCCGTATAGTAAACTCCCAACAAATATTCATAGAGTGAATAATCCACATCTTGTCTGGACTAATTGTGTCAAGTGGCTGTGGTGTGGCATTTTTTAGCACAGGCAGAGCAGAGCTATCCTGGGCATTCTCATGAGCCACTGAATTCTGAGATTCACTCAGAGATAATGCAATTGGAAGATGGAAAGGCAATGCACCTGCCTTTGATCCACATGCTCTGCCTGTGTTGAATTAATTCCTCAGGTTCACTACCAGGTATACTGTCCACCGCTGTTCTTATGCACAACTCAGGCACTCCTATATCTGGCCACTTAGTCTCAATACAAACTGACTATACACTGCACAGCCAGACCTACCAGTAGTGAAGTAGTGGATCTGAGCATGCCATCAGAATGTTCTCTATTGAGATACCTCACAGCACATGTTGCAATGACAAAATATATTGTTATTAGAACAAAATAGCATCAATGATATTCTTTAAATTCTAGAGTAGAAAAACATAATTAGCAGAGCTACTGAAGTTCTTGGTCCAATGTTTGAAACAAGTTAAGCATGCTGATGTTTGGAAAATGTCTTGTTCATTTTAGAACATAGTGTATGTATGCATAAATAGATGTTAGTTGTGGTATTCAGATACTGTGAGGGATACACACATCTGTAGGGATAATCTATTGACAATAGTGGTTATCATTTATTTATCTATGCACCTGTGGAGTATATAATGAGCTTCAAAAAGCTACTTTATCTCAATCAAGTTTCAAATATCTCTATTCTTCTATCATTTTCCATCCATCTTACATAGGGAAAAGAATTATTTAGAGATTTATTCAAAACTCACACTGGTAGTCAGAGGCAGATCTAATGCACTAATTTTTCCTCATTGTAACATGTCTAAATATAGCTCCAAAAGATAATATACTCCATGACTCTTTCTAGGGAATAAGTCCATCTTGAGGCAGCAGGAGCAACTTATAAGCCAATCAAAATGCCATCAAGGATAAAGAAACTGTGATATATATATACATGATGGAATATTACTCAACAATAAAAGAGAATAAAATTATGGCATTTGCAGGTAAATGGATGGAATTGGAGAACATCATGCTAAATGAAGTAAGCCAATCCCCCAAAACCAAAGGCCGATTGTTCTCTCTGATTAGTGGATGCTGATACAATACAGGGGGTGGAGGTGGGGAGCATGGGAGAAATGGAGGAACTTTGGATGGGACGGGGAAAGGTGGGACAGGGGAGGGAGAATGGGAGTAGCAAAAATTGTTGAATGAGATGGACATCACTACCTTAGGTACATAAATGAAGACACAAATGGTGTGACTCTATCTTGTTTGCAACCAGAGAGATGGAAAATTGAGCTCTATATATGCATTATGACTTGAAATGCATTTAAAAACTAAATAAAATTTTTTTAAAAAATGCCATCAAATGGTGAAAGCACACACTTTCCAGAACTGCCTTCAGTTCTCAGGTCGTCAGGCCTTTTATCCTCTCTCTCTCTCTCTCTGTATCTCTCTGTCTCTGTCTCTCTCCTCTCTCTCTCTCCTCCACTCTAAATACTTACAGGTTGAACATGTGTGCTATCTGCCCTTTACGCCTGCTTCCTGATTATTTCTCTTTACCCTTTCTTAAAGCACAAGGCCCTGTGAGCAGCTTGCCCTACAACTGCATTTGTCCCCCAGTGCCTCTTTGTGGCAGTTCCCTCACCTCTTAAAGGGGTGCATCGCTCTCATTTTGGCACCATAATGGCCATTTCACTGATTCCAGTGAGATCTCTCAAAATACCAGTTTGATCATGCTACTTTTATGCTCCATGCCAAAATTTCCCTGAATTCTTAGTATATTCCACACTAAATAGGTTTTACATTACTTTCAGAGAAAAAAAGGAAAAAAAAAAAAACAACCAAAAGCACAAAGGACCAGACCTTCCTTTCTTCCTTTGATTTCCACAGCACTTTTCCCTATTGACTCCAAATGAGCCGCATACCCTCACAAGCCGTGTCTGCCTCAGGATATTTTGCTCTTGCTATTAGCTATGGCTAAAATGGCCCTGAAAAGTGTTCTGTCTAGAACTTGCCTTGTTGCCTTTCTCATTGTATTCTGGTTCTGCTCCCATTTAACCTACTCAGAGGATATTTCTCTGCTGATCCCATGTAAATAGTTATCTCCTTCTTATGATACTTTAACCTCTGATCCTAATTTATGTTTCTTCATAAATACTGTATTTTCACTATTTCATAACATGTGCTTTTTCCTTTTCTCTTTATTTTCTGTTTTTGATATTCAAAGATAAGGTAAAGCCACTTCTCCCTCTTGTTCAGAAACCTATCCCTCTCATCCAGAAGGGTAACCAGTATGTAGTAGATTCTCAGTGGATATTCATTAAATAAGGTAACTTCCTTAAACTAGATTGAAAACAGTCACAGAACTTATTACAAATAACTGTTTATTGTCATTAAATAATAGATTCATTTATTTGCTCACTCATTTCACCTATGTTGAATAAGCTATAACAGTGTACTGTGTACCTTGGGGAGTATAGACCTGGGAATACAGAGTATGCCAGGGAACAGCTATCTAGTGAGACCCAAATGTCACAAAAATGGCAAGCAATGATACCAAATGCAGGAACAATAGCATATTACACACCCAGAATTGTGGGGACACAGAGGAGGAGCATCTGGGTGATAGGCTTGGCTTCCTGGAGGAGATGGCAGTGTAGTAGGATCATGAAGCCTGTTAACCTGCTTCACAGGAGTTAACCTGTAAAGAGGGAAAGTGCCGGGTGGGGACTGCAGGTACGTGGAAAAATATCAACTAAAGACAAAGCATGAAGAAATGATACAGTAAAAGTGAAATAAACTAGAGTGGTCTGGGCATGAACTGTGTGACCAAGTAGTGGGAGGGGAAATGGGCCTACAGATGTATCAGTGGTGGATCTTAAATGTCAAACGCATCAGCCAGAATTTTATCTTATTAACCAACCTCCAGTTAGGCCATCTAAGTAGAGGAATGTCCATTTGTACCTTAGGACTCTATGTCTTGAGACCTGTCAAGGTCTGATTTCTGAAGATCAAGACCAAGAAAGGGAAACAATTTAGAATTGGAAGTTCAGGGTCTCCCTGCCACTGGCTGGGGGTTTCATTGCCTTCTGATTTGCACAGAAGTGACATTTCAACAAGGGCTTGGAGGATGCAAAGAGCCCAGCCTTAAGACTATCTGAGCAAGAAGCAGCCCACAAGGCCAAGGCACTGGCAAGTACATAACTTCTTCTTCTTTTTTTTTCCTATCCAACTTGTCAGAAGCTAAAAGTAGTTTCATAGCTTTAAAATGAAACTTTAAATTTGCTTTTATATCCCTCTCTCTGTTTCTTTAGAATTTCATTCTTCTGTTCCATCCCAATTCTGAAGAGGAAAATGGGGCTGCACTTAATGCTTACTTCCTGTGTTTTATTAAGAAGAAACAATTTCATAGAGAAGAAGGAAGACATAAAGTCTCTTTCACTAGAACACTTCTGCAGAAGAAGGGAAGTGACTTATCTGATGAGGAGACAGGGAGTCAGAACATAGACCACATAGTTTAGCACACTTGGGCTATATTCCTTTGGACCTGTCTTGTCTTCAATAGTTCTTTTAAGATTTTCATTTTCCTGAAGAGGTAGTACCTGTCCCTAGGCCTGGCATAGACATGGAAGTTAGAGTGAAAGGTTAATTATGAAGTTGTAATAATAACTATACCAAAGCAATCAAATCTTTCAAATTCAGGAGCTTGGGGATTTATGTTAGAAATCCAGATTTTGGCTGCAGATCAAGACATATTTTGCCAATCAGCTTTATTTATGATAAAGCTAATATTTTGATTTCCTGGGTCAGTTTACTCAATTGATTCAGACCTCAGATGGAGGAGAGGAAAGGGTTAATTTTAATGTACCAAATTTAAAAAACGAGGGGGAAAAAGGGTTAATTTTTACTTCTAGAACCCAAATACACATATGCTAACTCCCCTTCTGTGCTATGTTGTTCCTCATTATAAGCACAGTCACACACTCTGTATTTAATTAAAATCTATTAAGTATATGACCTCTATTAAATATGAAAGATAAGAAGATATATATGCTATAGCATGACCTCATGCAATTGATATTCTAGTGGTCACTCAAATCAATTCTAATTTTAAATGACCATATGATGTATGTAGGGGCACACCAGCTTAAATAAATATGCAAAGCACGGAATTATTTTTTTTCAAAAATTAGATGATTAATATTCTTTCTCATTTTGCAGTTCTGTACCTTATTACCCCAGGCCAAGTAGGTCAAGGAGGATAATGTGATTCAAACATCATTAAATCTTGATATTTTTCGTTTCTTTTCAAAGGGAAAAAAAAAGTATTCTGGTAACAAATAAGCATAAAATAATCCAGAAGCAGATACAAAGATCACTTCAGAGCTATCAATCCCACTTCAGAGCTATCAATCCCATCAGAGAAGCCAGAGACGAGTCATCAGTCAGACTTTAATCAGCAGCAATGGATGGGAGGAAAAATGAGGAGCATTCTGGGGGTAATCACTGAGACTATATGCTTCCTCCCAAGATCATTTGTTTCATCAGTGGCAATTGAGTCAGTGCTCCATTGTGTTTATAATGAACATATATTTGAAGAGGTAAAAAAAGATGGATACAGGGAAGAATGAAGAGAAGCAGAAGATAGGGTCTGCAGAGAGAAAAGAGACCAGGTGGAAGATGTCCAGATTATTTCACTGGAATACATATGTGGATACGATGATGGGAATGAGATTGGGGAAGAGTATTTGAAAGATGTTTTACCATCCAGACCAGGGAAGGCTTTGTAAGTCATAATAAAGAATTTACTACTAATAGAGCAAAATAAATGACATACTGCAGTTAGTGGGTGTGAGGATCATCCTATCTTGTCTATATGAAAAAGCAAACACAGGAGCATGCTGCATGATTACAATTTCTAAGATAGCTTTGTTCTAACAGCTTGTGTGATTAGCACAAGTATGAAAAAGTGATGTATGGGAAAAGGTAAGCAGCTTAGGACCCAGGCAAGCCCCAAGTTCCACCCACTGAGGCATACTTATTTTTCCTAAGGAGGAGAAAAATGGCAGGTAGGCATGTAGCCAGGTGACTGCATAGAGCTTTTGGAGGAACTTAGAAAGGCACAGAAAGCTTAGAGGGATCACAATGCACGTGTGTGTGATCCAGGAGCATGGCATGAATGCTTCCAAACAAACTTGATTCAATATATAGAGGCACATTTCAGAGCTACAGGTGTAGCTCAATGGTAAAATGCTTGCCCAGCATTCATGAGGCCCTGGTTTCCATTCTCAGTACTAGTCACACACAGAACAATACTCAAGGATCTTGAAAATACCTGGACAAAGTTGTATAATGTACTGGACATACCACACTGAAAAGAGAAAGTGGGTAGGGATTTTTAAAAGATCTATGGTTGAGCTCTAAATACACGATTCTATATTAAATAACCTCTGTTGTTTCAACAGAAGTTGTCCTCCAGACGCCTGGACAATAGCTCATTGGTCCCCAATCACAAAATAAGCGTTCTTAAAGATGGATGAGACAAAAATAATTACCTTGATAGTTATACACCTCATGAATAAGGATAAATGCTTAACACTGAAATGATTAGTCTCAAAATATTAAGTCCTGGAACTTAATTTGAACTCAGCCATAAACAGTGGGTTATCATGTGGGACTTAGAGACACTCCCAAGATGAGAAGCATGAGCAACATTCCTGAAGTCATTGCAAATCATAGGTGCCCAGAGGTCAACCACTGCAGAACTGTAATATCCCAAGTAAAATATATGGAACAGGTTTCTCAGAATCAACTCTCTATTCTATTGTTAAGACAATCAGAATCAATTTTTTTACCAACCCCACAAAGGATGCTATTTGCTTCTGAAAATATCAGAGATTTATAAATTTATTATAATTTTCCAGCAGATGGAAACAAAATATCTTATTATAATAATTTTCCAAAATAGATATTAAAGGACTTGTTTCCTAAATCACACAAAGACATTGTATAGACCAGTCATGGCCATGCCTTGTTTTCCTGATGATATTAGTGGCCATCAGAAATCCACTCACATCCCAGGTTAACATTCTTATAGTGTTTTGCATATCTCTAATCTAACCCAGCCCATCCCATCTTCCCTGTGTTTGTGCACCTCTATTTCTATTCCTTTAAGTATACCCCTCCAACATAGTGATCAGCTATAAGTGATTTCCCCAAATTTCCAAAAACACAGGAATTTCTGGAGATGAAGAGTAAACCTCGGTTCACAGTGGGTATGCACATCCACATGGAGGTTGTGGGTGCTCCTCCTCTGTCTTCTTCCCTACTCCTAAACCCCAAGTCTCCAATATGGAAGAACAAGCACATGATCTTTGCAGCGATGGGATTTCATGCTATAAATTTTGTTCTTTGGGGTTCTAGAAAATCACTGTGACCATGCTATAGGGACCATGCTCTCAGCTCTTCCATTGTTTTATTGCTCTGTACTCCTTCAGTTTCCTTCAAGTTTAAGGTTGTTATAGCTTGGTTTGCTCTGGTGCTTCTTTCTATGGATAGAGGACTCATTAACCCACAAAATGATAAAAAGCATAGTTCAGGTGGCTTGCTTTCTGAAAATGTGGCTTGCTTTTCAGAAAATTATGAACTTATGCCACATATAGAAATTCATTTCTAAAACTCCAAGACTTAATATTTTGAGACTAATCATTTCAGTCTTAAGCATTTATAGCAAATGACCTTCCATGAGTCTAAAATAAAACTCATTGCAAATCTTGCCTTGTGCCCTAATGACCTAGGAAAATAAATTTAATAAAAGACCTTGTATTGGCATAAAACCCTTAGGGAAAAACCTATAAATTGAATTAAACACATCAAATTTCTCTTCATTGAAAATGCAATTTTGATATTGGCCTATACTCTCTTCCTTATAGAAAGAAGAAACATTCATTTATATCATTAAAGATGAATCTAGAAAAGTTTCAACATAAAATGTTTATTCTACTTACTTCATTTTACTTTTCATGGGGAATACAAATTCATTAATTGCTATAACCTCTGTTTCTAGTGAATTATGCTCTGCAGATCTCTTGCTTTGTGGTTGAATGTCCACAAAAGAATCATTTTTTGAAACAAGAAAAATTAAATAGCTACCACAGAGGTTTGTTTTTCAAAATTCATTTTTTAAGTAACTAATTACTGATGTAATCTATGAAATCTTATAGAAATAATATTCTCTCTAATGAAAACCCTGCACTTTTGGTAAAATAACACTTACATACTCACTGAAAATTCATAATATAAACATGAAAGTAGAGTTGCCTATTTTGGGTTTGTGGGAAGCAATTGCTTTGTTTGCCATAATGATAAATTATCTCTGAAATAAGCTACTCTATTTGGGTTATTCATCTAATTTCTCTCTTCCTCTTACATTTTTAGATTGCATGTAACGCTTCTGACCTAAGGGCAGAGAAAGTGTGCTCACTGGATTTAAACAACCCTATGTTCATTTCTAAAATCCCAAATAAGGCATGTAAGATAATTGTTCTGCAACATAAGCTAACACATGGGAACAAAGAATGCTAATGTACCTAAATCCCTTGGCATGATATATAAAGCTTGAGTAATAAGAAAACTTAAAGTGTGTTAAAAAGTAGGTACCAACGACTTGCCAAGTATAACTGGAATTCTGCAGAATTAAATTCAACCCCTGAATGTCAACAAAAAAGGAAACTGGCCATGTCAAAGGCAAAGTGGGAAAGAAGTGATGATGTAATTTTTAAAAATACTGAATGAATGAAAGTAAAACATAAAGCGTTATTTTGAGTAAGTGTGCTCTATCACCTGACCAGGGTTACAAGTTCCTTGACTACTTAATCTTTCTCTTACATTTCTTTAATCCCTTTGTTTATAATATTGCATATTATACAGCAATAGTTCAGTAAGATATTATTTTACTAATATTGATAAAGATGTCATAGAGTTAGAAGATCTCTTAGAAAACAATTAGTACTAACCTCAAATTTGAATTGTAGAAACTATGGCTCACAGTAGTTCCTCACGTTTGCCAAATTCTTCACAGATCAAAGTCTGGAATCAGGCAGGGTTTCTATTTTTTCAATCTAGGGCTCTTTCTAATGCAACCCATCTAATTTCAATAGTATCTATGGATTTAGTACACTGATTAATCAGAATGTCATTTTGCATAATGTGAAGATTAACACACATTTTGGGAGGCTCTACAAAGGGCCAAGGGCTATAGAAACTGCCAACTGCTATAGGTATAGGAATAAGTAAGATAAACTCCCCCGCCAAGACATGTACAGTCTGGAAGAAAATGATGAGTTCATAAATAATGGCTTTCCGTAGCCTATGTGATAAAGCAATGCTCCTTAAAAATAGCAAAAAAGGCCCGGCCCAATGGTGCATACCTATATTCCTAACAACTCGGGAGGTTGAGGCAGGAGGACTCTAAGTCTGAGGTTAGCCTCAGCAACTTAGCAAGGCCCTCAACAACTTAGTTAGATCCTGCCTCTCCATATAAAAACAAAAACAGCTAGAGGTGTGGGTCAGAAAAGAGAAGAAATAGCCAAATTAATCTTAAGACAGAAGAAATTGATGAATTGGGAGGACTTAAACTTTCCAGGTTGAAATTGTACTCCAAAACTACAATAATCAGAACATCTTATACTTCCATAAATATATATGATGATCAATGAATTAAGGGTTCAGAAATGAACCTTAAAATTTATGGTCAATTGATTTTTGAGAAGGGTGCCTAGGTAGTTTAATAGAAAAAGAATGGTTATTACCACAAATGATGCTTGTACTATTGGTTATATGTATTCAAAAACTAATTTAAGCACTTAACTTCAAACTATATGTAAACACTAAGTTATAATGGATCTCTAAAGATGAGTGCTAAAATTCTAAAACTCTTAGAAGAAATATAGGAGCAAATCTTTGTGGTTTTGGTTAGGCAAAGTTTTCTTAAGTACAATACTCTATTAAAAAAATTTATAAAGAGGATTCCATCAAAATTAAGAACTATTGCTCTTTAAAATATGTTATTAATAAAGTGAAAAGATAGGCAACAGGAAAAATATGCAAATTTGTATGCAATAAGAGACTTGCATTTTGAATAGGTGAAAAATGCTTACAACTCAGGAAAGATGTCAGATTACTCAAGTAAAGTATGGGCAGTAACTTTGAGTGAGTATTTCACCTAAGAAGATACAGAAATGGTCAGTGAGCACATAAAAATATTCTCAATATCATTGAATAATTTAGGGATTATAACTTAAGACTATAATTCATGAAGTAGGACTTCAAAGCCACTAGGCTAGCCAAAATCAAAAAGGTTGTCAAGAATGTGGATAAAGAAAACACTCATATATTTCAAGTGGAATATAAAATAGTAAAATAGCACATTCACTATTAAAAAAAGTTCAGCAGTTTTTAAAATGATAAATGTAGAGTTATCATATTGTGCAACCCATATTATCCTACTGTAGGCATTAAAAGAAATAAAGACATAGACACACAAAGACTTGCACATAGATTCACAGCAACATTATACATAATTACCTAGAAGAAGAAAAAATCCAAAATATTTATTCACCGATGAACATATAAGTGACTACTGATCCTTGTTATAACTTGGATTTATTTCAAAAACAGTATGCTAAGTGAAAGTCACTAAAACAAAAGTCCCATGTTATACTGTTCTATTTTATTAAGTGTCTAGTAAAGGTGAATCTATGGAGACAGAAAATAGCCTAGTTGTTCCGTAAAGTGAGAGGTGAGGTGAGCAGTTACTACAAAAATGTGCAAGGTTCCTTTTGTAGGGATAAAAATGTTAAATTAAATTTTGGTGATGGTTCATAAGTCTGTAAATTTACTAAAAATCATTAACTCATGCTCTATTCAAATGAGTGTATTTTATGGTATATGAATTATATTTCAGCAAAATTATCAAGAAATAGAAATAACACCCTACATTATATGCTCCCCACAGCCCCAACTTAATGTTCAACAATTTTTTTTCCCTTTACATTAGTTGTAGTTCTCCACACACTATGTTCACTTGCAATTTTATTTAAGTTTTACAGCACTGGGAATCAAACTCAGGGCGTCCTGCATTCAAGAGCAACTTCATTCTTTTTTTTTTTTTTTTTTTTTGGTACCAGGGATTGAACTCAGGGGCACTCGACCACTGAGCCACATCCCCATCCCTATTTTGTGTTCTATGTAGAGACAGGGTCTCACCGAGTTGCTTAGCACCTCGCCGTTGCTGAGGGTGGCTTTGAACTCGTGATTCTCCTGTCTCAGCCTCCCTAAGTGCTGGGATTACAGGCTTGAGCCACCATGCCCGGCTAAGAGCAACTTAATTCTTGATGATCCGTCTGCTTAGAAAATATGTTCTATAATAATTCCTTTGAATAACTTCATAATTCTGAACTCAGTTCAAGGATTTTGAACTCAGTCCAAAATAGTTTTACTAAACTCCAAAATCATGCCACCCCAGCAGCTCCCATTACTATATATATGATAATATGTATATATATTGCTACCCACATACACAATTTATCGTGTTTACTTTTTATTTTATTGTCTGTTCTCTTGAATATAAGCACTCTAGGGGAAAATGAAAGTGTCTCTTTGTGCCTCTCCTCAGTGCTTAGCACGAAGTAGATTTTCAATAATTATTTATTATATGATAATTCATAAAATAAAGTTTTTTAGGTCCAAGAACCATACTGATAATGGGGCAGTGTGATGACCCAGAGACTCTACAGCTTCATCCTGGGATGATCAAGGTAGGATAACAGAAGGTACTCAGGTCATTGGAGCAGCATCTTGATTGAGGAGCAGCTATAGCTTATATGTACCAATGGAGTGATGGTGTTGAAAATTTATGAAGAGAGAATCAGCTTCCCACTGCCAAGGGACCTGGGCAGAAGCAATTTGTCCAATTTCAAACAATAGTGTGTGTGTGTATGTGTGTGTGTGTAGAAAAGTGGATGTGAGGCGTGGGGTATAGCAGAAGCTGATACTTGGCAAATGAAGTTGTGATGGTTAACAATGCTATTGGTTAAATTCATCACTGAGTATTTATTTGGCACAAGGCACTGTGCTAAGTATTTTATATCCCAGTATCTCCTTTGATCAGCATAATCTCCTAAGACTTTATCTATGAAAATACCCAGGCTTATGAAAGTTAAAAATTTGCTGCATGCCATCTACCTTGTAAGAGATGGTGTTAAGGGCTGCAGGATTCAGCAGTGCATGCTGTCATGTGGCATATGCTGAGATCCACACTTCTCTACTCAACTGCTTACTCTCTACCACTTGCATATCCATAGCAGTTAATCTTATGCATTTCCTTTTTCATGGTCTTTCTCATAATCTCAAAGTGGAAATGAGTGATATATCAGAGAATAATATTAATATATACCTTCTAATCAGCTACTTAATTGGTAGCATGTAGTATAATATAAACTCTTGAACAACCTTGCTATTGAACTTTTTACTCTACTACTGTTAAAAAAATACTGTTTTGATATAAAGGTTGATGAAACATTATGCTATAATAGTGTATCTTGAAATATAAATGTTCACATCAAGTAAAACATTTGTCATTTATGGGTTTCAAGAAATATTTATGTTGTACTTTTAAAATAGTAACAGGAAAAATAAGCAGATTATAGCAAACTCATTAATTTGAAGGCTATTTAAATGATAATGACTGATCATGTCACCAAGAAATTTAATTGTGCCTTCATGGATTGAGGTTAAAAAAAAAGTGCTCTTCAAGCCAATTAAGAGTGTACACATAATTTCAGGGCAAATGCTCAACATAACCCTTGAGAATGAAACATTTCTTGATAAGCATTAATGGACTGGTTACAGTGATTTTGATCAAGTAGAACAAATGTCTTATTATGTAATATCTGGATCCTCCAAGTCTTCTGCCTCAATTCCCACCCTTAGCTTTCAGTCATGGGACCATCAGAGTATGCAGGCACAGGTCCACACCCCATTTTTCACTTAGTGTAATCCTAGAGTATGGGCAATACTTGCCTGACTTTTCCTGATATATCCATATTCTAACGTCCTTAGTCATTCTCTCATTACAGCCTTACAAGAATTTGAGGTTGAAGTAGGCTAGCAATACTTTCTTAATCTACAAACAAGTCTTTCCTGCTTGATTATCGTCCTAGTTCAGACTCCAAGGCTATTATTGTTTTTGTTTATCCTTCCCCAAAGAGTCTGCAATTGATAGAAATTCAATCAGACTGCAGACAAGAAGAATGCAGACAGCATGTCCATAAGGATATCTGCTGGTCCAATATATTATTCCCATTACTTTGTATATTATATGCAGTTGAAGGTAATAAAATGGCATCTTCACAAAACCATTAGTATCTGGCTAACTGAGAAAGCTTCACCTTTGGTGTGAATTATTGACCCTTGATTAATAGTCTCCATTGTAAATGGTTCTGATTATTTCCACTGGAAACATATTTTAAATGTGAAGTAAACCTTTCTTGTACTCTGTGATGACCCAAATCATTATCTTGATTGACTTCCATAAAAATTAACAACCTACTACTGATAATAGAGAATTCCTCTGCTGGGTACTGATATACTTAATGTGTGAGGAGTTGCTTAGCAAAATCAGCGTATCCACATCCATTCAGCAGCCTCAATTTCAGAAAGCATTCCTGAGCATCACACACAGGAACTTGGCCTTGAATTTCTTTCCCAACAACATTAATTTTTTTACAAAGATTTTCCTTATCTAGGTAATGTTATATTTGTTGGGAGTAGAAATTACTTAGTGTTTTTAACTTAAAACTAATTGTTACATTTCTTAGTGCTTTCTTGAACCCTCCACAGCCCAGCAAAAGGATAGTGCTTCCAGTCATGTAGTTACCTTATACCTTTTTACTGTGTAATTGGAGAAAATTGATTTTGAAAGAAAAATGTCAGATTGGGATTCAGAGTGGGGAGTATTTATTGATGGATTCCAATTGTTATAAGAGTGCTCACACACCCTCACTGTTTATGCTCTTTTACACCAACTACAACCAATTAAAAAAAACAAGCAATTTGTATAATTATGAATTGGGAGAAATAATAATGGTAGAAATTGTTTATATATACTGTTATAGAAGGTGGTGGATGATTTTGTCAGAAGCGGAAGCAATCTAGACATAAAACAAGAAGAAAATCCACATTGTTTTGAACTCAGAGATTTCAAGAACTCTGAGCTGGAATTCAGTTAACTAACAAATCTAAAGCATCAGAACATCTCCTTAATTGTCTCATAATTATCTCTTTTTTATATTGTCATTTTAAGCTGATTTTTAGAAAAATATCTCACAAAGTATACAATGGAACTAGAGATCTTATCTAGTTCAACAGTCACATTTCACAGATTAAAAAAGATACCTGCACCTCCTCCCAGTATAAACAGCTCATCAAACTCTTTCCACATCTCATTTCTTCCCATTAAATCTCTTCTCCTAGGTCCAGTTCAACTAGCCTCTCATTCATCTCTTTAGAAATAACCTGGGCAAAGAGGGAATACCTTCCTAAGTCTTGGGGTATTCCTTCTTGTCTCCTCCAATATCACTTATTTATTCAAGATCACTTCTTGACATGAGGATCTCTAATTCTTCCTCTACCACAGCACAATGTATTAGACAAAAACCAATGTTGTCAAATTTTTGGAGTAAGTCCTGGACAGTCCCTCATAGTCAACATTCCTGAGGTTTCTTCTCAATACACTATAGTCTTTACTATTTCAGAGGAGAGTCAGAAATGCCAATAATACCTTTATTTAAGTGGGGTCTTGAATCAAACTCCTTTGCTTGATTCTTGACCCTAGCATGCAATAGCTGAGTGACTTATGCCTTAATGAATCTCTCTCATCTTCAGATCGCCCATCAATAATACTATACAAATAGGTTTATAACTCATTTAAACCTCATCATTGATCTCTGAGAAAAAATTATCAATGTTAACATTCTCTACATGAAGAAATTAAGAGGCTGAGAATTTAGGCGGCTTGTCCAAAGTTGCACAGCTCCTACAAGGTGTTGTCACCACTTGAAAAGAGATGTTGTGTTCAGAGTCCTCACATACTATTCACACCTTCCTCATTCTGCCTGCCTCCAGCTGTATGTAATGAAATTCATTAAGTGTCTTATAAGGTTGTTGTGAGGGCTCAGTGAAATTGAAAATGTAGGTGCTGCCTGCTTAGAGGAGCACTGATTAATGTTGCCTTCTGCCAACCTATCTTCGAATTGGCAACCACCTCCCTCATTTCCACATACCATAGATAAAATACCAATTGTTAGATCTCCCCTAGGTTCTATTTCATCTGTTCAAATCCAAATGGTTTGTCCATATTTGACAAAGAAAAAGAAACAAGAACATCATAAAAATGCATGCATAGGACTGAACAGTTAAACTGCAGGCAAAGAACTGAAAGTTCATGGTCTCCTTTATTTTTTTCCTCTTAACACTTTGAAAAGTACGGTGGCTCCAGTGTAGTTGGAACCATGGAATTTGTGATAGCTACACAGCATCTGTAGCATGGATATAACCTTAACGATATAACCTTAACGTTAACATAAGTTAAAGCACCCTCACCTTTTTTTGAATTTGACACATCTAGCATTGGTACAAACATTGCTCATCAATATTCTTGAAGAGCTTATCTGTCAGATATATTTACAGAAAAATGTCTGCCCAACATAAACCCAAGAAAAATACCCAAATTCAGCATTATCTCATCAGGCATAAAACACAATATTTCTCCTAAAAAGCTATAGTAGAATAGATTTGGCAAAAAGCAAGTTGAGAGATGTTCAGTGAGAAAGTATCTTAAAAGTATTGAAATCCGTTGCTTATTATCTCTTTCTATATCCAGTGACCCTTGAAAATGTAAGCAGAAGTTCATCAGACAAGGTTAATTTGCTGCATTAACTATTTTGGAAGTAAATAAATTCAGGACGCCAACAGCCAGTAGCTGTCACAGTCCTGCCAATTCTTTGGCAAGCTAGTGCATCAAGATGTCACCTCTGCATCCGATGAGGTAAGTTCCTCACATCCTGACATAGACTGCTCAATGACAGAAACAAGTTGAGCCTTTCTGGCCAGTTTCTAATCTCAGCATCTCCTGGAGAGCAGTCACAGGGGCAGAACTTGGCATCTTCTTGACAGCATCAGACAGGCAGGCTGAGAGCTGAATCAACCAAGAGAATGCTTTCTCCTGCCTCAGATGCCATCTCTCAGGTAGGCAGGGCAGCTTGGCTAGTTTGCAGGAAGGTTACAGATCTTTAATCTCTTTTCCTGTCAATCTGTTGATGCATTCCATAATTAAATGAGGAAAATTGAGGTGAAAGCTTTGAATCAAGGTGATGGGCATATAGCAAGCCCTTTCTTTGCTTCTATGATATTTCCTAAACAAATATCTTTCCTACTCCCTTTGTAATGGCAAGAAAACTGCTGTCATTTCACAATTTCACTCATATCCTCTTTCCTTCCTGAATTTGCACATCATCAGACATGTATAAGAAAAAAAACTTTTCTTCAATGAATATATCCAAAAACTAGTATATTGGTACAGGCTTTTAAAATATCAATACAGAGAATATTTACTTTCTAAGAAATTGTGATTTCTCATTAAATCCTCTTATGTTCACCAAAGTGGCCAAAAAGATTCTGATATGACTGTGTATACATATGTATGCATGAACACATGTGCATACGTGTCTTAATGTATGACTTATGTAAGAGTTATTTTATGTTGTGATAAAGTACACAAATGCAGCAAATTAAAAATGAAACAAGCAGTTTTTCTAAAAGATTTATTTGCCTGTAGGCTCAATCATGTTAGTATATTAAATTATATTTTATCTTGACTTTGCAAACAATAATCATGCTAAAATTAAGAATTAATAAATATGTATATTTGGTAAGGCATAAGCTAAAACATGAACACAAAGGTGATTTAACGTTATTCAACTCAGTATTTTTGTGGCTATGAATGGAGATTAATATAAATTGATCCTCAGTTCAGATCCAAGAACACAAGCAAAAATATCAATTGCATGGAGCAACGGGCCTACTGCAACGTCCCCTAATGAATATGAATAAGAAGACTTTAGTTCTTTATTCTTCTCCTGCTGCTGCTTTGGGGGAAGATGACAACCTAATCATGTCAGCCCAGCACCGGGCTGTGAGTTTACATTAAGCGGCGTGAGTTCTGTCATTACTGCACGGTTTGGGGGGATAATGGCTTTGTCTAAATCGTACCACAGGCAGAGATCATTCCTGAAAGTCACTGAGCAATTCACAAAAAAGAAGGTTTTCTGCATATTTTAAATTTGCTGGAGGTTTAAATGTGAAATGATTCATTGCTAGAGTGTGAAGGAGAGACATAAAAATCTTGTCCAGTATGTGAACTAACTGCACAGTATGTAACTGACATTATCTCCATGTTTATTCATATAACAATAAATTAATCTATTTTAAATAAATGAACTGTGAGAATTGGTTGATTCTAGACAAAGAGCTACCAAAGATTGAACAGTTGGAGAAAGATTGGTAGAAAGATCAAAATATAACAGTTCTGATAATAACTGAACATTATGATAATAACTGAAGACACCACAATACTGTGTCTTCCATTCATCTTGAAGAAGAGCAGAATGGGAATAGAGAGGAACAGTAAGATGCCAAAGAAGTTTGAAAATATCTGCCATCACTAAAACAAAGGAAATGCTTCTTAAACCTCTGTGTCATTTTGACATTATCTTAATGATTTTTTACTTCTATTTACTAATTCTGCCCCAGATACTGTTTCTAAAATTGTTGATGAAACTATTCACTTTATTCAGTAGAAACAAACATGATAGGTACAATGAAGTTTACTTCTATGTCAGACAATAGAAATACCTAGAATCACAGATTGTTCACATGATTGTACCCATCCCTGTGACAGGGGAGATAGATGTGAATGGTGGGAACATGAGGTTAAGGGAACAATTCTATAAAATGAGCTGACTGTGCTGACGCCCACATTTTTTTATTTTTATTTTTTCTGAGAAGCAATTTACCTGCAGCCCTGTCTGGGTTAAGTGGACAGGATATGTCACATTCCTCAGCAAACTACCTGTTAACTACAGGAGAAATGCAGGCCCAAAATAATGTCAGTAAGAGAAACTCAAGTTAGCCTGAAGGAGGAGATTTTGTGAGCCTTTTCACAGAGCAGATCCTGATACTCAGGGAGATAAGGATAATTCCTCCTAATCATAAAATCTGTAAGAATTTATGGTTAAGAAACCAAGTAGAACTGGTCAGCATAGACAAAGGTGACTTAGAGTTGTCATGGCAATTTGAAAGTCTGATGTCGTCCTGCTATCGGTCAAAAGTCGATATAGAACTGGGCAGGACACTCTGGGAACTTCTTTGGATCTCAATAAAACTGTAATGTAGAAGAGGCATGTTGTCCCTCTTTCCTCTGAGAGGACCTACACTCTCCCTTGAGAGTGTCCTCTTTCCCTTTTCCTATCCCTTCAATAAACTTAACTCTGCCTGTTTCTCTGAGAAACATGTCAGAAGTATATCTGACTTGATAGCAAGAATTGGAGTTTAAAGAGGTGGGTGGTATTCACACTGCCTCAGTTTCCCAGAAAACCCCTGCTTGTAACACCTTTATCCATGTACTTTGCACCACGTCTCTGCTGCGCCCACGCCAAGGATGCTGCTCCCACATCCAAGAATGGAATGCCCTTCCTCACTTCTTAAGTCTAGACTGGGCTCAGTTTTTGCTGAGGCCAATAGACTGAAGTTAGCTTGTTCTGTTTCTAGCCCTAAGTCTTACCTGTCCTTCAAGTACCTCTGACAAGTATAATATAAACAGATCCAGGTTAGCCTGCTGGAGATTAAAAACCTCAAGGACCAGGCACTCTGACACTCTCATTGCTGTAGCCGAAAATAGGACAACTCTCCAAAACAAAGCTGTGGACCTGAACTGCTAATGACTGCTGACATATGAAGGAGTTTAGATCAGAAGAGAATTAACTGCCCACAGCTGAGCTCAACTCTAATTGCTGACATAGAGTAATGAGAAATAAACAAGGAGTTTTAAGACACCCAGTATGGCAGTGATTTACCAATAGACATGTTCAATGATGCAATGAATATTAGACATTAGCACAATAAAGTAGTAGGCAAGCTTTAAAATGGCAATGAAAAGAGCTAAGTGAAATCATGGATGCTTTATATAATAATATTGAGCAAAAAATAGGAGGATGCAATTATTTGTTTATGCAGAAACTATGCTAATGTATGCACCCATGGAACAAGGGGCATGTGAAAAAGGGAATTGTTTTTAAGGGTTGTAGCATTAAACATCAGGTCATCTTTATTTTTAAGTTTTCATTAGCACAATTATATTGTATTTTCTAGTGAAAATATTTAGTAGGACAAAAAGTCTAAGACATTTTCAGTCCCTAGAAAGTGTGTGACATTATTAGATCACTGAAAAGAATGAATCAGGTCTTTTGTCCTTCCTGTCCAATATTATAATTTTAAAAAAATGAATGAAATGTACTGATAGAAATATTTAAAATTTGGGAAGAAATCTCCTTAGTTAGGAATGAAAGTAAAATTCATATTAGCTTATTTTACTTTCATTATCAGAGTGCTAGTATTTTAAATAAAAGTGGAGATTTAAATGCTCCATGAGTCACAAAACCTATTTAAATGGTGAAAGATACTGATAACAACTAAACTTTCATATGATAAAGGTTGGCATTTAAATGTTAAAGGTGGCTGACCTAAGATAAGGAAGAAACAGTTTAAGCACTAATTCTAAAAATTACCATCACTGGAATGGCTCATCCCTTTACTAAATGTCTATGTGCACATCATAGAAGCATTGCCCCATGAAAGTGAAACTGACTTATTTGCAAAATCCCAAGAACTGCATAGAAATTCCAAAGCATGTCCTTGGAAATTCACCCTTGACCAATATATCTCCTAAATCCAGGGGGCTGCTGAAGTCCAATGCTTTTTTCTAGCTGACTGTGCACATTTGGTGCATACAGAGGGATGTGAAGTTTGGCTTCCCCCTTGCATTATGAAGGCAATTTATTTTGACAGCTTCCCCATCCCCTAAAAGTTGTCAGACTTCCAACATACTGCAGAATGAATTCTAAGCATTCCAAAATTCTATAGCCTGAATTTGAAAACAGAGAGATCAGAACAAGAATCAAAGACAGCAATGCAGAATTTGTGTCTCGCTCTTGTTTTTAAAAAGCCAACATCTCAAAATTGATCTGTTCTTTATTTAGATTTGATCACCGTCCATTTCTTTCTCCAGTAGCCTCATTTTCTCCATCCCTATAATTCCTATATGTCCTGTTTCAACGGTCAATTTATCCCCCCACCATTTGCAAATTTGTTTTAATCTTTCCTGGTCTCGTGTCTCTTCTACCAGTCATTGAGTATCTGTTCTGCCTTCTGGGAAGGCAAATCACTTTTCCCACTTCAAATTCTTTCTCTTCCACATCGAGAAATTCTTCTACTTATTATATAGGAGGATGCTGTCGTTTAGGGAAAAAAAGTTTGTTGTAATGCCATTGATCTAGTTTGAAGGTTGTTAAAAAATAAACAGCCTCGTGAAACTCCTCATTCATTATCAGGATATTGTCAAGGATACTGTCCATTACATCATACACTGTCCTATTTATGAAGACTTCTGCAAGAAATCCCTGTCACATCTCTAGTCAATGACTAAAAGTGCCCCTTCTTAGTATGTTCTGTTTATTCCTTTCTGCTTCTGTTTATTTCTCCCCCATTTAAGGGACATTATGAATCTTGTAACCAACACAATGGGTAATTAAATCAAGGAAGGTATAAAGGTTGATATGCCTAACATTTCACTCTCTTCCATGGTTCTTCACTGCGGTCACTCTGTTTTTATGTAGTATTTTTTTGTTTGCTGATCACATTCATCTATCTTTTTGACTAATACTTATCATGCACTATTTGTATATCAGGCATGGTTTAAGTACATAGCACAAATGAAGTCATTTTAATTCTCCTTTCTAGAGAGCTAGATAGTGGCTATCTTTCCAAATAGATAGCTACTATAATTATCTCAACACTGCAGAGAGGAAACAGTGAGGTGAAAAGAAATTCAGTCACTTCCCTAAGGTCACACTGCTAGTGCGTGCAGAAGCCACTCTTAAGATAAATTAAATTATTTCTGAAAGAAGACACAAAGGAGAATTTGCTGTATTTCAGCAAGGCATGGGAATGATTTCTCTAAGGCAAAGGTAATTCCATTAGGCAAGTCAATTCGTCTCAACTACTTAGATGACAGAAAAATTTTGCTGTTTTGTTTTATAAACAATTAAAGATTTCCTCAAACTCCATGCCATTAATAGACCTTCCTAAAGTTTCAGATTACTAGGTCAGTACCTACAGTTAAAAGATCAAGGCTAAAGGGTCTTTGCATATGAAAGTTAAAGGAGTGAGATACTAAAATTTTACTATCGGTAAGCCTCCATGACATTCAGGATTTTGAATGATGTGTTTTCCCTGAGAGTTTTCATGTGTGATCTCTGAAAAGAAGATCTGGTATCACTCAGGTTAGATGTGATTAGTAGATCCCAATAAATGAAATAGAATTTTGTGTAAAAGTAGACTAGAGATAATGGTTTGCTTTCATATCTTTTAATATTACAAAAATAAAATTTTCATCTCAGCTATTAAAAATGGCTGCTGTAAATTTATACAGAAACTTGTACCTTCCAATAGACATCAGAATTCTTTCTTAGTATTTTAAAGGAGAAAGATAAGTTTATTTTCTATCTTTGTGTTTTTTGGATAAATACAAAAGATTATTTTTTTTTCAGTGCAAACAATAGAAACAAATCTGGCTAATTTAAGGAGAAAAGCATTACTTTAGAATGGAATGATATAAAAAACTTGAGAGAATTGCCAGGAGATTGAAAGACCCCGAAGTAGCAAATCAGCAGAAATCAAAGAATAGCCAATGCTGCTGATGGACACTGGGCATTGATGCCAGGGTAGCTGTATACATTACGTATTTTACTTTCAATACTAGAGTCAATGCCAAAATTTCTCCTCTTGATAAAGTCTCATTCAGAGCATCACAGTCCCTGATTTGGCTTATGATAAACTTTTTATAGCTTGCAGAAACCATGAAATTACAGGATACATTGGTTATTAAGAAAGTCAATACTTCACCTTATTGTACATAAATTTCACAAAGCTATGACTTTTGCATGTGGCAAAATGCTCACAATATATAAGGGGCTGGCTTAAAAAGAAATACACACTCTTACATCAATGCTCCAATTTTGAATTCTGAAAATGGCTATTTTTGTATTCAGGCACTCTGATAAATTTCCAACATACACACATCTGTATCTCTAAAATCTTTCCCTCTAAAATATTTATTTTAAATATTTCCTGGTATCTTTGCCTTCCTATTACCCTTTTGCCTTTACTACATTATTAAGTGTCTTCTATACCACTAATTATTAGGTGATTAAACCAAGAATATGATCATATTGACAAATTAACATAATTCAACATAATTGAGTAATAGTATGTATATTTATAATGAGGATTCACATTATCCTGAACATTTTTTTTTTGGTCCTGTTAGAATGATCAGAACACATCACCATAGGGGCATTGGCTGCATAATAAAATGGATATTAAAAGGGAAGATATCAAAGAAAGAAGATAGCAGCAGAAACACACTATTCACTTAGATAAGGCAGAGAGAGAGATCAATGAATTCTGGTTCTAAGTATCCAACAGTTTAAGGAAAGTACCTAAAAATTAAATGCAGAGGTGGTACCAGCATCAATAGCAAAAAGTCTCACCTGGAAAAATCCACATAAATGGTAAGTGAATAACATGATCCAAAGCTGGTTTAACTAAAGAGAAAATGTTGAAGAAATCAAATTGGCAATAGCCAGGGTAAACATCCCCTTACTCTTCAGAGTCAGTGTATAGGTAATTGGAGAAATAGAAAAGTAAAAGTAAAACCTGGAACTCAAAGCCTGTGTACTGAAGGCAGAGTTGTAATGCGAAGGAAATACTGAAAAACTCTGTAGACACATCTCTGACTTAGCAATAATTCAACATATCAATAGAGAGTAGGATAAAATAAATATGATTGACCCAGTCTGATTCTATTGGCTCCACTGAGAAACAAGTCTACTGTCAAATTTCTTGCTTGCTTACCACCAATGCCTGAAATGGTGCTGTGAAGATCTGATACCATAGGCTCAGAGTTTATCCCAATTCTTCTTCCATTCTAGGATGTTAGATTAATTGGGCTGCATTCTGCTAACTTCCTCATGTTCAAAAGCAAGAAAAGGATTGAAAGTTTTCACTCATAAGATGCATTTTATGAATTTAAGATATGTGGATTACTTATTTTGAAAATTATCCAAAAATTTCATGTGTCCAGATAATTTCTTGTGTCAATCAACAGTTCTACAGATGGTGATAGAGACTGTATGAAAATAAATAAATAAAAAATAATACATGATAGAAGAAGTTAACAAAACAATGGACCAAACTTATTTAATGGGCATCTTTGCTATTAGTTCCAACAGTTTTCAGCCTACCAATATGGGTTGTTATTCTCTGAGTTTTAGTAGAAGATGTTGTAATCTATAGGTGGACTACATTTTTAATGAGCAAATCATGAAATCAGGATTCTGTGGGTTTCAGAAGATAGTGCTTTGTTTATTCTAAATGTTTTATAGGCAATCTTGAATAGAATAGCTTTGTGTGCATTCAATTGTCTAATAATCTGGTGGTCCTCCAATAAAAACTTTAACAAAATTCAGGATTTCCAGAAAATATAACTATGCTAAGGAGATCATGCAGCCTGTCCTCAAGTATCTTGCATATAGCCTGTCTTCAAGTACTTCAAGGAGTAAATTCTCTATTCAGGGAGTCACCATACCATGCTTTCTGTCAGTTCTAGATGTTACAAATTTTTCCCATACTGAGCTGCAGTTTGGTGTTTTATATTTTACCATCATTCTAGCTTTGTTCTCAGAGGAACACTGGACTAGAGGACTCATTCTTTCTTAGCTGTTTTCTTAGTTTTCTCATGTGATAGGTTTCCAGGCCTCCATACAAATCTCATCTCCCTAGAATTATTCTGGCTTCCCTCTCATCCTTTAAAATATTATGCTGCAAATGTCTACAAATATACATAACTCAATGGCAATAAAACAAACAAATAAACAATTATCCCATTAAAAATGAGTATTAGGCCTGAGTAAATATTTCTCAAAATATGACATACAAGTGGCCAACAGGTATATTACACACTGTTGATCATCAGGGAAATGCAAATCAACACCACAATGGCATATCACTGTATTCCAGTTAGAACAATTATTTATAAAATAAATAAATAAATAAATGCTGTTGAAGATGACAAAAGGGAACTCTCACACACAGTTGGTAAGAAGGAAATTGCCATATGGGACTGAGTATGGACGTTCTTCAAAAAATTTAGAAAAGATCTATATGATACAACAATCTTATTCCTGGATACATATGCAAGAAAATAAAATCGATATGTCAAAGAGACATCTATATTCCCATATTTATTGCAGCATTATTCACAATAGTGAAGAAAGGGGATTAACTTGAGTATATATCAAATTATCAATGGATACAGAAAACATAGTACTCAATGGAATGCTACTCAGCCATAAAATATGATGTCTTGCCCTTTCCTACAACTTAGATGGAGATCATTTAATTAACTGAAATAAGCCAAGCACAGTACTATAAAATCTCACTCTAACCTGGAATATAAAAAAGTTGATATTGTGGATAGAACAATGGTTATGAGTGGCTAAGGAGAGTAGTGGACAGGGAAGAATAGGGATAGGTTAATCAAAGGGTACTAAGTTATAGTTAGATAAGTGAAATAAGTTTTGGTGTTCCATTGAACAACAGAATGAGCATAGATAATGATAATATATTGTGCTTTTGAAAAAAGATAGATGGTTTTGAAATGTTTCATTACAAAGAAATGATCAATACATGAGGATATAGATATGTTTATGCTGATGTGAAAATTGAACCTCATAAAATGTACCATTTTATGTATCAATTAATTTTTTAAAAAATATTATTCAAAGTGCACTGAATATTCTGGTATGGTTACATAATGCTGAGAATAATGAGACTGTGACTTCCTATATCATAAACCTTCCATTCTAATCATGCCAGAGGTTTATAGTCATATCACACTGTATTTATATTAAGCTTGAGATCAACTTAAAGCCTTATAATATTTTCATATCAACTATTGCAACAGCATGTCTTCTCATTCCTATATTTAGGCCATTGATTTTTAAAACCAGCATGCCTATTGCTGGGTATTGCACAGTTGTATATAAAAACAACTTACTGGTTTAATTTGCTAAGTTTAAAACTTTATCCTTAGAAGAATTCAAGACCTTGATGATAAGCATCTTATAAAAATATTGTTAATTGTATGATCTCTTAAAGAGTGCTTTAATATATATTATTTTACTTTGTCCCCATAATCTAGATAGAATGGTTAGATAAAATTATCATCCATTTAAAGACAAATAAACTGAGACATTAGAGACACTGCCTTTGGTACTCATATATCTAGTTAATAATACCATTACTAAAACCTTTTCTTCTTCCCTAATCCAAATTTCTGTTCTATAGCAAGTACCTTTCAGTAAAACATATAAACAAAGTTTCATAACCCCAAGAGTTTCATTATGCATATTCCATTCAGCAGTGCAAGTGGACCAGAGAACTCTTTTTACTGCATTCTGTAGCTTTTACTGATCCACCATGAACATAATCAAAAGCTAGGTACATAGGTCCAGATGTAGGAGCTGCTAAATAACAGTATTATTTTCCAATTCAACTGTGCTTCTTTGAAATGTTTAAAAATAATCATTTTCCCATTTATAAACACAGATATTTTGTAATTCATATGAATGTTGGTTATTCTATTTGGCAGTAGTTATTTATGAATTAAAATATAATTTCTGTGTTAAATCTAACAGAATGTCCCTTTTATTCAAGCTTCTTTTCCATCAGCCGGGCAGCTTTCAGCAATCTAAACAATAAAAGCTATCAATTATCTATAGGTTTAATTTTGGTAGATTGAACAAATCAAGCCAGTGTATTTTGAAACTGGTTACCAGGTGAATTACCACCCTAGAATCTGTCACAACCTCATGAACTGCTTTGAACAATAGAATGTGGGAGATAGGATGACACATGACTTCACAAGTTAACCCATAGCAAGGAGACTCATAGGCCAAGTGGGAAACTACTATTAGAAGCTAAAATTGCAAAGCAATTATAAAACCATTGAAGAAACCATCTTTTGTAGTAACAAAAGATGAATAAAAGAAACTATGCCAAAAGAATTTATATATATGATTAATGAGGTTTTGAAGCAGACTATTAGAAATCTCATTTGCATTTTGTAAGCTACTATGAGAAGCTTTAGAAGCAAAGAGTAAAGGGAAAATGTGTACATTTGAAAGCACAATGTAGAGAAAACAAAATAATTGAATAGACAGGAGTTTTGCAAGTTTCAGGCCAGTCTTAGCAACTTAGCAAGGCCCTGAGCAACTTAGTAAAAACCTGTCTCAAATTAAAAAATTTTAAAAAAAATTAAAAAGAGCTGGGTGTGTAGCTCAGTAGCTTCATGGTAAAGCACTCCTGAGTTCAATACCCAGTGTCATGGAGTAGGGGGACAACTAAGTGTAACTTGGTTAGTAAGAAATAAAAGTGATGGGCTGGGGGTGTAGCTCAGTGCTAGAGCTCTTGTATGTGTGAGGCCTTGAGTTTGATCTCAGCACGAGAGAGAGACAGAGACAGAGACAGAGAAGAGAAAAAAAATTGTTTTATATTTGTTTAATTTGCCCACCTCCACCCCCAAACTCTTAAGTTAAGATGTGGCTTAAGGATAAAGATCAAGTGAAAAATAAGTTTGCAAAACTCTGCATAAGAATTAAATAATATTTATGATGGTACCTAGTAAATATACATATTTTTTTAATAGTTCACAGGTCTTTGGCTTAAAAGGGCTTGCACCATCTTTACCTGGATCTGAAGCAAATCTTAATGATATGAACTTGGTGCCAGGATTGAATGAAACTTGTAGGGTTTTGAGAAAAAGAAAACACATTTTCCATTTGGGGGAGAGTAGGATCAACAGGAGTTGAAGGCAGTCAGTTTTAAATTGTTAAATTGTGGTCCCTAGCATCTATGCCCTTGTGTATGTAGCCTGTCCTATCCTGAGTCTGTCCTTGACCATGTGATTTACCTTGTCTCATGAGGCATTAGCAAACATGAAACAAGTAGAAGTTTGATAAATGGCAACATCCTGAGGCTTGCAAATTTGTACTGTTTCTCCTTTGGAGGGAAAAAATAACTGAGATAAAAGGACAAGCAGGGAAAGAACCATTCTGTGCATTTTGGCTGGGTCAATAGTGGTGCAGGTGACAAGAGCATATTAAACATTTAGCCTATGCTGAATCTCCAGGTGAACCTAGTTCCATGATGAAGTTGAGGAGAGACTGAAAAATAATTGTCCATTTAACTTACATAATTGTGATAAATTAACAATTTTTTGTTTTAAGCCATTACATTTTTGCATGGTTTATCATGCAGCAGTGGATAATACTATGGCATGCGTAAATCCAAGGTATTATTTTGAGTTTCATTAAATAAACTTTGAAATTTGAAGTTAAAGCATCAAGTATCTATACAGATTCAATTAATAACACACTCTGATAATAATTCACATATTTATGTTCGAAACTGTCAATACTTCAAATATACTGACAGGTCAAAGAAAAAAACTTTGACAGCTAAAGTTTTACTTGAATAAATGCTGCTTTTTTGAAGAGATCAAAGATTTGTTTAAAACTTTTTTTGAATACTGAGATTTGGGGATATTTGCTACTGTAACACTAATTAACCTACACTAATTCCTACATACTACCATTGGTTAGCACATGACAATCCCACTAAACACCTGCACTGCATCTGTTCTGGTTATTTTCCAATTCTTTTATCAAAAATGTCCTCTTCTTAGTACCTCTAATTGGCAGTTTGCCTTATTACTAGTTGTTACAATGACTTACAGGGAATGGTTGCATAGTTGTCTCTTGGTATCCATCAGAGATTAGTTCCAGGACCTGTGTGGATACCGAAATCCATAGATATTCAAGACCCGTATAAAATTGCAAAGAGATTGCATATAAGCTATGTGAATACTCCTGTATATGTTAGATCAGGTCTAGATTACTTATAACACATAATACAGTGCAAAATACTATGTATACTGTATTATTTAGGAAAGAATACCAAAAAAATGTCTAGACATATTCAATACAAATCTATTTCTTAAAATTAAATCTATGTTTGCTTGAATGTGTGAGTGCATAACTCATAGATGCAGAAGGCTGACAGTATTTGTTATTGCTAACTTTGGGGGGAAACATCATAATTGTCTAGGAGGCAATAAGCAAGATCAGGGTGGTTTAGAATTTGAATTTCCTTGAGACACAAGCTTGTCATCATAGATGAATTGAATGATTTCATCATATGGAAGCCACAAGACTTAAAGTTGTGCCATACCTCTAATAGAGACAGTCATTTCTATTTGGAATTCTTAAATTTTCCTACCAGCCAAAACAAAATGATTGAGCTTAATTGTTCAATCACTATGCATAAAACCTTCCTCTGTAGATTTTAAAGCCTGAATCAAACTACTTACTTTTATCCATACATTCTGTAAACTAGTGAGAAGACAGCCAAGTATTTCACAAAAAGGTAGTTCAGTGTCTAACAGTGAACAGATGTTAAGGCAATAGATATCATCTACTAGAATGTACTTTTATTGAGTAAATCCCAACTTTCCTGACAAGTGGAAATGATGACAAATAAGCAATACCTTTTAGAATCCAAATACTGAAAACTGTGTCATTGGTTTACCGTAAACCAGTTCTTGTGACCACATACCCTAACAACAGTGTTTTTAGTTCACAAAGAAATTAATGCTCTGGATGATTTTAACTTTCCCAAGAAACATATACAAATTAACCATTGATATGCCATGGGTTTTCTAATTCACACCTTAAGACTTTTTCAGGGTACTTTTCCCAAACACCTGTTTTTTGGGTAACATTTTCTGTTATGATGCCATAAATGCATGTATCTGTACTATTATTTACTGAGTATCTGTTTGATTGCCTCACTTGTTTAACTTAGATTTATTTTAAATGAATTTAAATGAGATGTGACATCACTACAATAATTGGAAAATTAATATAATTTGCTGCACATCAAAGATAACCCTAAAATAATTCAATTCAATCATTAAATTCTTACTAGATATTATTGCCTTACAAATGCTTCAAGGTAGATTGTGGCCTATTCTTTTTTAATATAAAAGGATGTTAGCAAGTTAAAGACATATTAACACCAGTTTTGGATTTTGTTCTTGATATAATCAGATAAAATAAAATCAAACTGAAAGTGAAATTTCTTTGTAATTATATACCTGACCATTATTTATATAATTTAAAAATAAATTTATTTCTTTTTTGAGTACTTAGATGCATTGCACATATTCTACAACTTTGGAAACATTGCCCTGAACCATAACACTTTTCTATTTTTCCTTTTTCATCACACTTTCTCCTAAATATATGTAATTACTTATAGGCATATCTAGCTCAATCTCTCTGTGTTGTTTTAGAAAAGAGCCTATTCTGATGCATTACCTTCATTCACATGGTATTAAGTAAGTTTGTCTTACGATTAAAGTTAACACATTAATGTGTTTTATTAAAATTCAATAGTCGTTATGTTTTTCTCAGTCAAAAATTTAAGTAAGTTCTTTAATTGTAGTTTCGTCTTTCTCTTTGTATCCTAATACTTCTCCTCTTTAAAAAAAAAAAGTCCTGTTCTCAAATGTCTACTCAAGTTTTAATCTTATCTTTGAAGGCAAAAGCATTAGCAGTCACGGTCGCTGCATCCCTTGTGTGATCCTCCCACATGCTGTATCTCCTTAGCTCCTGAAGAGACCCAGGTTTCTATGATGCTAATTCTCCAAGGTCACCAATAACATCTCAGCTGTCATCCATTGCAACCCTTCCTCTTTTCATATAATATTTAAGTGTTTGTGCTTGAGCTCCCAACTGACTTGATTTCTGTAAATTCATGATCACATGATTTAAACCCTTTGTGACTCCATTTTTCTGTTTAGAGTTCACCTATCTCCTCTCTACAAATGGTCCTAATCACCAAGGCCTGAATTTTATTTATCTCTTGCCCATAGGAGGTGAGATGCCCTCATCTGAGCATGGGAACAGGGTGGTTAATTCAAATTTTCCATACAACAAATCCAAAATGCAATTCAAATTTCAGTACCTCCTTGCTGTTCTTACTTACATATTTCTCCTCATTTGTGTTATATTTTCCTTACTGTCTTTTCATCCACTGAGTACTCTAAGCCTAAAATCTTGATATCCTCTCATTGGTACTACATTTTAACAACTGCATCCCTGTGTCCTACATTAAACTCTGATACTTGTTATTGTTCTAGCTAAGAATATTTCAGGCCTCAGTTGTGCTTTACTTGATCAAGACAGCCAGATTGATCTCCATGTAGAATGACATTCCTGATTATGCTACTTCTCTGCCTCAACTCATTCAATATCTTCTACATACCTTCAAAACAAAGCTAAAACTCATTTGTCTGGAATTCACGTTCTTGCTTAGTCCACTTATTTCCTTTCATAAATCTGAGCTATGCAATGATTTTATTTTCATTTTTGATTGATCAATTAATTAATATTATGTTTGTTAAAGTGCTTAGTCCACTGATTTCCTTTAATAAATTTGAGCTATGCAATGATTTTATTTTCATTTTTGATTGATCAATTAATTAATATTATGTTTGTTAAAGTGATACACAGAAATTGGGGATATAGTCCAGTGGCAGAGTGTCAGCCTAGCCCATGCAAGACCCTGGGTTCAATTTCTATCACCAAAAAATGCATAAATAAATAAGTTTGTTAATTAAATAAAATGATACACAAATTTAAAACAGATTGATTTAAGATAAAAATGCATAACTATATATTCACTAACTGTATTTTAAAGCCTAGGCCATTTTTATAAAGTAGGATTTACCAACACAGGCGATCACATACTTTATCCATTTTTTGGTTGACTCACAATAGAGATATTTGTAAAGTACAATCTTTTTTTTATATTTTAGAATTTTTTCTCCACACTTTCATAATTGACTCTCCTCCTGCCACTAATTCTGCACTAACTTTCAAGTAGCTCATTACTACTGTGGTTTCAATGTGTTAACATTCACAAAAAAAGAAAAGGCCATCTTTCTCTTGGCACTTGTATTGCCTATGTGCCATGACATCATTACAGATTTACAGTGACAAGAAAAATTACCATGAGGAATTTTAGAAACAAAATCCATTTGCTCCTGATAAGCCATTAATATGTAGAAGCAGAAATGCCCAAATGTAGTATGAGTGGTATAACCCCAAGTGTTCAATGTGTCATGAGTACTGGAAATAATTCCTTGCAGAAAGTAGAGGAGGCTTCAGTCATTCTGCAGCTTGAATTTGGCCAATGGAGATATCCTGAATTTACTATTTTGGATTAAAAGTGATTATTCTGCTCTTTGCTTCCCAGGCCTTCTCTCTTCAAAGCCCCCTTAAAATTTACATGTTTTGAGCATATTAATCTTACATTCTGATTCCAACTCCACATTTTCTATGTTCAATTCCCTAATACTCCTAGCTAAAATATTTTCCCCACTTAAACTATAACAACATTTATAAATGTACACTTTGTAGGAAGATTTATTTCCTTTGAGATATTACCTTCTATATTTTGAGATTACCTTCTATATTTTGTTTGTAATATATGTGTTATTTCTCATTCACTTTGTTGTCCTCTGCAGAGTTTAGCATAGACAAGGCAAAATAAGTGGTATTATGATAATACCTACTGATTAGATTTTTGTTGAATACTGAGACTTGGAGAAAGATAAGCCACATGCAAGTATTCTACAGTATATTAATGGCAAATATAAGTAGTTTTGTTGTTGTTGTTTTTAGATATACAGGACAGTAGAATGCATTTTCACATATTATACATACATAGAGTACAACCTTTTCCAATCATTTCATTCATTCATCAGGTATTGTATTCTGCAGTGGAAAATATATGTGTGTATATATATATTTGATATAAATATGAATATATTTGATATAAATAAGGTTTTTTTAAAAATAGAATTTACTGAAACAGGGTAAAAAAACCCACATAAATTAAGATATGTGTTAAGGAAGGAATATTATGCAGTCATTTAAAGTGATACCTGCTGAATATTTTATACAAAAGAAAAAATGTTATGATGACGAGTGAAATAAAAAGCAAGATAGCAAATTAAAGTGGCACTTTAAGCTTAATTATTAAACCTTAATGGAAAAATAGAGGGAATTAAATACAAATGTGGAACAATTGCAGATGGCTTATCCCATTTATTGTTTATTTTATTCAAATTTTCTACCAAGAGTATAATTTTATGATTACAATTAAATAAAACGTATCGTTTTTTTAGACAAAGTTGCTCCAATTCCATTAATTAAATTAATCTCCTTGAATTGAGTGATTACTCCATTAATAGCTATTAACAGATACCAAAAAGTACCATGTGGGTAGAAGTATGTTACAAATCATGGCATTATTGTTACTTCCTAGAATACCAATGAGTTTGCAGATGATGTATTTTCAAAGTAAAAGTGCTTGACTTTTAATTTCTAATCCAAATATAATATCAACAATAGGAAAACTAAATACATGATCAGGATTTAATGTCCCACCTTGGAAGATAGCAATGTTATCTTTTCCCCTATATGTATCCAAAGCCTAAGATACTTTTTGTATATCTACTCTTTAATCTCTCAGAGTCTCTTGGAGATAAGAAAGGGACTAAACACACATGAAAGCAAGGACCATGACTTTTTATCTCTTAAATAGGACCTGAGATAAAGAATATGAAAGTTTCTGGAAATTACAGCAATCTCAATGATACCAGGTTAATCTGTTATACACTTGGGGCTCCCTCATCCTTTGTAATACTACTCTATCAAAGTTCATGACTCAGAGGCTGAGGGAGCAATTTCCAGAGTACCCCTGAGTTCAATCCCCAGTACCTCACCCCCAAAAATGATAAAGAATACTAGACAGGAAGCAAAGAGGTAAAGGACTGACCTCAGTAGTACCTTCAATGTCTTTGAAAGTCCCTTGCCTTTCTCAAGAAGTACTCTAGCTAAAATGTCAACCAGACATTCAGGAAAACTGGATCTGTTTCCACGAGTGCATGCCCTTTATACCATTTATAACTGCCAACCATATGTGACATCAAGACAATAACTATTTATTGAGTATATACTATTCATCCATCCATTCATGCATATCTTTATTCATTCACCCATACTTTCATTCATTTATCCAATTATTGTATCATGTCTGCTTATGTTCCAGGTAGTAACCTAAAAAGTAGATATACTGTGAAGACTAACACAGACACTGCCATTAACTTTATGGAATTATATTCTAATGGGAGAAAACAACTACAGTAAAAAGAAAAATAACATGATTCTACTTCTTGGACTCTGATACAATTTAGATATCAGTTGTCCCTGAAAAGCTCATGTGGGGGACAATGTAAGAAAGTTTAGAGATAAAATGATTGGTTTACGAGAGCCTGAAATTAATTAGTGCCTCAATCCGCTTATAGAGGTGAACTGAGAAGTGACTATAGGCAGGTAGGGTAGGCTGGGGGAGGTAGGTCCCTAGGGGAATTCCTTTGGGGTATATATTCTATCCTTGCAGAGTCTCTCTCTGCTTCCTGGTGCTAGGCTCCCAGCTGCTTTTCTCTGCCACCGCCTTCTGCTATAATATTCTGCCTCACTTTGAGACCTGAAGAATGAAGCCAGACTTTTATGGATTGAGACCTTTGAAACAGTGAGCCCCCAAATAAAATTTTCCTCCTCTAATTGTTCATGTCAGATCTTTTGGTCACGGCAGCAACAAAAGCTATAAAACAGCCTCCATGGAAAATACTGGAAATGAACTTTCAAATGCAAAATTGTGGGTGGGAATTGGAAGGGTGTGGGGAAAAGGGTATCTGAGACTGGAAAAGGAAATGGAGATGGCATTCATGGTGCATTTCAGGACATAAGCTCAGTCTATATTGTACAGATGAAATAGAGAAATGAGGTTATGCTAACAATGAAGCCAGAGGAATAAGGAGCATAAAGTAATCAAAGGAGGGTTAAGCTATGAGTCAAATTGCAACAGTATCCTGAGGCAAAGAGGCACAATGAGAAGATGTTAAGTAGGAATTTTCAGTACTGTGTTTTAACCATATCATTTGACAGAAGTCACTCAAATTTACTTTCTAAATGAAAAGAGAACTAATTTGAAACACTGGGCTGGGAGTACCTTTCTACCCTGGCTTCTGACTTCAGATTCACTTCTTCCCATGTCAGCCCATGTGTTGTTGGGCTCGGGTTGCCTTCTTGCTTCCTGATTCTGCAAGCCTCCCTCTTTCCCAGAAACTAGCTATCCACTCAGCTCACTTCATGTATCAAAGCATTTTCATTTGCCCATTGTGTTTACCAAGTGCTTATAAGGAAATCTTGTTGGAAGTATATACAAAATATAATTGGCTATAAGCCAAAATGCTGCTTTGATATTAATTCCCATGGCCTCAAACCAGTTTCTTAAAGTTAAATGTGACATTGGCTATATTCATTTTGTATCACAATTTAGGTTAAAATTTCTGGACTTAGCTCACTTGAAATACATTTTAGAGAAACCAAGCACAAGCATACCTGTGGGTCATCACAAATTTAATCTCTTACTTAAAACCTTATATATGTAGGACAGTTAAGTGGAATGAGAGTGTCTTTATTTAAGACTAAAACCATGCTATGATTTGGTTCGGAGAAGATTGTCATATTTTACATTATATGCCCAGCATTTTGAACAATAAGCATGCTACAAAAACAGTTTTCTTCTTGATCATTCACATGCTTCTAAAGCATTTTCTGTTTATTTTCCTAAAATATGCTGAGAGGAGCATGAGTTCACTTGGGTCATGGAATAACTAAAAAGAGTGATCCTCCCCCCTCCCCGCCCCATCATCAATCAATGACATTAAGGAGCAGTATTACGGGTGCACACTTTAAGAGTTAAAATTATCAGAACCCAAATATATAATCAGAGCTGAAAATTGATTCATGGAAACATGTGGAGGAAACAAGATAAGCAAAACAAACTATTTTGTTTTCCATTTTTGTCAACCTTCAAACATTTCTCTGAAAGTGTGAATTATCATGATTTGGGGAAGTTTATTTTTTACATGTCAAGGATGAGCTTGAATTTAAGAAATCTGTCCATCAATCTGGAGCCCAAATTATGGCAAATTTTTATTGATAATAAAATAGGGAGGATCTAACTCTGGTTTTCGTACCCAGGTGTGAGTGAGGAGAGAAGACTACACATTTGTCCTTCTCTTTTTCAGCTGCCTTGCACATGCTATCTGGGAAGATGGCTGTATGAAGTCAAATAACTAATGTAATGAAGCTGTAACATGCAAATCAAGGAAGGTCTTTAATCATTCCATTGGTTCATTCATTCATTCATTCATTCATTCATTCATTCATTCATTCACCTACCTGCTTGTTTTATATTTTAGCAGTGGAATTACACATATGGTGATTCCTCAGAACCTAAGGGAACTGCTGTAAGTCTGTGCTTAGAGTGATCAGCCCCATACACTGGGTGATAGCTTATGCTGAGGTCGCTAGCTCTCCACAAAAGTTGCTGTGAATAAAGACATATCTTAAAATGACCTAGAGTTTCAGGGTCTAAAGGTGGTTGGAAACAAGTATTGCCTGACAACTTTGTGGGACACCACTGGAAAAAGATTGCTGAGTGGTGAGTACAGTCACTCCAGGCTATAACCAGCATGATCTCTAGGCCACTAGATAGAAAGCAATAGGTGACAATAGGTAAAGAAACCTGACTCAATGTCTCTATTAATGCTCCTTGGGGAAGGATATTTTGATTGGAGAGTTGAATTATAATCATAAATAAATGGCAATTGCTACATCATTTGATGTGAATACTGAAAAGTTAGTTAAATAGCACATGAAAATGATATCTAAGACTCATAATGGCTTTGTAAACAAAATGTATCAGTCAACCTCTAAAAGTCATTTAAAATACCTCTGTGTAACCAGTTGTACCAGATGTCAGCTCTGATGATTGTATCAGTCTTCTTCCTTGAGTAAATATTCTGAAAACCCACTGGGGACAAATGCATTTCAATAAGTTCCAGTTGGCTACAATACAACCATTCTTTATCTGTAAAAGGATTACTACTGGAAAATACTATTATCATCATAAAAACACTACTCCACAAAGAGGAACTCAAACTTTTCTTTAATTAAACTTTCTTCTTTCAAAATAAAACAAAGGACATCTTTAGATTGAACTTTTAAATCTTGAAAACACTTGATTCCTTCTAAAAGCCATGTTCTATGAAACTGATCCTTCTATTCATGATTACATTTGGAAGATATTTTGTTTTAAGGAAGAACTGTGGAACAGCTGCATATAACATTTTTTTAAAAGCATATAGCCAAAAGCCATGTAGAAAACAGTTCATTCTTATCTGGTTGGATGCTCTATATATTAGTTCTAAAATAAGGAGAAAGTAGTTGCATAAAAAGGATTTTTATACAGCTATATGTAATTTAATGACAAGGATGTGTTCTGGTAAATGTGTCATTAGGCAATTTCAATGTTGTACAAACATCATAGAGTATACTTAAACAAATCTCTAGAGATGACATAATCTGCTACCCATTCAGGCTATAAGGAAAAGCCCCCATTTATAAATGCAGTTTGTTGTTGACCAAAATGTCATTAGCGACATGAGAATAGTTGGAATCAACTCTACCTTCTCTGTCAAAAATAATCACAAATGACAACAATGGTCACAGTGGTAGAACTGATATATAGCAAGGGACTTACTTGAATGTCAATTTTATCAATCAAATTATGTGTTTTTGATATAATGTAAAACTTGCTCAGACCTGTAATCAAAAGGTGGCATTTGTTCCCTCACATATAATATCCCAATATCTTCTAACATGGGTTGAAGAGTTGTATTTATAATTGTTTATGAGCAAAACAGAAAGATGGAGATCCACAAGTGACAATAAAATGAAAGAGATTATTGAAAATAGGCAATAAGAAATTGGGGGAAATGGACAAGTGAGAAAATGTATGTTTAGGGAAAAAAAAAACTAAACTAAAATAGAACTAGAAAATAGAATTCTGATCAATAGGTTATCCAAGCACCAAAAAAGTCCATTAAACTTGAATCTAGGAATTTAGCCAGCAGAATCCTCAAGTTAATCCAGGAAATGCTCTGGGTCAGGGTAAAGCCTTAAGTTAAACCTTTCAATCTTTTTTTTTTTTTTTAAGTAGTTAGATCTCTCTCTTTGAATGAGAAATTCTAGTCAGAAGCTCTATATGTCAAATAGTTAAAGCCACTCTCCACTGCATAGAGCAGGGTGAGATACTGCTGGCAAGCTCCCCTTTCAGCCACAGTGGAGACTGTGTGTGGTGATGTTTGGTCAGGGTATTATTGCTGGAGGAAGCATAACTTAAATTCCCTTGTTCTAGGAAAATATATTCTGATCTGTGAAGTTTCAAGCTGCAGGTTTAAAAGATAGCTCTTTGAATTTCTTCCTAATCTCCATATTTTCCATAATTTTACAGCAGAGAACACTGGGCTTTCTACAAGCCATGCTTTATGGAAATGATCCTTCTACTGTGATTAAATAGCCAGTTTCATATACAAACATATAGATTTAGATGTTTGTATTGTGATATCAGCCACATTCTTCAACCTTTCTGACTTCCTGCCATCTGTAAAATGGCAGAAATTTATTCTCACTTAAAAAGGATTAATTAATTAACAAAGATGATACATGGAAGATATGACAATGTGAACCTTTACCTGAGCCCTGTGGTCATGGAAAGCAGTAGCAGTTAAAAAAATGCCCCATTGCCACCCTTTTGTGTTGTCAGAAATGCCTTACTGCAAAGAATCACCTTTTCTCAAATGACTTCGATGAGGTTCAAGGATGCCCCCTTGCTGATCTATGACAGGGACAGAGGCAGATTCTCCAAATTCCTATTTTCTGACTCATCATTAGTTTTGATCAGTTTCCTCAATGATTTATTGGAACTGAATGCTTGTTCATCACACTTAAGATTATTTTCCTTCCCCAAGACCCTGAACTTTGTCCACTGTTGTCCAGCCAACATAGAACCTTTACTTCCCAATCCTTTGCAAGACTATAGCATAGGCCCATAATCTCTTGCAAGAATAGAGCACAGGGAAAAACATTCTCTTGCTGGGTGCAGTGTTGCACGCCTATAATCCCAGTACTTTGGGAGGCTGAGACAGGAGAATCACAAATTCAAAGCCAGCCTCAGCAAAGATGAGGCGCTAAACAACCCAGGGAGACCCTGTCTCTAAACAAAACACAAAATAGGCCTGGGTGTATGGCTCAGTGGTCGAGTACCCCTGAGTTCAATCCCCAGTACAAAAAAAAAAAAAAAATTCTCATTTCCTTTCCAATCAGGCCACCTCCACCAGCTTGTCTCACTCATTCATACTTTTCCCATATCTGTTTCTTTTTCGCCCTGCTTACGCCTTCCTATGCAAGAAAAGCCCCTGTCTTTTAGGTACTTGGAGTACTCACAGCCATTGAGTTTCTCCTTATTTCAATACCTTTCTCCCTCCAGTTTCTTTTCCAAAAAATCTCATAAACAGTGTTTCCTTCCCTATGTCAGGATATGTATTTTTTTAAATTCACTAAAATTATACTGCTAAGGAAGCAAGAAGGCAGGAAAATAGCTGTGTAGGATATTGTTTTTCCAATAGCTATCTGTTGAGGGATAGAAAAATCTAGGGGAAAAACCATAATTTTAGAGAGTGGATGCAAGAAGAAAGACTGCATGATAGTATTTAGATTTCTAAAACCAGGCCTGGTGGTATTAATATTGAGATGAACCATTGGTTCTTAGTACAACTAATAAGCAAGGAGTTATCTGCAAAAAGTGAAGCATTATAAAAAGGTTGATTGAAACTACAAGGGTCAGAACATGTTTTACTAGAAAAGGACATCTTAAATCATGCTTCTTTGGGCCACAATCCTCACAGCCCCTCAACTACTAACACACAAAATCCTTCCAATGGGCAATAGTAAGGCTGATAGCAGTATCTCTTGGTTCAAAGCAGAGCCACTGTGCTTAATTGTTACATATGAAGAATGTTAAAGTTTTTTCTAAAGATTAGAATCCAGCTGTTTTTAAAAAAAGAAAAGTATGAGTACAAGAGTTTAATTGCTTATATTGATTACCAAGAAATTGGGGGAAATGGACAAGTGAGAAAATGTACACTGACACCAGTGTTAATTCAACTCTACAAGATCAGATACACTATCAGAAAGTGACTTAACTCAGGAACTATCATTCATGTTCAATATCAGGTCAAAGACTACTTCTTAAAGGTTAGTGTACATGTTAATATTAATATGATACAGTTCAAGGCAACACAAAAGATTAACATATTTGATAACAAATTATAAATTCCAAATTCTCCTTTGGTGTATCTATAGATGTAATGAGCTATTTTTTATTACCTTCACAAAAGTCCCAAACTAACTCATGCCTATCTCTTGTTATCATATATCTTATAGGTATCATTGGGCCTTAACATCCAGTGACTTAATAGGTTCACACCTTTTCCTCTGGAAGAGTAAATTATTTCACCAATGTATGTATTCCCTTCCTCTGCTACATACTAAGGATATAAGGATTAGGGGAAGACATAACCTCTAACTTCAGAGAGCTTGCAATCTAGACAACAGCAGCACTCAAGCTTTATCCTGTAATAGCACCACTTAGAAGACCTGTAAAAATGTAGTTTGCTAGAATTGAACTCTTAGAATTTTAATTCACCAAATCTGGAGGAGTACTCACAATTTTACATTCCTAACAAGTTCCCAGGTCATTTTGATCTACTGGTCTGGGACTACACTTTAGGAACCACTGAGTTACTAGCAATATTGTGCTCTTATGAATTTATGGTTTGCATCTTTGTTAGAACTGGACAGAGATTTCCCAGTGTTTGGAATGTTGCTGCAGAATGCTCTTAAGCTTTGGGGACATGCACAGAGGCTAAATGCAAAAAGATCAATGTGATTGAATGGACATTCATGTTAAACTCTAGATTACCTCTGATAACAATGATGAAAAAAAAAAGCTTGCAAATTAAAATCAATCAAAGTTCTCCATGTTTTGATACAAAAGAGAGACATTAAAATTCAACTTGGCAAGTTAGAGGTTTTTTTGTGTTAAAATCATGCACTTGTCAAAGTGCTAAGCTAGCATGGTAATGACTTATACAAATATAGTTAACAAAAACAAGAATTTCCCCATTTTTAGTGCAGAAAGCAGTGTTTGTGTCATTCTTTTCAGAAGCCAAGAAATGTGTTCTGATTATTGATAGAATAATAAGATGGTTTCTTCTTATAAGAATGATTTGTACCTTTGTGTTATAGAAAAATTAAGACATAAACCTTTCTTATTCCTATTTTAGCCTTTTTTATTTCGATGGTGGAGAAGACAAAGGGAAAAGTCTAAGATCAGGAATGAAGGATGTCCCTTTATGGAAAATACACAATAATATTTCTGAAGCCAATGAAGAATATAATGTTTCAGATCCTGAACTTTGACGAATGTGACAAAAGTGAAGCAAAACTGAAAAAGAAATAACAGTGGCATGTCATTTTTGAGCAATACGAAGACATCTTTTTTATTTATTTTTTTTTAAAACAAGGTCTCATTATGTTGCCCAGTCTGATCCTGAATATCTGGATTCAAGCAATCCTTCTGCTTCAACTTCCTGAATAGTTGGGGATAGAAATACATGATACTGTGCTCAACTTATTATTTTTAAATGGTAGTTTTCCAGGACTCACAAGTAAGAGGATCAGGAAAGCCACCTGCTTTATTTTATTTTGACTAATAGAAGTGTCACTATGACCTTAAATATTCTTGGAATAGGGATATTCAGATATTAATACGAAAAAATAAAAGAAGAGCTACTCTTATCTTTCAAATTAAATCCATTTTTTTAGTGTTGCATTGAATCCAAGCAAAACAGACTTAGGTCAAAAAAACTGATAACAGCAGCTTCTCCAGGGACATTTCTGCTGCTGAATAAACAAGATGGTCCCATCCAAAAGATGGGAGATTTGTTCTTTAAAATATCTCATCCAAAAAGTAATTCTCAAAATAAAAGATTGGAACAGTGATTCTCAATCCCCACTACAATTACCTGAGCAATGTTTAAGCCAATTTCTCATTAGTCTGAATCCCACCCCAAATTAATAAAATCAGAATCTCTTGGTATGGGGCTATCTGGATTCTCTAAAAGCTTTCCCAGTGTTTCAAATGTGCAGTCGAGATTGAGAAACACTGAGAGGCAAGATTGTTCTTTGTACCTGATTTGCCGGGTAAACTTCTCTATTTATTCTGTCATATTCTTGGTTAATGTTAGCTTCCATGCATTATTTTTAGCATTATCAAAGGAATTATCAACTTGTTTGAAATCTCTTTTGAGTTCAATAAGCATGCTCTCTGGAATCTGGAAGAATTAGAAAACTAAAAGAATGCCACTTGTTCAATGTCACTTGTAATAATCACTATTTTGAAATCAGAGGATGCCCAGGGATCTTTCAGCTCAATCACCTCACCTATCATTCCACTGAAGCACAAGGAAAGATGGAAATGATGTTGAACCAAAATGAATGAAAACATAAACCAGAGCTGCTCAAGATGGAGTGTAATGTTCCAATGGCTCTGCTGTAGCTTTCAGCTGGGAATAAAATGGTTATAAGCAAGGGTACACAGTGATTGCTTTCCAAGGTAGCCCCAAAGTAGCAAATGGCCATTGAAATGTGATT
Source organism: Xerus rutilus (assembly GCA_028644305.1). Lineage (NCBI taxonomy): Eukaryota > Metazoa > Chordata > Mammalia > Rodentia > Sciuridae > Xerus > Xerus rutilus. The sequence continues at coordinate 21,538,395 of CM053399.1, read as the reverse complement.
TGACAGAGGACAAAACACTCTAGGTACCAGTTCAGAGTCCAAGGAAATAATGCATGATGAAAAACCAAGACTGAACTTCTAATTTTCTTTCCCCTTAATGGATCTATCTTAAACTAGTGAGAAAATTATTCAGGATGTTTGCTTACAGTACAAATATAAGTACAGAATCAAATATTTTATTCTCAGATAACCAAAGTTATGAATTTGTCACCTACCTCTCAATCTTTTTCTTTGTGTAAATAAACCACTGGCCCTCACATCCATGGACTGTACATCTGTGCAATCAACCAAGTGTGAATTGAATATATTAGGGAGTAAAACCCTAGAAGTTTCCAAAAATCAAAACTTAAATTTGAACACTGCAGAGGAAAGCAATCTGTAAATGTTGAAATAAAGTGTTACAACATGGCTGGCATGTACTGTTGTTAGGCCTATAATGGTTGTGTTCGTGCTGAACACATACAGACCATTTTCTTTGGCATTCCATAAATCACAAGGTATGACAATCACTTACATAGCTTTTACATTTGTTAAGTACTAAAGTTATCTATATTTGAAGTATATAGGAGGATGCACATAGGTTACATGCAGAGTTATCCATCAGTGTTGGTGAGTAAATGGTTCTACGATTCATAAGATGCCCAAACCCTTGGATGCTCAGGTCCCTCATGAGAAATAGCATAGTATTTGAATATAGCCTAACCATATTCTCTTGTGTGCTTTAAAGTTATCTCTATATTTCTATACCTAAAACAATGTAAATGCTATGTAAATAGTTGTTATACTGTGGCCATTGAAATAATGATTACATTACTTCAATATGAAAATAATGGTAAGAAAATGTCTGTACATGTCTAGTATTTTGTTGGATAAATTTCTTGCTGAAGAATGGCTGTGGTAAAATAAATGTACACATTAATTTTCCTAATACAGAGGTAGTATCTTACAGTATTCTGAAGGCCAATACTAGATGCAGATTGCCTCTGTTGAAAATTCTGCCTTTGTTGCTTGTTAAGAGAGCAAGCTACTCAGCAAGCTGGAGTCTCAATTTCTTCATTTGTTAAATAGAATTAATAATATTGCTCATACAGTATTTGTTATGAAGTCTAAAGAAAAAATATATTGGACAAAGTGTATAGTCATGGCAAGAGTTCTGTACCTGTTTATTTTTTAACACTTTATCAAATCTTTTGCTACATGATTCTTTAAAAGAATAGCAAATTTGCACATCTTAGTCAGTTTCTGGTTTTGGCACACATCTCAAACTTTGACCCACCTGAAAGATGAAAACCAATAAGACACTTTTGTTTTCATTTGACTTTATCAATAAAATTCATCCTCATGTTTTCTTAAAGTTACTCACAGTTAGTAATTGTGTTTTTGCCTTTCTTGCTTTTATCATGAGGTTATTATGCTCTCTTCCAAATCTATAATCTAAATTTTCCCTGTTGCCTGTTTTTGTAAATAAAATTTTATTGAAACATTGCCACACCCATTCATTTACATATAATCTATGGCTGCTTTCATGATACAATGGCAGTGTTGAGTAGTCCCCACAGAGGCTGTATGATTGGCAAAGCTTAAAATATTTGCTACCACTGTACAGAAAACATTTGTTGGCCCTGTTCTACAATAATCCTTCCTGTACACAATTGCCACCTTCTCTGAACTACACATTCCTCTGTAAATAAAAAACAGTACGTTGGTACTGTGCCCTTTACGTAGCACAAAGCTTGGCATGGAGTTGGTGTTGACACATCACTCTAACATTTCTGTCTCGCTCCAAATCATACATTTGGGATATAGAAGTGAACAAGAAACACCTGAAGACTCAGTTCCAGTTCTACCATGTATTTGTGAGGCTTCTTCCTTTCTTTCTGCTGTTCAAAATTCTATTCATTTTTCAAGGTTAGGTCAAATAACACAATATTTCAGAGTGTTCTCTAAATCTATACCATTCTCAAACAACCAAACCAAAATGATTGTTCTGTATGCCACAAGTCTGTTCCCCTTTAAATACTATGACCTCTTTTAGATCAGGGACTCTGTTTTGCATTTCTTTATATATACCCAGCATCCAGCAAATACTGGCCATTCATTAAATATTCATTAGTGAAGAATGAATGAAGAATGTACTCATTGTTAGTCTTAGTCTGGGTCATTTAACTTTCCTCTGCATTAATTTAACCATCATACATAATATTTCCCCATCATCTTTCAAGGTTAAAAGCTTTATCAGTCCACCCTGGAGTCAGGTACTTAATTGACCAGACTGATGACACCCACCCACTCTCCTTTCAGTGTAGACAACATTTTTATCTAACTACTAGTGAACATTTCCTTGACTAGATCTGAAATTCCTTTGTAACAAGGTGTCAGCTTCCAGAGAGAAGAGCCATGAACCCAGGCATCCCTCCACTTTTTGATTATTTGCATTATTTATGGGAGCAAAAGAAGGATGTAGTTAAGAAATCTGATCATCCTATTTTTTCAGCTCATTGACTTAACTTTATCTGAAACAAGTAATATGCTCAGTCCCGGAAGACAATACCCTCCAAAACTATTGTCTTTCCCTAGCAGAGAAGCCAGACATGTAAATAGACATTTATTCTACCAAATGATGTACTGGAAAGTTTGCTCTTTTGAGGAGAGAAATCAAACAAAAAGAAGAAGCCGAGTATTACATGCCAGTCTACTACATGGCTGGACAATGCTATATGGCACATGGTACCTCTGGGGATCATCTTAATATTTGTTGAATGAAACTCTGTACGTCAACTCCACTCTACAAAAATTTAAACTTGTGAAAAAATTCTGAGTTTATGGTCGAAACAAATTAATCAAACTGAAGATTATATTGTCCCAACCAAACTCTTAAACAATTCATGTGTTTCACAGATCCTTTTGCCCTTTGTTATCTTCTGGTTGTAAGTTTTTGTTTTTGCTTTTGTTTTTCTTTTTAACCAAAACACATTTACCTTTTGGTAATAACTTAAAAATAACTTATGGGCTAGGGTTGTGGCTCAGTGGTAGAGTGCTTATCTGGCTCATGTGAGGCACTGGGTTCGATTCTTAGCACAACATATAAATAAATAAAATAAAGGTATTGTGTCCATCTACAACTAAAAATATGTTAAAAAATAACTTAAAAGGTTCCTTGCTAAGTTGAATGTTAACTATGATTTTCGAAGCACTCAGATTACTCAAAAAGACTCTCAATAAATAAAATACCTTTAGTAGATCCATGAATGCCTGCATAAGCATACATGCTTGCTTATATAAAAAGCAAAGGCTATTCTGGTTTTTGTTCACCAGTGTTTGTCTGGTGAAATTAAGGGAAACAATTCTAGTCTTTGTATAGCAACATACACCACATTCAGTTGCTCTTCTTCCCTAGGTTGAAGACAAATGGAGAAATGAAGTCTTGAGATGCCAAAAGTACACTTTTTACAATAAATATTATTTTAATCAAAAAATCATAATTATGTAAAATTATGGGGTAAAATGTATATGTATATATACACACATACATAATGAGAGTCAAGATATATGTGGTAGATCTTCCAGGAATTTAACCTTATTGATCTTGACTATTACAACTTCAGACCCAATATACACTTGAATCCTCAAAGAGCATTCATCAGACACTTTGCCAAAGAAGATACACACATGCAAATAAACACATGAAAAGATGCTCAAGATCATATATCATTCAAGAAATTCAAACTGAATCAAATGCTCAATTTGACTTTGAGATGTGGAAGGTGAGGTATGAAGTTAGTTCTCAATAGCCAGTAATGACTATGATATTTTGTTCTGGAAAATTGTATGCAAGATTGAAGACCAAAATGACCTTGGTGCCTTTAATTTCCTTGTGAACTATATACTATCATAAACTATTCAAGAAATAACAAGGATCTCTGTCCTGAGCAAACTCTCTGACCCACAACCAGTGTAGTGTACCATTTAAGAGCCCATCAAGTCAATGTTTGAAATCTAGTCTTCAACACTTAAAAGCAGGTGACATTGGCTGAGATTTTCCCCATCTACAAAATGGGGATAAAGGCATTTACCTTAAAGTGTTGTGGTGAGAGTCAATTTTTTATACTACATAAATCCTAAGCCCAGTGTCTAGCATATTATAATTATGCTAGCTCCTGGTATTAGTATTCTTGCAGTTACAATATCACAGCATGAGCTCTATGTGCATCCCTCCCTGACACAGCTATTCAGTTCCTAGGTCATTACCCAAAGAAGATGCAATCAATTATCTGGACTGGTGAAGAGAACTTCCATCATTGGACACAGCAGTACTGTTTCAGTAACATGTTTTCTTTTTCTTGCTGGTGAGCACAGCATATATTTCAAAGAAAATAAAAAATTTAAAAAAGGGTCATAATGAAAGATCATAATTGCTTTTATTTTTATACTATCTAGAGATGCTTCAGTGCCTTTACTCAGTAAAAATTGAGCAATGAGATAATTGAGGGGTGGAGAAGAGGAGTAAAGTGAATGGTAGAACAGAAGTGATATTTCCATGTAGCCCAAGGAAAGTAAAACAGCCCAACTTGAGGAATCTGTAGGGTGAAGGAACCTGGTTGCTTTCCTGAGCATGTGTGGGATACACTGAGAAGGGATGGGGTACAGGGTTGCTAGGTCTGGCCTTATTCTGGCAGGAGGTTTTCTTAGAACCAAGATTAATAACCTTGGATGCTTAGTAAATGAAGGAGTTACATATCAGAAACAGAGGTAGAATTCAAGAAAGATCAGTTAAGAATAATTGGAAAAGAACCTTGACCAAATTCAGATTTTCCTTCATCTAGCTCAATAAGACCAATTGAAACTTTCCATTAGAATCATACAAGTTGCTACATCTCTGTGCCTTCTTTACGAGAGAGAAGGTATTCATTTGTTATATTCCTCTCATAAGTTCTGCATTTGAATAGCCTTGAAAAGTACAATCATCTATGTACATCAACATCAGGAGTTGTACATTTCATAACAGAAGATGCATTTCCTCAGTTGGTCATCCCTAAATGCAGTACTGCCCTTATTGCAATTTTCCCTCTTGCTAAAATTCTCTTCCCCTTACTCTATCAACCACAATCAGAGTTGGACTTCTCCCAAAATGCCATTTTCTTATAAGACACCCAGGAAAAATCAATCACTTCTCATTCTTCTCATTCCATTTCACTCAGAAGACTATTCATATGTTTCAAGTATTTGCCTTTAAATCTGGATGTTGGTTAAACTTTAGTTCCAAGAACGAGTGTATAATATAATCTCAAAATAAATCTGTTTATCAGAAAATGATGTTGCTCCATGTTTGGAGCGCAATGACCTACCATTTTCCAGAAACAATAGATTTTTTTCTCCAAATTTTATAGAAATATCTGTTATTCTTCTTTAGGTATGTCCTCTTATTTACTTTTTCCCACTGAAATGTAAATTTATGTAAAATGAGGTTTTTTATTTCTTATTATTAACAAAATACCTCTTTAAAAAGACAGATAAAAGATCTAGATACGGAAAGAAAAAAGAAAAAAAAGAAATGAGGAAATATCCCCTAACCTAACCATCAAGAGTAGGGCACAGTTCCTATTCTTCCTATTGACAGAGATCCTTCCAGAAACTTTCACCCTTCTCCCAGAACACACAAACCAAGTACAACTTGGTTCACTTTTTGTGGCCATCAGTAAGGTTTATATGATATGCATACCTTTTAACAAAATATTTCTTTGTTGCTTGGGTCTTTGAGAGCTGTCTGCCAATTTAACAAATTTAGGCTACCCATTAACTCCACTGGAGACAGACTCTCCTGTTAAGAGTTTCTTCTCAGCTTAGTTATGACCAATGAAATTTTCAGCTGAATTCTGACTACAGAATCCTTCTTAGACTTGATTATATAAAAGGTAGATAAAGGTAGTGTCTACATGAGAAAGGAAAGGAACAAACTAGTGAATATGCAAGCTACAATCTGTGTGGTATGGAGCATGCATGTTCTTACAGAACCTCATGGCAAACACGTGGGGGAAGCTTGGTCTTCATCATTCCTTCACACTGAGCATCTAAAGAGGCTAATCAGTTCACATGGGTTTCATAGATGTGAAGTGAGGGAATGACACATTCAAACCCTGGTCCCTCTGGCTCCACATTCTATATTCTTTAAAATAATCATTACATATAGGTGCCAAAAAAATGTCACAGTTAAGGGTCTAATGAACATCTCTAACACTATTAAAATAGGGTAATATTATTCAGGTAAACACAAATTGAAGTATTTTAAGAGACTGAGTCATTTGGTTTTGCTGGGGTTTTTTTTGCAATACTGGGGATGGAACCCAGGGACATTCTATCACTGAGCTACATCCTGAGTCCCTTTTCTCATTTTTTAGTTTTGAGACGAGCTTTCACTAAGTTGCCAAGGCTGGCCTTGAATTTGAAATCCTCCTGCTTTAATCATGCAGGTAGCTGGTATTACAGATGTGCACAACCATACGTGGCAAGAGACCACGTTATTCTATTTAATTCTATTAACATTATTCTATTTAATAAATTCTTAGAAATAAAAAAACTATTTTATATAACTTTTATAGTAGCTAACTTACATTTTTAAAAGCACATAAATTATCTCATTGAATTCTCATTGGATTTCCAAGAAAATGGCTAAAAACTATGTGTGTGGGGGGGAGCAAATTTCATCCACCCAGACACATACCCTATCCATACTCCTCCACTGTCATCAGTGAACTTGTATGAACTATAAGATCCCTTGTCCTCCTTCACTGTCCACACAGTTCTCTGTGCACCAGGTTCATAGAACTATTATATTATCTTGTCCTCAAGGTCCACAGACAAGTAAAAGAATTCTGAGTTCAATAGTTTCTTGGACTGCATCAGTCCTTATGGAGTCCCTGGTTCCTGACTACATGAATAGCCACTGATTGCTATCTACTGCTTTGTTATCCTAATTTACAGAAAAGGAACGGATGTTCAGAGAAGTGACCTGATTTCTCCAAAGCCACACAGGAAGCAAATGTCAGAATTGAGATTTAAATCCAGGTTAATCAAATCACATATGTCAAATCATGGCTCATACCAGTCTGTTGTCATGTGCTTTTCCTCCTTCCATTCCATGAAATCCTAATCTCAACCCCTGTTTGCTCTGAAGCCCTTAATAGGCATATGGTCTGAAAAGATAAAAGAAATTCAACTTTTCTGTCAGTGGGAGGCATTAGTAATATCCTCAGCCACTGCAGAAGAAAGTACAATTTTATGAAGCTAGGTCTAGTTAGCAGACAAAAAAGCTATTAAATTCATCTATAAAATGTATACATGGTAATTCACCTCTAAAATGTACCCATTTATGCCACTAAATATTTTCAAAATGAAAGAAGATATTTCAAGAAATTTACATAATTTAAAATTCTAATACCAACCTAATGAATGTCTGGAGTGCCATCATGGTTCATAAATAGATAATACTGTACAGAAGTAAAGAGGTGATCAAAGTCAAAGGAAAATTCTGCAGAGTAGACAGTCTTTGGAGGTTACTTAAGCTGCACAGGATTGGTCTACTTTCTGGGAAAAAAGGGGAAATCCTGAAATCAGTAAGTTCATACCACTAGCCAACCAATAAAATGAGGGAGTAGTGGACTGTGTGTCTAACAGTCTTGCAGTCAGGATTCATTCCAATTCATGAAGAATGAAGTTTCTCATGGTCATTTTCTGATGGCCTCTCCACCTTAATCTCTCACCAATACATTCATCTAATACTCTAGGTGAATCAAATTGCTTGTTTTTTCTCAAGCCCATAATTTTTAGCATGTCTGTCTTTTCCAGGTTGCTTCAATTGCCTAGGATTCTCTCCTTCTCTATGTGACCTGGTAAATGTCCTTCCACAACACATGATGAAAATTGTCATCTCCACAAGATCATGATTAAGTTGCACCAAACTTGCTACCATAGCTATTCTATACTCCTTTATTACTAGATATTAAGTGCACCTATCAGTCAAGTCAGCTGCATACTCTTTGAAGGCAAGAATTAACTTTTTTTTTTCCTTCAGTTTTGCTCTCTTAATACAAAGTACATGGCTCACACTGTTCACTCCATAAATATACACTAAATGAATTTATGAATGAATGATTGATTGAAAGCCTGAAGCAGGGAGCAGGGGGATTCCATCACTTAATTAAAAAAGAAACCAAGTAAGCTCAAATATTAAGTACAATGTTAAATCTGTGTAGGCTTGGAATAAATATAGAATAAATTTCTAGAAAGCAAAGATTTATAGGATTGCTCTGGGCTTAAAAAAAAAGACTTTGTGTTTAACTAGCTCACCATTATCAACAAATTAATTTATGGAAAATGCAATATTGTGCACAGTATTTTTTTTCAATAACATCATGCTTAGCACAATGATAGGCCCTTAAATCTTCACTCTTATAATCTCCTCCATTGCCCATTGTAGTAAACGAAATTTTGGCTCCAAAGATACTAGATTCTAATCCCTGGAATTTTATATTTCATCTCATTTGGAAAAAGGGTCTTTGCAGATGTCATGAAGTTAAGGATATTGAGAAGATACTGGGTCATCTCTAAGGACATCACAAGTGTCCTTATAAAAGACAGGCAAAGGGTGACTTGACCCACAGAGGAAAAGTGGGCAACAGGCCCACAGATTCAGAAATTAGGGTGCTGTGGCCGCAAGTCAAGAAACGCCAACAGCAACCCAAGGCTAGGAGGAACACACGTCTCCAACAGTCTCTGGAGGCAGTGAAGCCCTTGTCGACCCCTTGATTCGGTCTCAGACAAACTGATTTTGGACTTCTGACTTCCAGAATTATAACAGAATAACATTCTGTTGTTTCAAGTCACCAAGGTTGTGGTAATGTACTATAGCAGCCACAGAAAACCTGTATGTCTATAAAGCTAACACTGGCCTTGCCTTCAAAACTGCTTCAAGTTCTTATATAATTAATATATATATATATATATATATATATATATATATATATTTTTTTTTTTTTTTGCATATCAGGTACTGTTCTAGAGAAGATGAGCTTCTCCATCCTTTCATCCTTTACCAGGTACTCATGTCCTTCATGTGCTGCCTCTGGTTCTTGAATTTTATTTCATTACAGTTCTTATCATGTTACATTACAATTTGTTTCTAAGTCTAACATTCCTTAAAAAGAAGACCCTTTTTTATTCATATTTCTTTCCTTAAGACATTACACAGTATCTGGTTGACAGTATGTGCTCAGAAGATTTTTGTGAACTAAATTAAATTGAATTACGAAGGTTCAATAAAGTCTTTCAAAACCATAAAGGTTTTGCATATGATTCTATATAAGGCAAATTAAAAATGAACACTTTCCTCTTTCTGGAATATGGCAATTTTAATGGCATTCTGGTGAACAGTCAGGCATTCAAAATTGTATCCATCACAGAGCTAATTGGTAATATTGACAACAATGAAGCAGGCTGTGATCATCCTGGGACTTATTGAGTCAATTGTTCCTTGGGATGAGTTTCCCTATTGAAGGGACATTCCAAAGATCTAAGGGAAGAAATATAAAACATTAGGAGTAAAGAACTTTCTAAAATTTTCCATTAAAAGACATTTAGGTATGAGCTAAGGATGTGGGTCAGTGGTTGAGATCTTGCCTAGAATGTGTGACATTCTGGGTTCTATGCCCAGAACTGAAAGAGAAAGAGAGGAGAGAGATGAGACAGTAGAGTTGCATAAACATTGTATATCTGTGCTACTGAGTACTTCAGTCTAGGGTGAGAGCTGGGTAGATGTGCAGTTATATAGTATAGGGTTAGGATAATGAAGTGGGGTTAAGAAAAAATAGTAACAGGTATTTTATTTTATTAAGAACTGTATTAGGAAGTTCAGGTGGTAATCTCCAATGTGGTGACTCGGGAAAAACTAGGTCACCTCTGGCATCTTCTTGAGATTTGATCCAGGGTAACACAAGCTCTGGAGATTTAGTTCCTACATGACTGCCAACCACAGCTCAGGCGAATCCTTGGATTACTACCAACATCCTCATGGGCTGTATCTTAAAGAATAATTCATGGTCAGTCACACTCTCTTAATTTCTACTCACTGTGAAGCAAAGAGTTGCAAGGTTGCTGGATATGGGACCAAGAGGTGTATTTGAAGTTTCCCTTAGCAAGAGCATATTTTCTATATATCGTACGTTTAATGGGGTCCATTTGTCTTGAAAATTCATTGCACAGTAAGCATACTGTTTTTAACTGAACTTAGTTGGTGTGGCATTAAAGGAAGCTGGTGAAGATTTAAGGGTTTGCTTGACTAATTATAAAAAATGCTTAACTTCATCCCTCACTGCACACCACTCCTGAATGCAATCCCTGGCTCCCCTTCCTAAAATGGCAGACATTTATCAGTTTAAAGATTTTGAATAATTTCATTATAATATAGGACACACCCAGTTCTCACCTGGTTAAAGAATACTATTGTAGAATTTCTCCCCATTCCCTGCTCCAGATGTTTTTGCAAAAGCTCACAAGGCCTTTTAAGATAAAATACCTAATATAACTAATCTCCCTCTATAACCATTCTCTCTCTCTCTCTCTCTCTCTCTCTCTCTCTCTCACTTGCTTTCACTCTCTTTGTTTTCCTGAGTGGAGGCAACTATTTAAGCTTTTTGTGGTTTCCAAAATAAAACTTTCTCCTCCTCATCAAATAAATGCTTCCTACTTGCACATATCCATTTCAGGAGTGGGGTGCCATAAATCTAGAATTAAACAAATAAAGCCAACTTGCCACGTGATGACTCAAAGACTGAGAAAAGTAAGGTTCTGAGTCAGAGGAAGGATCTTAGCATTTTGTGGACAGATTTTTCTGTTTTGTTATTCAGCCTTGTGTAGGATTTAATGATCTGAATCAACTCTTTGTAAAACCCACAGACCCATCTACGCAAAGCAAAAATAAACAGACTTGTTAGAAAAGATCACAGCAATAGAAGGAATAGAATCACACATGTGTCTGCCCCAGCACCACTACAATCTCACCAAGGAAGATCTCCTCATGTTAAGCTGAGAGAAGATATAGTTACCCAGGATGACCCCTAAAATCAACTCCAATGGCCAGTAATATAATATTATAATGCATCACTGATTGTCTTGTCAATATGCTTAGATATTGAATGAATATCTTACCAGTAGCAAACAAGCATGGCTTGATCATTTGATACCTCACAATGTGACAATAGGGTTAACATTTTTTTCAGTCTTTTGATGATCCTTTTCCACAAAAAGATGAAAAAAAAATTGCTCACTTGACATTGGCGAGTTTCTCATTATTCTACATGATGAGAAAATTGTTCTGCAAATACTATGAGCTAAGCATTAGATATATCAATGAATAAAACAGGTAAAATGCCCTGCCTTTATGGAGTATATATTACAATAAGCAAATTAACCTCAGGAGAAGGAGGTAGCAAGGGTTAAGGAAAAAAGAAGAAAAGTATGGCAATAAAAGGGGTGAGATATGTGGGCAGGAGGCTGCATATTAAATAGGATAACAGGGTGGGCCTTGCTGAGATGGTAAGCCTTGAGCCAAGTTTTGAAGAGGTGAGGTGATTAGCCAGGCTTTGAGGAGGTGAGGTGATTCTCTGGGGTGCTATGGCTTAAACATTTGTTCCCTTTAAAACTCATATGAAAACACAATCCCTAATACAACAATGTTGGAAAACGAGGCTAATGGATGACATTTAGGTCATGAGGGACTCACTCTCAGAAATATTAAAGCCACTAGGAAAGGGGCTTGCAGGATATAGCATTCAAGGTGCCATCTTGGAAGCAGAGAATGAACAGACTTTGCCAGTCATGTACCTGCCAACTCTTTGACCTTGCACTATCAGCCTCTAGACCTGAGAAAAATAAACTTCTGTTCTTTATAAATTTCTCAATCTCAGATATCCTGTTTTAGCAGCACAAAATAAAGTAAGACAAGGATACAATTTCTAGGCAGGGGGAAAGCAAAAGTCTTTAAAATAATGCCTGAAAGGTTTATGGATCAGCCAGTTTGATTGGATTGGAGGAAGACATTGTGATGTAGCGTAAATATATAGGAAAAGTAAGGGAAGCCAGATTATTAAGGCCTTTATAAAAGTCTATAGCAAAGAAGAACCATATCAAATTCACTAAGTATGAATGTTTATCAATAAGTATTTGTACCTAGCCACACATTTTTGTCCCAATCAGGATACATTCTTGTTAAAGCCACTATTGACAGAAGTAACAGAAAATATATTTGGGCTTCTATAGTCTTGCATGAAATATCAACCTATATTTCCATGCTTTCTGTTTATGACATCTGTAATCACAGAGCCCGAGCCGGCAAAATCACCATGTTAATGGAAGGAAAACAAATATACTGCTCATTCATTTCTGAATTGAGCTTTGAGACATACACACATGCACATACATTTTTAAACATGCATGCTATGTTCTATATACAGCAAATGAAAGTTAAAGCATTGAAAAGAGCTTCCATAAGTGATGACTGAGTGCAGGAAACTAGGTACAACTGTAAAGTCTCTTCCAAAGAAAGAAAAGTAAGTTTTTCTTCTTAGCACCAGAACAATGATATTGGTTGCTATGCGTGAGATATAATTTCCATGAGTTAATGTATCTATTCCTACAATAAGCCTATAGAAAAATGTACTGTCAGTTTTCCTCATTTTACAGATGAGGAAGCTGAGTAACTGAAAGAAATCAGTCCCTGGCAAAATAAATGACAGAAGTTGGTGGGCTCAGGGTTCTATCCATGTCAGCCTGATTTTAGAACATGTAGTTTGATGTTATTATACATATTTTCAAAACTGGAGAAGTGTCAGGAATTTTGAGTCATTCTGAAAGTCAGTGATTAGATATTATCCAATGAGAGGAAAATGGTGAGATAGCTCAAGACAAATGCAGTAAAGGTGGCCAGGCCCTATATTTACTGTGATTAGAGAGAGTATTCACAGGTAGAGAGTGTAAAAAGGAATCTACTTGTTATCTGATCAAGGGAATGCTAATAACTCAGGTAAGCCTCTTGGCCCATGCCTCTTTATATGGAGAAGGAGAGCAGCTGACACTGCCCAATAAAGCTTCCAGCACAGGGTGGGAGTAGGTGACTGAAATGGACAGCCACCACCATTCCCAGAATAGAAGCCACCTTTCATCCTCACTCCCACGTTCAAGACTTCATACATCCCCGTAGGCATGTCAGTTGATCAGAGTCAAAACTCAGGGAACACCCAAAGGAAAGATGAGTAAGAATCTGAAATTATCAACCAAGAATGGGGGTGTGGCTCAGTGCAGAGAGCATGAGGCCCCGAGTTCAATCCCCAGCAGCACAATAAATAGACAGAAAGACAGATAAATAAATAGAACTGGCAAACCTTTTTAAAAAGCATCATAAAATTACCAAACTCAATGTGCTGGGGGGAAACAAAAACATACACAAGACCACAGGGTGATAGAGCACATAGAAGATGTAAAGAGCTACATTTATGTTCTCAAATTTTTAAGAGACTGTATTCATAAGAAAAGAAATGACTTTTAGGAAAATATGACACATATTGGAAATGAGGAGGATGCTTCCTGCAATTAAAAACTCAATAGCTGGCAGAATGGACAAGACTGGCAAGTAAATGAAGGAGCTCATGGACCAAGCAAATCAACTGATCCAGAGTGCTAAAGGTTAAAGAAAAAAATTAGAGAAGTAAAAATTGACCCAGAAGATCCATCATCTAAGAGGAATTTAAGAATTAGCAGAAAGAAACAATGAGCAGAAAGAGTTTTTTTAAAATGATATCCATAAGAACAATGGTCTACTCTGTTCTGACCATGTGTGCTCTAAAACACTTTCCATGTCTGATTTATTTACTACCTCTTTTGTGAGGTGTATTCACATATTACACCTAATTTACACATGAGACAACTGATAGAGTTACACCTAGAAAAGAAAATACCCAAGATAAAAAGGCAAGCATTTTACATCAGAAAGACCAAACCAGCTTATAAAAAGATGAATGAGCCGGGCGTGTTGGCGCAAGCCTGTAATCCCAGCCCTTTGGGAGGCTGAGACAGGAGAATCGCGAGTTCAAAGCCCGTCTCAGCAACAGCGAGGCGCTAAGCAACTCAGTGAGACCCTGTCTCTACATAAAACACAAAATAGTGCTGGGGATGTGGCTCAGTGGTCAAATCCCCCTGAGTTCAATCTCCAGTAACAACAACAACAACAACAACAAAAAGATGAGTGACAGAAGTACTATATCTGGTCATGGTAACCAAATGTACAGCCAGTGTTACACCTAATGCTGACTAATAAGTCAAACGCATTTGACATAAAGGAATATCATGGTCATGAAAAAGTTGAGTATGCAAAATTCTGACTGCATATTAATGACAAGAAAAAAGTTCCAGGAAATAAAGATATAGCATTTTACTTATATAAATCAAAGGTGCATATACATACACAGTGAAGAGTCAAAGTGCTAGAAATGTATTGTTACCAAACAGATACACTCAGGTACAGGAAGGGAACAGAGATGAGGAAGAGAATGAATTGAAACAAGTTTCACTCGAGGCTCTTCTGCCATGAGACATACATACTAACATGTCTACCAAGATAAAATTTTAAAATATAGAATATGAAGAAAAGATTTGTGTGGGTATTTGTCCACTATAGCCTTTTTTCTCAATTTAGTCAGATTTTAGTATTTTATATTGGAAAATCTTGCTCTTAATATGACTTACTAATCTTAACAATTGCTGCATATCCACATAGAAATTTATAAATTTGTCTCCAATTAGCCTTTAACAGCTTGAGAAGATGTGAGTGGTAGGCACATGCACATCTTTATTCTTCTGTTCAACATTACTGAGTATAGCATAGGTGACTGATTGGCTGTAAGATAAGAATAAATAAAAAATAATGATACATGGTATTTGCCCTCTCAGAATTCACTATCTAGCAGTGGATTCAGACACTCAAATGACTATCATACATTTGCTAAGTGCTATAATCAAAGTTGGTACAAATTGCTATGGGAACACAAAGAAGGAAATTCTACAAGTAGTGAGAGACATTAAGGGCTTGACCTAAAAAAATAAAGAGCATTATACTTACAAAGAAAAGTTCAGTTTTCTTTTTGAGGTAGTATCAACACAATCCATTAGTCAAGATGGGGAATATAAAGGTATATTCATTTTAGTTTCTGAGTAGTGGAGAGAAGTAATGATTTAACTTTAAACATTGTTTTCATATGCTGTAGGTCATCTAAATAGAGCAGCAATTCCACAGAGTGATAATACACCATTTGTTTAATTGTTTTTATATCAAAGGAGCAAAGAAAAGCAAATGCCCTTGACAACTATAGCCAGGAAGTAGTTTGTTCCATGAGAACTAGTATGTTTTGTGAGGTGAAACTCCTTGAACACATTCCATGGTCAATGTATAGAGGATATGCTGTGACCCCTATATTCTACCTACAATATTCCTATATTACTATCTCCAGTGGGTATTAAAAACAAAGACTGAGAAAGTCTGCAACAAATAAATCTGTTTTATCACAGGATGTCTCTTGCTTATTTTTGTTTGTTTTACTATTTATTATTATATAACAGTAGTGTTTGAAGAAGCCGAAGTGTGCTTCTTGACACACATGTCAAATAAGAGTCTCATAAGTACGTACGGTTAAATACAGATGTTTAACAAGACCTTAATCTATTCTTAGAGGCACACAAGTTTAAGTACCTCTTTAATCTTTACAGGATTTCTATAGGCATCTCAGTGAAACCCACAGGTGTTAGATGCCTTTTAATTAAAAATATGTGCAATGAACACTTGAAGTCACCTATGAAAAAATTCTAACTGTGAATGCTAACTCTATTGAAATTCTATGCCAAAGGTTGAATTGCATTTTATTGCTGGCTGTGTCAAAACTCTTGATTTCCATTGAATTTAATATAGTTGATCTTACGTGCATGTAAGATAAAATGACTAGTGTCTTTCCATTTCTGCAGAGGAAGTTGCTCATTTAGATTAGACCAATAAAGAGGTTTAACTGTTTCAACTCAGCAGGGCTACCTGAGTGCCACAAAAGTAATGAGTAACAATGGCTATAGGTGGTCATACCAATAGAATATTAGTCCACAAAAAAATAAAATAAAAAACAACTGTGATATGTTGAAGGGAAATGCTTTTTCTTATAATATTTTTTCTATAGGATAGAAAGTCAGTTGGGTTGATATTTTTGTCTTCTTTTGTCCCCTGTTATGCTTTGGATCTGATGCCTCCCAAAAATTCAGATGTGGAAGGCATGGTCCCCAAAGCAGCAGTGTTCAGAGGTGAAGCCTCTGAGAAAGGATTGGATATTAGGACTCTAATCTCATCAGTGGATTAATCCATTCATGGATTTATAATTGATAGACTGTTGGGAGGTGGCAAATACTTAGGAGGTGGGTCCAGTGAATAGGAAAATCTGGTATCAGGGAACTTCCAGTGGCAGTCCTACTGGTTTAGACCACCCAGATACATGTGAATTTCTATTCAGCTCTGCCAGGTCCCACCGGAGATGGGGTGACCTACTATAGCCACAGAGCCTCTCAGAGATGGATGTAGCTTCCCAAGATGCCAATCAGCCTGCTGACTGTAAGACATAATGAAGCAAGACTCAACCCCTGAAACCTTATCCCTGCCTTTGATGTACCCCCTTAAATAAACCATCAGAGCCATTTTTTAATTGTTTAGCTCCAGCTTCTCTGTAGGTCGGATCTATTCGCACACCATGCTTTTTAAAACTAATTTTGACTTTGTCTTATTTCTTCACTAATTATTTCAGACTTTATTTTCTCAGGTGGCTTATCCCCTCCTGAGCAGGAAAAATTACCCTGGCAAGGCACTGGCCACTTCATGATAGATTCTGATCCATTCATCTGGGAATAGGTGTACCCCCACCAATCTTCCCCATTTTGCACTATGTTGGACTGGGAAAAGTCTATCCAGAGCTTCTTTATTCCTAACTCTACTTCTCAGGCCCTTTACAACTCATTACTTGGAATTTCTATGGAAACCAAATGATGCACCACCTCTCTCCACAATGTTTAATTCAATGTCATTCACTTTGAAACTGTGGGAGACTGAATGTAATAGTTTGAAATAATTTAAAGAGAGTTCAAAAACTCTTTTGGTTTGTATCCAGCTTTAGCTTTGTCACTTTAAAAACTTTTATATGGACTTTAATAATAATAGTTCTTACCTTATGAAGTAAAATGAGATGTTGCATATGAAGTGTTCAATACAGATCCTGGCACATACAGAATATTTAATCTGTCTGGTTCTCTAAGCATGATTGTACAGTCACACATATTTAATGAGAGTTTTCCTAATCCCTAGAGTGTATGGCATTGCTGTTCTTTAGTAAAAGAAAATGCATGATGGAAATATTTACTTTTCACACAAATCTAACATAAATTCCTTGGCTACAGAACCAAAAACATAGCCTGAAATTTTACACCTTCATATGCAGCTCAGGCCACATAGAATTATAACTGGTGGGTGGGTATACCTCAATGAAATCAAAATTATGTTTTTGTTTTTGATAAATACACTTACTCAAAAAGCCTATAGTTTGTGCACTCTGCTAGAAATGTTTTCTTTCCAGAGATCCACCAATCTTTCTTCTGGTTAACTTCTTTACTCTTGCTTTATATCCCAGATTGAAAATACTGAGTAGCAAATATGACTACTGTCTGGTGGGTTAAAGAATTGTTAAAAAGGTATAAGAATTCATGTCTAGCACTCTTTCCCCAGGATCCAGTATACATAGACTCAATATCAGTCCAATTGAGTTGATTAAATATAATCCACATCATGCCAGAGGAATGAGGGTAAACCATCAAAGATAGGATGCTTACCTTATACTATGCATTTTACAGAAACCCTTATAATTCATCCTTAACAGTGCTATGTGATGCTTAATAGTAGTACACACTCCCACAAGAAACTGAAATTTTTGAATGGTCAATGCCATACCAAGAGTTTATTGATTGCATATTTTTAGCAAATCCTAGACTCAGATCTGAATATATTGTATTAAAATGTCACATTTTTATCACTAAGGAATGGACATAGCAAAAATAGTGTGGCACATTCTGCTTTAATAAATACTTAGGAAGAAATAAATTTATATGGATTATAGATATATCTACCTATAGATAATAGAGGGATTTTTCCCCAAAAGATAATATAAAAGAGTACACTTTAATAGCAGTGTCATTCTCAACACTTACTAGATCTTTCTTTTAAAATTAGATCTTTATGGATATACATAGTAGTTAGATTCATCCCAACAAACTCAGATATGCATGGACCACTTACTAGATCTTTCAAGGAGCCAGCATAGAAGATTTCTAACTTTCCTAGGTTGAAAACAAAACCCTTTCCCAGCCCTGTGTCCCAACACTGAAGGTTCATTCAAATTCCTCTTCACATGAAGGAGCTACCAACAGTGCTCTCCTTTTGGACAGTCACGGTGAGAAGGCACCTGAACATCTCTTTCCTTGGGAGACAGTACATAAGCTGCCTCCAGCACCTGTGGCTCAGCACATTTCATTATCTACTATGTACCAAGGAATGGAAAATATTTACTCTATTATTCATACCACTCCTCCCAGGGGTGTGTTGAATCCTAGTCATTGTCCATTCTGGCTAAAAAAGAAATCCAACTGTGAGGAACCAATCATCAACTCCACAACTGTAAACACTTTTTGAACACCTACCTCTAATTAATGGTAATAATAAAACTAATGGGATGATATAGGTACTTTAGCCAAAATACAGAATAGTGCCATCCAATTAAGCTAAGCAGAAGCTTCCCAATACCTATCCATCTCTCATCTCAATGACCGCCAATAAAAAAGAGAGGAGAATCATAAGCCACACACTCCCCAGTTGTGATGTTCTTCTGCAATGAATTTGCATAATGAATAGCAAAATTGAAATAAACACTAATTATGTACTGAATGGGATGTGAAGAGGTGATCCAAGTAATTTGACTGGCTAATCAACAGGAGATTATTCCTCTGCTCTGTCTGTATATACCAAACGTTTACTACCTGTTATAAATGCAAATCAAGTGGTCCAGTCCTTATGACAGTGGCCCTGGTAGCCACAGCCATCAGGCCACCATGGTTCTGTGATTGCCTAATAGTCTATGGATAACACACTTGCATTTTAGCTGTATCTAGCATTCATTGAGGACCTATATGCCAGGTACTGCTCTCAGGCTTCTACATATGCTAACACATTTAATCTTTACAGTCTTATCTTTTAAAAAATGATGAAGTAGCTGAAGCAAAGAGAGTTTAATAACTTGGCTAACATTTAACATCTGATAAGCAGTGAAGTGTAGAATTGACCCAAGATGTCTGGTTCCAACATCCAGGCTTTCCGTCATTAAGGTAAATTACCTTTCCCAGCTTTTAAGTGCTTATGCCTGGATATATGCTGTAGACACTCAGTTTGTTGCAAGAGTAAAGCTGTCATCTAAGACAATCTCCAATCTCAATTTAACAATGACTGTAAGGTTGGGAACTGTCACTAACCAAATAATTTATACAAGCTGAAGATAGGATAGAGCCTTGTGGGATGCTACTTGATGCAAAAATACATGATTCTAAATTTTAAATGTTTGGGTGAGTGAGGGAATGAATGTCCAATTATATATATAGCTATTTGGTTTCAGCATTAAAATGACTTAAGAAAATTACTAAGATTTACTTTCAATTGACTACTGCTCAGTGTGGTGGTGAAGCCAGAATTAGACAGGCGGTCAATGTAGATAGGCAAATTGAGTCAGATGGATCCTGGAGGCCAATTTGGGTCTGGGAAGTTGAAGAAGTATTGAAATGTTAATGCCTTCAGAGCCCTTCTTCCACCCTTATGACCCCTGATCTAATGGTTACTAAGGTAACCTGTCCTGGAGAAGTTGTTAATTACACCTGGGCCCTTCCCTCATTCATGTGCTTTTTGGCCATTCCACCAAACATCCTGGGCCTAGTCACATATAAGGGGAAGAGAACAGGAGAATAAAGGAAGCGTAGGACATACAAAAAGGCAAAACACATGTACTTCTGGGGATACCAGGATACCAGCTATGGCCCCCTTCTCCCTCCCTGGAGAAGTCTGTGTTACCCCTTTTTAAATAAACCCTCCTCAAATGCTTGCCTTGATGTGCTTCTCTAATGTTCAAACTTCAACATGTGGAGGAGCAGAACCTGTCACTGGTAACCGACAATATCAGTAGTTCATAGTAAAGTCGTCATTGAGAATGTCCTCCAGCAGTTGTCTAAACCAGGGGAATCTCCCTTTGGGCAAAAAGCCAATGATAATCATGGAACTCAAGGCACTTCTTTCATTCCTACAAGTCCCATGTCACTGTTGAAGGAGATTTGAGACAGTAGTAACTGATCTATTTAGTAACTCCCTCCACCAGGCATTTTACATACATTATTATCATTCTTCACAAGATTGTTATTTAATAGGATTATTATCTTTATTTTACAAACAAAAGAAAATGAACTCAAGGTATTAACTTGCTCAACATAGGATACAAAAAAGGGTACAATTCAAAATAAGATTGTCTTCAAAATTCTTAAACCTTCCTCAGAAATTTTCCAAACTCTATTTATAAATATTCTCATAAGAATTCCAAGATGAAGAAAACATAAAAATTTGGATGCCTGGAGATGTGGCTCAGTGGTAGGCTACTTGCTTGACCTACACAAGACCCTGGGTTTGATCGCTAGTGTTAGGTCTGGTCAGGGTCCAAAATGTCCAATTAGGGGAACCGGTCAGCAGCTGCGGAGCAGCAGCAAGCCTGATGCCACCAGTGGAAACGCCTCCTGTCAATCAGCGGGTTTTCCTGACCTATCCAGGAAGGACTCTGGCCTTCTCTTCCTGTCCCCAAGCCCTCCCCTTCCTGACCAGGCTTTCTTGAAATTCTCTGTGCACAGAAGATCCAGTGCCATTCTCCCGGACACACTCTGATGGATGGGGAATTTGGCCCGAGGGCGTGTATTCCAATAAAGCCTTGCCAGTGGCTTAAATTCATCTTCTCCCTGGTCATCTAATCTTTACAGCTAGCATTGGAAAAAGAAACAATAAATAAACAAACAAAAATTCTTAACTCACTTCCTATACCATTCCTCATTTATTCTTTTAGATCTTTTCAGGATGGAAGAGAGTCAATTTAAAGAAAAGTCTCAAAACAGTCTAGAAAACTACTACTAAGTCTGCTTTCTCTTCAAAGAACATAATCTCATGATTTATAGCACTTTTACTGAGTTTATGATGAGCCCAGTCTAATTCTATCTTAAGATTGAAAGCCATTTCAACAAGAGGTCATAAAGGTTTATTTT
This sequence comes from Xerus rutilus, assembly GCA_028644305.1. Lineage (NCBI taxonomy): Eukaryota > Metazoa > Chordata > Mammalia > Rodentia > Sciuridae > Xerus > Xerus rutilus. The sequence goes on along the minus strand of CM053399.1, from coordinate 21,516,939 downwards.
TTGTTTTACTTGCTTGAACCATGTTTGGCTTTGATTAAGAAACTGCCCTCCTTAAAATCTCAGCGGCGCCCCCATGCTGGAACCTGAGTTTACTCCCTATCTGAAGATGTTAAGCCATGTAAGTCATGGATTTGCTATCTGCTTCTGTACTGCACTTGCCAGAACCCTGTTAGTTGTAAATTCCTAAGATACCTACCTTTATCATTCTCTGTGTTAAAAAAACCTCCCCACTCCTGGACAAAGCGGCTGCTCTCACTTTTTGAAGGGGACAGCCGCTGTACAGCTAATTTGTGTGCACAATATAAGCTTGCTTAATTTGATTTAAAATTGGAGTCGGTGGTCATTTCTTTGTGTGCTGGGTTCAACACTTATTCATGTGTAACTGCATCCATAAGATACACTGGTACCCCATAAGACTAGAAGCTTACTCTTCACATCACTTACTTTTCCAGTTCTTATTACATCTGCACATACATAGCTATTCTGCAACATATGTTGGACAGGAATACATGCATACAAGTAAATATTAAGGAATTATAAGAGAATGGGAGGTAGACTCTCCAGTTAGCAATATTTGACTGCCTACTATTTTACTTTCCATTATTTGAATTTGTCCATTATGTATTATGGTGAAAAAACATCCTTTGATGTGATTTTTTAAATTAGAAAACTGGTCTTCATGTGGAACCCAGATAGCAATTGAAAATTATTAAGCATTATTATTTTTATACGACACAAACTAGTAAATACTACATACTTTAATGACCTTTTTTCAATTCTATTGTACAATAAACACAAGGAAATCGTGATTAGGTATTAAATAGGAAAAAAATCTCTAAATAAGATTTAAGAGCTTTTTCTCAGTTGATTTGTATGGTCAATGACATAGAAGATACTTTTCTATTTAATAGGAGGTAATTGTGTCCCATGGAAAATAGATACATTTAATATTTAACATCAATAGTGTGTTATTTCTGATGCAAATGTGAGGACAAACACATGTTCTGGAAGATCTCGACCATATTCATACCTTCAACTGCCACCTATATACTGACTCCTTAATTCAGTTCAGGTTTCAGCTCCTTGGCTTAATTTCCAAACTCGACCATATACCAGACATTTATATTTGCATGACCTGCAAGTAGGTCAAACTCCATAATGTAAAAATTTCAAATGAAATTGCAAAATAACATTTTTGTTAACATTTAAGCTTGTGGGTTTACTTAACTAAAATTAGCTGGTGACCCAGCCTGGATGCTTCTGATCTCAATTTTCACAAGCAGGAACAAAGGGCATGTGAGTTCTGCATTCCTGTTCCCATTTACATGACTATAAAGGCCATTGAATGAACACCAGGCCAGCTGCTTGGAAAAACAATTATGGCATGCACCTCATTACATATAGTTCTAACTGATACCCTCTTGTTATATAATAAGCTCATTCTTACTGCCTGAAACTCACACAGACCTGCCACACAGAAGGTAAAAGGCAGAGGAAGGGCCAGTAACAACTTAGATAAAACATGAGGAATGCAATTATTCTGAGATGACTCAAATTAACCTGGTGTTAACAAATGGAGAGGGGACCTGGTTCATAGCCTGACTTGCTTTTGGGAACTATAATTTTGAATAATATTCAATATGCCAACCTGAAAAAAAATAGCAATTTTACATTCTTAATCAGAAATGTCTGAACGCCATAAAATCAATTTTCATGATATGAAATAAAATCTCTGTCACATTTCAAATTTTACAGCTCTAAAAAGCCCATAAAATGTTGCCCTGTAATTTGATTTCCTGACCTTTATATACAACAAGGCTATATGCTTGCGAGGTAGTACTGATTCTCCCTGAGTTACCACAACCATACAGCCGTTCTAAGAATGTTCTTGACCATTTCCTTCCTCCAAAGCTTACTTCTCCAGAGAGTCCTTCCAGGACAAGATTCAATGCCAATACTTTTTTCTATTATATGCTCACATAGTCTGCTTAATTTTTCTGTATCATTTCCTAGCTTTTACCCCATTTACTTTTCATTCACAGATTATTCTATAATTTTTTTCATTAAAATGTCTCTCCTCCACCCAAAAGGTAAACTTCAATTCTATAAGGACTAATTCTATTTTTAAACTTTGTTCACCATTATAGTCCTTGCATATAACACAATACATAGAACATGATAAGTATCAAAAAAATAGTTACTGGCCAGGCATGGTGGTGAACACCTATAATTCAGACTACTTAGGAGGCTGAGGCAGAAAAATTGCAAATTCAAGGCCAACTTGGGCAACTTAGTGAGATTCCTGTCTGAAAATTCAAAAAGAAAAATGGCTAGGGTGGTATTGGGTTCAATCCTCAGTACCTAAAAAAAAAAAAAAAAAAAAAAGACTGAATAAGCATTTGGTTCAATATTTAAATTGCTTTGATCATTATGTGTCATAGTCCAAAAATTTTTAAGAATCCTTCACATAGGGAAGTCATACAATTATATAATACAAATGCCAAAGAATCCTTAAGATATACATTTCATCTTCTTGAATAAAGAGACTGAGACTGAGATGCTAGTATAGATACAGCATCTTCAACTTCCCCTAGCTAATGACTGAAGGTAGATAATTGGGATCCACCTCCAATGGAATTTTCAAGAAATAATTCCATGTCTTATATGTTGGAAATATGTGTGGTTCCTGCAACACCTCTAGATTGTTCTCCAAAATAATTTTCGGGACACTATTTTAAATCGATCTTTTAAATGATCCAGTGGAGTCAAATGGGAAAACCAATTCGTTTTATGAAAAATGTTGAAAACACAAAGAAATGGAGAATCATGTAGAGACTTTTCCTATATGATTAAGTGATTATATTGGACTGACCTACAGCTCTTTGTAGACAAGCTGACATGACTAATTTGTAATGCAAAAGTACAGAGATCAAAGCTATCAATTCCACAATCCCTTCTCTAGAGGGAGGGAATCAACTATATTTAAATTAAGTGACCTAAAATTTGGAGGAAATTTATATTTCCAGCCTCATCACTTACCTCTCTTTTATCTTCACAGTACCTATCAGCCTTATCATGTGCCTCTTTGCAATATAGGCTGTATTCCATCATACCAGGGTGGTACATGCACTCCCATGTTTATAGCAGCACAGTTCACCATAGCCAAACTATGGAACCAGCCTAGGTTTCCGGCAATGATGAATGGATAAAGAAAATGTGGTATATACATACAATGGAGTTTTAATCAGTCATAAAGAAAAATGAAGTCATGCCATTTGTAGGAAAATGGATGGAACTAGAGACCATTATGTTAAGTGAAATAAGTCAAATTCAGAAACTCATTTATCCTATGTTTTCTCTCATATGCCAAAACTAAAGAGGAAAAAGAAAGAAAGAAAAGGAAGGTGGAGATAGATCTTATGAAAATCAGAGGGAGATCAGTAGGGGAAAGGGACCAAGGCGAGGGAGCTGGGGAACGAGGGAGTGAAGAGCTGGAGTGTGATATTGGCCAATGTATATTGTTATATTGTATGCATGCAGGAATTTATAACAACAAATCCCAATATTATGTACAATTATAATGCACCAACAAAAAGTGCAGAAGAAAATAGGCCATCTTCCATTTCAGATTATTTCTACTTTCTTCTACCTCAACTGACTGTGTTTTCTTATTTATCTAATTAGCTTACATTCATCCTTTAAAACTCAGGTTGAACATCACTCTGGAACAAAGGATTTCTTTCTTTCGCAAGGCAAAATTGTTATGGCCCTCCAATAAGACCATAACTGCACTCTCTTTCTCTTCCAGTATTCCACTCTAACCTTGTCACTCATCTGCCAAACCATCTGCCCAGGACCAGCTATAAAGTGTGGATTTTTGTCTGATTCAATGTCTCCAAGTTCGTGGCAAGGCTTAATGTTAAATATTTTTATTTAGAAATCATGCTAGAGAATTTTTCATAGTCATTTGAAATAAACCAAACCAAGTGAAACAAAATAACATATTTTTTTATTTTATCCTAAGAAAATGTCTAAACTTCATAAAAATCATACTGTTTTGAGATAACTGTTTCTCAAACATTACAGCTTTTGTATCCCCAAATACATAAATTGTGAATCATGATAATTGACCATTAATTTGTCAACTATAGGATACCTGAGCTTCTTATTGATATTAATTTATTCTATAACATATGACAAACTAAATCAAATTGTCTGGTTTGCTGTGCTTACAATAGGCATAGAAAAAGTGGTTCTGAGTGAACAGGAAAATGAATTTATCATAACAGCAATATCATAATTGAACTTCTGTAAACTTAGTTTATCAAGTTATTTATGTGTGAGCTATGCAATATGAATAAACTTATCACTTAATGGTCCCTTCAAAATAATTATATGGGAAGAATAGTTTACCTGCAGTTAAATTTCAAGGCTTTTTTCTGGTTACTTATTTAAATGATAGATTAAAATAAAGAGGCAAATGTGTACCCATACTGAGACCATAAAACTTAAAAAGAGTATATTATTACCTTTCCTATTCCCAGAGAATGAATACATAATTTCTATTACAGCTGGTCCTTAACAAAAATAAAAAAATTAAAAATATAAGTACTATTTTGGACTTTCCAATGCAATGGTGGTTTTCTAGAATCAAGTCAGCATTGGAGAATTTTACATGTGCCTTGTTTTCTATCATTATGTGGCATTGTGAGCTTCTGTCTTCATACATTTCATTACAATTAAATGGTCATCCCTGTGATATGTTTAATTTCATTTTGAAAGCACATTCCCAAAGTCATCTTACCCACAACTATTGCTTAAATCATCATTAACATCCTAATGCTTTCTGGAGCTATACCTTTGACTCAGACTTCTCTCAGGTCCTCTTTTATAGTCTAAATGTACCTAGACTTGGATTTTGTACAGGCATCTCAAAACTGAAATTTCTAAAACTGAACTAATTATCTCTTATAGTGCTAAAAATTATATTCTTCTTTTAATATTCTATATCCTGCTGAGTTTATTCAGTAAAGCAAGCCAAAAATCTGAGAATCTCATTAGTGCCTTTCTTCTTTCACATGCTTACATCCTGTCCATCAGTTCTGCCAGCTCTACTGCCCAAATATATTCTGAACCTACCCATTTTTCTCTTTTCCCCATATGAATACCTATGGTTCCACTCCCAGCCACCATTTTTCCATTGGATATTTGCAAAAACATATGTGGTTCCTGAAACTTCTCTCACATAGATTGCTTTCAGCATCCTCAAAATTGATGTCTGGTTTTCTGGTCTTTCTTATCCAATCCAATTTCCTCTGCAGCCAAGGTCGTCTTTCAGAGACCCATTTTACTGTATTGCACACTTGCGGCTCTATCATACACTTGTGTGGCTTTGCAGAGCAAACAATTCCCAAGTGTCAGTGGCTTAAACAGAATTTTGTATGAGAACTGCTTGTCACATGTGGTTCAGCAGTGGGCCCTACTTATCAGCAGCCTTGAAGGATCCAGGCTGATGAAGCTTCAGTGATCAGTTCACTGGATCACTGCTGTTATATAGAAGGATGTAAGAAGGGTCTGAGAAAGGGAGGCTTTTGTCTAGAGGTGAAACAGATCTTCCATTTACATTTAAGTGATTAAATGGCCACCGATGGCCACTCTGAACTGAAAAGGTGATGGAGAAATCTAATATTCCAACAAACTCAAGAAAAGTGAAGCAGAATATTTGTGCATGGCCTTCAGATCTACTACCGCTTTGTATTGCTATTGGTATAACATCCAAGCTTTTCAAAACAACTCTGAAGGCCCAGCCTCTTCCTTCAGCTTCCTTTTTCTGTCACTCTGCCTCCTTCCCTGAAGCCTTCACATTCCTATTTTTCTCAGAAAACCTGAAATGTGTAAGAGTCATCATCCCACATGTTTTTCTTTTGCTGGGATCCCCTTCTTCCTCTTAGCCTTGGGGATTTTTCATCCCCATTCCAGTTCCAGTTTAAGAAGCTTTTTTACCAACAAGTCTTTCGTTATTCCCTTTGGCAGTTAGGTGTTCCTTCTGTCCACTCCTAGAGTATTGTGGAATTTTTTTCTGGCATTTTCTTGTTTTTCTAAGTATCCATCTTACCTAATTCAAAGCTAAAATCACTACAGCAGTGATTGTGTGTATATAACAGGAGTCTGTTGCATTTCCATAGCTAGCTTGAAAACCCAGTACAAAGTTAAATATAGGAAATTGTTAAATATTTTATAATATTATTGTTGTTGTTATTATTATTAATTATTACTAATCTGGGCAATTTACCAGGCTTTTGGAAAAGTCAAGTGATATCTTGAGGCCAGGATACAGGATGTCGCTGAACCCAGAGGGAGCTTTTTCTAGCTCGTTATAAAAAGATATAAAGGAAAACCAAAAGAAGATAAGTATCTTTAAATTAAAATTTAAATTAAAGTTAAGGTCGATTAACTCAGTTCTTTTGTCCCATCTTTCATGATAAATCCCTGTCAGTTATTTTGCACGTACTTTATCATATTGTTGATTCATCAATCATACCTCCATTCATTCGGCGAATGTAATGAGCGACTACCAAGTTATGAGACATGGTTCTAGATACCAAATGCATTGTAGAGAAAATGCAGTTACTGTTTAATAACAAACGGCAACATGATAAGACATAGAGAAACACTTTAACACATAATACAGCCAAATGTTGAGGGATGGGGAAAGGGGCCCCTTAAAAAGCCAGGTGTTTATTCATGATGCTACAAATGACAGAACTCCCTGTTATTTTTTTAAGGCTAAATATTATAAATTAACAAGGCTCAAATCCTTACAAGTAAACTTTAAAGAAATTATTCATAACTGAATAAATTGCTAGTATTAATACTATGTCTAATACTGATAAATGTTATAAAGACCATACAATTGAGCAATTGCTGCTGAAGTTCTGGAAATAGGAGGGCGGTTTTTAATGGAATGCACCAGAGAGGTCCCCTGGCAGCTGATCTAGGAGCTAAAGGAGGAGCTGAAATGAGCCACCCTATTTTGGGGAAAGAGAACATTATTAGACAAAAAGAACAGCAATATCAGGTCCCTAAGGAAAGGCTATGGCTGCCATATTTGATTTATAGCAAGGATATTAATGTGACTGGCTATGAAAGGGTGAAGATGCCCTTCAATAGAAGAATGGATAAAGAAACTGTGGTATATATACACAATGGAATATTACTCAGCAATAAAAGAGAATAAAATTATGGCATTTGCAGGTAAATGGATGGAGTTGGAGAATATCATGCTAAGTGAAGTAAGCCAATCTCAAAAAATCAAATGCCGAATGTTCTCTCTGATAAGTGGATGCTGATCCATAATGTGGGGAGGACACAAGAAGAATAGAGGAACTTTGGTCACAGGGGTAGGAGGGGGAGGGGGCATGGGGACAGGAAAGATGGTAGAATATGATAGGCATCATAGCCCTAGCTTAATGTATGGCTGCATGTATGTTGTGATTCTACATCACATACAACCAGAGAAATGAAAAGTTGTGCTCCATCTGTGTAAAATGAATCAAAATGCATGCTGCTATCATGTATACCTAAGTAGAATAAATAAATAAATAAAATTTTTAAAAAAATTAACACTTTGGGAGGCTGAGACAGGAGAATTGTGAGTTCAAAGCCAGCCTCAGCAATGGCAAAGCGCTAAGCATCTCAGTGAGACCCTACCTCTAAATAAAACAAAATAGGGCTGGGAATGTGGCTCAGTAGTCGAGTGCCCCTGAGTTCAATACCTGGTACAAAAAAAAATTTTTTTTTAAATTGAGACTCACACATGTGTGACTACACATATGATGTGACTCTATATCGTGTACAACCAGAGAGATTAAAACGTGCTTCATTTGTGTAAAAAAAAAAATTGTATTAAAGTAAAAAGTGGAAGTGTAATAAATATTTATTAAAACTTCTGAAAAAATAAAAGAAGAGTTTATATTCATTGAGGAGGGTTGTTTTGGTGGAAAAGTACTAACAGTTATGGTGAAGTGTGGGTGTTTGTTTCTTTAATTACCTAAAATAGTATCAAAATATGCCCCTTTTGAAAAGGGATAGAAATATTGCTTTCTCTACTTACCAATCCTGAACAATCAGATTGGTATTTGTTTCAGCACCTATAGAAAAGACATTAATATGACTCCACCCAGCTTTATAAAATCACATGTGGCATCAGGAGTGAGCATAATGAAAATCAGTCTTCTGATTTTCATCAGTCTCTTCTCTGCCTGGCTAGGTGTTCCTCTGCCTAGAGAGGTGTTCCTCTCTCTCTGCCTTCACCACTGGATGGATATACTGATACTTAAGTGAGTGATGCTCAGAACCACTGCCTTTAATTTAGATGAGCTAATTCACCAATGATATGAAATGTTCGTTCCCTTGCAATCAAAAGTAGGTTACGTCCCAAGCCCTCAAACTCAAACAAGAAATTTCAATTTAAGCACAACAATAATGACTTCCATTTATATCATCACATCTCTCTAGAAGTGTTCCAAAGTGCTGTAATTATTACATATAGGCAATCACACCACCTACCACTAAAACACAAGTCACATCTAGGGGGAAAATGCATAACTGTTTAATAACAAACGGTAACACAGTAAGTAGAGAAAAACACTCTAACAAATGTTCCTGCCACATGCAAGGGGTGGGGAAGGAGACAAATTAAAAAGTCAGGTATTTATTTTTGATGCTGAAAATGACACAGCTTCCTGTTTTTAAGCTAAATATTATTCCGTTGTACATATATAGCACTTTTTTTTTCAATCCATTGATTCATTAATGGACACTGAGGTTGTTTCTGTCTCTTGGCAATGGTGAATGATGTTTCACTAAATGTGGGAGTCACGTATCTCCTGAGCACACTAATTTTCATTCTTTGGGGTATATACCCAGGAAAGATCCATTTTAAGATTTTTGAGAAGCATAGACACATTATATTCAGTGAAATTAACCAGGCAAAGACCAAGATCATATGATCTCATTTAAATGTGAGATCTAAGCAAGTTGATCATAGAAGTAGAAGAGTGTTTATAGGCTAGAAAAGTTGGTGGACCAATTAACTGGTCAATTGGGTGCAAAATTACAGATAAGAAGAATAAGTTCATTCCACAATGAATACCTGTATCAAAATATCCTACTGTACTCCATAAGTATGTACAATTATTATTGACCAATAAAATAAAATAAAACTTTAAAAAGAAAAGAAGCTGGAGTCTCTCAATTTGAAAATATGATAGGTACCTTGTGTTTTTGTAAAACACATCACTTCATATTTAGTACATGGGAGGGTTCAGTATTAATTTCCTTGGTTTCACCCAGGCCCACGTTACAACTAAAGCATGAAGGTAGAAACCAGTGATCATGCACATTGGTCTACTGAGCAGGAATATTTTCTAGTTATAATTCAGCACCCTATTGCTGCTGACCCCAGCCTTCTCTTTTAAGAGTAGGATTAAATTGATTCAAATATTATTTGATGATATAGAGCAATCAAATAATAAAGTCAGTTTCTTAAAGTCTGATCTGTAAAACAGCTGTTTTAGATTTTCCAAGGGAGCTTAATAAAAATCCAGATTCATGTAACACCCACATCAGACTTTCTAAATCATTGCATTCATAATAAGGCTCAAGAATCTGCTTTTAAATAAGCATCCGAAGTAAAGCTTGTGTATAGACACCAGAAGATTTGGATAGCATCTGAATACCCAGGATTGAAATGTGAATTCACAGCTATGGAACAGGGAGCATTAAGAACAGGAGAGATCATCATAACATGATCATTTAAAAATCCCATGCCTGTTTCTCCTTAGGCAGCTGTGGTTAGGATCTGAAATCTAGTTCTCTGTGAGAAAACGATTTGGGCTACAAACAGAAGAGGTTGGAGATGGAGGAAATTTCAAGGATTGTGTAATCTTACAGTCAGTTCACAAAACCAAACTCTGAGGACAAAAAGGTTATGTGATTTGGCCAAATCAATACATTTCTGATCTGAAGACCTGATCTAGAAAGCCCAATTTGATCGTGGATGCTTGCACTAATTTTCTCATTTCCTTTTCATTCATTATCTCATTCACCTCTAACAGTTTTAAACCTCTGCACTTTGCTGGCATGCTGCTTCCTTTGCCTTTTCTCTTTCCTTGTCTTCACTGATAAGTGATACACTTGACTTGCTTCACTTAGCATTGTTTCAACCTTCGCAGCTAGCCAGCCATGAGCTCTCGCTAACATAGGAAGTAGTCACTAGATCGTAGGCATGCAACTGTGCCCCCAACACAAAGCATGGCTTCTAGGACCTAGAAAACTACACTCTCATCACAATTTCAATTTGGACATAATTAGCTGATGGCACAGACATCATTCATCCATTCACTAAATAATTACTTATTGAGCACCTCTAGGTGTTAGTGGCAACACAGTCATGTTTTCTTCACTCCTGAACATGGAGTCAATAAAAAAAGAATGAAAGAATTTCATGAAAATATTGCCATTTCCTCCTCTCCTCTAGAGAAAGGAAATTTATCCACCATTCTCCAAAAAAGACAAACTTTCATTTAAAATAAATTAGAAGGAGAGATCACTGTTTTCTACTTTCTCATTTCAAAGGAATCAAGAATAAAATATGAACGTGGTGTGTGTGTGTGTGTGTATGTGTCTATTGCTTCCTTTGTCAAGACTTCAACATGACCACCCAGTGCTAGGGTGTAATACTGCTGACCTGACCAAAGTTACTCAGGGAATAAGTTGGTGTCTTACAGTTTTGGCTCACAATTTCCTCCATCTATCCTAGACACATCACTCAGGTGTAGATCACTATTTAATCATTATCATCATTATAAGGCAACTTTCATTCTCAGAAAATGCTTATTGCAAAAAAAATCAATAAAAGGAATATAAAATGATGGTGATCAACTTCTAGATTGATCAGCTATGAGCTGATGACAACTATAGGACGGTCAGGCCACCTCTTATCCTCATCAGTTGATGATCATCAGTGAGACACCATGTCTTCCAGAGTGTTATTGGTCTTCATCTTCAGTAGAAAAAAAAATGTTTAAGAATCTTGGTTATTAATAAGCTATAAAATATTAATAGCCACAGAATGAACTGTTTCCTTCATTCAGTGAATAAGCATTCCTTTTACACTTGAAATGCTTTCCACTTTGGTTTGTCCAGACATAAAGCAAGACATTATGTATTGTTATTGTCCATTGCTTTAATTTTTTAGCTTTTAATTTTAACCTCCTCCTCCATAACCACTTACACAAAACCTTTTCCAAATGGTATTACAAGAATTTTTTTTCAGAGATTTTTTTTTATAAACACTTCCTTTGGAGAGATAGGAATCTGATATACATTGAAAGAATCTCTGGGGAAAAAAAGAGAGAGAGAGAGATTTTCTGGAAAAGAAAAGCCAAAGTCACGAAGTACTATATTTTCAACGGTCCTTTATTTCCCTGAATTGTCCATAGTCTCACTAAATAGTCATCAGTATAGATTTCCCTATAGTCAAAACCCAACTTCTATCAGGTACAGTGGCACACACCTGCAATTCCAGCTACTAGAAAAGCTGAGGCAGAAGGGACTCAACCTCAAAGCCAGCCTAGCCATCTTTAATGAGACTGTCTCAAAATTAAAATAAAAAAGGGCTGGGGATAATCAGTGGTTGAATGCTCTGCGTTCAATTCCCAGTACAAAGAAAAAACTACTGCTGTTGTATAGGATCCCTGAGTTCTGCTAGGCCCCTTTTAGGAAACCATTCTTATTACTAACCTCATAAGTTAGAAAGAGAAACATCTAGCTTATCAATTAAGTGCTGAGGATCAATTTTTAGCCTTAATGGATATCCCTCAGAGTATTATTGTAAATTAGTAGTGGAACAAAAGAAAGTCAGCTCTTAATACCCATAGAAGCTCTACTTGAGCTTTGACTCACAAATGAGCTGCAGCAACCAGATTGCCTCTCTTAATCCTCCAGCATCATCTTCCACAAATGAGGTAAATAGATAATACTGACCAATCACTATCACTTTGCTACTCACTAATATTCAGAAGCAAGTTTGACTGTATTTGACTTTTTTGAGCCTGTAGACTAGTCCCTTCAGCATATGCTAACAAATTTGTTTTAAAGAGAAAATAATATTATTTACCAAAATATTATTTCCCTTGGAGCTATTACCTGAAAAAGCATGCCAGTAGCAATTAGAGCATGCCAAAGGAGTTTATAGTGATGGCATCACTATAAGTGTATCTGATTCTTGCACCCTAATCCAATATCCCAACTATTTAATACTTATTTGACACATTCTTTGTTTCATTATTTTGGAATAATATAGCCTTATAACAGGTTAAGTTGGAAATTCTTTTCATAAAGCAATGATTTTTATATGCTGCAGAGATAGAAGCAACATCTGGTAGAGAATTTGGGACCAACTGACAACATTCAATCCTCCTACTGACTGATAGCCACTGCAATTAGCTTGTTAGAATAAGTAGTAAAGAAAAATTTGGTTGTGTTCACTCATTCAGTCATTCATTACAGTAAAAGACATGGAACTGAGGTTTTAGAAGGTAGATGACATTGATGACACAGAAAATCAAAAATTGTATCTTTATAATTTCAGGTTATATATGAAACTTCCACTTTTCTTTACTCTGTGTAACATAGATTAAAGTGAGAAACCACATGTCTTCAAGTCAGAAAACCTCAGTCCAAGGTCTGATAATGCCCTCATTTAGGGACATGATATTGGAAAAAAATCTTAATTTTTCTGAACAATAGTTTCCTCATCTGTGCATTATTGATAATAATAACCTATGTAATAAATTAAAATATTATAAAAATGAAAGCGCTTATAACATTTGAGTAAAAATTAATATTACATTTGTAGAAATTAAATTTAGCTGTGTCTCTTGTATCCCCCCAAAACCTGCATGATATCTCTCTCTTTGTATGTATATACATATATACACACGTATAACATTTTTACTATTTATTAATTTCAAAATATGCATAGAAAATCTGACTCCCATGATGTATTTAAATATCACTGTAGACATGTTATACATTTAATATTATCCATTTAAAAACAACATTTTCTTACAAATGTTCTGAAATTAATTTTTTAAAAATAGTAGGGGATATCAAAGATTATTTTGAAAAATAACTATGTTTGGGTTAGTGAGAATCTATTGTTGAGTTGAAGAAAATATAAATTAACAATCCCTAAAATTTTTAGAATAGATAGAGCGGATCAGAGTAGAATAGAAACAGTATCAACTCAATACATCAATGACTTTGGGTAAGGCAAAGTAGCCATTCCTAAACAAAAGAGAGAAAGAAAAGATAGTTTGGTAAGTGTTTTGCAATGTAGAATTAAATTAGGAAAATAAAATAGCACATCTATATATAGTAGCTTATAAAACTATATCCTGTATCAGGTCTGGCAAGAATATTTGATTTATCAATATTTGTCATTATCAATATTACACCAAATCCCAGCACTTAGGGAGGCTGAGACAGGAGAATTGTGAGTTCAAAGCCAGCCTCAGCAATGGTGAGGCGCTAAGCAACTCAGTGAGACCCTGTCTCTACATAAAACACAAAAAAGGGCTGAGGATGTGGCCCAGTGGTAGAGTGCCCCTGAGTTCAATCACTGGTACCAAAAAAAAAAAAAAAATTACATCAATTGAGAATGACTTTTTTGAATGAAAGTATTTAGTAAAGACTGGTTCATAATGGTGAGACCCATCCATAAATGATAAGAGATGTCCAACTTTGAGTGAGAATACCTAACAAAACTAATATTGTCATACTTATCATTTTTCCTCCAGAATCAATCAATATAGTGCACAAAAGGATATTTATAGACATAATGATTTTTTAAGCATTTTAAAACCACAAGAAAATATCATAAATGAAAAGACAGATTTGAATACACAAAAGAATTCCATTTTAACAATTTAAAAACTAAATTCCTAAAAAATGAACTAGAAAACATGTCAATAAAACTTCAAAGAACTAATGTATAAATAAAATTAATTAATTAATTTGTATGCAAATAACAAAGATTCAAATGGGTATATTAGCAAAGAATATAAAACAGATAACTTACACAAAAATATAAAGTAGTAAATGAGCATACTGAAAAAAATAGTCATGCCAATAATCAATCATATCAATTTCATAAATCAGCATAACATTTTGCAAATATTAAACTAACAGAATGTTAAAAACAAAACAAAAGCAAAACTTTTAGTATTGTGTCTGATAAAGCCAAAAGGAAGGAAAAAGAAAAACAGGCACAGTTTCTAATTTAGTACAATAAATCAATGCATAAAAATCAAATGTTATCAGTACAATAGTAAAAAGCAAAAAGCTATATATTCCCAACAGAAAAGTGGTTAAATTACTGGTGGGACTGTAAATTGGTACAACCAATCTGGAAAGCAGTATGGAGATTCTTTAGAAAACTTGGGATGGAACCACCATTTGACCTTGGTCTATACCCTAAAGACTTAAAAACAATGTATTACAGTAATGCAGCCACTTCAATGTTTATAGCAGCACAATTCATAATTGCTAAACTGTGGAAGCAACCTAGATGGCCCTCAATAGATGAAGAGATAAAGAAACTGTGGTACATATACACAATGGTATATTACTCAGCATTAAAAGAGAACAAAATTATGGCATTTGCAGGTAAATGAATGGAGTTGGAGAATATCATACTAAGCAAAGTAAGTCAATCACAAAAAACAAAGACCAAATGTTCTCTCTGATAAGTGGATGATGATCCATAATGAGGAGGGGGACACAGGAAGAATGAAAAATTTTAGTCAAAGGCGGGGGGGATGAAGAAGAGGGGACATGGGGGCAGGAAAGATGGTGGAATGAAATGGACATCGTTACCCTAGTGTACATGTATGACTGTGCATATGGTGCAATGCTACATCGTGTACAACCAGGGAAATGGAAAGTTGTGCTGCATTTGTGTACAATGAATCAAAATGCATTCTGCTGTCATATATACCTAATTAGAATAAATAAATAAATAAATAAATAAATAAATAAAATGAATGGTACTGTCCCTATACCAAAACATTAGTGGAAAAATGTATATTTATATGTTCTAGTAGAAGATAAAATGTGTAAACTCAGAAAAAAAAAGAAAAGTGGTTAAACAAACAGTATGACAGTTAGCTGATAAATATGGTCATCAGGAAAATCACATGAGATGAAAGAAATTAACAATTTTAAATTAAAAAGTGGAATGTAATAGCATCTAATCAATTAATATAAATATATTCATAAAACGTGAGTGTGAATGGAACTTGGAAAAATTAGACTAACAGTTGGCTTGTGCATTAACCTGTGCCAGGTTTGTTTGTACTTTTAAACTTTAAAATTCCTTATGTATTGCTATATTATGCTTTTCCTGTAAAGAAGAAGCATATAAACAACTTTCATGATATCATTCCTGAAAATTGACTTGAAATATAGTACTTAGCAATTTTTATTATACTTCTTCAGATAAATGCTCACAGGCTCTATATGTGGTGAGAATCAGGAAGTACTGTGAATGGAGCAAGGATAAAATTTCAACTAAAGACTACTACATTTGTAATTATGTCCTGAGTGGCAGTGACAGTGTCTTTCAATTCATTTCAATGGTGTTTATGGGTTCACACGTACCTGTTTCAAAAATCCTTTCCAGTAAGGAATTTTTTGTGGCTTTAATTCGTTGATCTTTGTTTTTATAACAACACACTTTCTGAAATTCTTTTAATATACAAAATAAACTTTTTCTCTAGGTTAGAAAGTATATACATCTAATGAGTCAGAAAGATAACTCTAGATTATTGTCAAAAACACAATAAATGCTGGCAAGTACGTCTCATACACTGCTGATAGAAAGGTTGTTAGTATAGTCATTATGGAAAACACTGTGAAGGTTCCTCGTAAATTTATTTATGTATTTAAATGTCATATATATATTTTAGTTGTAGATTGACACAATACCTTTGTTTTATTTATTATCGAACCTAGTGCCTCATACATGTGGTAAGCTTTCCAACATTGAGAGCTACAATCCTGGACCAATCATAAATTTAAAAATAGAACTACCATATGATCCAACAATTTCATTATGGGGTATGCGTCCAAGTGAAATCAATATGTCAAGAGATATCTACACTTTTATGTTTATTGCAGCACTACTCACCATCACCCAAATATAGAATCAACCTGTGCCCATTGATGTATGAATGGATAAATAAAATGTGATGTTAAAACACAAAGGAATATTACTAAGCAATAAAAAATGAAATCCTATCATTTTTGAAAATATGGATGAAACAGAGGACATAATGTAAAGTAAAATAAGCTAGACACAAAAAGACAGGTGCAGCATAATCTCACTTACATGGGAAATCCAAAAAAGGTTCATCTCAGAGAAATAGCATGAAGATGGTGGGTAAGAAAAGATAAAGTACAAAGTCATAACATATAGGAGAAATATGTGTTAGTGCACTGTTATACAGAAGGGTGACTATAGTTTCCCATATTAGACCATATTTCAAAATAGCTAGAAGAGGGAATTTTAAATGTTCTCACCACAAAAAATGACAGAGAAGTTAAATATCCTGATTTAATCATTACATATCAATGTATCAAAACATGATGTATCCCACAAGCATTAAAATAATTATGTATTAATTAAATGGTTTTTTTTTAAGAAATATGATTCTGTAAAGAACCTTGGTTTTTACATTGCATACATGTGAGCCCAAACTCAGATCTAAAATCTAAAAGCTGAGTTAATTCAGCTTTCTGGTCACACTCTTCTTTCTTTTGTGAAATGGTGATAATAATACCTACCTCTTGGCATTCCTATGAATGAGATAGTATCTGACAGTTTACATACATAATAAATGCCACTAAATGTTAATTTCGTTCCCTTTTTCTCTCATGTTATCAATAGAGCAGAGGTGAACTCAGAAGAATGGTTCATTAAACTTTGCAACAGCTCTCTAGCTTTCACAGACTTCCTGCTGGAGCCTACTTCCAGGTAGACCAACTTCCTTTAGCCTTGAGTTAAAGAAGTCCCACCCCTTCTCTATCTTCTCTCTAACCATACGCACAGCCTCTTTAATTTCTTTCCAGGAGGTACCCTGCTGAACAGAAACATCATTGCCCCACTTGGGAAAAAGCAAGAATCCCCTGCTTATAAATTGCTTACAGTTAAGCAGCATAATCTTAAGTTTTGGTAGCTCTTCTACCTCTCTTTGAGGTAGGCCACTTGACATAATTACTCTTCAATGCTCCATATTTACATGATTTTGCAGGAAAAAAATAAATATAAAAAACAGCACAGCCAAAGAAGGAGGAGTAAATAGTGAGGTAGTTAGAAGGGAACCTCAGGAGTTGGTCTACCTGGAAGCCGATCCTACCTAGCTCCACCTTACTGGATACATGATCCAGGACAAAATTTAGTAAGTTTCTGTGCAATTTTCCTCATTTTTAAATTAGGAATACTAGAAACCACTCATAGGATCTCTGTGAAGATTAAGTGAGCTAATACTTAGAGCATTGTCAATTAGGTTGTGAGTGCTTGATCAATATTAGTTATTATGATCTCCTCTAAATGAAGAGCCATAGAAAGAAAGGAAAAAGAAGCAAAAGAAAAAGAGTATAACGAAATGATTAAGACTCTGGTGATAGAATTTATTTCTAAAATTTACCAACTGGTTGGTTTGGGCAAATTACCAAGCTTGTCCAAACTCAGCTCTTACATATAGAACCGCATATCCTTGATAAGCTTCTATGAGGATTTGAAAGAAAATCATTTTTAAGCACAAGACAGAACCTGTTTCCTCCCACACCAAAAAAAAAAAATAATTAAAACTTATGTTAAAAATTTCTCAAATTAATAAATGTTTCTAATTAAATACAAATTATTGCCTGCTATTAAGGTAGACTGAATTGTATAAATTACAAACAAGAATACATTCTTTCCACCTGTGGTCAAAAGATTGACTTACTGGTTTTTCCTGCTATTCTCTTCCACCAAGATATATAGAGTGCTAACTGCATCTATTATGTATGAAGTGTACCTAGGTAATCTGAATACCACTGGGAATAACACAACAAGTATCTCTACCCTTGTCTTTACAAAGTCCGTATTCTATAGGAACATGAAAACAATGAACCAAGTGGAAATAATTTTTGAGGCTGCTCAGTGCTGTGCAGGTGCCATGGTGGATTGGTCTGGGGCTGTCTGAGGAAATTTTGGTTAGGATGAAGCATAGGAGAAAAAAAGTTTCCAGGCTGAGAAAGGTTCTGAGGTGGTGAAAGACTTCTGGATGTTATCCAAGGAAATGGTTCTGTGACTGGAAAACAAGCAGAAAAGGATAAGTGAAAGCCACTGTGTTTGGACAGTTGGGTCAGGAACCAGATCACTCTGTGTCTGCTATTGTGATAAGGGGATTGGATTGTTGCAAAATGGGAAGATTTAAATGGTGAAATGACACGACTTTATCCACATTAAAACTATTTGGGGTGTGGCATTAAGAATGCAGCAGGAAGAGTTAATGAAAGGAGACTCATTAGAGGCTATTTTAAATACCATGTGCCAAGGTGATGGCAGGGGGCTGAAGAGAAAGGAATATACACAAGGTGCATTTTGACATCAGAACCAGTCATATGAGAGGGGATGAAAGAGGTGAGTGGTGAGAAGACAAAGATGAAATGGGGATTCAGGAAGTAATCTCCTGGGATAATGCACAATCTATTTCAAGTCTACCTTATCTACAGCTCACATTCCACTTCTCTGCTCTCACACAGTTGTCTCCTGGCTTCACACTGCTATGCTCCTTCTCAGAATGACTCAAGTATTTATTGTGCTGGCCTCACTCACTGGGTCTTCTCCTAACAGCTTGCTTATTACTGTAGTTAACCAGTGTCCATTTGTCCATTGTCCTATAATTAGATCAAAGATAACAGAAAAGGAGTCATGTCTAATAATCATATATGAACATATATCAGGTGTACCTATAAAAGCTGACATTCATAACTGTATCTGTTGTATGACATAATGCCGCTGACACTAGCAAAGGCAATGGTCGTCTTCTTCTTCTTCTTCTTCTTCTTCTTCTTCTTCTTCTTCTTCTCCTCCTCCTCCTCCTCCTCCTCCCCTCCTCCTCCCCTCCTTCTCCCCCCTTCCCCCCTCCTCTCACCCTTCTCCTCCCCTCCTCCCCCTCCTCCTCCTCTTCCTTTTTCTTCTTCTTCTTCTTATTATTCTGCAGAATTGAGCCTAGGCTCAGGTGGGAGGACAAGGGAGGTTAAGGGCCAGAGAGGTGAAATTCAAACAAACTTTTGATATGTAAATAGCTTCCTCTGTTAATGGCATGGAAAACCTTGTAATTAAGGCAAATTGGCAAAGCAAACAGACAATTAGCCTGTCCTTTTGGGGCATAAACAAGGTAGAGATTCCAAACATTTGCTGGAACAGAGAACCCTTCTGGGCCAGGATCTTATTCGTCTTCTTTATTGTGGTAACTACCCAGTGTGAGGAG
Source organism: Xerus rutilus (assembly GCA_028644305.1). Classification (NCBI taxonomy): domain Eukaryota; kingdom Metazoa; phylum Chordata; class Mammalia; order Rodentia; family Sciuridae; genus Xerus; species Xerus rutilus. The sequence goes on along the minus strand of CM053399.1, from coordinate 21,497,332 downwards.
CTGAAAATACTCAGGTTATAGGAATGCATGAAGCAAGGAATGAACAAATGTTCTCTTCCACTGCATTTACTATGGTCAGAGAACTGTGCACATATATTACCCAGTCTGCATCATTGCAAATGCATTGGCTAAACAGCTTTAAAATGATGTATGCTTGGTTGGGTACATTTGTGTTCGTCTACACTTGCATACACAAAAATATATCAGCAAACCAAAGGCTTGATGTTTAAAATCTGGAATGACGTGACGCTAGTTTGGCTATAGTTTATTTTCAAACATGCTGCATCTGCAAAATGTTGGGTAATGATGATGAAAGCCCTTTCAGAATAATTACAGTCCAATCATTTAGCACCCAGGCCCTTCTGAAGCTCACTGTCACTTGTTCAGCTCCTTAGAAATTAACGTCTTTACACAGTAAGGAAGGTACCACTGCAGTAACTTACTGTTGTATATCCCAATAATGAGGATTTGAATGATGAAGTATGATAGCATTAGCTGGCCGTGGCCCATCTGTATTAAAAATTGATCACTGCAATCTCTCTTAACCCCTCCCTGGCCTCTTTTCTCCTAGCAATTTTCTGCTTGAGAACAAAGTGTTTTTTTTATTCTGCAATCTGTAGGAATTTATCTTGATAGTGCCTTATTCATTTCAAGAATATTGGTTTGCACTATGTCACATATATTATTTTTAGTTTAAATTAGGTTAGATAAAGCTAAGCCACAGTTCCTTAGACCCATAGTTTGCCTGGACTTTTCTATAATTTAAATTGACTTTAAGATAATCTACACTGAGTTCAAAGAGCCTTTTGTGCACTCTCTACTTTTATTTACACCATGAAAAAATTGCACTGCTGTTTCACTGGCCTTATATGTGGCAAATTATAAATTTTTTTAAATCTATTTAAAGACAGTCTTTCCCATCCCACTCCCAATTTAGTCAAAGTAATTTGTCTTTCAGTCTGTTGGTCATTCGTGAATGGGAGAAATGGCAAAAGACAGCACTGGTTCCTATCAAAACAGCCAAGTTCTGTGCTGAGCCTCTCAAATTGTAAAAAGTTATTAGGTCATGCTAACCAGAGGACAGTCCCACAGGTGATCCAACAGAATGGTTTATAAACTGCGATTTGCAGTGTTAACCTTAGTTGGCTGTTGCAACTAGGAACCATGAATTTTTTGAATTGGTAGTAGAAAAGTTGAGCCCTAGACAACTGTTTCACTTCCTACATCAACCAGAACAGACACTTTTGTCCAATTCATTTCTTAATGCATAAGATATATTTGGTTAAAAATAGCAATCACTTGTCTGGGGGCATAGACCCTGATTCTGCAATCAGGTATAAAGATTCTAAGCTATTATGGCACCTCCTTGTTGCCTGACTTTGGAAATTAGATCTTGCTTGCATGTCTGAGAAAGCCATTAACTCTGAATAGCATTTTCAAGTCTAAGAAGATAGGGGGAAATAAAATGCTTGCTATATGTACCTGTTTTAGTGAGCTATTTTCTTTTTCTGCTGTGACTAAAGGACCCAGCTAGCACAATTATAGAGGAGGACATGTTTATTTGGGGGTTCACTATTTAAGATGCCACAGTCCATAGATAGATAGCAGGCTCCATACCTCGTTGCTCAAAGTGAGGCAGGACATCATGGTGAAAGAGTGTGGCAGAAAAAATCAGCTCAGATGATGGATGATCAGACAGCAGAGAGAGACTCCATGCACCAGATACAAATATATAACCAAAACCCATGCCCCCAATGCCCCACCTCCTCTAGCCACATCCCACCTGCCTTCAGTTAACACTCAATTAACCCTACCAGGTGATTAATTTCCTGATTATGTTAAGGCTCTCCTAACCCAACCATTTCTTCCCTGAACCTTCTTGTATTGTCTCACATGTGAGCTTTTGGCGGACACCTCACTTTCAAATCATAACAAGATTTGACTCAGACCCTTTCAGTTGTTATTCCCTTGGACCCCAGATAATCACACCAGACTTCCTTCACTTCATTCCTCTTTTTGCTTCAGTGTCAGTGGTGATTCATGTTCATCCATTTGAAATAGCACTCTTAACTCTTCATTCATTTATCTTAACTCATTTACTTCCATAGCAGCTGATTTGGTACATGGTATTTTTATTGATTCATTATTGTCTTTTCATGCTTGCACAGACTTGTCTTTTTTACTGAATTATTGTTGCCAGAATTGGAAAATTGCTTGGCACATAGAAGACATTATATACCATGTATGTGTGTGTGTGTGTGTGTGTGTGTGTGTTAAGTGGATTAATGAATGAATGAGAATCTACTAAAAAAAAAGTTTCTGCAGTAATTATCAGCAAATAAATAAGAAAAGGCAAAAAATATTTAAAATATTTTAAGCCCTGGGTCCTAGTCCTATTGTTAACTTGCTAGATGACACTGGCTAATCTATTCATCTCTCTAGACCTCAGTTTGGACATACTTATACCAAGGAACTTCAGGGGCTGAGGCCGATTATACAAATCTGAATCTCATTGTCTTTGCTTACTGGCATTCATATGTTTGTGTGATTTCCTTAAGTATGGATTAAAATAATGACTTACTTCTAACCCACAGAATAAGGCAAGGTAACAAGTGTTCATAATTATAGAATTAAGATTATAATGTAGGCTTCTTAGAGATTGGAGACTTCCTCCTTTTGCTAACTGTGAAGGAGAAAATGGCTATGCTGGGAAAGCTCATGTGATTAGGAACTGAGGGCCGCCTTCAGACTCACAGCCAGAAACTCAGGTCTTAGTACAATATCCCTCAGAAAAACTCAATGATGCCAACAGCCTTGTGACCTTGGAAATGGATTGTTCCCCAGTCAAACCTCAAAGGAGACCACAGCCCTAGCCAAGTCTTTGATTTCTGTCATGTAAGAACCAGCAACAAAAGACCCAGTGTTGTTGTGCTAGACACCTCTACAGAAACTGTGATGTATGCCATAAATCTGATTTGTTTTAATCACTGCATCTATTACTAAGACTATTATGAAATAACACATAACTAATATCAATATGGAATATTTCCTTCACTGTAATGGAAGTACTGAGCCTAGTACCTATGGAGAAGAGGAGCTGACCATGCCTCTACAGTTAAGAACTACTAGTATTACAGAGCTTATGAAGGGGCCAATCCACATTATGATACAAAAAAGAAAAAAACAAAAACTCAGACTTCATTTGCTTATGTATTTTTACCATCATACTAAAAAGTGGGCAATGATGTGTCTCAGACATAGTTTCTCTTTTTTCTTTTTCTCATGGTTCTCTCAATGCCTTGACCTCATTTCCCCAGACATCACCTTGACAATTGTTTCTCTCTAGGTTAACAAAACAAATCACTTCATGTGCATATGCCCTTTGCAAACTGCTCACCAATGTGAAAACTATTAAAATTAGCCTGTCAGAGGTTGGTCTGGTCCTTTCACAAATTCTGCCTTCACAAAATGTAAACCAAAAGGTAATCAAAACTCAGACATTGAAAAAGAGATGTCATTAATTAGCCTACTTAAAATCATCCAGCAAACCAGAGTTTCTAACAATGCACAAAATATCAATTCTGTCCATGTTCTCATTCTTTAGAAACTAATAGTACATTGGGAAAAGTCCATGAAAAAGATATTCAGATAGCAGGGTGTGGTGGTACATGCCTGTAATCTCAGCACTTCGGGTGGCTGAGACAGGAGAATCACAAGTTCAAAGCCAGCCTCAGCAATGGCAAGGCACTAAGCAACTCAGTGAGACCCTGTCTCTACATAAAACACAAAAAATAGGGCTGAGGATGTGGCTCAGTAGTTGAGTACCCCTGAGTTCAATCCCCAGTACAAAAAAAAAAAGATATTCAGACACTTTTCTGCTTTTGGTTTTAGTAGACTTCTCATAATTGACATAGTTGGGTTTTTTTTTTTGTTTCTATGTTTTTGCAAGAGAAATAGTGCACCTAAAATTAATGAGTATTAAAGTGATATGAGTATGCCTTGGCTTATATATTACATGATATTCTCATGAAAGCACATGAAGAATAATTGACAACATCACAATGAAAACCTTATCACATAAGGAGTAGATTCAGGGAGACTTCGATGGATAACGAAGTGATTAAGTACATAAGGATGTGAAAAAAGAAAGTTTAAAAAAAAATCCCTTACATTCTGTACTTCAGATTCATTTAATAAAAGCACATTGTTGCAGAGCAGAAAGAAGCATCAGAGATAATTTCTCTGGAAGAAGTGGCCAGCTACCAAGCAAAAATTTATTTTACCTGAAGAGCAGGAAATAAAACATCTTATTCAAAGACACTTAACAAAATAATAGTAGGGTGATGATGAAATCTATATCATGAAATTATATTCTCATTTTCCAAATCAAATCTATTAAACCCAAATTTTAGACCATAGTTGAGATAGAAAGGGTAACTTCATTGTTAAATATAAAGAAATATCAATATTTATTGCCAATAATTACCCAGCACTGGTCAAGCAGTTTCAATTTGGGGCAGTTATATAATGAATGAATGGATGCATGAATGAAACAAAGATGAACAGGTGGATAAATGGGTGGATATGTAGGTGGATAGGTAGATGAATGGATATGTAATAAATGAATGAGTCTAGTTGTGTGACTCTTTAGAATTCAAGCAATTTTTCTTTTAGTTTACAACTCATCTTTACCAGGGACTGAGAATTTCTTTAATGCCATGTTTTCATTAGCCATTAAATTATAGTAATTTTTAATAGTGTCTATTTCCAATTTTCTGCAGGTAGAAGAATAGTATCTGATTAAGAAAATATTTATTCTTGGTGTTAGGTTAAGTGGTTGAAAGCAAGATACATGTTAGAGTCTTGAAATATATTTTTATTTAACTTGGAATTCCTTCTGTAGATCCCTGGCCTGCCCCATAAGAATAAAAAAGAAAACTTCAGATCAGAATCAAAAATTCTGTGTATGATGGTGCATTTTGTTTGGACAGCAACCACATCCCAGCTGCACTTTTCTTCAAGTGGTATAACTGCAATAAAGGAAGGATTTTTTTGTTGTTGCTTGGCCATTGATTGATCCTCCAATCTCTGTACACACTAACATTCTTCATGTATACAACATAAGACAACACTACTTTAGAAAATAAGCTCTTTAGCTGATAAAGCCCAGATCCAGATCTTTCTATTTCTAAAAAATGCCTAAGGTGGTGGATCCTGATGACTATCCTGACAGTTGGGAAGATAGGCTTATCATTTTATTGGGCTCTGCAACCTGGCTGGTACCAGCTAAAAGAATAACTGCTAGAAATAACAAGAAAGGAAAATGTGTTTGCTTGTCCTACACATCATTGTGCTCTGTTCCCTAGAGAATTAGCAGGTGTGAAATTATTCCCCAGGAAGACTCATAACACTGAATAAAGCACCTGTTTTAAAGGGATCTGTAGACTCCCATCTCCTTTACAAACAAATTGTAAAATCAAGATTGTTTTTCTTCAGATTTAGATGGGCATTTCTTTTCGTTGATGATAGACACTTCTTTCTGTTACCATGTGGCCTGGTAGGTGGTGAATTCTAATCAGATGTTCATTGTTCTCCTGGCCCCTTCCAAGTTACTATTCTCAAGATTTATTCTGATCAAAACCCTTAAAATAAGAAAATTACTTAATCATTTGATGGGAAGAACAATTTCTACATCATGGGAAAGTGGTAATATATTGCAAGTAAACATCTCATCACAGTGTCTGACATCTAGGAAGTGCTCTATACATGACCGCATGTATCAACACCAATAGAATTTATAACAACCTCCACCATTGTGCCTTGTATCTGTCACCATAGCCAGTATCTTGAACTCAAGATACTTTAGATACTCAAGATACTTTAACTTGGATATTAGTAAAAACTCTTCATGAAAAACAATTTAGAGTGGGATCTAAAATACTTTTGTAAAGTATACCATCATTTAATTGCAGGCATCTATAACAAAAATGAAATATTAAAGAACACCAGTTTGGCAATGGATGCATCCTTATGTTTTCAAACTATTAAAGTTATACTATTTTTCTCTGGTATGTAACTTAGCTACTGTTTGCTTTCTTGCTATGAAAAATATGCATGTCTTATACATCACCTTAAGTTCTTTTTTTATAACTTTCCTTTTAAACATGTACGATGGTGGATACCTATATGACTAAATAATTGTAGCAGTTATCCAGCTCAAAAATATTCCAAATTTAACTGAAAATTCACATTTTTCAGGAAGTGAAAACTAAGAAAGCATTTAAATGTTTATTGTTACTATCAATATTTTCTGGATTCAGAAAATACCAATACATACATATTTTTGTGAAATAAAAAAGTAGCTTCAAGGAGGAGGTGACATAGGCACTTGAGAGCCTAACTACAAATTGGAACCCCCCAAAAGAAGGCACATGCACCCAGGTCCTCTGCCCAAAATGAGTGAGCACTCTGAAAAGAGCAGATTAAACAGAAGGTGGGGGCAGCTGTCATGGAAAATAAAAATCATGCCCGATTTTGGTCTGTGGAAAAAGACAATTTCCACAGTGACTTTTTTCAAAATGTACTAGCTGAGAATGTATTGGTGAGAAGTGTGATTTTGTTAATGCAATAAAAGTCTCAGAGTAATAATCTGGAGACAAACATGCATTACAAACCTTACATGAATATAAAGAGGAAAAGCAGGTCTCCTGGGATCATTATCTTTACTGAAGAATTAGTTTGGTTATGAGGAAAATCTTAGAATTTGGTTGTAACTGCTGTTTGGGTTCGTTTATCCATGGACCAATTTTTGTTTTCCTACAAGTATGAAGTACTATTATCCTTTACTTATTGAAGAATTAAGTCTTAATAAGTTCATTCAAAGACAAGTGCCTAATGAATGTGAATTTTATACACTTGCATGACACTAAATATGAAAACAATTTTTTCAGCTCTTGTGTGCTCTGTAAAAGAAAGAATTCTGAAGAAAACATGGTTTAGGAATGAAGGTACTTAGTAAATCAAGAGAGGGTGATTCTTGAATGGTTAAATCATATCACCAAAGATATCTTTCTTTCCATACTCCCACCATACCCAGCTTTTGACAACCATTTCCTTAATAGTTAGAAAATGGTTGCACATTTCTAAGCTTCTCATTTTCACACTATTATGTTCAAAAGTAGGAAAGAAGTGTCGGTACCCTTTACTGACTCTTTACTAGGGAAGAAAAATATTTCCATATTCTTTCTCTTGTCTAGAACAAGAGAAAACAGGGTTACATGCCAAGGTACAGTAGCAAGGAAGTCAGGGAATTGACTTCTGAAAAGCTGGAAATTGCAATTACCATAGTGGGAGGCAAGCTTTGCTAATAAGAGCAGAGAGGGCTGGAAAAGGCTATAAGGCAACTAACAATCTGCCATAATATAGTTCCTCTTCTGGACAGGTATGAAAATTAATGAAATGAAGTACTTCTGGGCACTTTTATGTGTAAAATTTTATCTTAGAATGCAAAGATTGACAGGCTATGTTAATGAGTGTGAATTTTATTCCAGATAGAGTGAAAAATTTTTGGAAAATTGTTGTTGAACATCCATTTTTACTGCAATCTATGCTAGCAATTTGCACTTGGAGTATTTATGTAATTTCTTATAATCTTGCAGATAACTCATCTTCTCCTGCCCACCTCTACTTTGGCTTATGAAACTCTAGCCACACTGGCCTTCCTGTGATTTCTAGATCACTCCAAGGCAGACCTGCAAGAGCAGAAATTTTACACCAGCTAGACATTTTCTCTGCAACATGTTACCATAGGTCTTATGATAGTGCTTTCTTAGAATTCAGATCTCAGCCACAAAGACACCTCAAGATTAGTAAAATATATGTGTTCCTAGCCCCCCTGCATCATTCTCATCTGAGAGGAGTAAAACAAACCTTTCTAACACGCCCAAGATGATGCACACAATTTGCCTAAACCTCATTTTCATTTGCTTGTATACTTCTATCAAAGCTTGTGCGAAAAACCATATTGACGCCTTTGTGTTTTTAATGCTTAATCCTATTTTACTCTTTCCATAAACTTGTCACTTCTGAAATAACATAACTAATTTTTATTTTTGACATTCACTTGCCCATTGAGAATGCAAGCTCCATGGAGGTTGGGGCACTGTTGATCTTGATCCTGCTTAGGGTATTACCTTTAGTTCCCAAAACAATGGTGACAGTTAAACAAGGTAAACCCAAATAATTTTTGAAAAAAAGAATGTGTGAATTATGCTGAAATGTGCTAAAAATAAAAAATGCCCAGGGAATGAAAAGATTTTTTTTAATAGTATACTGAGACTTTCTACAGGTGTTCAATTCTGGCAGCCTGTGCCTACATTATTGCTCCTGCCTCCCCTGTGATATTATCTGGTTCTGCATTTCTCTTATCATTCTGTTGTGTCTCAGACAGATGTGTTCTCCTCCAGAAATAGGAAGCTTCTTTTGTATACTTTCTCTTTTTATCTTAGTTATTTTCAGGTTAGAGTCACTCTATCTACTCCTAAAAACAAAAACAAGCAAAAAAAAAAAAACAAAAAACCCACCTTTACATCTACAATCCCTGCTAAGTATCTATGCATGTCTAGACATACAGCATTATCTGTGACAGCCCAGGTAGTCACGTGGATGTATTTCCAGAACAGAGATTATCCATTGTACTTTGGGCTTTGAGTCATTCTGCTTTCTCCATCTAGTTTGTTCTAAATTGTGATTCTGTATGACCAAAGCATGGCCTAAACTATCTGGAATTGGAAAATTGTTGAATTATTAACATTCTGATTTGGCCCATTTTGTTTGTCAATTTGTTTGCTAATTAACTAGAAGGGCCCAGGAAGAAGGCTGGGAGCCTCAGCTTGGAAAGGGCAGAGTTGATAGGATGAAGACATGAGCTGAAAAACAGCAGTGGGTGCACCAAAACTTCCTTATATGGAATTCACCTACGAGTGGAAATGTGTTGTATCCTGCTGCAGTTTATGTAGTAAGCGCAAAATTACTTCTCAGTCTGCATGTTAGTTCCAGGAGTCCTAGGATGGAGGAACTAAAGGGGATTATAGGAGATAGAAGAAAAAAAGAAACCTCTCCCTCCTCACAAAGTGACCCCATTAAGTCACACCTCCCCATTTCCAAATCTACCACCTGCTAGGCTTGTATGATGGGGTGAAAAGTTTAAATGGTTGTAAATACCTGCCAGACAAAGGGAATGGCTCCAAAGATTTGACATATGCAGAGTAAGAGTCTCTATTTAAAGAAACTGAACAGTAGTTGAAATTAACAGAGAAGGTGGCTCTTATTTGAAGCCAGTTAGGACGCTCCTGTTCCCAAAATCAGTCCCAACCTGACACCTAGTGGTAGCTCAGGGCTTAACCCTTCAGGTTCAGAGAAATACCAGGTCTGCAATATTTTCAAAACTTGTTCCTGGTAACTCTAATGTCACTTCTGTGGAGAAAAACTTGTTTATTTAATATGAAAAATGAATTATTCAAAAAGGTAAGGTACTTTACTTTACTTTGTTTAGCACAGAAATGTTCTAAACCATAGTTTTGAAGATGGTACCCAAACTATTTTCTGACATGTGAATTTTTTTTCCTGAGAATCTGTAAAGGGCCATTTTCCCCCTCCTCGCAAAACATCTCCCTATTTAGAAATTCAAAGATCTGAAGTGGTTTTTTTGGTATTCTTAATAATGATTTTACCACTTAATAAGTGATAAACATCTCAAAAGATTATACTTTGGGTTTCTTTTAAAGATTTTAGCACTGGCAATTTTTCTTTAAAAAAAAAAGTGAATCATTCAAAAGTTAAATTGAGCCATGGTGGTTCTATTTAGTTTTGTGCATTTTTTATTGTAAACTGGGTTTATTCAAGCATCCAGAATACTTTTAGCTGCTTTACCTACCTACCTACACACATGCATGCACGTGTGTGTGCGCGCGCACGCACACACACACACACACACACACACACGTCCAGCAAATACAGTATGATTTTTTTTTAGGTCTATATAAGAAATAAAGTTTAAATTTGACACTCAGCAATATTCATTCCTCCTAGGAGTCTCACTGCCCCATTCCTAGCACCTTGATTTTTTGGCCTCCCTAGAACTCATCAATGTTCCCTTTGGTACATCACCTCTTCCCTGAATGGACTCCGTAATAGTTCATCACTGATAGGGTGATGGAAAGGGCCCAAATACCACACTTACAGGTGAGATGGGTTTTGCAGAAAGGCTTCTGCTGACGTTGGCTCAATAGTTTTAGTTTAATGAACAGAGGAGGATTATAGGAGTTCTTTTGGATTTCCAAATATTTTTGTATTTCTATTCACATAAAATTAAGTATTCGTTCATCAAGTAATTGAGGAGTTAATCCAGTGAAGCCTCTCTCAAATTTAACCATGAACCCGAAGGATTTTTGTAGCATCTATACAATTATTATCTTTTATTACCTCTAACTTATTGGGTGCCCTCTATAGGGTATCAACTAGAGCAATAAAACCATTCTGCATATATCATGTGAATCCTCAAATGAGCCCCAAAACATAGCTTTTTCATTCCCATTTTCAATAAAAGGTAACTGAAGGCCTGTGACTTGCTCAATGTCCCTCAGTCTCTAAAGGCAGAGCTGGGGCTACAATGCTTTAAGCTGCAATGTTCTTTACATGAACTTCTCTTTAAATATTCAGGAGTATGAAGTGGAAACTCCATGGCATAAAGGCTATTTTCTCCAAACAACAATTTAATAGTAAATGGAGCCTCTCAGTGATGCATATATATAAATGACACACACATAATTAATTATCTAGCAAAGGAACACAAAGTTACAATACTTTGATCCTAATCACTGGAAACTCTTGCTTTGAAAATTGACCTCTCTTTTTAGCTTCTAGGCTGAGTTTATCACTGAAGACCTCTTTCTTCAACAAGTCCTTAAACTCGGTCTACACCTTATACTTTATCATTCACTCCTCCTTTTCCTAAGAATGGGATATGGATAGCATGTGGACAAAGTCGGTGGTACATTCTATTTATCTTTCATTCTGAGGCTCACATCTATTGGAAGTCCCCATAACAAAAATGTAGAACACACTGAATATAAACCATTTAGTTTTGAAAAATCTCATCTCAGATACTGAGGAAAAGGCAGTTGCTTTGGTAACAAGGATTCAAACACTGGACAGCTTCAGATGTAGAATTATAATTATAAGCCTGAAATTTTGCTTAGAAGTACAGAAAACCCCATTTTTACTTAAGAACTGGTTTTAGATGATTAACATTAAAAATAAAGTTGCAAACTTTGTTCTGATACATGCAAGAATTTCTGTATTCCGCAGCTCAGACCCAGCAATCCGAAGACCACAAAGCTACTGCCGATTATAGTGCCTAAGAATAAAGTTTCTGAAAACAGATCGCCTGTTTTAAGTTTCAACCCTGCAACTTCATGGGTCACCTTGAACACCACAATTGACCTCTCTGTGTCTCAGTTTTTCCATCTGTTAAATGTGGTCATTAAAATGGACTAATACATGGATGGCCCTTAGAATGATGCTGGGAATAAGGTAAGCAAGCAAAATTGATAATCAATGTCAATATACTGTACAAACAATATTCACAGCCTATAATGCCTGCCCTTCAAGATAGCTAGTGGGAGGATGTCTTCCAGAGAAGTCACTGACAGGTAACATTAGTAAAAAGTAGGAAGCATTCATCAGATGTATCATTCTCCCTCTCTCCCTCCCTTCCCCCCTGTCTTTGTCTCTCAAACAGCCACATGGAATTGTTAGATCAGAATGAGACCTCACATTTTCCCCCAGATGATAGATAGCAAAACGAAAATAGGTCCCCTTCACATAATGTTTTTGAGTGTCCAGCTGGTGGAGACAGGAAAAGCAATTTCAGTGAGACAAGAGCCTTCAAGAACAGATTTGGAGAGAAAGTATTATCCTGGCCTTCTAGAAATAGAAGTGCCATGATGCAGAGTGCCAGGAGTTAAGATTACCCACACATCTATTTTATTGTTCAGTGAGAGAGGAAATGATGCAATGTCTAAGGCAGGGACAGCACTGTCAAATCTCAACTTGGTCAACCAGCTTGCTGAACCAGAGTTAGACCTCTGTGAGCACCATATCCTGCTCTCCACATTTATCCCCAGGGGGATGAAATGACTGCTGCAGAAGAGACTTTATCCCCAAATTCTTACATAGCAGCCAGTCTCCAGCTAGCCCTGCACTTTCCCCAAAAATAAACCCAAGATTTCCAGCCAGGCAACATGAATTCAAGAGACATTCTTGTCCTTAGATAGAAGCAACCAGTTCTCAGACTCACAACCTTAAAAGCAGAGCTCCATTTCTCCTCTTCAGAAGTCTATACCCAGGATCCTAGATCATTTTCTTGTTGTCAGCAGAACTTCTCCATTCAGTGCTTTGTGTTTGTCTTCATTCATTTTTCTTTTATAGTGTAAAAATACATTCAGCACCTTTCATGTATTCTCACTTGGTTTTTCCTTTCTTCCAGTGATATGCATTGAGTATGTATTATGGATCAGATACTATGGGATATAATGATGGACAATTCAGATAAGATCCTGCCCTCTAAGCATAAGAGAAAAAAGCTGGTGCACAAGTAAAGAGATAAATAGAATTTTGTAAAGTGCCACAACACGTACTAAAGAGGTAAGATATGACACAGATCATCCTGGAGGGCCATCTACTTTAGATGAGATAGTAAGAAATGGCCATTCTAAGAATATGATTTTGAGTAGCAGCATACAATTTGAAAAGGAGTACTAACACTTTTCTTTATAGATTCCAGGTAGAAGTTTTTTTGTGTGTGATGAAGTATAACAACTTTGATCATGAAGGCTCTGAGTTTAGTGTGTTCTAATAAGATAAACAAAGCATGAATCTAGGAACATAGAAAAAAAGGAAACAGCAGTTTGAAATAAGGTTGGAGATGCAGGCATGGATAGACTGTACAGGGTCAAATAGACTATACTTGTAAGATCAGCATTAATTCTAACATGGTAGAAAACAAATAAAAACATCCAACAGGGTTGTCTCATAATTCAATGTATATTCTTCTCAGACAATTGCATGGAAAATGAGTTGTTAAATGGGGAGGAATCTAAGCTAATGCAATGGGGCTTGCACTCAAACCATGAATGCCATCGTGTTTGTCCATTATACCAGAAATACAAAGGCCTCCTTATATGATTCCCATTTTGAAGATAAATTGACAAAAGTTTTCTATAATTGATAGTTTCTAAGTGATAGAGTAAGGACTCAAACCCAAGCCAATGTGGCTCAAAGGCAAGATATTTTTTTCAATAGATTCTCCAACGAGTGCCTTTTTAATGAATTTAGCAAAGAAATAAGCTTCAAAAATCCTGGTAACTTCGTGATCCTTGCCATGGATTTGGCAATACTGTATTTCCTATGCACTAGCAAACTTAATTTTTATGACAACTCTGAATTAGATGCTATTATTATCCCCATTTTATAGATGAGCAATCTAATTCTTGGAGAATTTAATGAGGAAATGTCAGAGGCAGAATCTTAAACTAGGCAGGTAAGATCAGAAGCCATACACCCGACCACTAAGCCATTTAAGAAGAGATTATCGATTATCGTTAGCTGACTAGTGTTTTGACACTGAATTGGTATGCTGTAAACACATCCAGGTAAATAGTCACCACTAACCCCCTTCAAGCTTCCAGTTAAGATAAAGATTTATACAAAACAAGGCATGATTTTTATGGCAATTTCATCAAAATACTAAAGATTAGACAGGCAGGACTTCCCACACACTTCAAAGAAAAACAATGAAACATCTTTAAGAAAAAGTGAACAAAAAAATTGTCTTTCATCCATTGTCAAGTCTCTGAATCGACATGTGTACCAGGTTGCCTTTTTCTTTTCTTTTCAAATTTTTGTGGTACTGGGGATTAAACATGGGAGCACTTTAATACTGAGCCACATCCAAAGCTCTTTTCATTTTTTTCTGAGGCTGGCCTTGAACTTGAGATCTTCCTGCCTCATCCTCCCTAGTTGCTGGGATTACAGGCGTGTGCTACTGTGCTTTGTAGGTTGTCCTTTACTAACATAATTGTAAGAAGAGACAGATTGAAATGCCAAACTGCTCAGTGTTTTAGAAAAAGCAAATTCTCTCAGGCTGCATATCTCAAAACACATTTATTAGATATCTTCTGAAAATTTTCAACAAGTTGAGTTTTTGGAGCCTTAAAATTTATTACAAAACGTCAAATATTACAGTAGTATAATAATGACCTAAGAAAGAAAGAACTTCATTTTCTTCTCCAGCTCTGGGAGCATCCTCTCACAGATCAAAAATCACCTTAAATAGTGGTAACTTTGCTCACAGCTTCCTGCATCTACCATCTCTATTTTCCATGTGTCCAGTTTGACCTTAAGCCCTTGCTTGAGAATTAGTTTGCTATTTCTCTATGCACTTTGATTGCCCTGGGCCCTACCACTTGGATACGTAAAATTTAGCTAATTTATGCTTTTCAAGGACACAGTTTTGAATCCCTTGGTCCAAAGTTGACTATCTTAGTGGATTAGAGAGGAGATAATGGAAATATGTAATTCGAGTTTTTAAATCTGATTTCTTTAACTATTACTAATAATAATACTGATGGAATATTTGATGCTTTTCATGTATGATCTCACACCTCATAACAAAGGAGAACACGATGTTGTCATCCCATTTTATGAATGTTAAGGTGATGCCATCAGAATTAGGATCTTAGCTGTCTGAATGTAAAGCTCAGTCTCTTTACTACGTTCTAAGTAGATATCTTGACACAGAGTATACTGATGTTAAATTATGTGTTATGGTGTACAGATTAAAATAAAGTATCATGTATGGTATATAATCCTGCTAGTATAAATTCCCCCTTCATTCTATGCATTGTAGTTGTGTCACTAGACCCTAAAGACATAAGTCTGTGGTTTTCGATCCTTGAAGACAATTTATAATCACATGAGAACTCTTCAAAAATCTGCACAACCTGTCCAACCCTGCAAGATTGAGATTCAACTATTCTGAGGTAGGGCCTGGGTATCATTCTGAAAAGGCCTTTGTCTCCCTAAAGATTCAGGGGGTGGAAAACAACATCTCTGAGCCAATCTGTCTAGCCTCAGCATTCCTCAAGTCATATCCATCCCTGATTTAGTTGAGGCTTTGCCCTTGGACCGATTCTAGAATGGGTTAAGACTTTTGGAGCTGTTGGGATGGGATGAAAGTATTTTGCAAGCACAAGGAGTATGAATTGTGGGGGTAACAGAGAGTGGAGTATTATGGACTGAATTGTGTCCTCCTCAAACTAATATGTTCAACCCTTAACCCCCAAGGGGACTCTACTTGAACATAGGATTTATAAAGAGGTAATTAATGTTGAAAGCAGTCATAACAGTGGGACTTTAATTGCATAGGGTGATATTTTCATAAGAGGAAGATAAATCAAACTCTCTCTCTCTCTCTCTCTCTCTCTCTCTCTCGTCACAGTGATTGTTGTGGGCTATGGCCTGGTAAAGGTGCCTAGTATCTGAATATGATTTGAAAGGCTGAGGTCCAAGAAGGATGTAGTGGAACATGCCTGTAATCCCTGAGACTTGGAGGGGGGTGGAAGGTGTGAAGCAGGAGGGTAGCAAGTTCAAGGCCAGCCTAGGCAACTTAGTGAGACGTTGTTCAAAATTTTTTAAAAAAAGAAAAGAAAAGAATTGGAGATGTAGTTTAGTGGAAGAGTGCCCCTGGGTTCATTTCTCAGTGAAAAAAAGAGAAAGGAAGGAAGGGAGGGAGGGAGGGAGGGAAGGAAGGAGGAGAAGGAGGGGAAGGAAGGAAGGAAGGAAGGAAGGAAGGAAGGAAGGAAGGAAGGAAGGAAGGAAGGAAGGAAGGAAGGAAGGAAGAGGAAGGAAGGAAGGAAGGAAGGAAGGAAGGAAGAGAGGGAGGGAGGGAGGGAGGAAGGAAGTCAGTCCAGAAATTTTCCATGTATACATGTTAAAGCACAGGAAGGAACTTCATTTAGAGCAGACTGAGGATAATATTCTAATAATGAGACATAAAATTCTTAACAGTTACCCCATCGCAGGATAAGGCTGGACTGTGATCTTCTTTGTCTCTATTACCCTCTAATGGATGCTATGGAATCCAGAAAATCTCTCCCATTACTATAAGAGCAACAATTCTTTATTCTTTTGTTTAATTCTAGGTGTGACTAAGGTGTGTGTATGTTTGGGGAGGGTTGGAATGTGGAGATTTACAACTGTGCCTGGCAACAGAAACAAGAATGAAAATCCAAGGAAGGTCATTATCCTTTTCCATATTTTTTCCTCATCAATGCTCCTTTGGATCTCAGGCTTTCCTAGTGAGCTGTAGTCTTTTGGAAAATGAATGGGGATAAAATGCAACATGAGGATCCATGTTATGAAATTAATCAAGAATTGCAAGGCTGTGATGATTCACTTTTCATAACGAAAGATAAAGTTAAATAACTTCTCAATATTCTGATTGTATTTACAACATCTGACCTCTTTAAAATGCAGCCTTTAAAAAATCCATTGCCCTAAAGTCAAAATCTTTGCTCCGACAAGAACTAGGCTTATGGACTGAAACCTTTAGTTTCCTTCTCTGTGCAATGAAGATAATAAAGTCTATCTCTTTATTCTAAAGGGCTAAAGGCATTAATATTCTAGAAGTTTCTGGAACACTACTAGAAAGTGGACTTTGTGAATGTTATTTGATTTTCTTACTAACACACCCAATTTGTTTCTGCATTTTGATTGCTCACAAATTAACATCTGAATCTCAAGTTTCCATATATTATAAACTACTTAGTGTAGACATTCATAATAGGATTATTATGAGGTATGGGTAGTTGTTCTATTTAGTGATTTGGTAACATATCAAGTGCCATTATAATGTTTGTTTATTTTATGTAAAATTATGCAGGGAGATATGTGTTAACTCCCATTTGGGACCTTTGTCATACAAACATCTCCCTTTTATAAATAGCCGTGAGGCTGATGCAATGAAAACTGACAGCGAAAATGTCAGCACACTCATTTTAATTTAGTTTAAGCATCTATCACTAACCAACAGGTCATATAACTACATGTCTAAGTCTACTCCTTGAATCTTCCATACGACAGAGTGGATGTATCACAAGCAACAAAAAGTACAGTGCTTCAAATCTTTGTGATCAC
Organism: Xerus rutilus; assembly: GCA_028644305.1. Taxonomy (NCBI): domain Eukaryota; kingdom Metazoa; phylum Chordata; class Mammalia; order Rodentia; family Sciuridae; genus Xerus; species Xerus rutilus. The sequence goes on along the minus strand of CM053399.1, from coordinate 21,480,076 downwards.
ATTTCTTACAAAGTTACCAGCTCTCAAAGTTATACAAGGTTAAATCATAACAGACATTGCATGGTAGGAAGTAATAGATCCATGCATGTTACAACAACAAAATACAGGATAAACAGACCCTTCCATGCACATACTCAGCACCCTTCACATTTCTCTTCTCTTTGAATTACTTGAGTGCTTTTCCAACAGCCTTAATAAAACCAGACATAGACTGAATTACATTCTTATAAAACTGGAAAAATCACACATCAACTTGCATTAAGTTCCTTCCCCAAAGATCTAACTGGTGAAATATAGAATGATGAAAGCCCATTTTGACCTCCATTTCTTATTCTTGCTTGTCCATTCTGCTATAAATTTGATTTGATCTCATTATAATATCCTTAAATAAACTAAATCATTCATTAGTAAAAAGACACATGAAGCTTTTAGAATAACTGGTTTCCCATTTCTCCATCTTTATCTGTCTAATTTATGGTACACATGTCTGTAAATTAGCTACCTGCCAGAGTAAGCTAGATAAAATCTTGAAATCTGCTTTCGATATAAAAACATGGGCATTCATACTTACACAGCTGAGGAATGTATAATGCACACCTATTATTGCTGTGGTCTCTTTCTATAATGAATTATGGTAAAAACAATGCCCTAGGTGAGAAGACAACCATCTCCAGGTTTACCAGGCTACTGGTTGCTAGCTAATTCCTAGGGTAGACTTCCAGGTCCAGAAAGATTAACCAGACTAAAGTCAGTGACCACAAACATGCTACCCATTTCTTAACATCAAAAATGAAAAAAAAAAAAACTTATAATAGTAAATAGTTGTCAACTACCTATGCTTGAAAAGAAATGCTCAAGTAAACTGTGGTTTACTTAGTTAAATGATACTCTGAATTCATTAAAGTGCATGTTTATTAAGAATGTTGATTCATTTATTTTTATTGCTTCTTTTTAGTTATATATAACATCAGGATTGATTGTGGCATAATTATAGAAGCATGGAATATACTTTGCTCTAATTTAGCCCCTGTGCTTTCCCTTCCCTCCCCTTCTCCCTTCCCTTCTTCCCTTCCCTCTAGTCTACTGATCTTTCTATTTACTTACAATTTTAAGAGTATTTAACGTGAAACCCTTATGATGATAAATTGTTTAGTCATAATATCCTTTTAACATCCTGTTCCCAATGCTTATGCATATTTTTATAAGTGCTTTGCTGAGATATAATTGATATAACCAAAAAATGTCACTCTTTCAAAGTTTGCAATTTAATGATTCTTAATATCTTCACAGATTTGCATAGTAACCACCAATAAGTAATTTTAGAACATTTCATCACTTCAAAGTGAAATCCCATACCCACTGGAAATCTTCCCATCAGTCTCCCTTGCTTTAATCTCTGGAAATCACCAATATTATTTTTAATTTTTTTTTCTGGGGATTTACCTGTTTTCAATACTTCATGCAAATGGAGTCACAGAACATGTGACCTTTGGTGCTTGACTTCTTTCACTGAGCTTAATGATTTCATAGTCTGTTTATGTAGTAGCATGCATCAGTATTTCATTCCTTTTTAATTTCCAAATAACTTTCAATTGCATGGATATACCACATTTTGTTTAGCCATTCATTAGTTTACATACATTTAAGTAGTTTTCATTTTGAGGCAAGAATGATTCCACCATAAATATTCCTGTCTAAATTTTGTGCATGCATCTACATTTTCAGCGTTGGGAGCATATATCTAAGGAGTTGTACTTCTAGATTATATGGTAACTCCATGTTTTTCATTTTTGGAATCTGTAAATTGCTTTCTGAAGTAGCTGTACTATTTCATAACCCCACCACATATGTAATTAAAAACTAAAAACAAAACAACAAAATTTTACTTAACAAAATTACTTTAGCAAAATTTTTGCTCACTGTAATGAGGGAGACGACAGATTTTATACCTTCTGAAAGAGCTAATGTCTAAGCTATAGCCTGGCTCTTTATTGACAAGTAAATTTTAGCCCTTATAATTTTTCATTAAAAAAAGATTAATTGGGCCATTGCCATTGTACACTTAAAATGGCAGAACAGAGAGAAATTTGAGACACTTTAGGGAATAAAGGACATAGAGAAAAGACAACATGAAGCTAGGTAGGTAAAAGAGCCGCTCAGCAATCGATATTAGCTTTGCATTTTTATGTCAAGGAGGTAAAAGCACATTGTAATAAACAAGATGGAGATCAGTAAATGCCCAAACTTGAGTTTAAAAATAGGCTTTTGGATCAAACTGATATTTTTCTCTTTAACTACATTCTTAATGCACAGAGAGGTAGGTAAAAGCTGAAAACAGATTTCACTACATGCCAGTACTTCCAGCAGCCCAGTGTGTGAAAATCCAGCTGTTCTTTTCTGCTTCATACATTAGCAGCAATAATGGCAAAGATGATGCCTTCCTTATTTGCTGACAGTTGTGTTGATGAGGCAGGAGGCAAAATAGCATCTCTCTTCTGGGCAATGTTAATTATGGAGTGCTGACAGGAGTTCAAAAATAAATCCAAATCCTTCAAGTCAATGCCCCACATCAATATAATATGGAAAACAAAATACACTGGAAAGTCTAAAAGAAGTATACAATTTGCACAGTATCTTCTTAATAAAGGGATTCACGATGAATTTAAAAACTAATAAGAATTATAGGTGATATCAGAAGAACAATGTAGAGATCTGTGTCTCTGTCTTTTCAATTTTATTACTCACTTGATTCTTTAAGGCAGAAAAATCAAGCAACCATATGTTTCTTTTTCATATGCTCTGACCAGGCTCTGAGAGATTGACATGCATACAAAGTGGCAGGATAAGAATCTGACTCCATGTTTCTGTCTTTTCACCCAATACTGAAATATTTCTGTTTTCAGGTCATTTTTATGACACAGTCCACGGATTTAAAAATTATTTATATGAACCATGAGTTAGAATTTTTAAAATTTGGGCCATATGATGACTGGAATGTAACAACACCACACAGTTCTTTAGGCAGTGCACATTTTCTATTGGAAATTAATGGCACTAACTTAAAATATTTGGAACATGTATATTTTCTTACCAGCATTGAGCAATTGTGTGGTACCTTTTGTCAAAAATGTAAGAAATAGCCAGGCACAGTGGAACACGTCTGTGTAATCCCAGTGCCTCAGGAGGCTGAGGAAGGAGGATTGTGAGTTCAAAGCCAGCCTCAGCAACTTAGTGAGGCCCTAAGCAACTTAGTGAGACTTTGTCAGTAAATAAAATCTAAAAAAGGACTGGGGATGTGGCTCAATGGTTAAGTGTCCCAGGGTTCAATTCCTGGTACCAAAAAAAAAAGTAAGAAATATTCAGTAAGCATTCATTAATCTCTGTTATAATTTTTAAAACACCACACCTTAAGTTGTTATTATCTTTATACTTTAAAAGGAAAAACACTAAGAGAAGTGAAGGTTAGAAAACTTGCTCAAGGTCAAATAGCAACAAAAGAAATACTTATATTTTGTATTCAAGTCCATCGGAAACACAAGGATATACATACTTTTATATGATGTTTGCTTTAGAAAATATAAAACTTTAAAAGTGTGGTGGCCCTTTGAACTAGTAATCTCACTCTAGAACTGTTTTCTAAGAAGAGAATCAAGGACATGTACTATGAATATATAAGAATTTTTATGGCAATGCTAGTTATAGTTGCCAAAAACTGGAACCAGATTACTGACCAAAAATAAGAGCTTGATTAAATTAATTATATGTATCCAAAGGATGGAAAGCTTTGCAACCCTTAAAAATGTTGTAGAAGAAACTCTACTGTCATGTGTAACTAAAAAGAACAAATAAAATATATTTTAAAAATGTTGTAGTAGAACTGGGCATGGAAGCACACACCTGTAATCTCAGTCACTTGGGAGGCTGAGTCAGGAGGATGACAATTTTGAGGACAACCTTGGCAACCAAGAGACCATGTCTCAAAATAAAAAGCAAAACAGCTGGTGGTTGGGTTGCTCAATGTTAGAATTCCACTGGATTCAATCTCTAGTATCTCAAAATAGATAAATGAATAAATAAATTGCAAATAATAAAAATGTAGTATAAAATTATTTATTGGTAAAAAAATATTTCAACACACGACCTTCCTGGTGTTGTTCTGTGTTGCAAGGTTCAGTTAAGCATTATTTCTTTGGTGATGTGAGTCCTCATCCTGTTTCTTATTCAGGTAAAATCAGGCCTACTCTATTCCAAGCTCCAACAGGTCTCCATGTGCAGTATGACATTTAATCATTTGGGTACATGTCTTCCCCTTACAGGCTATGACTTCCTCAAGGCCAGAGAACAAATTTCAATCACCTGTATTACCCCATCCATATCTAATTCAAAGTTACCAGAAGGTGTTCAATAAACATCTCCTGAAAGAATAAATACATAAATAATTGAAAAGTTATTTAGGAGTATATTCAATCTATTTCACTTAAGAATGACATTAAAAAAGAAAAAAAAATAATAATCTTGGTGCAGTGGCACACTCCTATAATCCCAGCACCTCATGAGGCTGAGGCAGGAAGATTGCAAGTTCAAAGCCTGTCTCAGCAACAGTGAGGCACTAAGCAACTTAGTGAGACCCTGTCTCTAAATTAAAAAATACAAAATAGGTCTGAGGATGTGGCTCAGTGGTCAAGTGTCCCTGAGTTTGATACCCACCCCCACAAAAAAATTAGATTTCTGTGGCTTACTAGGGAAAATGACCATGCTTAATCCCAAGAGAGCAGGTAAATCCATAGCTTTGGGTGCCTTTGATTTGGCCTTGTTGCACTAAAGACAGAAGTGGGTTATGATTCTGGTATACCCATAACCCATGCACTACAAGTCTAGCAATGACTTGAGCTAATACATAGGGTTTTTATTTCTTTATTGTTTACACATTTTTTATTGATGCATTACAGTTACACATAATGATGGAGTTTGTTGTTGCATATCTGCACATACACATCATGCAAGATAATTTGGCCAATATCACTCGCCAGCCTTCTCCCTGCCCAAATGCACAGGTTTTTATGTGACATTTCTTATTTCTATAGGAAATTATTATTAGGCTTTCTGTTGGAAATCATTAGTGGATTTCACAAAACATATCTCTTAAAATCATCTTTAAAATTTTTGTGGGTTTTTGGTCTATTTTTTTTTTTTATCATAAGGAGAGGGTCTTCTAGCTGTTTACTCAGAAAATCGTTGAGTCTAAAAGTTAAAATGACAATGGCGAATTCTATGTTGTTTTCACCATATTATTAGAACCAAAAACTGTCTTGATTTTAAATGCACATTTCATTTGTTAAGAATTTGTTTTTGTTTTCATTTTGAGACCAGGGTGAGATGACTTTTTATCAGAGCTAATTAAGATGTAGTTAATGAGTAGATATATTCATTATTCCTCTCTACAATACATTATGGTACAGACACAAAGTACTTCCAACAAGATTACGAAAATTCCCCTGGGGATGAGAAAGGAGAGCTGCTGCATGCAGTTCAGTGAGGAGGGAGATCCTTCTCACCCTTGGCATCTGCACAGTCAGTATTTTCACATTATCTAAAGAAAGTCAAAGAGTGGGTCACTGGGAAGAAAGTCAAATGGAAAAGGTCCAGGAAAAGAGAAAGAGCATCAGAGGAAGTTTACAGAAGCCAAAATCAGAACATTGTCTTCAAGTAACAGAAAATCTTCACACCTTCTTGAAACACAGCCAGGTATTTATATATATTTCTACATAAAGGTGTAGCTATATTTAGAGTTACTGCATTTTTCATAGCCTAAAGGAATTCCTATTTATTGTTCATGGTGCTCTTTGCCCTAGCAGAAGCATCACATACGGCAGTTTAACTCTCTGCCTACAACATTAGACTAGAAATTCTGATGGAAAAACAGCAAGTGTTTGCCTAATTCTGCTCCCCATAAGCTGCCACACTGGGTTTGCATGCAAGACTGGGCCAGGTGAGCCTTTATGGGTACAACTGGAGAATGTTCCCTTCACTGCTGCCCATGACAGGCATAGGCTACTTCTGATTCTAAAACTTACAAATAAGTCAGAACCTTCTCAGAACATGGGACATATCAAGGAGGATTGGAGGGATTCCAGAAAACCCATTCTCCATAAGCCAGAAGAGGCATCATAGGGGCCCTAACTATATGGTTTTGTTTGATTTGACCTCAACTTTCATTGAAAGACAACTAGGGAATATGAGTAATATGAGACTCCTTTAGGATCACTAAACATTGAAGCACAAATCACGGTTTATATTTCCAATCTGAATAAATATGCAGTAAAGTGATGCTTTTGCATTAGAACATAGAAATAACAATAATAATGTTTATTGAGTGCGTACTCTGTGTCAAGGACTGTCCTACATGCTTCACATGTAGAAACTCACTGCTTGCAATAATAAACTCTAGGAGGTTGGTTTAAGGATTATTATTGTTTCCTCAATGAAGAAAGCAAAGAACAAAAAAATAAGGTCACTTTTCCAAGGACATACAACTAGTAAGTGAGGGCTCATACTGATATGAAACAATTTGCCTATGAGGGGAAACTGTGAGAGCAGGGTTCTCTCTGATCCTCTCCTGTGCAATATTTGCCTTTTCTCTCTTTTGGGGGGATACTCATTCAAAAGTGCATGCTTACTAAGAAAAGCAAATTTTTCAAATGATTACTCCCCTCTTCCAAGCAAGTGCATGGGCATGTGTGTGCACGTGAGCACGTGCACGCACACACGCGCACACACACACACACATACTTATTATTGAACACCTGGGTATGTGTATTCACAGAATTTTAAAAATTTTCATTTTGCAAATATTGTCCCTTTCCATTGAGAATCTCTTTATTTTTACTTAGATGGGGTAAAACAGGAAAGATGTCCACTCTTCTCATTTTATTTATCTGATTTAATAAATAAATATAACTAAGATCAAAATAAACATTTTAAGTATCTTGCTAACCCAAGAAAATGTAAATGATAAAATAATTAATTTTCACACCAAAAGAGCAATTCATTACTTCATCAATTCTGACAACATATTTATAGAGCAGCCACTTTATTCTAGCCAGCATTCACCAATTGAGAATATAAAGCTATCAAAAAATGAAATCACATCTCTGGCTTTATGATGTTATATTTAATGGTAATGATGTACTCATTGTTAAGCTCCTGATGAATTATATTGGTTTGAGAAATTTTGTATTTACAAAGTTCATGAATTTATTCATTTCAATGGGGAGATATTGGAAATAATATTATATTTAGGATATATATAAACAGATTTTAAGACAACAAAAAATTCTGAAGCCATGTAAGCCAAATGGCACAGAGAAAATTTAATATAATTTATTATAGTTAAAAATTTCCAAAAGATACTGATACACAAAATAGAAGTCACAAACTCTGAATTTTGACTTATTTCTTCTAGGGCACACTAGACCTGAACTCCCCTACCCTGCAATACACATCCCAGTACATAAGCCTATCAGTCTCACACAAAACAATATATCTTCTTTAAATGATTCAGAACCAAACAATTTCACCTTCTAATGGAGCACACAGCTATAACAGTTAGAAACAAGTGAAAGATACATATGTGTTTCAAATGGTCAACTAGGAGCATGAGACAAAAATATACAACAGAAAATGCATGTCCTGCAGATCAAGATGCTACTTGAAATTCACATATGGAAGTACATTTCATATCAGGGTCCTATAAAAAATTGTTTATGAATGCCAACTCTGGCATCCGGCTGCAGGACTTGAATGAAAGTGTTACTACTTAAACACTCAGTGAGAGGTGAAGATTACTCTCTTGAGCTGAGTACCCAGCAGGCTGGTTTTCCAGAGAGACAGTTGCCCCTTCCCCTACTCTAAACAGCAGAACCATTTGGAAAATAAAATTCAGAATACACAAACAGACTACAACTGAGTGCTTAAGTCAGGAGCTGATAGAAGGCTGATGAGAGAGAAAAGCTGAAGACCAAGAATGCCAGTGTCATATCACTGCATATGCAATACCTGGACTCCGTACTCTAAGCATACAAAGGGATAGGACAGTACAACAGCTAAGGTTGAAGATCAGGGATAGAAACCACATTCTCCTACATCAAGAAAAGGTAACCTTAAGGTTTGGATCTCAGTTCTAAATAAGCTCAGGGAAAGATCATTGTTCTCCTCACCAGGCAGATTATAAGTTCAATACTTGACTCCTCTCAGTGTTATGTTTGGGTCTCCAGTTTCTCATGCAATTTGCATTGAGGAAGCTGCTCACCTGCTATTTCTATCTCTAATGGCTTTCCCCTAAAAAAATAAAAATCAAGCAACTATAAGAAAAGACAAAAAGCCTTGGTTGTCGCTGGTGTACATTCATTTATTCAGGACATTCACCCTTGATTGCTCAACATGAGATGACCCTGGACAAGTAATTAAGTCTCTGTGAGCCTCAGTATCCTCTTCATCAAATAGCGATAATGACAGTAAACACTTCATTTGGTTTCTGTGAGGATTAAATGAGATAATCTATGTCAAGTGTTTATCGTAGCACTCTCACACAGTGAATATTCAAAAATGCCATTATTACAATTTTAATTTAATTCTAGGGGAATTTTTGAACATATAATGGAGATTTTCTCATTGCTCAAAGGGAACTAAAAAAATAAACTTGAGAGCTTTCATGAAGAGACACAAAAAGCCATTATTCTATAGGCTGCAACTCCATTGCTAATGTGGTGAGGTTTACTTGGTGACTAAATGAGTTTGGGTTTCATTTCAGAGAACAGAGGATTATTGAATAGAAAAGAGTAAAGACTTCTATGAGAAGCAGACTCCTAACTAGCATTTAGGCATCTGTTTGCACCTTTTTGTAAAGGAGCAAAATACAGGGGTGGCATGAGGGACAAATAGCCTTAGTGACCTCTCTTTGCTCCATAGATTCATTTAATCACTCATTCATCCACTCACGCAATATTGCCTTTATTCAATAGTTATATGTTGCAAGGCACTGTGTTAGGTATCATGATGATGGATAAAAAGAAAAATCAGGCCAACATTGAGAATAATTGTGTTATAATTTGGATGTGAAGTGTCCTCCAAAACTCACATATGAGATAATGCAAGAAGGTTCAGAGAATAAATGATTGTGTTATAAGAGTCTTAACCCAATCAGTGAATTAATCCCCTGACAGGGATTAACTGAGTGGTAACTGAAGTGGAAGGGTGTGGCTGGAGGAAGTGGGAATTTGGGCATGGCTTTGGGGTATATATTTGTATCTGGCAAATGGAGACCTCTGTTTTCATTTCCAGATTATCATGTGAGCTGCTTCCCTCTGCCAGACTCTTCTGCCATGATGTTCAGCCTCACCACCAGCCCCGAGGAATGGAGCTGGCCTTCTACGGACCGAGAGACCTCTGAAAACATGAGCCCTCAAATAAACGTTTCTTCCTTAAAATTGTTCTCGTCAGATCTTTTAGTCACAGTAGCAAAAAAAGCTGACTAAAATAAAATGGCATGCCCAAAATTTATTCCCTACATACTGGACTCTCAAAGAAGGAGTTGGCCACTTGCAGATTTCTTGGATGACAGTTATAGCAAAATAGTTAGGGCAACTGTAATGGTTTGGATATGGTTTCCCCCAAAAACTCATGTGTGAGACAATACAAGAAGGTTTAGAGGAGAAACAATTGGATTATAAAAACTTCAATCATTTTATTAATCCTCTGGTAAGGATTAACTGAGTGGTAACTGAAGGCAGGTAGGGTGTGGCTGGAGGAGATGAGTCTCTGGGGGAGTGGCCTTAGGGTATATATTTTGTATCTGGCAAGTGAAGTCTGTCTTGGCTTCCTGATTGTCACATGAGATGCTTCCCTCTGATGCACTCTTCCATCGCGATGTTCTGTCTAACCTACAGCCCCAAGAAATGGATCCAGCCTTCCACAGACTAAGATCTCTGGAATTGTGAGCCCTCAAATAAACATTTCCTCCTCTACAGTTGTTTTGGTCTTTAAGTCACAGCAGTGAAAAAGCTGACTAAAACAGCAAGAATGTCTAGAAAAAGCTGAGGTGTAAGGTTACCCACTTACAAGTCAAAGAATTGGAACTCAAAGGCTTACCCCAAGACCAACAGGGATACTACCAGAAAGAGAGCTTATATTCTTCCAAGTATGGATGTCCAGTAGGCAGAACAGGATTTGGAGCCAAGACAATAAAACACACACACACACATGCACACACACACACACACACACACACACACACACACACACACACTTACATACAGTTGATAGATTCCAGTCTTTAATCATGCCAGAAGATCTGTTGCTCTCTTAATTAGTTTCCTAAAGCCTCCTGGAGTCCACTGTTTGCCTAGCTACATCTCCATATGCTGCCCCAAAGTCAAAAGAGGCATTTACTGTGAATTCTTCCAATACAATGCTCTTTCCTCAGCCATATGTGAGGTGCTTGGTGTTCTGTCCTGGATTAATCAAAATACTTACTAATCAAAATACTTATCTCAAACCTATGGAACAGGATATGAAACACTTAAATGTGATTAAACTAATAAAATTGGAAGAACTGCCTTCTATGGAAAAAGCATGTGCCATCTTTGGAAGGTATCATCTCTTCTTTCTACTGATAACCCTCTGGGTCTCTTGGAATTGTTGGATAGAAATCAATCCCAGAAGCCCCTGCCATTTCCCTGCCCTCAGGAAGAGGTGTCACTCTGTTTCATAGATCTAATGCATCTGTACCACTCACTGACTTTCGGGAGGTGAGAGGCAGGCTGGAAGCTTCATTTCTCCAGGCAATTTATTGCTTCCATAACCAGAATTCTCATTCTAAGGACTAGTTTAAGGGTGGTGTGTAATGAAATGTTTAATGTATTGAAGTCTTAGACACAGGATATTTATCAATACAGCTTTCCTGATATTAAAGTTGATATTTGATTTCCTCAAGGAATGAAATTTTCTTCATCCATTGCTTAATAGATTTAAAACTTGGAAGAGACATTTGATTCAATATTCCCATAATCCACAGCTATTTAATTCAGACATAAGGTTGAGTCTGATTGGCTTGGGAAAAGTCATTCTGAATAGACAAGTGTCAGTGTACTGATTTTTCCATGTCCATAATATCTATCTCATTGAATTCTGTGAGGTTTAATTGAGATAATGTGCCTGACAGAAGGCATTCAAAACTTTATATGTGGTGTATGTGATATAAAATGTAGTATCCAGAGAAAAGAAAAAAAAATACCTTGAGAGATTAAGGGAGAGGGATTGATTCTCCATATTAAGAATGTTTTATCTGTATTTCAGTTATCTTAAATATAGAATATATAATAAAAATTTAATGAATGATCTGCAATGAATTGGAAACCTCCTTAGGACCTATGGTCTACACACCAGCCAGCTTGACACCACTATTCAGAACAAGAGCTTGAATGCTACAGGACAATATCACAGAAGGACATTTAATAAATTATGGCGGAAATCAAACCTCAGTCCATGCCACTCACCTCAGGAGGACATTGCTCTC